>CM035185.1:18807640-18822618 GCA_020233015.1 Callinectes sapidus | reverse complement strand
GAGGAGGAGGAGGAGGAGGAGGAGGAGGAGGAGGAGGAGGAGCAGCAGCAAAATAGCCAAATCAAAATACACAAACAATATTGAGAAGACACTCATTACAATTATTGTAATGGCATCATTAGTCCAGAAAAGTAATAACTTTGGAGTAGCTGGTAATAATAACAATGGTAATGGTAGAATAGTAATAATATGGAAACTGGATTGTAAAAATCATTATTGTAATAGTTTTACATTATATATGAGTATTTACAGCACCCTTGAATACTGGCTAATAATCTAAGAAATAAGCGAGTTCCATCAGTGATGCGTTTCCGATTTCAGTGTTTTAACTTTACAACAATTTCACTATTATTTGTATAGCGTGCTGGAACTTTTCTCTGTGTTGATTTCTTATGTCCCATATTATCTTAAACTTAACTTGAAACCTACATTATATGGATGTCGAGACGAATGTTCCATGACCCACCGCCTGCCCAATCCCAGAGTGGAGGAGCTTTTAGATGCAGTATATAAAATAATTCAAATACACATACACTACCAAAAACATTCCCCCAAACATAGCACCCTTGAGGTAGATAATAGTGTTGTACTTATATCCCGGGTCAGCCTCCAAATCCTATCGTGAGTGAGGGAGTAAGCCAGGGGACATGAGGGCATTTCTAACGGCCTTGCATATATTCAGAACTGAGCTTGGCTTTCATCTAATAGGGCAGGGGCTTCCTGACAAAGCATTAAAATATT
Source organism: Callinectes sapidus (assembly GCA_020233015.1). NCBI lineage: Eukaryota > Metazoa > Arthropoda > Malacostraca > Decapoda > Portunidae > Callinectes > Callinectes sapidus. The sequence goes on along the minus strand of CM035185.1, from coordinate 18,821,877 downwards.
CCTCTTTACGTTAATTAGCTCGTTCAATAGCCCTACACCCCATTCTATAGCCAAGCCACAAAACAGGCACAAAACGGGTCTGATCGGGGAGCAAGAGTGACAAACACCCTTCCTGACTGCCTTCTCTTTCCTAACTGAACGCTAGGGACGGGCGGGTACCCGGGTAAGTATCCGGGTAATAGAGTACAGGGTACTGAGACGGGTACCCGGGTCTAACCATGGATATCCGGGTATTTTTCGCGGGTATTTCTTATATTATTTCAAGGCATGCAGTCTAGTCTAGGTAGCGTATGAAATATGGCGATAACGGTGAAAATAATCATGGTCTAGAGTCATAGAGTACGAATAAAGTGTACCGGTGTGCGATCATTAATGAAAGATGGTGATAATGATCAGAAAATATAAATAAATCGTTCATGCTGTACTGAGTAGAGAGTATCGAGACGGGTACCCGGGTAAAAACACATGTCGGGTATTTAATTCACGGGTATTTTCTATAATAAAAGGCACGCAATCGGGTCTACAGTACACGTAGCCTGTTGGTGTGTTATTATTAATGAAATATGATGATGACGATGGAAATATTATATATATATATATATATATATATATATATATATATATATATATATATATATATATATATATAATTGCATATTAGAATGCAAAAAATCTTATGATATAGTCTGGGACACCCTTCTATACATTTATTGAATATAATTATATGGTATGGTCTACGGACAACTCTGTCGAGGGCTATATGTAGGGATGATTTATATGCTTGGTAATCGTCTTAAGTTTACTCCCGGGATCACTGCGCTGTCTGGCGGGTATGTGTTCCTCATGGATATCAGGTATTTACCCGGGTAGAGCGTTGCTGCTCCTCGCTCCGACACACCCTCGAGGTAATCGTCTCAATTTGCGTCCCGGGACCACCCCGCGCTGGCGGGTAGGCGTTACTAATGGATACCGGGTAAGTACCCGGGTAGTGGACCCGGGTACCACGGGTAGGCCAAGACGGGTACCCGTACCCGCGATTACTTGAAAAGCCGTACTTTGCCCATCCCTACTGAACGCTTCTGCGACTGTGCTCTCACACTTAATTAAACGTGATTCCGCTGGCCCTGTCTTCGCCCAGACCTGATCTGTTACAAGATGCAGTGTGTTCCGTAAGTTAAGCTACATACATTACTGTACTTTAAGGACATAATATTTTAGGTAATTCAAAGTTAAAAATATTTCATATACATGTGTTATGTTTTGCTTTGTTTTGTTCGAAATTAAGGTGGAAATTGTGTGTTGGGGGAGCCGCTCGCCTGGTTCCTGCTCCTTCCCTCCCCTCCGCCGCACTGCGTTATCGGTGTCATGGGTTAATTATTTTTTTTCCCTCTTATACAATGTATGCCCTCAAATCAGTAAGATGCTCATAATATTCGGTATAACTAATATTTGCCAATAAGATATAAATAATTTGAGACAATCTGACCACCAAAATATCATTCCATAATGCAGGATGGCATGTAACCTATTTCGAAAAAGATTCTTGTCTAGCCTAGTGGTTCCCAAACTGGGATACGCGGACCCCTGGGGGTCCCTGGGAAGGTCCAAGGGGGTCCGCGATACAATGAAAAAAAAAAAAAAAAAAAAAAAAAAAAACATTTGCAGCCCCAGTAAAAAATATATAGAATAAAATATACATCACTTGTTTTTATAATGATAAGCTTGATTTGAATTTAATTACCAGTGGTGACACTACATACTATAATCATATTTCTATTGTGGCTGCTTTTTTACAAATTTTACTTTGTATCAAATTTAAAACAATAAAACATGCTGAAAATATTTTACCTTTTTATTTATACTTTCGTCGTGCAGGAATATGCTAATAGTAAATACCCTACGGCCTACACCAGTGGTGCAATCATGTAATGGGTATCTTGGCAGGTAATGATAACTTTTGATTTGCTGGGGGTCCTCGACTGAAACTTGTAATGTCTGTGGGGTCCTTGGCATGGAAAAGTTTGGGAACCACTGGTCTAGCCTAACGTCATCCCCACGGGCCCCACCAATGAGAATGGGTGGGTCACCCTTATGGTCTTGATTCTAATATTTAGGTAGGGTTAAAGTAAATTGTTAGCTGTGATCAAATAAGTGAAGGTTGATATTTGGGCATGCGCTTACTGGTGTGAGCAGTGCATCAGCAGATGGCTCGTTGGGCAAGTACTTTGAGCAGCTGGTCATGGTGGATTCTCAAAGCGGACAGCTCCGGACTGCAGGGCTGCAGACGGTAGATGCTGATCAACCCATTGACGATGCCAAAGAGGCTGAGGCAAAGTTCAGGGGTGGAAAGGCCCCGCCTGTACATACGAAAATACTTAAATGTTGCACTTAAGTTTGCTGAAGTGTACTTAACATGAAGTGTACTTCGAGTTACACTTAAGTATTGTACTTCGAGCAGTACTTAAGTGTAAGTCATCTGCCGTGTATGAAAAAGCAATCATGCCAGAACTTGAAATCGTAAAATATTATTATTTCAACAAAAACAACATAAAAATGAAAGATAATTGTTATACATATCCAGAACTACTATTATTAATTTTATATCGCTAATTTGTCTAATTAAATACGAATTCGAAAAAATATTAATTTGCAGCGTTTCAATTATTTTTGGCGTCACGTTAACGCTGTGTTTGTTTACGTCTTTCACTCCGCAACTCCCCAGCCTTCAGTATGGAGACCCCTAGCAGTACCCAGAGGACCCAAAACTGGAGCTAGGACGAAGTCCTACTGTTGCGGCTCGTGAAGGAGAGGAAGAACATAATAAAAGGGAACTTCAGTCCCATTCTTACCATCAAGCACAAGAGAGAAGCTTGGCGGCAAATCACCGAAGCCCTTAATGCCGCTTTCCCTGCATGTGAACGCCACAGGGACCAAGTAGAGAAAAAGTGGCAAAACCTTCTTTGTAAAGGGAAGAAGGATATATACGTAGGCTAGAAGAAGGCTATACAACCAAACAGGTTCGTGTTTATGTACTGTGCACAGATTAACCAAAATCAGGAAGCTTTCATCAGTAAAGTATTAATGATAATGATCTAGTATGGGGGAAAGACATATTCCTACACTAAATAGTTACATAAAATGGGTGTGGAAATTTTCATTACCTATTCGCATATTACTATACTGTTAGGTACTGTGTAGCCTAGCATAAGCTGTGTTATGGTTTTGTTAGCAAAGAAAAATCAAGTTAAAGATTTTTACATAGGAATAATATTGAAACCATTATCCAAAATATTTTCAGTTATTTTGTAGTTATATCTTATTTTTGTGGAATAATATTGTAATGGTCACCACAATCTCAAGATTAGTTATTTAGTTATTTAATTTGAATTCTGAGAAGCTGTGACATGACATTTTATTGTTATAACCTTACCGTGGTTTGTTAATACGAAAGCCACTTTTCCAAATAATGTATCTTTACTTTATAATGAAAACATAAACATACTTATTTAAATTGTTATAGAGCTATATATATATATATATATATATATATATATATATATATATATATATATAGATATATATATATATATATATATATATATATATATATATTTGTATATTTATAAATGGTGGTGGTGGGTGGATTCTTTCCAAGTGAGGAGTGAGTGCCCTCTACATGCCATTGCTCTCCCTCCCCTCCCCCCCCCCTCTGTCTCTCCTCATCTGTGCCTTCTCTTATTACTTTGTGGGCAGCCAGGGATACCAGTGTCCCTGGCAATGCCACCACCAACAAGATTAGAAGCAGAGGTCGGGGTTGGGGCTATAGGTGCGGGCGAGCCTCTGGCCACGGCCCCGATCCAAGTATGCTGGGGGGGCCGACCGTTTGGAATAATATTGTAATGGTAACCACAATCTCAAGATTAGTTATTTAGTTATTTAATTTTAATTCTGAGAGTAGCTGTGATATGACATTTTATTGTTATAACATGACTTACCGTGGTTTGTTAATACGAGAGCCACTTTTCCAAATAATGTATCTTTACTTTATAATGAAAACAGAAACTTACTTAATTAAATTGTTATAGAGCTATATATATATATATATATATATATATATATATATATATATATATATATATATATATATATATATATATATATATTGAGCACTGAGTGCCCTCTACCTGCCATAGCTCATTCCCCCCTCTGTCTTTCCTTATCTGTGCCTCCCCTTCCTCCTTTTTGGGCAGCCAAGGGTTCTTTCCCCCAGGAATACCAGTGTCCCTGCCCATGGTTGACCTAGCTGGTTGTGGTGGGGCTTGCAACCCCTCCCTGTAAAAAAAACATCCACAGCCACCACCGATATTAGATGCAGAGGTCGGGGTAGGGGCTATAGGCGCGGGCGAGCCTCTGGCCACCGCCCTGATACAAGCATGCTGGGGGGTCCGACCGTGCAGACCTTTCGGGTGCGAAGGCACCAGAGGGGCCTGCCTACCGGTATGACGGATGCAGGAGAAAGCCTGCGGGAACCCTGTGTCATGAAAGGGGTAGGAGGATCCCCTAGCCCTATTTCTAATTTTGGGGGTGCTGGTGGGGCTGCAGATGTGGCGCCTACACGTTGGACCACTCCTGGGGTGAACCTTCGAAGGGTTCTGCGTGTTGGATCCTGGAATGTCCTGAGTCTCTCAGAGGATCACTGACTGCCTCATTTATCGGATTAGCTCAGTAGGCTGAAGGTGGGTATGGTGAGCTCTCTGAGACAAGGAGGTCTGGTAGTGGCGAGACTAGTAGTATGATCACCATGTCAAGGGGGTAGCCATAGGCGTCCCCAGCAGACTGCAGCTGTCTGTTGTAGAGGTTACTCCAGTTGATGAGTGTATAATGCTATTAAGGTTGAAGCACAGTTTAAGCTTCATATCTATTGTTGCAGTGTATGCTCCTACCGAGGTGTGAAAAACTGAAGAGAAGATGTTCTACGCCAAACTCGAGTCTGTACTGGACCAGTGTCCCCATTGTGATGCACTCATTGTCATGGGTGACTTTAATACTGTCACTGGCACAGAATGGGCTGGCTATGAAATTTGTGTTGGTTCCCATGGTTCTGGTACCAGAAATGACAACAGCTCTTTCCTTCTGAATTTTGCAAGATCCAGAAGGCTGAGAATTGTGGGTTCCTGGTATCAGAGACTAGCGCTGCACCGCTGGACTTGGTATAGCAATGCCGGATGGGTAGCGAAGGACATAGACCATATCCTTGTCAGTACTCGTTGGTGGATCCTCCAGAATTGCAGGGTTTTTCGAAGTGCCGAGTTCATTGCAACCGATCACAGGCTTGTTGTTGCTTCATTCAAGCTTCATGTCAAGTCCAGAAAGCGTCCAAGATATAATCACACTGTGATTCATCTTGAGAAACTGAAGGACTTGACATGAGCACAAGAGTATGCAGTGACAGTCTCCAATCGGCTTGGAGCGCTCGACACCCTTGAGGACCCTGAAGAACTATGGGGTACCCTTAAACGTGAGACTCTTGAGGCTGCCAAGGAATGCATTGGGGAGCGCCGTGTCCGTGGGATTGCTGCAAGGATTACTGGTCTATTAACTGGCCTGTACTCTGGGACTGTAAGTGCTGTGAAGTGTGGAGGAGGTGTGTCCAGCTTCTTCCCTGTGAATACAGGTGTAATAAGGCAGGGCTGTGTGCTTGCTCCCTCACTTTTCAATACATGCATGGATTGGATACTAGGCAGAGTTGTGGAACAAAGTCATTGTGAAGCATCTGTCGGGAACAATGAGATTACAGATCTTGTTTTTCTGATGATGCAGCAATCCTCGCCGAGTCACTGGAGGTTCTGGTAATGGCTCTTGAGGCACTGCACGAGGAGGTGAAGCCCTTGGGACTCAAGGTTTCTTGGGCCAAGATCAAGATCCAAGTGTTTGAAGGCGTACTGAATGAAACAGTACAGTCTGTCCATGCATGTGGCGAGGACATTGAGATCTTGAAAAATTTCACATACCTTGGTAGTGTAGTGCATAACGGTGATGGGTCGAGCCAAGAAGTTACACTGGGAATTGGCCTGCCCAACGGCGTTATGGACTCGCTCAACACGAGTATTTGGCGTTGTCGATACCTGTGCAGACGGACAACGATTTGGATCTTCAAGTCGCTGGTGATCTCTGTCTTACTCTATGGTTGGGAGACATTAACACTGAACCCGGACCTGAAAAAGCGAATTGATTTCTTTGGTAATAGATGCCTTCACAGGATCATGGGTTACCGCTGGTATGACTTTGTGTCAAATCAGCGATTGTTCCGTGAGACCGATTTGAGGCCTATTACTAGCCTAATTCGTCGGCGCCAACTGCGGCTATATGGGCATGTGGCGCGATACCGGAAGCCGATCCTACATATCGGGTTGTTTCCAAAAGGGACAACCCGACTTGCAGGAGGCCAAGGGGACGCCCACAACTGCGACAAGTCGATGGCTCCTGCTGGGAGTCACTCAGTATGGGAAGGGAGCCTGCACTGAGACTCGCTAGGCGTGTCCGCCAGGGGTGATGCCGTAGGGTAGACGAAGCAACGAACCCCCCCCCCCCTCCCCCCGGTGTATGGTCCCCATGATTGATTGACTGATATTTACGATCCTGACAAAGTTCCCAACACAGACTAGGGAATCTGTCATTAAGTGAGGTGTATGAATTATAAGGCCACGTTACAACTGGTTTAACGGTTGGGGGTAACTTAAGGGTGTAAGAGAAAAAAAAAATAATAAAATTCTTAAAATTCCAGGGGAAGAAGCTTCAAGAAAAGAGTCTCATATAATTACAAAATTTGTTCACAAACAACTATGTTAGAAGTTAAGTTTAACCAGGATGGGAAAAATTGAGGTCCGTTACAGTAAGGGAAATTTGTTTACCTCCAGTTAAATAAGAATGAATACAAACAAATCAAATTAATCATGCACCAAGAGGCACTAACATTTCAGGTAGGTAAATAAGACCCACAGACGCTGGTGATCATACACACGTCCTCATAAGGAAAAATAAATAAATCCCGGATAACACAGACAAGTAATACCAAAGAAAATAGTACCACACATTTGTTCACTCCTGTAGTGGAGTCACAGAATAAGAAATAAACCCAACATAAGGCAGTAATGATGCTAGGAAAATATGAAAGGAAACTGTGCACCCACAAAATGGCATACCTAAGGGGATTACACTCACAAAAACACCCCCTCACGACTCACAAAATACCACAATAATCCAGGGACAAACCCTTACACCAAATTGTCCATAAATCGCTTAACACATTGGCAATAATTGTGTGTAATTGACAAAACCCTAGCAAAGAACAAAAACAAAGAACAAAAATACCGCTACAAAGAAGAGGGACTGTGTGCATGATCACCCGGTTTCCTTGCTCGTTCTGGTATGTTCTCCCTCTCCCATTCACGTCTCTCTCCGCCCTAAGCGTAGGAACACCATTACGTCACACACCGCCTATTTCAACTCAAGGCATTAATTACAACTCCCATATGCGAATGGGAATTACAATATCAATCTAACAATACATCTATACAGTTATAACATAGATACAGATACTACAACAAATTATAATATGTGGAACTACATGACACCACTCCCTGGAGTGAAGGAACGCGACCAACGCGTCACAGTCAAGTCTCCGACGCGTCCGTCTGACAAAACATTACACCACCAAACCTTCTAGAATTCTACGCAGTTATATGAATATTATAACACATTTACAAATAATGAGATAAATATAAAATACATACATACAGTAATAGTAGAAGGATATACAAAATATAGATAAGGAATGGGTGGTCCGGGGAGTATTGCAAATTATGTCCATAAACAATAAACACTGCTCGCAGGACGCCAACAATATTTAACATCACTACCTGACGGTCGCAACACGACCACATCAAAAGACAGGTCTGGCTCAGCATGAGATCACCACAAAGAAGAACTCAGGAATTAAGAAAACGAGCGAGACCTGGCTAAACCCTTGACAGACCGTCAGCTAGGACATTATGGACACCCTTCACATGCTTTACATCCAGATTATACTCTTCCAGCAATAGGCTCCATCTAGTGAGGCGCTGATTTTTATTTTTAAAATCATCCAAAAATTTCAGGAGGTGGTGGCCTGTATAAATAGTAATAAGATGACCGGAAGGAGGTAGATAAGCTGAAAAGAATTGCAAAGCCAGAATGATGGCTAGAAGCCCCTTCTCCACCACAGAGTAATTCTGTTGTGCAAAATTAAAATTCCTGTTAAAGTAACTAATGGGATGATCAACATCATTATGATGAATTTGTAGCAGCACTGCACCTGCTCCTAAATTACTAACATCTGTTGCTAAATTGAAAGGACGTTTGAAGTGTGGAGAATGCAGGACTGAACGATTAGTGAGTAAATCTTTGACGGTCTGGAAAGTATGTTCACATTCAGGGGTCCATTGGAACCTTTTCCTTTTTTTTCAACAATTCAGTAAGGGAGGCAAATGACATCAGAAAAATTAGTTAAAAATTTCCTATAATATCCAATCATACCCAAGAAACGTTGTAGGCCCCTCCTTTGTTCTGGACGTGGAATTTTTTGCAATAGCCTCTACTTAACTAAGGGGAAGACACACTTTACCCTGGCCTGCAATGTACCCTAGGTATCGTGCATAGGCTTTGACAAACTCGCATTTTTTTATTTATTATTATTATTATTTATTTATTTATTTTTTTTTTTTTTTTCAAATTCAGGACGAGGGAGGCCTCTGATAAACGAGCCAACACTTTCTCTAGATGTATTAAATGGTTCTCCCATGTATCACTGAACACGATGAGGTCATCCATGTACACTGCACTAACTGGTTCATAAGACTGGAAAGTAGCTAGAGCCTAAAGCGTCAATACATGCATGCACTCTTGGCAAGGGATAAGAGTCTGACTTTGTGAGAGAGTTCACTCTCCGATAATCTACACAAAATCGGAATGAGCCGTCAGGCTTGGGAATTAAAGTCACTGGCGACGACCACTCACTAGTACATGGTGTAACAAGGCCACGGTCAAGTATATACTTTATCTCATCCTACATGGTCTGGTGACGACTAGGATGAACTCTAGAGGGGGTAGTTTGACAGGCGTAGAACAACCTACATCTATATCAGGGAAAATTAGGTTAGTTTGTTCAGGGGAATCACCAAAAACAGATGGATACTTTTGTAAAAGGGACACCAATTCAGTAGACTGGGGAGAAGTGATGTGTGACACCTTCTCGTTCAACTGAACCAAAGCGTCACTGTTTTCCTCATGCCACTGCATCACACTTTGAAAGCACGGGGGAAAACTAAGTTCATCACTCTCAAAATTACCTTCATCCTGGATCAAACTACACACAACACTAGGCAAGGGTTGAGGACGGTGATACGGCTTCAACATACCTACACGACAGAGTTGATGCATTTTCCGCATATCAGATGTTTGTACAAGAAAATCCATCTGACCCACTCGTGTCGTGCCTTGCAATTTCTTTCATGCACGCTGCAATTGCATAGTTGTGTAAGACCATCACTCAATATCAATAACCACGAGGTATGATAATATGCACAATGCTTTTTTTTTCATTTAACTGACTTAATATTAAGTACACTAGTTATTAACCTAAACCTTAATTCGGCAACCAACTGATGACCTCCAATACACTTAACACACACTGTCGCCACAGTTCTCATCACATCTCTCCCCAAAGTTCAACTCCATATGATTCAATATCAGTGTCAAATACATCCCACATCAATATACATAACACCCAATCTTATCAACGCTTTTCATCAAACCTCACATCAACATTTAACTCCAGATAACTCAATATCAATGTCGAAATACATCCAACACCAATATACGTAACACACACTATTATCAACGTTTCCTATCAATCTCTCTTCAATATTCAACTCAAAATAATTCAATATTATTATCATAGTAAATCCACACCAACACATACAAAATCAAACACAACACCTCAGCTCTACACATCATAATAATATAACATCCTGACCACTATTTCCTCCTAACATTTCATAAAACACAATTGATTTGGCTTGCATTAACAACATTGAAATCTCCACCTGCTGATACAAAGTTACGTGTCTCCATATCGCTCCTGACTCTCTCTCCTCTGGTCAGGGAAGTTGCCACCTCCTCAGCTCTCTCTCTCTCTCTCTCTCTCTCTCTCTCTCTCTCTCTCTCTCTCTCTCTCTCTCTCTCTCTCTCTCTCTCAAACAAGCTGTCTCTAAAATACGTTCTACTCTCCGTTACATCTCATTTTATATTTCAGTTGTCACATATTTTCCTCAAAAAAACTATCCATATAACTAAGATTGAATATTATATACATTTCACAAATTCCAACATGCAGTAATTACATCTCTTACATAAGACACGCCATAGGCGCGACATGCCCAGTCTGGTTATCATGGCTTCAGCCTCTTCTCTCGCCCGCCTCTCTCTCTCTCTCTCTCTCTCTCTCTCTCTCTCTCTCTCTCTCTCTCTCTCTCTCTCTCTCTCTCTCTCTCTTACCGCTATTTTAATGCTAACTGCTTTTCTGATTTTGCTTACTGCATGCCTCGGCCTCGCTGCACAAGACTTGCCTCCTCTCACCCCTATTCTGTCCACCTTTCTAATGCAAGAGTAAACCAGTATTCTCAGTTTTTTATCCCTTTCTCTGGTAGGCTTTGGAACTCTCTCCCTGCTTTTGTATTTCCATCTGCCTATGACTAGAACTCTTTCAAGTGGGAGGTATCAAGACACTTATCCCATTCTTTCGGCCAATGAATCTGAACTTTCCCAGGGACCGGCACTTCAGTGGGCTTTTTTTTTTTTGTCATATTTGTGTTGCACTTGGCCGCCTCCCTTCTACATAAAGAAAAGTAAAAAATAGATAAATAAATGGTCAACCTTATACTAGACACACCCGCTACGGTATGGGGGCGGAGTTAAGACCATGCATTTTCAAAGCTAGGCTTATAAATGTCCCCTCTCCTGAGATTTAAACTCCTTCCGTTTTCCCACGATCAAACATCTCAGTTCCCCTGACTCTTCGTGTCTGCTTATGGGTCATGCATGCAGTGCCCTATCATAAAACGGTCAGGCTTAGGGGACCTTCCCATCAATCCTTGTCAAGCTTTCACCTCTTACCTACTATGACGCTGTTATTATACTATTTCTTCCCTTATTTATCTTTCTCTCATTTCTTCTTATTTTCTTGTTTCTTCTCTTTTCTTTTATCCGTGCCAGGATACCACACTCGCCAACAAATTTTATAGGCCCTGAAAACTTTGCAGATAACGGATGACCCTTGAATGGCAACAACACTAGCACTTCATTATTCTCCTGGAGCGTTCTCTCCCTTGCTTTTCCATCATACCATTCCTTCAGGTTGCTTTGTGCCTGCGTCAAGTTAGTGTGGGCTACCTATAAGCCCTGAGCGAGGCATTCCTTAAAATCAGTCACATATTGCAACATACTAGGTGGAGGACCTGCAGTGCCAGTCCATCTTTCTTTCACTAACATCAACAGTCTCCGAACGTGATGTCCAAAAATTAACTCATGTGGGGAGATACCAAGAGATTCCGAGGGCACCTCTCTTGTGGCAAACAGTAAGAAGAAAACCCCTTTATTCCAATCCTGTCCCGTCCCCTCACAGAATTTACGTAACATAAACTTTAATGTCTGGTGGTAGCGTTCAAGTGGGCCCTGTGACTGAGAATGGTACGCACTAGAGACAACATGTGCTATGCCTAATTCGGTTAAACTTTCCTCAAACAATTTTGACATAAAGTTTGTGCCTTGATCTACCTCCAAAGGCAACCTAAACCTTCTAAAAAGTGCAAAAGTTCCCTTACCACTACTTTGGCATGCATAGTTCGTAGAGGGATATCCTCAAGGTATCTTTTGGCAACATCAAGAATTGAAAGGAGTTAACTGTACCCTGAAGAAGTTTTAGGTAGGGGCCCCCCCAATATCGATTATAATCCTCTCAAAATGGTTTTGCATGACAGGTATAGATTTAAAACGACTAACGGGCACTGGTTGGTTCGGCTTACCAACGACTTGACAGGGATGACACTCCTTGACGAAGCGGGAGACATCCATCTTCATATGCTTCCAGTAGAAGTGTTTCCTCAGGCATTGTAGGGTTTTGCGGACTCCCAGATGTCCAGCATGAGCCATTTCCAGCAACTGATGGCGACAATGCTGTGGGACCACGAGCTGGTGTGAATCCCACACTCCGTCATCAACATTTACATCAAGGGTTCTATACCTCCTCCATAATAAATAATTCTTCACATAAAATACAACACCACTTTCATTTTGACCTAAATTCTCATCCACTGCAACATTCCTAAGTGCTGTAAGCTGGGGATCACTCAACTGTAATTCTCTATATTTAGACAAACCAATATGATTGATGGGAGTAGGTAATGGGGGTTCAGACATCTGAGCCAGAGTGCCTTCCTCAACTGCAGTAGGCACGTCAAGCTGGCTAGTCACTACACCATCAACTTCCACACTACCCCTCTCTCTGTTCTCGCTCGTACCACTCTCTGCAACAATCACAAGCGGAGTGTCCATCACCTTTGCCATAGAACGAGTTACAGCACACTCACACATACACATTAAACACCTCAGGATGCTGCTCCTCCAGAGATACAGTTTCTGGAACATTCACAGCTCCCTAGAAACAATGGGATGAGGAAAACTTTGACACCTGCAATGTCATTCCCTAGGCCACGGGAAAGAGATATTTTCACGTATTTGTGCAGAAAGTTCCCTGGTCTCTCGGACGTCAAGATTAAAGAGGGAGTACTTGTTGGTCCGGACATAAAAAAGCTCATGGATGATGAAAACTTCGATAGCAGTCTTGGTGAGGCAGAAGGGAAGTTTGGATTAGCTTAAAAAATGTTATTAAAAACTTCTTGGGCAATCACAAGAGTCCAGACTACAAGGATATCGTAGGAAGGATGCTTGAAGTTAATTTTCCACATACACATCTTGACCATTTCCCAGAAAATTTGGGAGACGTGAGTGAAGAACAGGGGGAAAGGTTCCACCAAAACTTAAAGGAGATGGAAAGAAGGTACCAAGGAAGGTGGAACGTTAGTATGTTAGCGGACTACTGCTGGATGTTGTTCACAAAATGCCTACAAACGTAAAGATTACAGACGTATTTTCCAAGACAAGAAGAAAACATTTTGATTCTATAATTATAAAGAACAATTATTAAAAGTACATTTTCATAAGTTTGATCTGTATTTCTTTCATTCAGTCTTCTCTAAATAAATTATCAGGCAAATTTTTTATTATTTTATTTAGTCTTTTAATATATCATGAGCTCCACAAATGTGTGCCTAAACCTTACGTGTAAGGAAAAACTGTGATGGTATTTTTATTCAGCACCCTCGAAATGTTAAAATACACATTGCATATTCAAAACAATTTTGGGGAAGAACAATTTCGCAGGCCTGTGTTATTTGTCTATCAATGTTTATCTTTGATTATCTATATGTATATGTATCCATCATTCTAGTTTTACGTGTGTCTCATTATTTTATTATGTATATTATATTATTTTATGTATTTCGTTCGTTCCGTCACATTGTTATCATATGATTTCTTGTATTCTCATCTCATTTCATCTCAAATGCAAGGACGCATTTCAAATGGGTGGGGGGGGTCCATTTCATTTATACCGGTTTTGAGAATGTTAGACCAATACATTTTGCTATAATTTTGTAGCAGTGAACGAGTGGCCGGCGTGGAGATGCGTGAGGGGTATATATGTGGTAGTGATATCTTTCAAGTGGGGTAATGTAAATACTTGAATAAGTTGATTCTGGACTTGTATTATTTCTTTCTTGATGCAGCTTTGATAAACGACGTGGCCAAGATATGATCAGTGCCGGGAGAATGATGATGCTTGAATGATGCTGCTTGAAATGATCTTGAATGATGATGAGAACGCGGGGACAAGCCTTTTTATTAACATCGGAGGTGTGGCTTTAGTTGGAGGCGTGACTAGCCATAGTGAGGTAGAGACAGGAAGGTGTGGAGAGAAACATGTGTGTGCGTGCGTGCGTGTGTGCGTGCGTGCGTGTGTGTGTGTGTGTGTGTGTGTGTGTGTGTGTGTGTGTGTGTGTGTGTGTATGTGTGTGTGTGTGAGA
>CM035185.1:18767887-18800387 GCA_020233015.1 Callinectes sapidus | reverse complement strand
AGAGCCAAGCACTTACCTAAGGTTAGAAAAATCAGTGCTCATGACCTATTATGGAAATATATGATAATATCTTTTTATTCGCCTTCCGCAATTCATGTGATTTAAATAATTTCCTTTATTGTTAGACAATTCATTCAATATTGTGTGTGGAGTATGGACCCATAGACGTGCCGAAACCGTAAATATTCCCAGTGGTGGTTTATGAAATACCTGATTTCTGGTTAAATCAGTAGTGTTAACATACTTATTTCTTTCATAGAAATTGTGTAATTTTGGCAGTGCACAAGCGTGGGAGCTCACAACACTACCAGTTTTAAAGGGAGCGAAGAAAAGTTACAACAGTAAAAAAAATAGCAAATTGGTAAAATTAACTTGCAGTTTCAAAAACTAAATCACTTGAAAGTGTGGCATAAAATATTCAGAAATAGTCATGAAAATGAAAATACAAAGAAATGATATGTACATAACCTTCTTAAAGTGATGAAATGTAAAGATACTTACTACAATAAACAAATCAAACCAGTATATACTCAGTTTCATAAACTATTTAATTATAAAATATGAAGGGTCGGATTGTTGTCAGGGTGACAAGTCTCTCAGTAGCTTTAGTGTGGTTAGTACTGGTGACGTGTCAAAAACGTGTGAGGAAAGATAAATTAATAGAAAATGGGCTGGAGTTTACTGATATAATTATATTTTGCATAAATATAAGGGCGAATATTTGTTCTTGGAATGATTTCATTATTCATATAAAAATTCATTTTTAGGAGGCTTTACGCTCCCCTTGCATACTCCTCATCTCCCCCCCGGGCGTGCGCTCCCCATGTTTTGGGAACCACGTGGTGGGCTTGCACGTGTATGTTTTTACAAACACATATGGCTTGAAATTTTGGGTATCTTAATAAACGGATATAAAATACCTCTGTAGTTTAAATTGTTGATGCCTCAAAAGGCGTTTTATCATTATAATGTTTAGAAAAGTGTTCATTGTACGAAGCCAACGTCTAATTTATATATATATATATATATATATATATATATATATATATATATATATATATATATATATATATATATATATATTGAGAGAGGAGAAAGAGGATGCAAGAGAGAGAGAGAGGTGGATGAGAGAGAGATGCGAGAGAGAGAGAGAGGAGGGAGAGAGAGAGAGAGAGAGAGAGAGAGAGAGATCAAATAATCATCACTAGCATTTAAAGCTTAAGAAAGAGAATAGATCACCTACCATGAAATTATGTATGCAGTTTTACAGACATCAGCCTTGCCTTGCCTATCCAACCATACAACACCACCACAATGAAGCTTCCTTGCATCCATACCATAGTTACCCTTATACATACGTTTCTCCAACACAGCATACCATCTTCATGACACGTACTTCTTTCACGTACTTCCTCCATAACTTTGTATACTTAGAAGTTTGATAGATCTGATCTTGGTATGGTATATTTTGACTGCATTGCATAGTTGAACTAGATACCACTTATTTTTTTTTTTTTTAATTCTTCATGACGGACTTTTGATATCGTTCAGATGTTACAACTGGTGATGCAGTGTTTGGGACACATATTATATATGTTGCAAGAAAGTGCAGAATGCAGATGGGATGGATTTTATGTACATTTAACAGTCGAAACAAATTAACGACGTTTATACCCGCTCTCATCGAATACTAAATGATGAATAATGAGCCTCTGTACGAGAAGAATTATTAAAAAAACGAAGGACACAAGTGGCGGGTTTTCAGCTAACGAGGGTTGTCTCTCGAGGTGGCGTGAATTTCAAGTTCATCGAAATTTAGCTAAAAGAAAGTGGCAGCTTTGGTCTAGGAAGAGCTGCAGGGCCTTGCGGAGGTATTAGAGGCACAGTCTGGGCCCGTACGAGTTTTATCGAGGACTGTTATCTGAGAGAATCGAGACAGTTTTTGTCACGGTGTGCCACGCGCTAGCCACGTTTTCGCCTCGTTTCGCCTCGTAGGGGCCAAGTATGCTGCCCGTTTTAGAAGTGTCAATCTCGGGATCTTCGTATCCGCCAGGTATCTTTCACGCTATTGTCTCGTGTCTCCTCGTATCTACCATGTTTCTCCTAGTAGCTGCATCGGTCACGTTCGGCTTCGTCACATGCAAACATTACGTGACGTGTCTTTATAGAAAATCGTAACAGCGCCGCTTTGCCACCATTCAGCTACGGATCGCACGACAAAGAAGACCAGCCACACATCAACACGCAATTGAACGTTCAAGAAAACTCTCAAATGACATCATGAGATTAGGCAAGAGCCCAGCTTGCACGAAGGGCACGGGTAGAGGAAAGTCACCATCCACAGTGGCTGTGTACCACAGCAGCAATACAGTTTTAGAGAGAAAGACAGAAACCGCATGAGGGCAGCTTTGAAACCAAAACTTTATGCCAGTCAAGTATCAAAAACTTTTTTTATATCTAAAGCAACAGCAAAAATGTAACCAAAATATGTAAAAAAGGATGACCAAGACTCAGTGAGGAAAGCCAGAAAATCATAATTAGAGCGATCTTGACGAAAGTCATATTGGCAGTCAGATAGGAGATTTTGAAGTGACAGATGTTTAAGAATCTTCCTATTAAAGATTGATTCTAAGACTTTAGACAAGCAGGAGATTAAAGCTATACGGTGGTAGTTTGAGGGATTAGAACGGTCAACCTTTCTATGGACAGGCTGAATGTAGGCAAATTTCCAGCAAGAAGGAAAGGTAAAAGTCGGTAGAGAGTTCTGGAAAAGTTTAGCAAGGCAAGGTGGAAGCAAGAAAGCACAAATTTTGATAACCATAGGAGGAGCCCCATCAGGTCTATAAACCTTCCGAAAATTAAGGCCAGGTAGGGAGGGCATGGAAAACATTACTGCGGAAAATCTAAACCAAAGGCATGAGAAGGGAGAAACAAGCCCAGAATTATCCAAGATAGAGTTTTTAGTAAAGGTCTTAGAAAAGAGTTCAGCTTTAGAGACAGATGTGATGGCAGAAGTACCATCCGGATGAAATAAAGGGGGGAAAAAGGAAGAAGTAATGATAGTGCAGATGGTTTTTGGCTAGATGCCAGAAATTTCCAAGGGAGTTGGAGTTTTAAAGGTTTTTCACATTTGTAGTAATGAAAGAGTGTTTGGCAAGTTGTAAAACAGTTATGGCATGGTTCCAGACAAAAATATAAAAGGTACGAGATTCAGGTGTTCGAAGACTTAAGTGCACTTTGTGGGCAGCCTCTCTATCACGTATTGCACGAGAACCGATTGGGCTAAACCAAGGTTTGGAAGATTTATGTTGAGAGAAAGGTCAGAAATGTACGCCTCCATACCAGGCATTATCACTTCTGTTATGCGCTCAGGACAAAGAGATATCTGTCACGGAAATAGGAGGAGGAGGAGGCAGTAGACACCTACCGAAACGATAATTACTCCCAGGGAGGTCTAAAGCACTGCAACTGCTGTGAGCTTATCATCAAAGCCAGTTGTGACCTCACTGAACGTTTCCCTTTGTGTCTCATAACACAAGGGGGTAGTCACAGCCTGCCCTCTATAGACAACCTCTTCCTCCACACAAAACTACATGCACCTAGTTACACACACATCCTTCACCCAAATTTTTTCCTAAATATAGCGACTTCTACACCATTTTCGGAGTCCCCCTCTGGGGAGGGGACCACAAATGTTCCCAGGTCGCATTGCTCTTCTGGTATCGACCCTAAGTGTCTTGACACCCCCCTCACATTTTTCTCCATCAACTTCAGCAACATTCATGGTCTTCGATCTAATTTTCAATCTGTAGAACACTACCTCTCCTCCACTAAACCTCATCTTCTTTTCCTCACTGAAACACAAGTGTCTGAGGCAACTGACAGTAACCCCTTTTCTGTTCCCTCGTACTTTCTCTATCCTCATTTTCGGTCCAAAGCTGGATGTTGCGTCTATGTCCGCAACGACATAACTTGCTCTCGTGCCCACGCTCTTGAATCTTCTGAGTTTTCCACCATCTGGCTTCGACTTCAGAGTTACTCTCTAACTATTTTTTTTTCTGTGTTGTATATCTCTCACTTAAAATTCTCTGACTACCTAACTTCTAAAGTGGAGCACATTCTGACTCTTTCCTTTTGCGGAGATCTCCAGTCTTCAAGACTTCAATGTTCACCACCAGTTTCGGCTTTCCTCTCTTTTTACTGACCATCCTGGTAAACTTTCCTATAACTTTGCTATCCTACATGACCTAGAACAACTAGTGCAACACCCTACTCGTATTCCTGACCGTCATGGAGATACGCTCAACGTTCTTGATCTTTTCCTAATCTCTAATTCTGCTTATGCTGACACCCTTTCTTCTCCGTTGGGTTCCTCTGATCACAATATCATCTGTATCTTGTCCTATCTCTCCAATTCCTCCTCAGGATCCTGTGAAGCGGAGGTGCCTTTGGCGTTTTGCCTCTGCTAGTTTGGGAGACCTGAGGAGGTATTATGCTAATTTTCCTTGGAATTATTACTGCTTCCGTGACAGAGACCCGTCTCTGTGTGCTGAACTCATAACAGAGGTAATAGTGTCTGGCATGGAGGCGTACATTCCTCAATATTGTTCTAGATCTAAACCTTCCAAACCCTGGTTTAACACAGCTTGCTCTCGTGCTATCCGTGATAGAGAGGTGGCCCACAGAAGGTACTTGAGCCTTTCATCACCTGAGTCTCATGCGCTTTATATTTCTGCCCGAAATCATGCCAAATCTTTTCATCAACTTGCCAAAAACTACTTTATTCATAGAAAGTGTCAAAATCTTTCCAGATATAACTCACCTTAAGGCTTCTGGCATCTAGCCAAAAACATCTTCAACAACTTTACTTCTTCATTTTTCCCTCCTTTATTTCAACCAAATGGCACCAATGCCATCTCATCTATCTCTAAAGCTGAACTCTTCGCTCAAACCTTTACTAATAACTCTACCTTGGACGATTCCGGGCTTGTTCCTCCTTCTCCTCCCCCCTCTGAATACTTCATGCTGCCTATTAAAATCTTTCGAAATTATGTTTTCCATGCCCTCGCCGGCCTAAACCCTCGGAAGGCTTATGGACCTGATGGGGTCACTCGTATTGTTCTCCGAAACAGTGCCTTCGTGCTTGCACCTTGCTTAGTCAAACTCTTTCAACTCTGTCTATCTATATCTATCTTTCCTTCTTGCTGGAAGTTTGCCTACATTCAGCCTGTACCTAAAAAGGGTGACCATTTTATTCCTTCAAAATACCGTCCTATTGCTTTAATTTCCTGCTTATCAAAAGTTTTTGAAAATATTCTCAACAAGAAGATTCTTAAGCATCTAACACTTCACAATCTTCTTCATGACCACCAGTATGGCTTCCGTCAAGGCCGCTCTACTGGTGATCTTCTGGCTTTCCTTACTGAGTCTTAGTCATCCTCTTTAGGGATTTTGGTGAAACTTTTTGCTGTAGCCCTAGACCTATCAAAAGCTTTTGATAGAGTCTGGCACAAAGCTTTAATTTCCAAGCTACCCTCCTATGGCTTGTATCCTTCTCTCTGCAATTTCATCTCTAGTTTCTTTTCTGTTTATTTTATTGCTGCTGTGGTAGACGGTCACTGTTCTTCACCTAAATTTATCAACAGTGGTGTTCCTCAAGGGTCTGTTTTATCACCCACTCTCTTCATATTACTCATCAATGATCTTCTAAACCAAACGTTTTGCCCTATTCCTTCCTATGCTGATGATACCACTTTGCACTTTTCCACGTCTTTCCATAGACGACCAATCCTTCAGTAAGTACACAGCTCACGCAGGGAAGCCTCAGAACGCCTAACTTCTGATCTCTCTAAAATTTATGATTGGGGCAAAGCAAACCTGGTGTTGTTCAATGCCTCAAAAAACACAATTCCTCCACATATCAACTCGACACAACCTTCCAAATAAGTATCCCCTCTTCTTTTATGACACTCAACTGTCCCCTTCTACACTAAACATTCTCGGTCTACCCTTTACTTGTAATCTAAACTGGAAACTTTACATCTCCTCTCTATCTAAAACAACTTCCATAAAGTTAGGTGTTCTGAGCCGTCTCCGCCAGTTTTACTCTCCTCCCCAACTGCTAATTCTATACAGGGGCCTCATCCGCCCATGTATGGAGTATGGTTCACATGTTTGGGGAGGCTCCACTCGTACAGCTCTTTTGAACAGGGTGGAATCAAAAGCTTTTCGTCTTATCAACTCCTCTCCTGTGACTGTCTTCAGCCTCTTTCTCATCGCCGCAATGTTGCCTCTCTTGCTCTCTTTTACCGCTATTTTCATGCTAACTGCTCTTCTGATCTCGCTAACTGTGTGCCTCCCCTGCTCCCGCGGCCTCGCTGCACAAGAATTGCTTCTTCCTGTCACCCTTATTCTGTCCACCTCTCTAATGCAAGCGTTAACCAGTATGCTCAATCTTTCATCCCTTTCTCTGGTAAACTCTGGAACTCTCTCCCTGCTTCTGTATTTCCACCTGCCTATGATCTGAACTGTTTCAAGAGAGTGGTATCAAGACACTTATCCCATTCTTTTGGCTACTGAATCTGGACTTTCCAGGGACCAGCACTACAGTGGGTTTTTTTGTTTTATTTTTGTTGCCCTTGACCGCCTCCCTTCTACATAAAAAAAAAAAAAATCCAGGGAAAATCAGTACAATACTTTCTTAGGTCCTCTCAATTGGCCGAAGCAAAACGCCAGAGGGGGGATCGTAAGGAGGGAATGGATAAATATGGCAAGATGCAGGTATGTGGTTGTGATCGGAGAAGAACATTGAAGAAGATAGGGGAAGAACATAAGCAGAAGGATTAGAGATAAAGAAAAGATCGATAATTTTGCGCGTAGATCCATGTTGGTCAGTAATATGAGTAAGGTGTTGCACAAATTGCTCTCGGTCATGGAGGATAGCTACGTTGAAGACTAATTCACCAGGATGGTCAGTTAAGGGAGAGGAGAGCCAAAGCTGGTGGTGAACATTTAAGTCTCCAATGATTGAGATCTCCGCAAGAGGATAGAGAGACAAAGTGTGCCCCAATTTGGAAGTTAAATAGTCAAAGAATTTAGTATAGTCAGAAGAGTTACGGGAGAGATAAACATCACTGACAAATTTAGTAAGAGTTGTAATTCGAATGCAGATGGTGTAAAATTTGGAAGATTCAAGAACGTGAGCACGAGAGCATGTTAAATCGCTGTGTGCATAGACGCAACATACAGCTTTGGAATGAAAATGATGATAGATAAAGTAGGAAGGAACATAAACTAGGATACTGTCAGTTGCCTCAGACACTTGCGTTTTCGGTGAGGAAAAGATGCGAGGAGAGGCGGTGTTCTACAGAATGAAAATTAGATCTGACATGTAAGCGTTCTGTAATGGCTCCATTTCATTTCTGGAAATGTTTTGGTTGCTTTGGTAAGTGTTTATGGATGTTTATGAGTCGCAATATTTTGTGTTTGAAGTTGAAATTTTGAATTTTGTCTAAGAGGGCTGTATTTGGCCAAATTTGTGTGCAAAGTTTACATTGAGGTTGAGTTATTGATATTTGTGTAGATGACAAAGTTCAACAATGGATGAAGGGGATGATGTCGAGGTACTGCCACCTTGACCCCTCACCTAAGTCTAGCCCTGAAGCAAGCACGATCAAGAAGATCTTCTCATTCCTGCAATATCACATTTATAGGCAGCCTGGAAGGCAATCAACAAAGATAGGCAAATGTTTATTTTGTTAATGATCAAAAAGCTACATTTCTCTCTCTCTCTCTCTCTCTCTCTCTCTCTCTCTCTCTCTCTCTCTCTCTCTCTCTCTCTCTCTCTCTCTCTCTCTCTCTCTGATTCCGTAAGGGGTGGTCACAATAAATTCTAGTGACCACCGCTGTTTTTTTTTTTTTTTTTTTTTTTACGGATCTTAATTGAGTACTGAGGGAATGATGTGAAAGCTGAAGTTATATAGCTGTTAACTTGTATTGAAAAGGAACAGTAATTGAAATTTTTACCATGCTAGAAGCATTTTCAAAAACAACAAAATGTAAAAATACATTGAGGGCATAATCTTTACAAATTATCTTAATTGTGTGGACTCTGCTACAGATGGAAAAGAGATAAGTATTTCACACCATGTAGGGTTACTTGAAAATGCAGGGAAGCATCATATATACTCTCTGCATTTATGAACATAGGGCCTTAAATAGGTTAGGTTAGGAAAATAATAACAATGAGAGGCTGATACGCACAGCAGTTTCACATAAAAAGAGAAAAGCAAACATAACAACAAAAAAGCTTACATGGTAGTTTTCACTGAGGACTCATGAGCATCTGACTACTGCCCACTGGCTTTTTTTTATTGATGCAGTGGGTGGAGTAATATCTAGTGGCTATATCATTCCTATAGAGGATAGAGTGTTAGAAATCTTGCGTCAAGCAATATAGGAGCCTCTCATGCTGAAGCCAACGTCGTCTCCCTCAACGATCAGCGGGACGAGGGTCATGGTGGCAAGCGGGATGACAGAGAATTTGGCCAGGTTGGTCCTGATCTTCCACTCCTTCTCGAAGGTGTTATTGCGGACGATCTCTCTACCGGTCTGGGCGTTCGTCATACGGCTTGAGCGACCAGGGTGGAAAACTACCTGGGAGATATCATCTGCATATAGACCATTGATACCAGCGTCTGAAACAGGGCAGTCACTGTTCTAGATGCTATAGAGGGTAGGGGACACCAATGGCATGGGGAATGGCTGGGCCGAGGTGACCCCAATTCTTACCCTGGTTGACCTGTCTTCTAAAAAGTCATAGAGCAGACGCTCAACTGGGGCAGGCAAGCCTATGTGAAGTATTTTCTACTTCAAACCAAGGTGCCATACAGGGTCGAACGCCTTGCCCATGTCCCGCAATACCAGGTTGCAGGGGAACCCGTTGGCCTGGTGCAGGCCCATGGTCTCGGTTGCCAGTGCGATTGCGTGTATTGTGCCCCTACCTCTCCGAAACCCGTACTGTGCAGGATGAAGGTGGTTGCCGGTCTCCAGATAAGTGCGCAGCCGGGAGTTTATAACCCGTTCTAGTATCTTCCCAGGGACCTCGAGAAGGGAGATGGGATCGTAGCTCTCCGGTCAAGTGAGGGGATTGCAGGAGAAAATAATACAGTCTAGAGGAAAAGAGCCAGTGAGACGGGCGTTGTCATATAGGTAGGTACTGTGCATGGCAGTAGCCATGTAATCCAACACCTGGTCGTTGTCGTCAAAGTCGTTGTCGTTGTCTTCATTGTACACGCGATCCCAGATATTAGCAAAAAAGTCGTTCCTTGTCGTTGTTGGTGTACAGCTTGTCGCCTGTGTGGTCTATTTAGTACGTGTCAGGTTCCATCGTAAGTCCCGAGAGACACTTAATCTCTCGCCAAAAGTTCCTGGGGTCACGGTAGTTCGCACCTAGGCTTGCCAATTTCCTCCCCTCAGTGTTCTCTGGCCTCAGCCTGTCGTGAGCCTTGTAGTTCGGCCTTGAGCTGGTTGTACTGCCTGAAGTCGTCTGTAGTCCATCCTCTCAGTACTGTTCTGTCCCGCAGTGCCCAAAATTGTATTCTGAGCAGCTGCATGATTCGAGAAAGCCTTGGAGCCGACCTAAGTCTAAACGTTGTCTGTGGTATATGTCGGTCTGCAGTGGTCTTTACAGCAGTCATTCAGCTCTCGAATGCTGCGCCAATTTCCTCTAGAAAACCGTAAGTGACGTCAGGGAGATTTGTCATCTGAAGGGAGTCGTCGTTTTTGAAGGCATCCCAGACTGTCCTGCTAAAAGAAAATTTTGGAGGGGTGGAAACTAGAAGAGGGTAGGTGAAGATGTCAAGGATAATTGGTACATGGTCACTAGTCATCAGTGGCCCCGGAGAAAGAGAGTAATGGAAAAAGTTGGCCTTGTTAGTCAGAGCAATATCAGGCGAAGATGAAGTCTGAGGGTTGAAAATGGTAGGGAAGTGAGGGCCAATGTGGCGGGCAGTTTGCCGTCGTAAATAGTCTACAATGTCTTTCTGTACCTGATTGGTGGTTGTGTACCCCCAGGTAGGTGCGTCATGCATCCTATCTGCGTAGGATATGTAAAAACACAAGGTGAGGTAAGTAGGGTCAGCGGGGAGGAAGGTAGCTTGTAGCAATAAGGAGAGGTCCGTCTCGTGTTTCTGTCTGTATGGCAAGAATCACAGATAGAAAATATCGTCCTCGACTATGTGGTTAAGATGACACTTACCCGCAATGCCTACTCCATCGTTTTGTTCGTTACTGTAATTTTGCTGTTGTCACTAAGTCCGTGACTGTTTATAAGAATGACGTGAGGGTCGTATTGTCAGTAGGTATTAAGTAGGTCCAACTTACGGTTTTCCTAGGAGAGGACGTTGTGCTGGGTTACACGTAGTCTTGGCATTACTTACATGTAACAGAGAGTCTATCGTAGAGCATGTCATCAATAATTTGCTGAGGGTTTTTTCTGGCTCTTTTGTGGTCTTCGTTGGAGTAGGTAATCCAGTTTGGGTGTGAAGACAGGTTCTCCTTGACATAGTCAAGAATTTCCTGCATCAGCTCGTGTGGGCCAGTGTGGTAGAAGATGAGGCTCCCCTGCCTGAAGGACTGGTCCAGCTCCCTGTGGGTGCTGGGGAGTCTCCTCCTCTTGGTGCTTCTGGTCACAAAGCCGAAGCGTACATCATCTGTAATTGGTGTGTTCTGGTTGTCAGAGTCGTCTTCATCGCTGGATGGTAGAGGAGATGAAGAGTCCACCGAGGAAGCGTCATCCGGGGCTGGTGAAGAGTCTTCATGCACAGCAGAGGATGCGCAAGCTGATGAGGTGTCTTGTTGAACACCCCCGGTGAAGACTCCGACTGTCTTCAGGGCCCCAGAGAGGCGCGGTGGGGGGGGGGGGAGGTAGCGAAAGTAAGTGAAGTGAAGTGAAGCGAAGTGCATTGAAGTACAGTGAAGTGTAATGTAGTGCTTTCTGCCGGTCGTGAGATCGATTGCGAGCCAATCAGGGCACGCTGTCTCTACAGGTATTAATGAAAGTGTCATGTGAGTGTCTTAGTGTTGTGTTTTATTGTGTGCATAGTGCGGTCTTTATGACAGATATGCGAATACGAATACGAAAAATAGAGAAAAGATGGGGATGGGGATGTGGGGATAGTGGGAAGAATAGTTGGTTGAAAAGAAGGGAATTTTAGTAGAAGAGTAAAGTCGCTGGGGCTTAACCCAGGTGCGAAGTAGTGTGTTTTGTGATGTGTAATGTGTGTGCTAATGCTCGATTTTGTGTAAATGTTTCGGACTGACGCAGCGAGGGAGAGAGCGACCAGGAAAGGGGGAGCCAAGCCAACAGCCCCACACCGAGCACACAAGGAATCGCAAGACCGCCACCAGCCAAACCGCGCATATGCCGTTTCTGTACGGACCTAGTAGCCAGCCTCAATCCTCACACCTGCGCAAAAAATCTGCAAAAAATCTGCAGACAACAAAAGAGTGAAGGAGGGGAATGGGAAAGGAAAGACAATCAAAGTAAACATTTTTGTTGTTGTTTTTTATTATTTTAGAGAAAGAGGGACAAGTTTGAAGAAAGTACTCCGTATAGCGGAGGAACCTACAGCTTTACGTGGTGTCCGAACCACTTTGTTAGTAGAAAGACTGGTGATATGGAGTGGAGAGGTGTTATTAGGAGGATGGTATATGGGGATGATGGCGTTCGTTGCTTCTTCCGCCCTGTCGTCTGCTGTTGATGTTGCTAGCTTCGTTGTTCACAGTACAGGATCCCGCTAAAACAACCTGCCGGAGAGAAAGAAAGATCGCTCGGAAGAATGTGGTGAAGGGAAGAATGAGAGGGTGTATGGTGGGAAATGATGATGGCTGCGTAAAGCGAGTTGAGTGAATAGTGGTGACCCCCTTTGGAAAGCAGTCCGGTACCCCCTTGGAGACCCAGGCTGCGAGATAGAAAAATAATGTACAAACACAAAAATATGAATACAAAGCCATAAGACAAAAAAAAACGAACAAAAACCACTGGGTGTTGACACGCGGGCACACTACCTCAGATGGGGGTATGGTATGAGAATGTGGATGCTGTTTGTCGCACCCCCGATCCAGGAACAGTCCGGTGCCCCCTTAGTACCTAGGCTGCGAGACAGAAAGATAAAAATTAAAACAAAAGTATGAGTACAAAGCCATAAGACAAAAACATGAAAAAAAAAACACTAGGCGTTGACACACGGGTCTGTCCTCCGATTGGGTTAGCGACGATGATGCCACTCAGGCACCTTGAGTGGTACAGGTGTTAGGGGAGGGTAGAGAGAATAGAAGGGGGAAGGATAGGAGAAAAGGGAAACAGAGGTATGAGAGGGGAGCAAAAGATGCTGAGGGAGGGAGGAGTATACAGGGTAAGGGGGCTCGTTGGGCGGGTCAAGGAGGTTGGTATGAGGTAGGTGGTAAGGTCGGGGTATGTTATTGATAAGGTTGTAAGTATGTGGGTGTTTTTTCTTGAAATAGTGTTAGTTGTTTAAGTGTTCTGTTATGGAGGGTTGTGTTAATGGGGGGGATATTGGCTTCCTCATGGATGGAAAGCGAGGTCCTGAAGTCAAACCAGTTCGTCCCAAGAGCGAAACGAATGGCTCGGTTTTGGATCCTCTGAAGTTTAAGGAGGTTAGTAGGGGCAGAGAGAGACAAGGCAAGGGGGTATAGTAAGTTAAGAGTGGAAGGATTAAACCTTTGTATAGGTGGAGTTTTGTTTTGGTGTTACCGTCGCGGAATCTCTCCAGGTTGCTCAGGGCCCGAGACGCTATGGCTGTTTTTTGGTTAATGTGAATATTGAATCTAAGGTGTTTGTCAATGGTGAGGCCAAGGACTTTGTTTGTTGAGCTTATAGGTATGGGGACAGGGTTGGAAAATTTTGGTAAAGTGATATTTGCCAGGGTGCGCAGTCTTTATGTTGAAATATGTCACCTTAGATTTTTCTGGGTTGGAAATAATTAGCCGCGTCGCAGTGAGGGTCGTAGATACCTATTAGCGCTACAATTTTTAATTGTCTCCGATTTCCTGGGGCAAAGAGGTGTCTTAGCTAATCTGGAAACCGATGTGCAGAAACAAATACGACATATATTGCTGCACAAGTGTATTTAAAATAAAAAACATAACTCTTTATGTTATTATTTATACTTACTAGTGTATGATAAGGCTTTGTGAATTCAATTATATGATAAAACTGAAAATAGGTAATATATTTTTTTAAAGTAAGTACGTGCGGTAAAAATAAAGTAATGCTGTTTTTGGTTTATGCATTTTATCTGGGATTATTGAAAAATAACAGATAACACTGTCACCTTCTATATATGAAGCTAATCAGTGAAATAAAAACAGCATCGCTAGTGGACGTACGACGAGCTGAAATAAGTTCGCCTCTCCTGCCTCTCCGCTCTGTGTAAACTCCGCCCTTTTCTTCTTCTTCTTTCTTTTGTGACTTTTGATGGTTGTCTCTCTGTTGATCGCCACCTCTACTTCTGTCTTGTTTTACTTAAAGGTTTTATCAGTTCCGTTCAGTTTTAGTCATTGTAGAAGCAGAAGGCATACATAAGGACATTATTATTAGGAAGGTAATGTGTGTCTGAATATAAGATTTTGTGTCGGCAAATTTCCGCGGGCCAAACCACACATCCCTCTTCTTCCACAAATTTGTAGGACCTGTGAGAAATTGTTTTAGTGATGGAGAAGCATCATAATGATGTATCTGCAGCAGAAACGAGATCCAAAATCAAGTGAAACAAATAAAAACGCCAAATCTAAATATAAGGGACATTCGTGTCGGTCTGTGGTCACTCCGGCTCGCCTGTGGGGCACATGGGGATGAAGTTAGGTTAACCGAGAATCATCACAGTGGGCTATATACCATCTCGCCTTTATGGAATGATCTTTTGTGTGTCATATTGTCTCACATTACTTATATCTTCTTCGAAAACCTTATTTACACCGAATTTTATGTTCATCTGAGTGAGTTACACCACCTCCCGAGTTGGTGTAGTTCTGGGCCCGGATTTACACGCTAGCCACATTTGAGAGTTGTAGAGTGCTTTCCCGAATTCCAATGTGTGTCTGAAAGTTGTAACCTAGAGATATAATTTATACCCTTTGAATAGTATAAAGTGCTTTCTGAATCTGGGCCTCGGTTAGAAAGACTGGTAAGAGTCTAAACAAAACTAAGATCTGTTGAGAGACCAACATGCCAAGTTTTACGTGTGCCGTGGCAGACAACACGTCTGGTTCAAGAAAAGGAAGAGAAAGACAGACCAAGTAACTGATAAGGTTAAAGGATTTGCGAGATTTCCGAGCGGAAAAACGGAAGCTAAAAGAAAGAAGAAATGTTGTTTAGGCTTGTTTGTTGCCGCCAGCCGAGGATAGTTGTCGTACCGGAAACGTTACGTCTTTGTTGGAATATAATATTTTTATACATTACATGCATTTGCCTATTGTTCAATACATTCAAATGAAATTAAATATTAATGTACGTCCATTGAAGTCAGTAGAAAATGACAGATTACTTGCCTTGATACAATTATTGGTGGTTTTATGAATATCATCTGAAATTATGAATAAAGGCTCAAAGAATGTCATATGCCATCAATTATCATGAAATAAATTTATTTAAATTTCAGAAGTATTAATGTGCAACGACACACCTTTGTATTTTTTTTTAAAGCTTGCCCAAAAGAGTACTTATTTTTCAACAAGAATTACCAAATCTGGTGGTGTCTGACATCAAAACCCTCACTGCGACACGGCTAATTCGCCACTGTAGCTCCCACAAGCTCGCCCTTGTTAGCTCTCGTTGAATTTTGTCTGTCAGATGATCCAACGCTCTGGCACGGGCCAGTTGCGTCACATTATCTGCGTACTGGACTGTTAGTGAATCATTGTGAATTGGAGAAGATAGGTCGGCTGTGTACATGTTGTAAAGCGTTGGGGATAGTACAGAGCCTTGTGGTACACCTGCCTGAGGGGCAAAGGGTGCCGAGAGGGTGCCCCGGTGGCGAATCCTGGCCTGTCAGTCGTCCAGGAAATTGCAGAAGAATTTTTGCATCAGGGGTGGGAGGTTGAAGTTATTACAAATTTTGTTTTTCAGTCCATTGTGCCAAACAGTGTCGAAAGCTTTCTGAACATCTTTGGTTACCAGGGCTGTTTTTATATAGAGTTTATTTGAATTTAGATAACCTACTATGCTGTTGAGGGCATTCTCGGTCGAAACGCCACTGCGGAATCCGAACTGCTGCGGCGACAGTAGCTCCTCACTCTCGAGGTGTGCCCTCAACCGCTGGTTGATAGCTCTTTCGAATGTTTTGCCGAGAACTTCCAGCAAACTTATGGGGCGGTAGCTCTTTGGAAGGTGTGGGTTTTTCCCGGGTTTAGGAATAAAGGTTATGTTTGATTTTTTGACAAATTTTCGAAAGTACCCGGAAGCAAGTGAGGCGTTAAAAATCCTTGTTAGGTTGGATATGGTCTCAGGAGGGAGATTTTTTACCATGTGCCAGTTTATGCCTGAGGGGCCTGGGGCGCGTCGTGGGGTATGCCTGCGCAACCGCGAAACATCCTCCTCCTCAATGGGTGAGATAACATGCTATTGTGGGTCAAAGCGTGTTAATTGGATGATGTTGTGTGGTGTTGTTTCCTCGTGGATTTGTTATATGTTTTCTGTGATATGGTTTATGTGTGCGATACTGGGCTCGTGTTGAGGAAGAGGGTGGGTCCGAAATGTGTTTGTCCAGTCCGGTCGAAAGACGTCAGTCACCTGTGCTGTGTCGGTGATGCGCATACCGTTCACTGTAAGATAATCAATACTCTCTCGCTGGCATCCTTTCAATCTGTGGATCATCCGCCAGAACCGGGTGAGATTGCGGCAGCGGGTTCCGCTCAAGCGGGAGACTAGACCCTTTCAGTGAGCGTCATGGTCATCTAAAAGGCTGTTAATGATATGTCTGCGAAGAATGTGCAAGTCTCGGAAGATCGGTATGTGGTTGTTCATGTTTGTCAGGAAACGTGTTCTGTAGCAGGTTAGTAGTCGTTGTGTACATAAAGAGGGTCTGAAGTCTATGTGTATTTTGTGTTGTCGTTTTGGTGTGTGTCTGTCGGCTGCTGCTAGAATGTTGTCTTGTAGTCGCTCGAGGGCATTGTCTATTTCTGTGTAGTGTTTCCCTTCGAGATGTGTTGGTTGGTGCATATTTGAAAGTGCGTTTTTGAAGTCGTCCCAGTTTGTCGAATGGTAGTCAGGAATGGGTGGGGAAGGGATTGATATTGGATTGGAGGATATCTTTAGGATGACGGGAAGGTGGTCTTAGCCACAGAGTGGGCCGTGGGAAATGTGGTGGTGGAAGGGTAAGGTTTGTCGGTTGGAAAGGATGAGGTCAGGTCTTCCTGTCCCATTGTGTGTGAAACAGGTTGGAAAGTCTGGTCTAAGGAAGCGGAGACGTTTCAATTGTGTTAGTTGGAGGAGTTCCTGTCCGTGTCTGTTGCTTTTATGTCTGAAGGCTGTGTGTTGTGCGTTGAGGTCAGCCAGGATATATACTGGCATATTGATGTGGTTAAAGAGGGTGTTAAGGCTTGTGAGAGGGAGCGCAGTGTTAGGTCTACAGTATGTCGTGGCAACAAGAAAGGGTCCATGTTGGGTGTGAATCTTGGTTGCCAGAAAGTGAGCAGAGGGCCAATCTGTTATGTGTGTGTGTTTCAGAGTGTTTTTGACCATGATAGCAACGCCACCATGAGGGGTTCCTGTTGTGTATCTGGTGTTGTATCCGTAAAGTTTTATGGGTTTGGGATGTAGACCTGTGTGATTGAGGAGGACAATGTTAGGATCGATAGAACGTAATAAGGTGCCGAAATAAGGTGCCTGTTATTCCAGAAGCCGCGACAGTTCAGTTGTACGAATGTGATCATGTATTAATTGTTTTCCTAGTGGTCTTGCATGTGAATCTTTGTTGTGGAATTTCTGGGTGTCGTAGTAAGTGTCGTTTAACCACTGTAGTACCATGGAGTGTAGTTAGAGTGGTGGTGGGTATGATATAGAAAGAACAGCAGTTTATATTTACTTGTTGTGCATCATATGTGCGGACGTCTGCCAGGGGAGCGCGTTGATTGGTCCATTAGCGTGAGTTTGGCTGCCGAACGAAGTAGGCGGGAGGAAGCAATGTATGCGGCCTCCACCAGCTTCCTCTTCCTTTTTTACTTTTTTTTTTTTTTTTTTTTTTTTTTTTTTTTTTTTTTTTTTTTTTTTTTGGTGTGCAGGGCCGCTGCGTTTTCCCAACGTGGCAAATGTCCATGCTCCTCTGCATGTAATATGAGGGAATTGGTGGTTCTGTGGTGTCGTAGGTAGTTTTTATACTCTTTTAATCTTCTTTCCATCCCCCGCACCATTTCACCATAGTTCACGACGGATGTTCTGCCGTGTAATATGGTGAAACGGCACAGGGGATGGAAAGAAGATTAAAGGAGCATGGAAGCATCCTACGACACCACAGAACCACCAATTCCCCCCCACTTCCGTCATCTCGTTGCCGTCACCTCGCATATATATATATATATATATATATATATATATATATATATATATATATATATATATATATATATATATATATATGTGTGTGTGTGTGTGTGTGTGTGTGTGTGTGTGTGTTACGAAACTTGGGTGATTAGAGATGAGTCTTCTAGCCTGGAGAGAGGTAACCGAGTCAGAGTGAATTTAGTATGAATGCGTGAATTTGACTTTTACTTTCGAATAGGAAGCTGGATCGAATAATAGGTTTGACAAATAAAGAAAATGAAATAAAATGAAAGGAAAGTAGAAGATAAGATGTATATTATTATTATTAATTAAGTATTATTAATTGATTATTCCTTTAATGATGTACTTTTATGAAGATGATATACTTCTATTCTCTTCCTGAGTTAGACATTGTTACCCTGCCTTGCAGACTACATTTTTTTTCTTGAAAAGCAGAACCCAGCACGCTGTATCCCTCTCCCTATCATCAAAACTGCTTCCCTTTTTAGTAATATCTTATATTTTATTCTATTTTCTCTTCCATATCTCATGTATGTATAAAGTACAAATAACCAACGTTGAAACAATTATACCACCACCATCTCCGTCACTATCATAAGTTATTATTTTTCTCTTCCACCTTTTTTTTTTTTTTCATCTTTAAGCAGAACCCAGGTAGCTCTTCATAGTCTCTATCCACAAGACTGCTTACCTTTTGTAAAAATGTTGTATATAATTTTGTATTGTTGTTTCGGGTCATGTATACATCAATTGTCAATGTCTAAATAATTTTAACACCACCTTCCTGTCACACTTATATATATATATATATATATATATATATATATATATATATATATATATATATATATATATATATATATATATATATATATATAAAATCAGCTAACTCTATACCAGTCCCTAACCAGAAGACTGCTTACCTGTTGTAGTAATGTATATTATGTTGCATTCTTGTTTATATATTATATATCCATCAATTGTTCATAACCAGTGTTAAATCAATCTTATCATCACTATCTCCCTTCACTATCGTAACTGAGTTTTTTTTCCGATCTTCAGCATTTGATTACTGAGTTATATTATATAGATATTATGTAATTCTTTCCAGATGCTCCTACCTCTCTCTGCTGCCAGCCCTCTGCACACAGTACTGGTAATCTCCACCCCTTGCCGGGGGAGAGAGCTGCCCGAGGGGAGCCACATTGCGTTTGGCAGTACCCGTGTCTCGGGGACTCGACGCGGATCAGAAGCAAAGGGACTTAAGCTACGTCCGGTTACTCAATCCTCAGTAATTATTTATCGTTCTATGCTTACATTCGTACGTTATTTGTAGTAAGGTAAAGATTGTAAATTATAGAGCTTTAAGCTGCTAGGGAAGCCTCTATTATAATGAAATGTGTTGATCAGTATTTTATCTTTTTTTCATCTTTATGAGCGGTAGGTATTCTGGCTTTTCTTTGAGCTATTCTAATGTTGATCCTGTATGTTTCTTCTCAGGTCCTCCCACCTATCTTCACTGCCAGCTGTTTCCACACAGCACAGGTGGTTTTCATCCGTCCCCAGGGAGGGAGCTGCCCGCTGGGAACCATCTTGCTCCTTATTGCCGCGTTTGCCAGCACTCCTTTCCCTTCGACTCAGGGGGCGAAGCAGAGGTAAAGAGAGGGGTGTGGTTTGCATGTGTTCGTGTATCTGTATCACTGCTATTGTAAATGGGGACCTCTGGTTTGTGGCAAATCTGAGGGCTAAATATTTGTGTGTATCAGTTATATTAATCATAACTATTAGATATGAACTTCACATCACTACATGTCATCTTCCTATTTCTAAAAATAGCTCCACACCTTAAAAAAAACACGTGGCCCTTCTTCTCTCTATCTGATACTTCAGATCTATGTCCATCTCACACCTTCCCTCCTCCTAATCTCCTCTATCTCAGGGGAAAACTAATGTATATTTGATGACAGTGTGACTTTCTCTCCGGCTTTCGATCTCTTGGAAATCTGACTTCTTCCTTCCTCTCTCTGCTAACCGTAACCATGACCCTAAACCGGATGAAACCAACTCTTCTTGACCGAGATCTGTAAACCACGCCTTCTCTTCAAACTCCGTCTTCCTACTTTTCAAAAGGCGCTTTGCTACCTGATCAGATGACTCACTCATCATTCAGGCAGCATTCACTCACTCACGGGCATTCTCTCATCTACACTTCAGCAGGCATCCACTTAGCCTATAATTTTCCCACTGCAATCACATTCTACGTAATGTACCAAAGAAGCTCAATATACAAAGAAAAACAAATTCTGCATCTCCTTACTCCACTTAATTACCACTGCACCCACCAAGCAATCCAGGCTGCTTGCCACTCTCGCCACAGACTACCATACTATTATAATGCTGTTCCATACCCGGGACCAGTATATATGTATTAGTATATGTATGAACACATCGCTAATCATTAAGAATTTCTTTCAGGCTATATCATAGATTATACCCTTTGTTACCAGTATGTTGGAGAGCAATGTTAATTTACGTAGTTTCCATGGCATAATTAGTGGTGTTTAGGACTCCTCTGTTTATGGCATTCCTCTCTTCCAATATGAACCCCAATTTCCCTAATACTGGACCAATTGGTGGCACCGTAACAGAACCACCATTTGGAAAAAAAAAAGATGGAAAATGTTTAGTGTCTTGTCAAAATAATTAGGCAATATTAGGTTAGGTTAACATTAGGAATGTATTTTTTAATAAAGGGGTGTGCCTTGTCTTAATATTTACCATGTTAACTACCATCTATAGGGCTAGAGTTTTTTTTCTCTGCCCACCCTTTTCACTCTTTATAATTTCCTTATTCATTTTAGAAATATGAAAAATATGTGGTGCCTTCTCAAAACTATTATTATTATGATTTTATATATATATATATATATATATATATATATATATATATATATATATATATATATATATATATATATATATATATATATAAGTAGTCTCATGCATTACTCAGTATGGTTGACATACTTAATTTCACCAGTAACAAATGTTATAAATGTTGCGTAATTAAGAATTTGAATGATTTATGAAAGCAAACTCTAGCACTGACAAAACAAAAATAAATTACCTCAAGAAAGTCATATTCTTATTTATTCCTGCAACTTGTTTTCTGTATGCAGCAATATCTGTACGTCCCTTTCCCTGCACAACATACCAGCGCTTTTCACAGCCATCACTACTTCGCAGGACTCTGGAATGCTGCATTCAACTCATCGCAGATGTTGTCCCACGGGGCCTTCTTGTCATTGGAGGTCAAATAGGGACTAAATCTCCCAATAACGATGCTGATTTTTCCCTCCACCAATGTATATAAGTACATGAACTTATCAGGATTCCAGTTTGGCTTGCTCTCCCTCTTAATTTTCACTTCTTCCTTCCCTGCCATGGTGTTGTGCTCAGCGCGTGGGGGTGCCATTGCGCGCATCTTTATTTATTTATCTATTCTAATTTATTATTATTATTATTTATTTTTTATTTATTTATTTTTTTAATCAAAAGCATAGACTCCAAAATGTATTCATGCTAAAATGTTTCAAGATGTTTCAACTTATAGAATAGCATATAAAACGTTGAAAAAAAAATTATATAAAAATTAGAGAGTTTAATTGTTGTTGTTTTTTTCCCTCCATAACAATGCATTTCCCTCCAAAATGATTTAACAAGGTTTTCTAAATCTTTAAAAGCTATAAGTACTTTAACTTTGGGCTAAAACCGAGGTCAGAGTTTCCCGCCCGCTTTTAGTTTGTTTTACTTCAATTTTCATTTTCATCATTTCAAAATAAAATCACTTTTTATGAGTCTTTTATGCATACCGGCCCAGTAGTACGTTTTACCCAGTCAGCTTGCTCCCCCAGCAGTCAGCCAGTGATACCCTTCACAGAGCCAGTTAGCCCCATCTTCTCAGACTCAACTAACTTCCACTCCATCCAACAGCCACCAGGGGCACCCTTCTCAGACACGGTCTGTTCCTACACCACACAGCAATCTAGGAACACCACCAGCAACACCAACACCACAGGCCATCAGCACACCGGATGCGAGCACTTGCCAGGGCAATCCGAGTGTCTGGGTGGTGGGACTTGTGTCGATGATCTACAGGACTTCTCTGGATCTAGTTTCAAGAAGACCTTTACAAATCTAGAGAAGCAATAGTCATGTTGTAAACTAAATTTTCCACTAGAGACATTCAGGATAAATTTACGGACATTTCTATGGTTTGTCACTTTATAACGTTTAAAAATTAGCTGGGTGGTATTTCTGTGGTGCTTATGTGACTTAAAGGTATACAGTGTATTCAATTTGTGTAAAAGATATTTTTAAGTGGTCTTGGTGCATATGTAAATATGAATCAGTTATTATGCTTGTTCAATTTCATTGGTCACTGTATCACTTTATGTTTTTATTTGTGTTACAGATATAGAAGGAACCTATTGATTTCTTGAATGGCACATATTTAGATGCATTTTTTTTTTTTAATAAACATATTGAATGAAACCTGGGAAAAGTTTTCTTCATTCTTCCTTTTTGTGTAAATTGATGCTTATTTACATATTTTAAAGTTTATTTAGTTATTAATGTGTAAAGAAACATGTTATCACAGCAAAATGATATTTTAGTAAACTCACAATAAAAAGAGATACTGTATAAGTGGGTAAACTTTAAAAGGGTTGTTTGTTTTGGCTGCATCTGAATTCTATCTTCGGTCTTCTGTTGAATTAAGGCGTTTTCATGGGCATATTTTGTTTGCCCTGCACCCGAACACTGTACGCCTATGAGAAGCGTGAGTCCATTGGAAACGAAAGTAACACTGCCAGACGACTCTCGCTCGTTGCCGGCTGTAAAAACTGTCGTACTCTTAATTTTCGCCAGATCATTTCACATTTCACAACACAAAAACCTCATTTCACAACACAAAAAATTATTGATATCCTTCTAAGGCAGAATAAACGTGTTATGTGAATCTTAATTTTGGCTAGTTTACAGGACAAGTTTGTTTCCCGACAATATTTAATGCTTTTTCAAATTTAGATAGTTTTCTTTTTGTGGAAAATTCAAAATTTTAATGACCACTAGTAATTGCTTGTTATTCAGTATTTACGTTTGTTGAGACATTTCTGCCGCGTTGTCCTTTGACCTGGGAGAAGTGAAGCGGCAGAGAGACAAGACAGGACTGAGGCGGTGTTCGTTCGCCCAAAGTTTTCAGAGCACCACCATAAAAAAAAAAAAATCTTCCACAATATTTATATAGTTTTATGTCATTAGTAAGCAACACTGCAAATATTCTAATATCTTTATATTTTACAAGTACTTTTACTTCGATAACCCGTAAAATATAAAAGGTTCACACAACTAAAAGTCGAAGTCTGAGTCACAAGCTTTAAAAAAAAAGTAGAGTGAGGAAGTGCAAGTCTAGCTGCACCTGAGAACGTAGTCCCAATGCCATGCATTTAATCCCAGCCGCAGGGAGAATTCCTTTGATTTTCAGTATTAGAAAACAGTTACTACATTGATTTTCCTTACACAATACTACTTATTATATCTTCATGTGCCTCAGAATAGATTGATTTAAAACTGGAAAAGTTGGCACCTTATTCGCAACCAATCAGCATCTTTGTACGGGTATGAGGCGATCTAGACCCGATCTCAGGCGGTCGCTCTCGAGAAGGCGTTCAGGTGCAGGGCGAACAAAAAGATGCCACTGAAGACGCCTTTAGTATATTGGTAGGACCATCTTGTGCCATGAAACAGCACCGGCTTCTGAAGTGTAGTAGCTCTTTAAGTATTCCCTTTAAATACTTTCCTGCTTTAGATGATGTGATTTTTTTCAAAGTTTCCAAGCCTATCTATGCATCCTCTGAAATTTCATTTCACCAGTTTTCTTGTATACGGCTTCCTTTTTCATCTTCTCGGTCACCTCCAGCTAGGGCCTGGCTTATTAGAAGACTGTAAAATACTCATACCGAAAGGGCCATGCTGTGCTATGGTGGTCAGTAAGATTCTTTATCTGCTGACCAGAACGCCAAAAGCCTTCTCTACAACTCTCTTGGAAGCCGCAACCATATATATATATATATATATATATATATATATATATATATATATATATATATATATATATATATATATATATATATATATATATATATATATCCACAACAATTGTGAAGCTGCCATCTGGAACTGAAACCATGAGCCACTACTTTCAACTCCTCAGGTCTTTTGGGGAACTTCATAACTTCTTCCATATATTTCTTTCAATAATGGCTTCACAGTTTTCAGAGATGATGTCTTTGCTGGTGTTGTGACCAACTCGGAACCCATAGACACTCTCCAGATACCAGGTCCTTCAAAGTGAAGTTGGTGTCCTGCTTCAAGACCCATTGCCTGACCAAGCACCTTTTTTTTTTTTTGTCCTTCTTGTCTTTTGTATTTCCAGGGCCCCTTGCAAACAGAAGTCTAGTAGTACCCCAACTAATGAAAATGCTCTAGCTCAACAAAGCAATCTTGACCTCTCTCTGGTACGGTAACATCTTGAGCCTTGCTTTGGACAGCCCTGACTTTGTATAGGGCTGAAGTTTGGAAGGAGAGGAGGAGAGTTAGACAAAACCGTACTTCAACATGTGACTACATGGTGCTTCGAGGTTCGTACGTGGCATATACGTAGCAATACGTGGCCGAACGTGGCATATTGTGTCACTACGTGTCTCTGAACGACTCATACGTGAATGTACATACCATTCGTGGCCGAGCGTGACTTTTAGTCGTGGCCCGTTGAGTCCGCTACCTTATGCATGCGAGGTAAATAGTGTGATATAGAGGATATATAGAGCCTCCTTCGTAATAAATTCGTGTTGAGTGGAAACAAGGCCGATTTTTTTTTTTTTTAATTATGAAAGGCTCATGATTCATGGTTTTATTATTTGGTCAGACTAGGGCTTTACATTTTATTGGTCATTACTACTTTCTTGGTTTGAATATTTTTGTTAGTTGTGGCCCCTTAGGAAAAAGAATTAATAAAAATATAGAGGGTGTGCATGTATCAGTTTATATCAATTTTATATTAATATAACTTCACATCACCACATGTCGTCTTTCTATTTCTAAAAATAACTCCACACCTTACAAACACCTTTCTCCTTCCCTATCTGATCTCAGGTCTCCTACGCTAATCCTCGGTTTCCCTTTCCTTATCCTCCTCCTCTCTCTCTCTCTCTCTCTCTCTCTCTCTCTCTCTCTCTCTCTCTCTCTCTCTCTCTCTCTCTCTGACCCTGCTTGACCTTTCTCTCTCTCGACCTCATTAAACTGACCTCTCCTTCGACCTCTTTTAAGCCTACACTTAACCCAAATTCGTCTCTACATCTAAGATACGCTTCTATCATCTTTCATATCAAGCTCCACCTCATAGATATTATAAACCAATGCTATTTGTATAAGTTTACATTAATATTATATTAATATAACTTCACATCACCACATGTCGTCTTTCTATTTCTAGAAATAGCTCCAAACCTTACAAAC
Source organism: Callinectes sapidus (assembly GCA_020233015.1). Lineage (NCBI taxonomy): Eukaryota > Metazoa > Arthropoda > Malacostraca > Decapoda > Portunidae > Callinectes > Callinectes sapidus. The sequence goes on along the minus strand of CM035185.1, from coordinate 18,775,228 downwards.
ACTTGTTCTTTTCCCCTTCCCTATCTGATCTCAGGTCTCCTACGCTAATCCTCTGTTTCCCTTTCCTTATCCCCCTCTCTCTCTCTCTCTCTGACCCTGATTGACCTCTCTCTCTCTCTCGACCTCGTTTAACTGACCTTTCTCTCGACCGCTTTTAAGCCTACACATGACTCAGATACGTCTCTACATCTAAGACACGCCTCTATAATATTTCATATTAAGCTTCACCCCCATAGATATCATAAACCCATGTTCTCTACATCACTCACGATTCTCGACTCGGCATTCACTCTCCATTCAGGCATCAACCACAAGCCTCATTCTTGGCACTCATCAAATCACTCTGCATTCGCCCAGATCTACGTCAATGTACTTACAACATATTGTATTCACTGTCCTGCTGGTCAAATGAGGTTCAATATATCTACCAAACAATCAAGTTACTGCATCTCTTTAATCCCACTGATTCCACCGAACCCACCAAGTAACCAGTCTGCCTACCTCTCGACACGACAACTAAACACTTATAACGCTGACCCCATCCACGGGACCAGTATATACAAAGAACTTTTCAAAATAGAATAACATCAGTTAGAACATGCAATTATTTGACATAGACTGAAAAAAAAACTCCAATTATATTCATTTCAGAGAAGATGCGAAAGATTTATAATAATTTATACATTGTAGATTAAAAATTGACATGTATCAAAGTTAAGTGGTATCAGCATCATTGCTAGATGGCATGCAGGACTGATTATTAAATGTGTGCCACCAAAAACGAATGAATATCAATAATGGAAGATAACTATTTGGTACCATAGTTTGTTGATAGAGGGCACTAGACTATGCAACCCCCTATTTTGGAGCCTGATTAATTTGAATTATATCAATTAAAAAATAATAATAATTCATCGTTAAAATTTATTTCTGATGCGTTACCTGTAAAAAAAAAAAAAAAAAAAAAAAAAAAAAAAAAAAAAAACACTACCTTACGAGAGAAGAAAGAAACATCGTCTTGTCTTGGGAGCTTGTAGCTCCCAATCGACTTATTGGTGTGCGTGTGTGTGTGTGTGTGTGTGTGTGTGTATGTGTGTGTGTGTGTGTGTGTGTGTGTGTGTGTGTGTGTGTGTGTGTGATCTTCACACTGAGATATCGCATCTTTCCATGATTTTTTTTTTCCTTTTTTGAATGAGAACCGACCAAGGTCAACAAACATTCAGTGAAATATAAAAAGGCCCTCTGAGGTCCCATTCTCCAAACAAGGCCAAAGGTCAAAAAAAAATTGTATGGGATAAATATCTTGAAACCTCCCTCCTTAATCACCTCGTCATTGAAGGGTTATAATACAAAAGCAGCCAAGGAGTTTCAGAGATAAAAGATAAAGGCATGCATGACTGAAAAAATAGGAACTCTCGCATTAGAGAGATAGATAAGGTAGAGGTGAGATCAATCAATCATAATAGCAATACTCCAGGTGGCGCGTACCTACCCTGTGGCACCCCTCCTAACGGTCACACCTCGCGTGTTTCCATGCAGGCTCCCTTCCCGTAGTAAGTATATAACTCTCTTACATGTGATTTTACATAACAAAGTGCTTCTTTTATATGACAAAATAAGTTATCCGTGTGTTCTGTGTCTGCTTAATGTGTAACTAAGCATGATTTAATTTTTTATGTGGTGTCTCACTGAGGATGTCAAATGTCATTTAAATGCTAATGACATCCGACCTGCCTATCAAGCCCAGAAGAAACTTTGCTCCAAGTTTTCATCTCAGGCGAGTTCTATCCGAAAAGCAGATGGTTGCCTCATATCGGACACAGAAGGGCAGATGGCTCGATGAACTGAGATATTTGAGCAGTTGTTCACGGTGGATCATCGAAGCGAACAGCTCCAAACTGCAGGGAGACAGACGCTGGATGCTGAGTAGTCCATTGACGAAACTACATCCTCTATTGATAATATCAAAGAGAATGTGGCAAATTTGAGGGGTGGAAAGACAGTTGGTATCTGTAACATCAGTATAGAACCCTTCATAGCGTAGAGGTGAGGCCCTGATCGGTGGGTTTCATGCTGCCTTGACTGTTGTATGGCAATTATGTGCCATACCTCCATACTGGAAAAAGGGGTTGGTCGTCCGTATCTAGAAAGAGAAAGGGGACCGTCGGGACTGCAACAAGACTAACAGCAATACTAATAACACTTCTCAGCATACCAGGCAAGGTGCTTGCCATTTGCTGTTGATTTGGACCTGCAGTCATCTGCTGAAACATCACAGATCTTAACTGTCTAGGTTCACGCCAGGACAGTCAACAACTGACCGGATCCTAGCGCTTTGCGTTCTTATGGTGCGCTGAAGTGGCTTGGAATTACAAGTCACTCAAACCAAATTTGTCTGCGCTCTCTACATCTTCCCTAACTCCTCTGACTATAGTAAATTCTTTGACTATTTAACTTCTAAAGTAGAGCACATTCTATACCTATTCCTTCGCAGAGATCACTATCCTTCGAGATTTCAATGTTGACCACCAACTTTGGCTTTCCTCTTCTTTCATTACCCATCCTGGTGAACTAGCCTTCACTTTTGCTATCCTCCATGACCTGCAGGAACTAGTGCAGCAACCTGACCGCATTGGAGATACGGCCAACATTCTCTATCTTTTTTTTTTTTTTTTACCTATAATCCTTCTGCTTATGCTGTTACCGTTGGGCCTCTCCGATCACAATCTCATATTTGTATCTTGTTGTATTTCTTAAATCTCTCCTCAGGATCCCTCAAAGAGGAGAGCCTGTGGTATTTTGGTTTCGCTAAATGGGGGAACCTAAGAAAGTATTATGCTGATTTTGCCCGGAATGATTACGGTTTTTGTGTCAGAGAAACATCTCTGTGTGAGAAACGCATAATGCATAGAGATGATAGTAACTGACATAGAGGCGTTAATTTACAACTCATTCTCTATCTAAATGTTCCAAAGCTTGGTTTACCCAGCCTGTTGCCTTGCTTTACATTATAGAGAGATTTAACACAAAAGGTACTTCCATCACCTGAATTTTGTGTGCTTTATATTTTAGTCTGTGACCATGCCAAGGCTATTATTCAATTTCCCAAATGCCCCTTCTTTGATAAAAAAAAAAAGTAAAAAACTTTCAAATTCCAACTCCCCTAGAGATTAATGGCATCCGGCCAATAACATTTCCAATAACTTTACTTCCTTCTCCTTATTTCAACCTGATGGTAGCACTGCTATCACATCTTTCCCTAAGGCTAAACTGTTTTCTGAAAAACTTGCTAACGATACTGGGCTTGTTCCTCCCTCTCCCCCTTCTTTCTGTAACTGTTTCATACTTCGGTTAGATTTTTTTCCCAGTAATGTTTTCAGTGCCTTACTCAAAAATTCTGCTTCAGTGCTTCCACCTTGCCTGGCAAACGCTTTCAACTCTGTCTATCGACTTCTACCTTTCCCTCTTGCTGGAAGTTTGCCTACAGTCAGCCTGTACTTAAAAAGGATGACTTTTCTAATCCCTCAACCTACACCTCTATAACATTAAACTGCTGTTTGTCAAAAGTGTTTTAATATATCTCCAATAATAATTTCTTAAAGATCTATCAATCAACAATCTTCATTCTAATTGCCTATATGGCATCTGTCAATGTCGTCGCTCTATTATTGATCTTCTGCCGTTCCTCAATGAGTATTGGTTATCTTCTTTTATAGAGTTTTTGGTGAAACTTTAGTTATTGCTTTAGATATATGAAAAGCTTTTGGAAGAGTCTGGCACAAATCTTTGATTTCAAATCTGCTCTCATACGGTTTCTATCCCTCCATCTGCAACTTTATCTCATGTTTCCTCCCCGACCAATTTATTGATGATGTTGTGGTAGATGGCCACTTTTCTTCTCCTAAATCTATTAACAATGGTGATGTTAGGGTTTTGTCCTATCACCTACTTTCTTTCTATTATTCATTAATGAGCTTCTAAACCAATGATTAACTTTAATTAATAAGATTAATGAGCTTCTAAACCCTTTCCATTACTACCAACCTACACTTTTCCACGTCTTTCCATAGATGACTCACCCTTCAGGAAATTAACAGATAATGCAAAGATGCCACAGAACACTTGACTTCTGATTTCTCTAAGATTTCTTATTCGGATAGAGAAAACTCAGTAGTGTTCAATACCTCAAAAACTCAATTTCTCTATTTATTAACTCGATACACCTTTTCAGACAATTATTCTCTCTTCTTCAATGACACCTATGTTTGTCCCTCTCCTACAATGAATATCTTCGGTTTCTCCCTTACTTATAATCTAATCTAGCAGCTTCACATCTCATTTCTTGCTAAATTTTGCTGAATTTTAGTCATTTTGAGGCATTTCCGCCATTTTTTCCCCATTCCCCCACCTGCTAACTCTGTACATATAAGACCAATGTCCATCCATGTATGATGTACTCTACGTGTGTATTAGAGTGTTCCACTCACACAGCTTTATTAGATATGGTGGAATCAAAAGCCTTTTGTTTTATGACCCCCTCCTCACCGACTGTCGTCAGTCACCCCCTCTCTCTCTCTCTCTCTCTCTCTCTCTCTCTCTCTCTCTCTCTCTCTCTCTCTCTCTCTCTCTCTCTCTCTGCTGGAATGTTGCATCTCTTGCTATATCATATCATTGTTGTCATGTTAACTGCTCTGTTGATCTGGACCTCTTATTCTCCTGCAGCCTCTCCGCTCAAGACTTTCCACTTCCTCTCATCCCTATTCTGTCCAACTTCCTGATTTATTTGAGCGGGTTGGGAGATACAGCCCAACAGGCTGTTGGTGCCATATCTCTTTAGAATTACACTCAGACGTGAGCACGGAAGTAAATAAGAAAAATTACCTCCACATACAGAAGAAATATATGGACCATATTTACCAGGTTCCTTTGAATAATTTCGCCCTCAGAACCTTTAAAAGCCGCGTGGCTGTGTAGTAGCTTTGCAGCGATTTATAATCATATCCCTATATGTTGTTAATCAAAGGGAGTGCTAATCACTCCTTTTATAAATGTGCACTTCAAATCCGCTCTTTTTTTCCATATTTTGATTAAAATCAGAGAGAGTCATCCCCCAAGCCTGTCTTGGCTTCAATAAAATTGATCAACATATGGTGACTATCTTCTTTTTTGTGTGTGTATGCAAACCAAAAATAATACTGTCATGAAAACTACATGTTACCAAGAAATTGACAGTCAGTTTCTGGAAATTACTTTATCAGAATTGAAATTTTGCCCTCAGTCTTGTAATTATTAGGCTAAGTTTAAACATACTGTTCATAATAATCAATCAATAACTAAATGCGCAAACAACGGGAGATGCGTCGCCTCACTTACCCTATGCCACCACTACTGGTGGTCACGCTTTACGAGTTTCCATAAAGGTTTCCTTCATGTACCCAGTAACTCCCACCAAGAAGCATCAACATGCCGCAGCCATGAGTTCTGTGGGCATCTCCTTGGCCTCCTCTATATTGGGTTATCCCTTTCGGAGACAACCCTATCAACACGATTGGCTTCCGGGTAGCGTGTCACATGCCCATATAGCTGCAGTTACCGTTGGCAAATAAAAGTATTAATTGGTCTCGAATCGGTATCACGGAGAAAAACGCTGATTTAATAGTAAGCGGTACCCCATAATCCTGCGAAGGCAAGCTCAATATTGCCATCACATCCTCATCAAAAGCAAATGGGCATGCATCTTGCCTGGTACGTTAAGTAGTGTTGTACCGCAATAGTTATTGCAGTCCTTTCCCCTTGTGTGTAAGTAATTTTTGTGTCACTACATGAAACACTACCACCACGCCTTACGCGCCACCGGGCGCGGCACTGCAGATCTAACTTGGGTGGCGTGACGTATACAAGTGTGTGCCTTGACTCTCCGTGTGGTACTCATTCCAGTGATCTTGTGGTGATTAAACTGGTGAAAGACTCTCAGGCAGTGTCACAATATTTAGTGACCCACCTATCTTCACTCATGCATTTAGATTGTACAAACTAATTATTTAATACACTTAAGCCAAGACACCTGGACTGTACTTATCCACATAACTATCAACTAATATAAATTGTATATCGCTCGATCATAATCCCTGCTACCGTTGAAGGTAGCCCTAAATACCTGCCAGACTACCTGCAGACCTTCATCCTGCCTTCACTCTGCCAGTGAGTCGTCGACGCTATCTTCACCTGGTGACCCGACCGGTATATGCTATCTGTGTCAGTGAGGACTACAACCGATGCAGGTAACACACACACACACACACACACACACACACACACACACACACACACAAATAAAAAGCAAATAACAATAGATTACCAGTTGTGACAGGAAGATATGAAAATGTAAGTAAAGAAGATAGATTATGTACAAAATGTAGGAGTAATGAAGTAGGAGATGAATTTCATATAATGTTGTCATGTCCTAATGAAAGTATTGTTCAAGTAAGGAACAGATATATTCCACATTACCATAGAATTAACCCAACAATGAACAAATTTATTGATTTAATGCAAAGCAAAAATGTAAATATTTTGACCAATATTTCATATTTTTGAGAGCTATTTATAAAATGTTCAGATAATTCATATAGGAAGTTCTATTTCATAATAAGACTATTATTATTACTATGATATTATATTTTCTCTTTTCGCATTATCCATGACAATAAAATTAGGAACTGTGTTCCATACTTTGTTTACAAAATCTGAGCATAATAAACTGATTCTGATTCAGATTCACACACGCACACACACACACACACACACACACACACACACACACACACAGAGAGAGAGAGGGGGGGGAGGAGAGAGGGAGAGGGGGGGAGGGGAGGAAGACAGGAAACGCAAAGAAAAGTTAGTGATATCAAGACGTTTTTACTCCCTACTGGATAGACAAAGAAAACAAGGAACTTTGTGTGTGTGTGTGTGTGTGTGTGTGTGTGTGTGTGTGTGTGTGTGTGTATATGTGTGTGTGTGTGTGTGTGTGTGTGTGTGTGTGTGTGTGTAATTCACTGTCGCAGTCGCTTGCTGGTCACCCAGCCAGCCTTTTCCTTACGGACCGGGCTCAGAGCTCAAAGATCTATCCTCGGGTAGGGCTGAAACCACATCACAACCACCGCCACAGCGATGCCACAACCCCTCGAGTTACATCCCATACCTACTTACTGCTAGGGGAACAGGGGCTAGATATACATTAAGAGGGTTGCCCATTCGCCTCGCCGCGCCCGGGAGTCGAACCCGGGCCCTTTCGGTGTGTGTGTCTGTGTGAATATATATATATATATATATATATATATA
>CM035185.1:18732726-18752523 GCA_020233015.1 Callinectes sapidus | reverse complement strand
AAAAGGGTGACCGTTCTAATCCTTCACACTACCGCCCTATTGCTTTCATCTCCTGCTTATCTAAAGTTTTTGAATCTATTCTCAACAAGAAGATTCTTAAACACCTATCACTTCACAATCTTCTATCTGACCGCCAGTATGGCTTCCGTCAAGGCCGCTCTACTGGTGATCTTCTGGCTTTCCTTACTGAGTCTTGGTCATCCTCTTTTAGAGATTTTGGTGAAACTTTTGCTGTAGACCTAGACATATCAAAAGCTTTTGATAGAGTCTGGCACAAAGCTTTAATTTCCAAACTACCCTCCTATAGCTTCTATCCTTCTCTCTGCAACTTCATCTCAAGTTTCCTTTCTGATCGTTCTATTGCTGCTGTGGTAGACGGTCACTGTTCTTCCCCTAAATCTATCAACAGTGGTGTTCCTCAAGGATCTGTCCTATCACCCACTCTCTTCCTATTATTCATCAATGATCTTCTAAACCAAACTTCTTGCCCTATCCACTCCTATGCTGATGATACCACCTTGCACTTTTCCACGTCTTTCCATAGACGTCCAACCCTTCAGGAAGTACACAGCTCACGCAGGGAAGCCTCAGAACGCCTAACTTCTGATCTTTCTAAAATTTCTGATTGGGGCAAAGCCAACCATGTGTTGTTCAATGCCTCAAAAACTCAATTCCTCCACCTATCAACTCGACACAACCTTCCAAATAACTATCCCCTCTTCTTCAATGACACTCAACTGTCCCCTTCTCCTACACTAAACAGTCTTGGTCTATCCTTTACTAGTAATCTAAACTGGAAACTTCACATCTCCTCTCTAGCTAAAACAGCTTCCATGAAGTTAGGTGTTCTGAGCCGTCTCCGCCAGTTTTACCTCACCTCCCCAACTGCTAACTCTATACAGGGGACTCATCCGCCCATGTATGGAGTATGCTTCACATGTTTGGGGAGGCTTCACTCATACAGCTCTTTTGAACAAGGTGGAATCAAAAGCTTTTCGTCTTATCAACTCCTCTCCTCTGACTGACTATCTTCAGCCTCTTTCTCATCGCCGCAATGTTGGCTCTCTTGCTCTCTTTTACCGCTATTTTCATGCTAACTGCTCTTCAGATCTCGCTAACTGCGTGCCTCCCCTGCTCCCGCGGCCTCGCTACACAAAACTTGCTTCTTCCTCTCACCCCTATTCTGTCCACCTCTCTAATGCAAGAGTTAACCAGTATTCTCAGTCTTTCATCCCTTTCTCTGGTAAACTCTGGAACTCTCTCCCTGCCTCTGTATTTCCACCTGCCTATGACTTGAACTGTTTCAAGAGAGAGGTATCAAGACACTTATCCCATTCTTCTTTTGGGTACTGATTATGGACTTTCCAGGGACCGGCACTAGAGTGGGCTATTTTGTCTTATTTTTTTTGCCCTTGGCCGCCTCCCTTCTACATAAAAAAAAAAAAAAAAAAAAAAAAAAGAGGAAGGAAGGGTCCCATAAGAGTGGAAGAGGGCTAATATAGTATCCACTTACAAAGGAGAAGGACTGACCCACTAAATTACAGACCTATGTAACTAACAAGTGTTGTCAGTCAAAAAATGTAAGATAATAATTAAAGAGAAATGGATGAGATATGTGAAAGAAAATGGTATATCAAATAGACAATTTGGATTCAGATAAGGAAAGGTATGAGTGAAGAACCTGCTAAGTTTTTATACAAGAGTGATTAAAGGAGTTAAAAACAGAGATAGGTGGGTGAATGCTGTCTACCTGGACATCAAAAAGGCTTAAAAAAGATAAATAAATAAAAAAAAATATGTGGGCTTTTTATGGGAATTTATGGGCTAAAGGAGATCACCTAATGGAGACCTATCTGAAAGCAAACCCATTTAGGAACCGTTACATTGAATGGATGCCCAATCTCTACTCAGACCGTGGCCAGGATTCAAACCTGTATGCTCGGGGATCCCAAGGCACCCAAAGTGCAAGTGGTTCCACTGTAACATGGCAGCCAAAAAGAACTCCACACTGGAAATGTATGGAAATTGAAACATATAGGTCGGATGAGAGGGAAAATATTAGAATAGATGCAAGATCATTTGAAGGATAAAGAAATGAGAACTGCAATCAGGGATACAGCTTCAAGTTGGCGAAATGTAAAAAGTGGAGTACCGCAGGGATTAGTCTTAGCACCCATAATGTTCCAGATACAGTGGAAACTCAATACTCAAACTTAATTCATTCTAAATGGTTGTTTGAGTATCAAAGAGTTTAGGTATTGATACATATAGATCAGGTAATTCCTTCTAACCTTAGCCAAACCATGTTTACTAAAATTTCAATGCAATTTTTCATAATAACATTTTTTTGAAATTTCATCCTCTGCTGCAGATCATTTAAGTTCCTTCTTCACATCTGTCACCACATCAGCTACCTTAATGGCCTAGTTTTTTCAGTATTGTGGTCAAATTAGATTTTGCCGTACAATACTGTCGTACATATATGTTTATGCTCACAAACTAACATTTATATCAACTGTTTGCAAGCGTTTGTATTAATGCAAAAAGTAAACTTTTGCATGGAATACTGAAAATACAGCAGAAAATGAGGAGGCACTGATTGCTACCATAGGCAATGAACACATTGTCTCTTTGTCTGTCAGTAAGTAAAATGAACCCCCTTTGCGCTTGCCACTGCGTCTGCCTGCCTACTGTCTCCGCTGTCCATCCTTGTACCCCACTTCTCTACTGACACGTCGTCTCCCACTATTCTTCCATAGCCTGCCGGTTTTGAATTGTACTCTTGATGTCATCTACGGCTCCTGCTTCTCCTCCTTCCCTGGCTCTGAGTGATGGCTTTACTGCCGGCGTGATCCATTCGCCGGATATTGCTGTGATAGCCTTGACTACACCACCTGTTCCTCCAGGCAGCCATGCTGGGACCTCCAAGTGGACATGTAACCGGCAGGATTGCAACAGAGTCCTGTCTAGTGTCTCCCATGACCCCCACTCTGTATGTATTAAATGCCGTGGTTTCTGTACTGTTGCTTCGAGGTGTGAGGAGTGTGCAGAAGGAGATGATGTTGTTGTGGAAGGGACCAAGTCTTATCAGTCTAGATTGGCACGGCACCGTTCTCATTACACCCGTTCACAACGGCAAGGGAACACTAATGCGTCTGCGAACACCAGTGGAAGTCGAGAAGGCTCCAGTGAAGTTGTTATGGAGCCGGGGAGTGAGTGCTCGCTCTCATCGGTCGAGTCCGTCGCCCCACAGGCTGGCCACGCGCTCCCGTTGGAGGGCCAGCTTACCTCTCTGCTTACGCATAGTTCCCAGCTACAGTTCATGCTGTCGGAGATGATTTCATCCTAAGTGGCTACATGTTAAAGTAACCTGGCTTCCCTTCCAGCTACTTTGTTGTCTCAGGCAGAGCGTCTGGCCAGGGCCAGACCAACCTCCCCAAAATCTGCAGCGCCTAGTAGAGTGCAAAAGGCACTCCTAGCAGAGGGGGTACAGTGAAGTAGCCTGGCACACGAACCATCGAGGGTTCGGTCGAGTAAGCGGACCACACCTGTGGACACCCCGCCGTTCCCGAAACGGTCCTGAGCCTAGGTGGGGGGAGAGATGCGTGTTGGTTCAACACCGCTTTCCCTGGCTCGGGACCCAGATGTTGCCGTAGCGAGGGTGTTTGACCCGCTCGCCCATCTTGGGTGAGGGTCGGACAGCTCGTGACGACAAGGAGCGTCAAGCGACTCCAGTCACTCTGTCAACGGGAGTTGGGGTGCATGATGCCACGTCGCATCATCCCTCTCCTTTGTCCACAGCACCACAGGGGTTGGACACCATGGTGCCCACCTTGGCTGCACATCGTCACCACCAGCAACCAGCACCAAACTCTATGGCCTCACGGCGCCAAGGTTTGCCTTCTCGTGGGTCGGAGTCTGTGCATGGTGTCACAGGGGCACACGCACCCCACTCAAACTCACCGCCCCTTTCTTACGTCTTCACAGCTCGTATCAGAGGGGTGAACTATTATAATTTAAAAAACCAGGTTCTGGGCGTGTGCTTGACAAAACAAACAAATGTAAGTACACTTACTTATAATTTATTTACAAAATATTTACAACGGATCTGACTGCCTGAAGTGCCACTGAACTGATTAATATAAAAGATAAGAAAACAAAACACAGGATTACGAGCAAACACCACTCCACAAACATCACACAAACACAAAAATATCGGGACACACAAAAAACTCAAAATAATAATAAAAATGCTAAGCTGGCTAGCATAAATAAACCTGGTCCCTGTTACCACAGAGATCGAGGTAACTAAAAAACTGGTCCACAATAAAAAAAAACCCACACAAGTGAACACAGAAAATAAAATACACACAAAAAAAAACACAAACACATAAAACACACACAAAAAAAAACATAAAACAAATGAGAGAGAGAAGAGACGTCACCCAGACACAAAAATAAAAGAAAGTGAAACGATCCGACCCTCTTTCACAGCTATGTAAAAATTAAACACTATACACTCTAGTAGTGTTAAGAAAACCCATCCAGGGTAAAAGAAACGCGCGAAGCAAAATTGGCGGAATAATTCCACCCACAAACGTACTGTGAAAGCAAACACACACAAAAAAGGGAATGACAAAATAGTGATCAATGAGGCAGCAGCCTCTTCAAAAATCACTCCAATAAAGCGTAAAATATCTGGGCGGCGCTCCTAACCCCACCCCAAAGAATCACCTTAAAACATACTTATATACATATTAACCTACTCCTAAACCCTAGGAAACACACAATACCTTACATACTAGGTAGCGCGGCGAAACGCGACCTTCGCCTCCTTGACCTGGACCCGTGGAAAAGTGAGTGACCAAGTGAGAGCGACCACCCTTGGCTCCGCAGCTTATATTGCCCCGAGCCTTGCGCTGACCCTCGTGGTCGTCTACCCACGTGGTTACACCACAACACAAAGGAAACACTACCTAACAAATCAAATATTGGTTCCATAGTGGTATTTACGTGTAGGCAGTATAACTCGTGATATCCTTTCCAAATTTCAAGATGGAAAACTGAGAGGTAAAAGAGTTACAGGCCAAAAAGGTAAAAATGCTCCAACTCTACGTAATACAAACATGAAAAAATTATAAAAATTCCCTATTGTACAAAATAAAAACAATTTGTTATGTAACACATAGCAATGGGAATCATAAGTTTTCCCTCCTCTCTTGGGCGACTCCGGAAACGTACACAATTTCCAAACGGAGAACAAGCTCTCCCAACTTCTGCCCTTCATATAGTGACTCAAAAAAGCAATTAAAATAAACTAAAACATCAAATGTACATAAAAATGAGAAATAAAGTGACCTCCAAATGGTAACAAATCAAGGAGTGGTGAGAGAGAGGTGCAGCTGACCTCTCCTCCCCCCCACTGACCCATTATCTCCCCCCATTTCTGACCTACGGTCACTCGTGGCACCAACCGCCACGAGTCCAAACTAAACAAAGCACAAAGGGGAAGAAGAGAAAAAACATGTACATAAATAAAATAAAATATGGGTACCACGTCCGTGACAATGGCCAGCACACGGCCTTCCCACCACCCTTGCCTTTCGTCTCTGGTCCCTACACGTCTCAGAGTAAGGATAGGAGTGATGTTGGGGGGGCGGGGAAGAGGATTTCTCGGACGCAAACGATAGTGTGCCGGATCCTTCCTCAACTTTCAAGGACATGATGGACCTTGTTTACCAGACTTTTCCATATGCCCGTGGTCAGGCTTCTCAAGACACTGCTCCACTTCTCCCGGGCATGGAGCGTGGGGAAAATCCAGCCACCGCTTCTTCTTTGACGCAGTCACAGCCTATCAATGTCTTGATGTCGCAAGCCTCTGAGGCTTTGGCCCGTGCCAATGAGTCCACCAAGCCCTCATATGCCGAATATCCTACCCAAATGTACTATAGATCCTACCGTACTAGCAGTGACGAGGGTAGAGATCGTCCGGCTAAAGTGAACCCAGAACTACTTCCCCACCTGACTGTGCGTGGTGAACCACATGTTTCCATTTCTCAAGGAGAGATGGTACATCTGGAATAAGCCCTTCTCACCTTCCGGGACATACAGAACTTCTTGTTTTGGCTTATGGGTACCTTTGTCACCGTCATGTCGGATAGTGCTTCAACAAATGGTACTGAGTATTCAGCGAGCTATGGTGGACCAAGCTAGGGTTACAGCCTATGCTATCGCTAACACAAGGGCAGCTAGAAGGGAATCTTATCTCTCCCTTCTTCCTCACCGCTTCACTTCAGCCTCAAAAGCCCAATTACGCCAGTCGGACATGTACTCATACCTTTTGTTCAATGTGGATAGCGTAGACAAAGCTATTGATCATGCACAACAGGTGACCTCAGTATTATTCACTGAAGTCGTGGCCAGGGCTCTTGTCAAACAGAAGCCTAAACAGGGGACACCGCTTGTGGAAAAACATCCGCGACCTTCCACCTCGGCTGACTCCCGCTCACAGCCTGGTCCCTCTCACCAACGGTTCACCATTCAGTGCTCTCATTCTCGCCATGCTCTTGAAACTTAGTCATTCGACTACGAGATAGTTTAAGACCAAGACATTTCGAAAATGACTTTCTTTCACCTTCTTCGATGATTGGGGGTTGCCTCGCTCGGCATCTGACTGCCTGGAAGGATATGGGAGCGGAGACTTGGGTTCTTCAGGTCCTCTGCAACGGGTACAGGATTCCATTCCACTCCTTTCCACCATTGTTCCGGTTTCCTCGGCACTTGGCCTCCTACTCGACAGATTCTGAGCGAGGCAGAGCGCTGTTGACAGAAGTAACCGCTCTCCTCGACATGGGTGCAGTGGAAGAAGCTCCCCAAACACCAAACATCCAAACAAGAGCAATGGGACTGGATAAAGTGTCAGGCTGGACACCAAGGGTGATACTGTCTCAGCCCAGGTTGGATCAGCAATATAGCCCAACTGCTCTCTTCTTATTTGAGTAGCACGAACTGCAAGCATTTAACAATTAAGTATGCACAGTAGAAACCTAATCACTAAACCTAAACCTAATCATTAAACAGGAAGTTAAGAAGTTCAGATATAATAGCTCAAGTTACATAATATGACAAGTAACACTTCCAGATATAAGTTACTAGACAAATTAGGTCAAATGCATACAGCATGGTGAAATAATTATTTACATGAGAAAATGTACACACCTTATATTGCAATTCACTGGGCCTCCAAGTGGGAATCAAACAATCAATGCTGCCAAACAAACGACAGATGTGGACATTTGAAATAACCAACAAGAGTGTATCCTGCACCCCACACCGTTGCCAGAGACTGCTTTCAACACAATGAAGTATGAGGGTACCTCACCTAACCAGCACACCTTCCTTTTGTCATATGGAAGGTGTGATTGGTCCATGACAATTGACATCAATGAACATGAGCAAATTAGTTCGAATTATCACTAATAACAATACAGTGACCAGAGTCAAACACACACACAAAAAAAACGTACGAACAAGAATGACATCATTAACACAATAACCATCACCAAATACATATAATTACTCTTAACTTGTTTAGATTAAAACTACCACCAACATACATATAATCACTCTAAATTCCAGTCACAAAGGGAATGCAAAGATCAGCTAATACAGCCAATTTGGAAAGTGATTACCAGCTCAATAGAGGAGGGGAGGGTACCATAAGAGTGCAAGAGGGCCAGCATAGTGTTTATTTACAAAGAAGGAAAGAAGACTAAATTATAGACTATTTCACTAACAATGTTGTCAGCAAAATCGGTGAGGTACTAATTAAAGAGAAATGGGTAATATATATGGAAGAAAATGGAGTTGTATTAAATAGATAATTGAAATAGACAAGGGAAATTGCATGTGACGAACTTGCTATGTGTTTATACATGAGTCATTGAAGGAATCTAAAACAATCTTGGGTGAGTGGATGCTGTCTACCTTGACATCGAAAAGCATTTGTTAGAGTTCCAGACAGGAGACTCTTATGGGAACTTAAACACATAAGTGGGCTGAGAGGGAAAGTATTAGAATGGATGGAAGATTATTTCAAGGATAGAGAAATAAGAACTATTCAGAGATGCAGCTTCAAGTTGGAGAAATGTAGCAAGTGGAGTACTGCAGGGCTCAGACTCAACACCCATAATGTTCCAGATATACCATATATATATATATACAGGAGTACAAAACAATTTTTTTTTGCCAATTTTGAGATTCCTAAATCGAGGGGTCGTCTTATACTCAGGTACAGTAAAAGCCCTTGTATCCGGCATCCAAGTAACCGGCAACTTCAAGTATCCGGCATATTTTTTTCCAAGCATTAAAACATGAAAATATATATAAATATATATAAAATCAATTTAAATCTATACAAAATTCCAGCATGAGGCTGTAGTTG
Organism: Callinectes sapidus; assembly: GCA_020233015.1. Taxonomy (NCBI): domain Eukaryota; kingdom Metazoa; phylum Arthropoda; class Malacostraca; order Decapoda; family Portunidae; genus Callinectes; species Callinectes sapidus. Next base: position 18,744,080 of record CM035185.1, on the reverse strand, counting down.
CTACCGCGGCCACTAGCCAGACAGCGCCACGCTTTGTGGAACTGGGATGCCGTGGCCTGCTAGCCAGTAGTCACTTCCGCCATGCTCGTGTTTGTTTGTTCAAATGGTTCTCCTCTACATTCGTCCACGTGCTAGCCGGTGAAATTTCATCATGCCCAAACTTGATAAGCAAAAATGTGTGGTGCTTACGCTTACGCAGAAGGTGGACATATGCAGACGTTTAGAGAAAGGAGAAAACAGATTTGTTGCTGTTGTGATTCATTCACATGGTTAGTTAATAACGTGAGTGCTATAATTTTTTGTTGGTGTACATCTGGCATGGTTAGTGAATAAAGTAAGTGATTACAGACTCATTTTATTATCCCTTCAAGTATCCGGAATTTTCAAATATCCGGTATGCCGGATACGAGGGCTCTTACTGTAATAAAACACAAACCTTTGACTCTGAGGTGAACATTAAGCCACTTTATCTTGACATTTATTTTGCAGGCACACACGTGCAAATATTGTTAACTGTGTGTTGGCAGATTGTTGGGAAATCTGGATGTAAGAAAAGCAATGGGACCAGATGGAGTGTCAGGTTAGACACTAAAGGAATGTAAAGATCAATTAATACAGCTAATTTGGGAAGTGATCACCAGCTTAATAGAGGAGGGGAGGGTGCCACAGGAGTGGAAGAGGGCCAACATAGTGCCCATTTACAGAGGAGGAAAGACTGACCCGCTAAATTATAGACCTATTTCGCTAACAAGTGTTGTCAGCAAGATATGTGAGATATTAATTAAAGAGAAATGGATGAGATATTTGGAAGAGAATAGAGTTATATCTAATAGGCAATTTGGATTCAGACAAGGAAAATCATGTGTCACGAACCCTAATAAGTTTCTATACAAGAGTAATTGAAAGAATTGATAACAGAGATGGGTGGGTGGATACTGTCTACCTAGATATGGGAGAAGCATTTGATACAGTTCCACACAAGAGACTATTATGATAACTGAAGCACATAGGTGGACTGCGAGGGAAACTACTAGAATGGATGCAGGATTATCTGAAAGATAGAGAAATGAGAACTGTGATCAGGGAAGCAACCTCAAGTTTGGGGAAAGTAACAAGTGGAGTACCACAGGGGTCAGTCCTAGCACCCATAATGTTCCAGGTATATGTAAATGATATGCAGTGTGGCGTGACCAGCTATATGAATCTGTTTGTGGATGACGCCGAATTAATGAAAGCTATTAAAAACACTGATGACTGTCGGGAGCTACAAGGTGACATAGATAAGATCGATGAATAAAGTAATTAGACGTGGAAAGTGGATTTTAATGCAATGAAATGTCATGTGAAGGGACTAGGTAAGATCAAAAGAAGGCCAAAATGGAGATACAAGATGGGACAGGAGAAAATACCTAAGACAAAAGAAGAGAAAGACCTAGGGGTGGTAATACAGGACACACTGAGCCCAGAGCAGCACATAAATAAACTATTTGGATCAACGTATAAAACATATAAATCAACTATTTGGATCAACATATAGAATGTTACCCAACATTAAGGTGGTTTTCCACTACACTACATGGATAAGGTTATGATGAAAAAAATTCTAACCAGCATCATACGTCCAAAGTTGGAATATGCAGCAGTGGTGTGGTCACCAAATGTGTAAAAGGAAATAAGGAAACTAGAAGGGATTCAAAGAGTAGCCACAAAAATGGTACGAGAAATAAGGGAGCTGACATATGAATACAGATTAAACGAAATGGGACTGTCAACTCTACAGGATAGAAGAGAGAGAGGAGATCTAATAACTCTATATAGAATAGTAAATGGTATGGAAAAGCTGGAGAAGCAAAACAAGGAAGATAAAAAAGAGTCGGTGTCTAATAGACACAAAAAATTACAGTTTTCCACATAGAATTGTGGACACCTGGAATGGATTAAAAGAGGAGATTTTTACAGCAACATAAATTCAAGGAAATGTTGGATATATGGAGATATGGAGACAGGATGCTATGAGCCCCGCTCGAACCCTGTATAATACATCTAGTTAAATACAACTAGGTAAATACACACACACACACACACACACACACACACACACACACACACACACACATAATTCATTGGCTCAGCAGGAGGCAGCTCCTCTCTAGTGGTCTGTTTTACTGGCGGTGTCACTGTTTAAGCAGCGATCACACTGGTAATTATTAACACTATGAAGTATCAAGGAGTGTTTCCTGTCTAGTGTGGCAGGTCAAGTGAGGTGTGTCAGTCAGATCATGCTTCCCCACTCATATGCAACGTTTAGGATGGGGGGGAAGAGATCTTTATACATAAAACAGGCCTTTACTTTTACTTCAATGGTGGTATGGAACAAAAATTAGAAATCGGTAATGAACCAATTTATGCAAAAACAAAGACATACAGAAACAGGAGTAAAGGAGATAAAGTGAGTTTGGAGAATAAAGGAAGCTCGTGATTTATGGTGAAGTGAGTGGCAACAGTGGGGGAATCTGGTGACACCCTCACCCCACACCTGAAATGCCTGATTGCAACCACACCATGATAATAATCAATTGCCAATCACACTAACAGAAACCATGGCCATATTTCTGTCATTTTGGAGTTCAGAAACACCTGGAGTTATGTAGAACAAAGACAGTAAATTTTGCCATGTAACAGGGTACTCAAGTGAGGAAACGAACAGCCACACAAGCCTCTCATATTACCGATTAGCAGTGATGGAGTCCCTTACCATTAGCCAACCATGTGGAGTTCCCTCCACCATTAAGGGGATTATCTTATATATCGGTAATTACTCAAAACCTTAACTTTTCCCCTAAAGATTGAGGGTCGTCTTATATTCCGGGTCACCTTATAGTCCGGCATATAGGGTATGTAAATGACATGCAGTGTGGCGTGACCAGCCATATGAACCTGTTGCCAAATTGATGGGAGTTGTTAACCTGCACTACACCACAATAAAAATGTATTGTTGACCACCTAAATGACTGGCCAAATTTTGATTTTTTAAAGAAATTGTCATAAAATATGACTAAAACAAATGAGGAAACCAAATAAATGCTCTTTGATGCCTAATATGGGTTCAGAAGGGGATAGAGGAATCTGGGCCAGACCACGAGTTAAAACTTCTTGCATGGCCATAGGTGAGGCTGTGCTACATGCCTCAAAATTTTAGTAGGATGTGATAGTCAATGAAACTCAGGTAGGACATCTGTTGGCCACTCAACTATATATCACATATAAATGAAAAGAAATGTAAATTATATATTTTGGGCGGGAATTTTGGGAGCCTGCATAAATTTGAAAAGACATAAAACGACCTATTCCTATTTGGATATATTTAAGAATGTGGTGTGTGTGTGTGTGTGTGTGTGTGTGTGTGTGTGTGTGTGTGTGTGTGTGTGTGTGTGTGTGTGTATTTACCTAGTTGTATTATACAGGGCTCGAGCAGGGCTCATATTGTCCTTTCGCCATATCTATACATATCCAACATTTCCTTAAATTTCTGCACACTTGCTGCTGTAACAATCTCTTCACTTAATCCATTCCGAACATCCACAGTTCTATGCAGAAAGCTGTACTTTTTAATGTCTCTCAAACATTGTCTTTTTCTGATCCTCTTTGAATGCCCTCTCATCCTTCCACCATCATCTTCCTTTAGTACCACCAGATCCTGTTTGTCAATCTTGTCAATGCGGTTCACTATTTTATACATCGTTATTAGATCTCCTCTTTCTCGTCTGGCTTGTAAGGTAGGCAGTTCCATTTCCTTCAACCTCTCCTCATATGTTAAATCTTTCAGCTCCGGTACCATCTTTGTGGCTGCCCTCTGAATCCTTTCTATCTTTGTTACATCTTTCTTTTTATGTGGAGACCACAATACTGCTGCATACTCTAACCTGGGACGTATCATAGTGGCTATAATTTTTTTCATCATATTTTTATCCATGTAATAGAATGCCACCCTGATATTCGTTAACATTCTGTGTGTCGAGTCACATATCCCATTTATATGTCGTTCTGGGGTCAGGGAATCCTGTACAATCACTTCCAAGTCCTTCTCCTCCCTGCTCTTCATTATCACTTCCTCTCCCATTTCATACTCCCATGTTGGTCTGGTCTTACTCTTTCCCATTTCCATCACATGACACTTCTTTGCATTAAATTCTAGTTTCCATCTCTTGCTCCACTCATGTATCTTGTCAATATCTCTCTGTAACTCCATACAGTCTGCGTGGCTCTTTATTACTCTTAACAATTTCGCATCATCCGCAAACAGATTTATATAACTGTTTAAACCTTGCATGTCATTTATGTATATCTGGAACATAATGGGTGCTAACACCGACCCTTGTGGTACTCCGCTTGTGACACCACTCCAGCTGATTACTGTCCTCATTTCTCTATCCTTTAGATAGTCTCCCATCCATTTTAGTAGTTTCCCTTTCAGTCCTCCTATATGTTCCAATTTCCACAGTAGCCTTTTGTGTGGAACTTTATCAAATGCCTTTTTGATGTCCAAGTACACAGCATCCACCCACCCATCTCTATTATCAACTACATCTATTACTCTTGTGTAAAAACTGAGTAGATTTGTAACACATGACCTTCCTTTCCTGAAGCCATATTGGTTGTATGTTACAATTTTATTTTCTTCCAGATATTTCACCCACTGCTCCTTTATTATTAGTTCACACATCTTGCTCACAAGACTAGTTAGAGATACTGGTCTATAGTTAAGTGGCTCAGTCTTCTTTCCTCCCTTGTATATTGGTATTATGTTAGCTCTTTTCCACTCTCTTGGTACTTTTCCTTCTTTCAGTGAGTTGTTAATCACATTCCAAATATGTTCCACCAATTGTTCTCTACATTCCTTTAAAGTCCAACTTGACACTCCATCAGGTCCCATCGCTTTTCTGGCATCCAGCCTCTCTAACAATTTATCAATTTCTTGCCTTTGCACCGAAACTTCCTGCATCCCCCTCTGCTGTACTTCACTGTATGGCTATGTAAAGTCCATTTCTACACTGAACACAGACCTGAAATTCTCATTCATGAGTTCACTCATCTCTTCTGCTGTTTGATATACCCTTCCTTCCTTTGTTAACTTGTCAATGGTCTCCTTGCTTGTCATTTTGCCAATGATATATTTATAAAATAGCTTGGGTTCTTTTTCACATTTTTCCACTACATCCTTTTCAAACACCCTCTCCTCTTCTCTTCTTATTCTGATGTATTCATTTCTTGCTTCCTTATACTGCTCTCTGTGAATTTCATTTCTTTGTTTCTTTAGTTTCTTCCAAGCCTTATCCCTTATCTTTTTAGCCTCTGCACATCTGGCATTATACCAAACTTGTTTGCTCTTCCTTACTTTATATAATGGTACATACCTTTGTATACCTTCATTGTATTTTATCAAGAATGCTTCATATTTCTCTTGTACTGTTTTACCTTCCATGAGTGCCTTCCAATTGATGCTCCCAAAAAATTTCCTTAATTCTGTAAAATTTCCCTTTGCATAATTAAACCTTCCATTTTTATGATCTTCCCCATCTTTTGAAATCTTCCAATCTTTCAAGTTGATTTTGAGTACCACATGGTCCTCGCTCCTACCCATTGGGCTCAAGTACTTTATGTTCGGTCGGGGCTCCGGCTTTTTTGAGAACACCAGGTCTAGTAGCGATGGTACCTCCTGTCCCCGGTATCTTGTAAGTTCCTCCACCCATTGTTCCAATGTGTTAACCATAGCTGATTGCAGCATTTCTTAGCTCCATTGATCTGTGTTTCCATCTATTTCCATCTCCTCCCATCTAACATTCTTGCAATTGAAATCTCCCATTAGTAGAATTTTATTGTCCTTTATTAACATACTGTCCAAGCACTCCAACACCTCTTTTTGCATTTCTTTGTGTTCCTCTAGTTTCCACGCGTTAGTCTTTGGTGGAACATATATTAATCTTCCGCCTCTTCCCCCAGTTCCTGATTATTATACTTATGATCTCTGCCATACCATCTCCATATTGCACTTCTTCCACATATCTTCTCTAACCATAATCATTATTCCTCCTCCTCCTTTTCCCTTTCTCTCTCTCCTCCAATTGTTATAACCCTCTTCCTTAAAGCTCAGCTGAATTTCCTCTTTCAATTTTGTTTCAGTCAGACACAGAAAATCTGGTTTACTTTCTTTTAGATAATCTCTCACCTCTAGCATACTTGATAGTATCCCATCATTGTTTGTATACATAACTCTCAAAGCAGAGACTCTCCCTCCTCCTGTGCTTCCACTGTCCGCTGCTGTGTTTCCATTGTCTCCCGAATATACCATTTTCTCAGCTTCATGTCTAATATCCTCCAATAAAATTTCTTCTTCTCGGTCTCTGTCCTCCTCTCGTTTTTTTCTTTAGCCTCATCTCTCAGATCCCTTTCTTCCATATTCATGTCTCTTTTTATCCAAATATTCTTGTATTTTGTATTTTCAGCCAGCTTCCCAGTTCTCGCTAGGATTTCCTCTACCGTTGTTTGCGATCTCAGTTTCACTTTCAGTGGTCTTATTCCTCCTTCATTATATCTTCCAATCCTGTGTACTTCTTCCACCTCTTTTTCCAGTCCTTGCTCCCTATCTTGGACTATCTTAATAATTTCCTTTGGCAAATCCTTCTCTTCCCTCTCTCTTACAAATTTTAAAGGGTTCTTCTTTCCTTGCAGCCCCAAAATAACCATGCATCTTTTTTTATCCACTGCGTCCCTTACCAACTCATTCTTTTCCTTAATCACTTGAATCACTGTTGACTTTGTGTTTTCCTGAACTTGCCTCCTTATCACCTCCGCAAAGCTAACCTTTTCCTCCTCGTGCTGCTTTTCCCAGGCATCTTTGATTTCCTCTAGTTTAGTTTCAGAAACAGATGCTCCTTCCCTTTCTACATTACTTTGATTTTTTTTCTTCCAATCCTTTTAATGCCTGTTCATAACTACCACATTATGTCATAAGCCTTTAATTTTCTTCTTTTAATACTTCCATTTCCCTTTTCATTTCTTTGTTCATCTGTAGGTCTCTTTCACCAATTCATCTTGCTTTAGTAATATACCCGCGATCAACTCCCTCATGTTTCTCATTTCCCGCTCGACACTGATTACTCTCCTCATCGTTCCCTTCTCTTCTTTAATGCCAGAAAAATTTCTGCCATCGTTTTACATTAGTCTTCTCAAACCCATTGGAGTCTCTATCACGCTTACCCCGGCTCCTATAGGTTTGTTTACATTTGGAGGAGAGTTTCTATCATGGCCGCTAGAGGGCCCAGCCTGATACGCTCTTTCACCCATTTCTCTGTTAACTCTCCCTTCTAATGACACTATATGGGGACAGGACACACTTAAGCCCCCCTCTCACCCATGTATATACGTTACTAGGTCTGGTGTCCTCTTGCTATCCTTCACTACACTGCTTAGGAGCACTCTCCAGCAGACGTCTGCACCCGTCGCCAACCAGCCAGTGTTGTGTGTGTGTGTGTGTGTGTGTGTGTGTGTGTGTGTATATATATATATATATATATATATATATATATATATATATATATATATATATAGATAGATAGATAGATAGATAGATAGATAGATAGATAGATAGATAGATAGACACACACACACACACACACACACACACACACACACACACACACACACACATTTATATCGTTTTTCTTTTCCACGACCTGTTCAAGAATGCATCCTCTGCATAAATCAAGAGCTACCTTTATACTTGGACTTTCAGCCATATTGCCACATCATATTTCATGCATTCAACTGTTGGCAAATAGAAAAAGGGCAAAAATAATGTCATATGATATTAACTAAAAATAATATCAGGATAGCACTTGCATCAATGTTCCTTGAAACATATCATTTTGATGTGTTTGAATGTATTTTCATTTCATAGATAGGTATCACAAAGCAGCTCCATTAGACTCTTTTTTTTTAATATCTTAAGTAATAAAATCATTGTCTTGCAGAATCTTGGGCATCCATCTGATAAATGGAAATCGTGTGCTGGAGGAGGAATTCATTTATCCAGCAAAGAAGAAAACTTCAGAAGTAGGTTTGAGATTTGTTGATTGTAGATATTCTCAATTCAGTTATTATACAGGGCCCGGATTCAGAAAGCACTTTACACTATTCAAGGGGTGTATATCTCAAGGTTACAACTTTCAAACAGTGTATGGTATTCAGAAAGCCACTTACAACTTTCAAATGTCGGGGGAAGGGTGTAAATCTGGGCCCAGAACTACACCACCTGAGGAGGTGGTGTAACTCACTCAGATGAACATAAAATTCGGTATAACTAATGTTTGCCAAGAAGATATAAGTGATTTGAAACACTACGACACCCAAAAAAGCATTCTATAAAGGCTGGATGATATATAGCCCACTGTGGAGACGATTCTCGGCTAGCCTAACTGCACCCCCACGGGCCCCACAGGTGAGCCGGACGGACCACAGACCGACACGAGTGTCCCTAATATTTAGATCTCGTGTTTTTATTTGTTTCACTTGATTTCTCCTGCAGATACATCATTACGATGTTTCTCCATCTCTAAAACAGCTTGCCACAGGTCCTACAAGTTTGTGGGAGAAGAGGGAACTCAGAAATGTGTGGTTTGCCCCGCGGCAAAGTGGCCGACACAAAATCATATAGAACATCACTAATTTATTCAGACACACATTACCTTCCTAATGATAAGGTCCTTGTGTATGTCTTCTGCTTCTACAATGACTAAAACTGAAGGGAACTGATAAAAACTTTAAGTAAAACAAGACAGAAGTAGAGGTGGCGATCAACAGAGACGACTATCAAAACAAGTCACAAGAGGAAGAAGAAGAAGAAAAGGGCGGAGTTTAGAGGGAGCGGTGAGACAGGAGGGTTTGTGATTGGTTAGCCGTTTTGTGTCGGGGGTTGTGATTCGCTGGGGTCTGTGACGTCAACATGGGCGGGAAATCTCGATCAGCTGCCTCTATGTGTCCACTGAAGAGGAAGAAGAAGTTACACTTAGCTTTCTGAATCCCAATGCGAGCATAGTGTAAGTAGCCACAACTTTCGAAGGTTGTAGAAAAATTACAACTTCCTAACACCTTACTCTTTCTGAATCCGGGCCCAGGACAGTATCATGGATATGTTATTTATTTTTACATAATGTTATGATCTTATAGATTATCCTCTGGAGAAAAGCAAAATTGGGCCTGTGAATCCAGCTCCATTTTTGTCCTCGCACCACTGTTTGTGTCCATTTTCCTGTTACTATCTTATATGTCTCTATCACATACCCTGATTCTGATACTATATGCTAGTATCAGAAGTCTCAGATCACCTCATAGTCTAATATCTTTAGAGTTGGTTTCAGCTTGCTAGATCTCCAATATACTCCCTCCAATGCTTCCATATTATTTGTTTTATATAGAGCCCATACCTGATTTGCATATTCCATGTGTAACCTAACCAACTATATGTAGAGATTTCTAAAGTTCTCTTTTCTCTTACTTTTTAAACCTCTGAAAAAATCATGTAATACAGTAAATCTTCTCTAACTTGAATATGTATGTTATGGATGTTAGATAATGCGGATTCTTTCTGGATCTAAGAGACTCAGACACTTAAACAAAACTGGGGTTAATATGTTGGTTATTAGAATTTGTGGTTAAACTGTATACAGGCATTAAAAACAATAGAGAGCAAATCACATGTAAACATCATTATATAATAATATAATATAATATATTATATATATATATATATATATATATATATATATATATATATATATATATATATATAGATATATATATATATATATATATATATATATATATATATATATATATATATATATATATATATATATATATATATATATATATATCAGTGAGATATAGTTGAATTTTGTGATTAACAACCCCCTTAAACTTGTATTGTAAACCTCATTCGGAGGAATTTTTGTTTTGACAGGTATCTACTACCTTCTCCACTGCACTTTTCGCTCACAACTATTGCATACTAATACGCACTTCCTGTTACCATATCAAATATCAAACAAAGATGAATGAACACAAGTCATAAATAATCTAATTGATAAAGATGATAAGGAATCTAACGGATTAGTTGTTAGACGATACAGTGCACCTTAATGTTTTCTTACCCTCTTATTTAGTTGGAGAGAGAGAGAGAGAGAGAGAGAGAGAGAGAGAGAGAGAGAGAGAGAGAGAGAGAGAGAGAGAGAGAGAGAGAGAGAGAGAGAGAGAGAATGAAAATGGGTTTTAATATAATTTCGGTCTATTGAAATAATCAAAACTAAAATAAAGGAAAATATAAACTCAATATGAAAAATCTAGCGATATTTAAATTGCAGCATATGCTTTTTAGCTTTCTGATTTATTGAAAACTTTTTGTAATATTGTTAATCAGATTAACAGTCTCTTTGTTATGGTGTTTGTTATGGGTACATTATACTTCCGACTAATTCCATTAGATTTTATGGTAATACTTTTCTTAATACGCGCGCGCGCGTTTCTCTCTCTCTCTCTCTCTCTCTCTCTCTCTCTCTCTCTCTCTCTCTCTCTCTCTCTCTCTCTCTCTCTCTCTCTCCCTCTGTGTGTGTGTGTGTGTGTGTGTGTGTGTGTGTGTGTGTGTGTGCACGCGCGCGTGCGTTTGCTGATCTACGCATGAAAAAGTGATGGTCATAATTGTTACAGGCTGTGAATTTCAAAAGAAAAGAAGGTGCTTCAGTAAGCAAAAAATTCAACATGCTTTTGGATTGGATTATACTCTTTTATTTCGGCAATTTCCGGCCAATAAGAAGCCACTGGTCCTCGACGGACACGCCTCTCCTTTTCATTCACCACACGTCTCTGCTCACCTATTCTGGAGGCGGCTACCTTAATGACGTGGCAGGAAGTGGTCTTCGTTGGATTTAGTATGTCGACGGTTAGAGAGAGAGAGAGAGAGAGAGAGAGAGAGAGAGAGAGAGAGAGAGAGAGAGATTCAGATTCAGATTCTTTATTATTCCATGAGGCATGGTTATTCTTACAGACTGGTATACACAGGTAGTCATGATTAGAATATAACATTATCAACTAAAATACATCTTCACGCATACACACACACACACACACACACACACACACACACACAAACAAACAAACAAACAAACAAACACGCTAGTATTTGAGATAATCTGTCAAAAATTTGGCTTATTCTATTAATGAACATTATTGGAGCCATTATTTCCTAACTAATCGATGTAAATGTCTATTATGGTATTCTGAGAAATCTGCGATAGAAGATC
>CM035185.1:18713922-18732626 GCA_020233015.1 Callinectes sapidus | reverse complement strand
TCAAGTCGAGGGTGGCAGGAGGTTTTTAATGCAGGTGTGGGGCGGAGACTAGGAAGAGCTCTCTGACTTGAAGTGTTGACAGAGCTACATGGAGCTCTCCAAGTAGGCATATCAGAGGCGTTGAAAAACCTGTACGCGTTGGCATATTCTTGACATAGTAGGGAGCTCTAAGGTCACGTAGTTCGATCGTGCTGAATGAAGCAGCGTGGGGCAGGGAGTAGACTTGATCTACATGTTTCCTGTCAGCTCTTTATACTCTCTGTGTCTTCCAGGAATTCCAACTTCATCCCTGTGAAAGAAGACATGATAGCCTGGGCCCTGTTTCTTGATGGTACTTAATAGCTTGATCACACCAAACCTATTCAGCGTAAACCCTGAGTTCTTAATCTCTTCCTTGCTGGAAGAGCATACATTTAGCAAGATCAGAAAAGCAGCTAGCATGAAAACAGCGGTAAAAGAAAGCAAGAGAGGCAACATTGCGGCGATGAGAAAGAGGTTGAAGATAGTTAGTCCGAGAAAAGGGGTTGATAAGACGAAAAGCTTTTGATTCCACCCTGTTCAATAGAGCCGTATGAGTGGGGCTTCGCCACATATGTGAAGCATACTCCATACATGGACGGATAAGGCCCCTGTATAGAGTTAGCAGTTGGGGAGGTGAGTAAAACTGGCGGAGACGGCTCAGAACACCTAGCTTCATAGAAGTTGTTTTAGCTTCAGGAGATGTGAAGTTTCCAGTTTAGATTACAAGTAAAGGATAGACCAAGAATGTTCAGTGTAGGAGAAAGGGACAGTTGAGTGTCATTGAAGAAGAGGGGTTAGTTATTTGGAAGGTTATATTGATTTGATAGGTGGAGGAATTGAATTTTTGAGGCATTGAGCAACACTAAGTTTGCTTTGTCCCAATCAGAAATTTTAGAGAGACCAGAAGTTAGGCGTTCTTAGGCTTCCCTCCGTGAGCCGTGTACTTCCTGAAGGGTTGGTCGTCTATGGAAAGACGTACAAAAGTGCAAGGTGGTATCATCATCATAGGAGTGGATAGAGCAAGAAGTTTGGTTTAGAAGATCATTGACGAATAATAGGAAAAGAGTGATAGGGCAAACCCTTGAGGAACACCACTCTTAATAGTTTTAGGGGAAGCACATTGATCGTCTACCACAGCAGCAATAGAATAATCAGAAAGGAAACTTGACATGAAGTTGCAGAGAGATGGATATAAGCCGTACGAGGGTAGTTTGGAAATTGAAGCTTTGTGCCAGACTCTATCAAAAGCTTTTGATATGTCAAGAGCTACAGCAAAAGTTTAACCAAAATATCTAAAAGAGGATAACTAAGACTCAGTAAGGAAAGCCAAAAGATCACCAGTAGAGCAGCCTTGACGGAAGCCATACTGGCGATCAGATAGAAGATTGTGAAGTGATAAATGTTTAAGAATCTTCTTGTTGAGAATGGATTTAAATAATTTAGATAAGCAGGATATTAAAGCAATAAGACGGTAGTTTGAAGGATTAGAACGGTCACCCTTTTTAGGAACAGGCTGAATGTAGGCAAACTTCCAGCAAGAAGGAAAGGTAGATGTAGATAGACAGAGTTGAAAGAATTTGACTAGGTAAGGTGTAAGCACGGATGCACAGTTTCGGAGAACAATAGGAGGGACTCCATCAGGTCCATAAGCCTTCCGAGGGTTCAGGCCAGCGAGGGCATGGAAAACGCCATTACGAAAGATTTTAATAGGTAGCATGAAGTGGTCAGGGGGGGAGGAGAAGGAGGAACAAGCCCGGAATCGTCCAAGGTAGAGTTTTTTGCAAAGGTTTGAGCGAAGAGTTCAACTTTAGAGATAGATGAGATAGCATTGGTGCCATCAAGTTGAACTAAAGGAGGGAAAGATGAAGAAGTAAAGTTGTTGAAGATGTTTTTGGCTAGATGCCAGAAGTTTCGATATGAGTTGTATCTGGAAAAATTTTGACATTTTCTTTGAATGAAGGAGGTTTTAGTTAGTTGAAGAACAAACTTGGCATGATTCCGGGCAGAAATAAAAAGTGCATGAGACTCAGTGATGGAAGGCTCAAGTACCTTTTGTGAGCCATTTCTCTATCATGGATAGCACGGGAGCAAGCTGTGTTAAACCAGGGTTTGGAAGGTTAAGGTCGAGAGAAAGAATGAGGAATGAACGCCTCCATGCCAGACACTATCACCTCTGTTATGCGTTCAGCGGACACGGAAGCAGTAATCATTCCAAGGAAAATAAGCATAATACCTCCTCAGGTCTTCCTAACTAGCAGAGGCAAAACGCCAAAGGCACCTCCGCTTTGGATAATCCTGAGAAGCGATTGGAGACATAGGACAAAATACAGATATGAGATTGTGATCGGAGGAACCCAACGGAGAAGAAAGGGTGACAGCATAAGCAGAAGGATTAGAGGTTAGGAAAAGATCAAGAATGTTGACCGTATATGCAAGATGGTCAGGAATACGAGTAGGGTGTTGCACCAGTTGCTCTAGGTCATGTAGGATAGCAAAGCTATAGGCAAGTTCACCAGGACGGTCAGTGAAGGAAGAGGAAAGTCAAAGCTGGTGGTGAACATTGAAGTCGTAAATAATGGTGTTACGTTAATGTAAGTCAAAGACCGTGTGTGGATGTAACGTTAACAAAAAAAAAAAAAAAAAAAAAACAGTGCAGGTTGAGGGGAATAATATGGGAAGTAAACTTAAAAATTACTTTAAATACTAAACCTTCCGATGCAAAACATGAACATGAAGAGCGGGAAAAAATACTTACATAAAAAAAAACACAAAAACACAAAAGAGAACACACATGAAAACAAATAAATATTCCTACCTATCCTGAGACAAGTATGGGGGAAACTAAAGGGGTGCGATACTCATCCTCGCGTAGTATAATGGTGATCCAGTGGTAATCCAAGGTAGTCGTGGTCACAGTGGAGAGGGCCTTAGCCAACTGGTTTGGTTCTTGACGCCATTACGCCATAACGAAGGATTTTAATAGGTAGCATGAAGTGGTCAGAGGGGGGAGGAGAAGGAGGAACAAGCCCGGAATCGTCCAAGGTAGAGTTTTTAGCAAAGGTTTGAGGGAAGAGTTCAACTTTAGAGATAGATGAGATAGCATTGGTGCCATCAAGTTGAACTAAAGGAGGGAGAGATGAAGAAGTAAAGTTGTTGAAGACGTTTTTGGCTAGATGCCAGAAGTTTCGATATGAGTTGTATCTGGAAAAATTTTTGACATTTTCTTTGAATGAAGGAGGTTTTAGTTAGTTGAAGAACAAACTTGGCATGATTCCGGGCAGAAATAAAAAGTGCATGAGACTCAGGTGATGGAAGGCTCAAGTACCTTTTGTGGGCCATTTCTCTATCATGGATAGCACGGGAGCAAGCTGTGTTAAACCTGGGTTTGGAAGGTTAAGGTCGAGAGAAAGAATGAGGAATGTACGCCTCCATGCCAGACACTATCACCTCTGTTATGCGCTCAGCGGACACGGAAGCAGTAATCATTCCAAGGAAAATAAGCATAATACCTCCTCAGGTCTTTCTAACTAGCAGAGGCAAAACGCCAAAGGCACCTCCGCTTTGGATAATCCTGAGAAGCGATTGGAGACATAGGACAAAATACAGATATGAGATTGTGATCGGAGGAACCCAACGGAGAAGAAAGGGTGACAGCATAAGCAGAAGGATTAGAGGTTAGGAAAAGATAAAAAATGTTGGCCGTATATGCAAGATGGTCAGAAATACGAGTAGGGTGTTGCACCAGTTGCTCTAGGTCATGGAGGATAGCAAAGCTATAGGCAAGTTCACCAGGACGGTCAGTGAAGGAAGAGGAAAGTCAAAGCTGGTGGTGAACATTGAAGTCGTAAATAATGGTGTTACGTTAATGTAAGTCAAAGACCGTGTGTGGATGTAACGTTAACAAATAAAAAAAATATAAAAACAGTGCAGGTTGAGGGGAATAATATGGGAAGTAAACTTAAAAATTACTTTAAATACTAAACCTTCCGATGCAAAACATGAACATGAAGAGCGGGAAAAAATACTTACACAAAAAAAAAACACAAAAACACAAGAGAACATACATGAAAACAAATAAATATTCCTACCTATCCTGAGACAAGTATGGGGGAAACTAAAGGGGTGCGATACTCATCCTCGCGTAGTATAATGGTGATCCAGTGGTAATCCAAGGTAGTCGTGGTCACAGTGGAGAGGGCCTTAGCCAACTGGTTTGGTTCTTGACGAAGAGGTATATATATGTAACCTCGTTCGAAGCTCGCTTTCCATGTTCTGAAACTTGCTCCAAACTAGTGAGCAGTGTTTTGGCTCGAGTGAAGTGTGTCGGTGCTCCATTTGTAGACAAAGCCCTGGAGTCGGTACTATTAGTGGTAGTCGAATGGGGAAGGGTGTTGGTTGTTACGGCCGTAACAATTCCCCCCCCCCCCCCTTGAGACCTCTATATAGAATCACGAAGGAGGTAATGTGGGAGATCTTGAGAGGGACGCCAGGATGTTGTCGACTCCTTTTATGTGCTGAATATGGAGGTTGTAGGGTTAAATCAGGAGGGTCCAGCGGAGAATTCGTTGATTTTTATGTTTCATCGCTTGGAGGAAGGTGATTGGATTGTGGTCCGTGAAGACTTTGATGGTCTGTGGCTGGGATGGAGGTAACATTCAAACTTTTGGAGAGCAAGGACCAGTGCGAGGGCTTCTTTTTCAATGGTGGAGTAGTTGAGTTGGTGTTTTTTGAGCTTGGCGGAGTGGTAAGTGACAGGGTGGAGAATACCGCTTATATGGTCAGCTTGTAGTAGTACAGCCCCCGTACCCACTCCGCTAGCGTCAATTTGTAGATGGAAAGGACGTGAGTGGTCAGATGTCCAAACCACAGGTGATGAGTAGTAGTACAGCCCCCGTACTCGCTCCGCTAGCGTCAATTTGTAGATGGATAGGACATGAGTAGTCAGGTGTCCAAACCACAGGTGATGATGCGAGGAAACTTTTTAGGTGTTGGAACGCCTGTTCGCAGGCCGGAGTCCAGGTGAAGGGGATAGATGCGCTGGTGAGGTTTGCCAGCGGGGCTGCCACGTTGGAGAAGTTGTTGCAGAACCTCCTGTAGGATCCGGATATCCCCAGGAACCTCATGAGGATCTTCCTTGTGGTCGGAGTGGGGAAGGCTAGTATGGCCTCCACGTTGACCTCCTTAGGTCTTACGGTGCCATTCCCGACCACATGTCCCAGATAGCATACGGGAGACTTGCCGAAGCTGGATTTGGCCAGGTTGATGGTGAGCCCAACCTCCTGTAGCCGTGTCACTAGGGTTCGCAGACGCACCAGATGTTCCTCCCAACTCTGTGATGTTATAACCAAGTCATCCAGATATGCCGATGTTTCTTCTAGGTTTTGAATTATGTAGTTGATGGCTCTCTGGAAGGTGACAGTAGCGTTAGAAAGTCCAAAGGGCATGTGGTATACTGGTATAATCCAAAGGGCGTGATGAAGGCTGAGATGGATTTAGCTTGTTCCGATAGAGGAATTTGGTAGTATCCTTTGAGGAGATCGATAGTGGTTACATAGGGAGACTGTCCTATATTATCTAATAAATCGTCAATAAGAGACAGAGGATAGGAGTCAGGAACGGTTACTTTATTTATTTTCATATAGTCAGTGCAGAAACGAGTACTACCATCAGACTTAGGAATTAATAGACAAGGAGAAGCCCATGGTGATATGCTTGGTTCAGCTAGGCTGTTATTAAGGAGGATATCAACCTCCTTTTTTCATTAGGTTTTTCTTTAAAGGAGATATATGGTAAGCAGGTTGTCTGATTGGGTGAATTTCTATTGACATTAATTTTATGTCATGTTGAATAACATGGCAAAGACCAGGAATATCAGAAGTTGCATTAGGGAAGTCATTTAGAAGTTCTTTTAAATAATTTCTTTGAGGGAGATTAATATGAGAAAAATACTCATCCAGAGTTGACAAAATATGGCAATTGATTGGTCTCCTTGGAGGCGAATAAATGTCAAATTCCGCATCAGATTCATTCTGGGGCGCATCAGTTACCGACTCCTTTCCTTTGACATTTACATGAGCAACAGATAGCACATTGGTTATGGAGTCTTCCACTGATTCTCTGGAGAGATAAAATTTCATAAGATTTATGTGCACTAATTGAGTATCCTTACGGCGGTCAGGGGTATGCAAACAATATTTCTTAAGCATTGTTTTGAAAGTCTGATGGAAACTCTCCAGACTGCCTTGGGATTGTGGATGGTAAGCCGATGAGGTCCCGTGTTCGATATTTAACTCCTCAAATATCTGTTGGACAAAATGGCTGGTAAAATTGCTGCTTTTATCCGATTGAATAACCTTGGGGATGCCTACAGAGGAGAACAGGTGGAGGAACCATTTTAATACATTTTTTAAGAAATATTCTTAAGAGGTAAGCTTCAGGATATCTGGTAGTGGTGTCCATGATGGTGAGGAAATACTGATTGCCCTTATTTGGTTTTAGGTAAAGGACCCACACAATCAATTACAATTTTTTTCAAAAGGTTCAGTGACTACCGGAATGGGTTTAAAAGGAGCTGGGACAATATGTTCATTTAGTTTTCTACTAGCTGACATACATGACATGTTTTTACAAATTTGGAGACATCCTGTTGTTGAGCCAGAATTAAGTTATCTTTTGAAATTATAATATCATATAGTCCTTCAGAAGAAAAAACTGTAGTTGGGGCAACAGGAGAATATTTATCCTTGTTTTTCTGAGACCTGGTGACAGAACAAGAGGGAAACAAATGGGGGGTGGTTAAATCTAAGGTCTTAGTTGGACTTTCATCAAGGGGAGATTCCACAGCTGTTAAATTTGGTATTACTAGATTTCCTGCTAGGTCATTACCTAATGACATATGAACACCTGGTACTGGTAATTCTTCAGATTTTATGGCTACATGGACTTTACCTTTGACAAGAGGACACTGGAGATGAATGTTAGCCAAAGGGTAGGAAGGATGAGATGAAAGATCTGAAAGGATTACTTTATCATCAGTATAAACACTTGTTATGTTGGGAATTACATCTTTACTCAGGATTGTTTTTGCGGCACCAGTATCTCGCAAAATTTTGATGGGATATGCCCTGCCTTCACTACCAGTCAGGGAAACTTTTCCTGAAAAGATGTAAGGTTGGGAAAGTTTCTGGGGAGAATCATGAATATTAGCGGTGGCCAATGGCTTTTTAGGTCCAAAGTTGGATTTGGGAGGCACAAATGGATTCTGACTTTGAGACAATTTAAAATTGGGATGTCTGCAATTTTGTATTGTATGACCAGGCTTCTTACAGTATGAACAGTAATTGATATTTGGGGAAAACGTGGTCGGCCTACCACCCACGCCTCCCCAGGATTAGACCTAACAGGGTACTGTGCCCCGACTACCAAGAGATCCCATTAACAAGGCAAAGGCATCAGCCACCTTGGAAGCCTGCATGAGTTCACACTCCCCCCCCGTTCCTCCACATGTCTCAGGATATTAAATGGCAACTTATTCTTCCATTCCTCCATAACAATTAAATTCAATAGTTCAGAAAAAAAGTGGTGGTTTTCGTTGCCTCGAGCCATTTCATAAGTTGTCTCAATTTGTCACTGGCAAATTCCACGAAAATATGCGATTCTGGTTTTGTGTAGTTCCTGAATTGTTGTCGGTACCCATCAGGTGTTATAGAGTAGGCATCTAAAATACTACTTTTGATCTCAGCATAATTGTCCTGATCACCTAAGCTGTTGTACACTCTATAGGCTTTACCCGCTAGTTTGGGAACAAGGAGGGACACCTACTGTTTTTCAGGCCACTCATTACGATTCGCTACCCTTTCAAAAGCTTTAAAGGACCCGTCAACATCTGATTCATCAAAAGTGGGGACTAAGGGAGCAGCAGCAGCAGGACTAAAAACTGACAAATTTTTCAAGTCTAACTCTTCCTGCCAAAACTTGGAATCATTATTTACATTTAACTTCTGAATCCTGAATTCCCTCTCATCCCTTTACATTTGTAATTCCTTCTCCATGAAAATGAAGAACGGGGAAAAAACGTATACAGAAAAACACACAGAAAAACACAGAAAAACACACAGATAAATATTCCTATCTATCCTGAGACAAGTATGGGGGAAACTCAAGGGGTGCGATACTCATCCTCGTGTAGTATAATGGTGATCCATTGGTAATCTAAGGTAGTCGTGGTCACATTGGAGAGGTCTTAGCCAACTGGTTTGGTTCTTGACGAAGAGGTATATATATAACCTCGGTCGAAGCTCGCTTTCATTTTCCGAAACTTGCTCCGAACCGGAGAGCAATGTTGTGGCTCGAGTGAAGTGTGTCGGTGCTCCACTAGTTAGACAAAGCCGTGGAGCCGTTGCTAGTAGTGGTAGTCGAATGGGGAAGGGTGTTGGTTGTTACGGCCGTAACACTGGTGATGAGGAGGTGGATGGTGCCAAATTGTATCAGTTGGTATTAGTGGAACAATTTTTGTCAAAAGTGTCAGAGGAGACAGAAATCTACCTGAGAGATAAGGACTTTAATCTCAGGCAAGTTAAACTTGCTGCCACGCAGGGACCATTACTGGGTTAATAGGAGAGCTGCTTATGGTGCTAGTGACCTTGGTCCTGCCCGGGGTCTGACTAATCGTCCTACTAACACTAACCATCCTTTTCAACCTCACAACAATTCTCAATATTCCGCTAGATTCAATTTTCCTAAAAAAAAAAAACCTGTCCATCATCCTAACAAAGTTCCTAGCATGGGTGCTTCCCAACCTCCCAGGAAATCATAACCGTCCCCGCCACGATTTAATCCCCCTATTATTGTAACTATTGCCGTAGATCGGGACACACTGAGAACCGATGCTTTGCTAAGCACGGTAGTGGTGGTGTGACAAAGTCTCATGCATTCTCGTTCGTAGGCTCGAGGATGCGTCTCCCAGTTCCACAGATGACATATGTGGCTGACCCACAAGTTACTCGTCCGATTGCCCAGGTGGTGAAGAGCACACCAGCTGCGGACCAGACTGAACCGGGAAGTGATGTTGTTTTGTCTTATACTTCCACCCCTATTGAGTCATGCAGTCCCATTTTTTTTAACTCTTAGTGCTCAGAAATACCCTGTTACTATTCTTAGGGATACTGGAGCTACTGGATCTTTGTTCATTAACCCTACGGGTAAACCACTTGAAAGTTGTGAGAGTATTCTGATTTGAGGGGTTGCTGGATTTGATACATTCCCCAAAGTAAATGTTCATTTAGATTGTGAGCTGGTGAAGGCAACAGCAGATGTGGGCATTGTTGAAAGCCTACTAATACCAGGTATAGACCTTCTCCTATGGAATAACATTGCAGGTGCCAAAGTTTTTCCTCATCCCATTGTTTCTAGTGAGCCTGTGAGTGTTTCAGAAACTGTATCTTTGGAGCAGCAGCATCCTCAGGTGTTTAATGTGTGTGCCGTAACTCGTTCTATGGCAAAGGTGATGAACACTCGCCCTGAGAGTGTGGCGGACAGTGGTATGGGTGAGAACAGTGACAAGGGTAGTGTGGAGGTTGATAGTGCAGTGATTAGCCAGCTTGATGTGCCCATTGCAGTTGAGGAAGGTGCTCTGGTTGAAATGTTTGAACCCTCATTACCTACTCTCTTCAATGATATTGGTTTGTCTAAATTTAGTAAGTTACAGTTGAGTGATCCTCAGCTTACACCTCTTAGGAATATTGCAGTGGATGAGGATGTATGTCAAAATTAATGTGGTGTTGTATTTTATGTGAAAAATAGGTTATTATGGAGGAGGTATACACCCTTCATGTTAATGTTGATGATGGAGTGTGGGATTCACATCAGCTCGTGGTCCCACAGCATTGTCGCCGTCAGCTACTGGAGATGGCTCATGCTGGACATCTGGGAGTCCGCAAAACCCTACAACGCCTGAGGAAACGCTTCTACTGGAAACACATGAAAACGGATGTCTCCCGCTTCGTCAAGGAGTGTCACCCTTGTCAAGTCGCTGGTAAGCCAAAGTAACCAGTGCCCGTTAACCCCCTTAAACCTATACCTGTCATGCAAAACCTTTTTGAGAGGATCATTGTGGACATTGTGGGGCCCTTACCTAAAACTTCTTCAGGGTATAGTTACCGCCTTACAATTCTTGATTTTGCTATGAGATACCCTGAGGCTATTATCCCCTTACGCACTATTCATACCAAAGTAGTGGTAAGGGAACTTTTGCACTTTTTTACAAGGTTTGGGATGCCTTTGGAGGTACAATCCGATCAGGGCACAAATTTTAACTCCAAGTTGTTTGGGGAGAGCTTAGCAGAGTTAGGCATAGCACATGTTATCTCTAGTGCGTACCATCCTCAGTCACAGGGCGCACTTGAACACTACCACCAGACATTAAAGTTTATGGTACGTAAATTCAGTGAGGAGACGGGACAGGATTGGGATAAAGGGGTTCCCTACTTACTGTTTGCCACCAGATAGGTGCCTTCGGAATCTCTCGGTTTCTCCCCACATGAGTTAATTTTTGGACATCACGTTCGATGCTAATGAAGGAGAGGTGGAGTGGTACTGTAGATCCTCCTCCTAAAGTGTTGCAATATGTGACTGACTTTAAGGAACGCCTCGCTTAGGGCTTACAGGTGGCCCATTCTAACTTAACTCAGGCTCAAGGACATATGAAGGAATGGTATGATAGAAAAGCGAAAGAGAGAACGTTCCAGGAGAATGATGAAGTGCTAGTGTTGCTACCATTCCAGGGTCAACTGTTATCTGCAAAGTTTTTGGCGCCCTATAGAGTTTGCAAGCGAGTGGGTGAGACAGATTATCTTGTAGAAACACCTGATATGCGGAAAAGGCATCAACTCTGTCATGTAAACATGTTGAAGCCATATCACATATCACTCAATCCTTGCCTAGTGTTGCATGTAGTTTGATCCAGGATGGAGGTGATTTTGAGAGTTATGAATTTAGTTTTTCCCCGTGCTTTCAAAGAGTGACGCAGTAGTCGGAGGAAAACAGTGACGCTTTGCCTCAGTTAAACGAGAAGCTGTCACACGTCACTTCTCCCTAGTCTACTGAACTGGTGTCCCTTTTACAAAAGTATCCATCTGTTTTTGGTGACTCCTCTGGACAAACTAACCTAACTTTCCATGATATAGGTGTGGGTTGTTCTACGCCTGTCAAACTACCCTCCTGTAGGGTTCATCGTAGTCGTTACCAGGCCATGCAGGATGAGATAAAGTATAAGCTTGACCGTGGCTTTGTTACACCATGTACTAGTGAGTGGTCGTCACCCGTGACTTTAGTTCCCAAGCCTGACGGCACGTTCTGATTCTGTGTAGATTATCGGAAGATGAACTTTCTCACAAAGTCAGACTTTTATCCCTTGCCAAGAGTGGATGCATGCATTAGGGTTTGCTAAGTTTGTAACTAAACTTGATCTTGTGCGGGGATACTGGCAAATACCCCTGACAAAGAGAGCCAAAGACATTTCCACTTTTGTGATGCCACAAGGTATCTACTTATAGGTTTGAGGTCATGCCTTATGGGCTTAAAAATGCTCCAGCTACTTTCCAGCGTCTCATGAACCAGTTAGTGGCTGATACTGATAACTGTGCAGTGTACATAGATGACCTCATTGTGTTCAGTGATACGTGGGAGGATCATTTAGTGCATCTAGAGAAAGTGTTGGCTCGTTTGTCGGGGGCCTCCCTCGTACTGAATTTGAAAAAAAAAAAATTGAGTTTGTTAAAGCCCACGTATAATATCTAGGATACATTGTAGGCCAGGGTAAAGTGTGTCCTCCCCTTAGTAAAGTGGAGGCTATTGCAAAAATTCCACGTCCAGAACATAGGAGGGATCTACATCGTTTCCTAGATATGATTGGATATCACAGGAGATTTGTAAAAAAAAAATTCTGATGTCACTGCCCCCCTTACTGAATTGTTGAAAAAAGGTAAAAGGTTCCAATGGACCCCTGAGTGAGAACATGCTTTTCAGTCCATCAAGGATTTACTCACTAATCGTCCCATCTTGCATTCTCCGGACTTCAAACGTTCTTTAAAATTAGCAAGTACTAGTAATCAGCAGGTGCAGTGCTGCTGCAAAGTGACCATAATGATGTTGATCATCCTATCAGTTACTTTAGTAAGAAATTCAATTCTGCTGAACAGAATTACTCTGTGGTGGAGAAGGAGCTTCTTGCCATCATTCTGGCTTTACAATTCTTTTCAGCTGATCTACCTCCTTCTGGTCTTGTTATTACTATTTATACAGACCACCACCCCATGAAATGTTTGGATAAATTTAAAAATAAAAAATCAGCGCCTCACTAGATGTAGGTTATTGTTGCAAGAGTATAATCTGGATGCACAGCATGTGAAGGAAGGGTGTTCACAATGTCCTAGCTGACGGTCTGTCAAGGGTTTAGCCAGGTCTTGCTCAATTTCTTAATTCTTGGGTTTCTTTGAGTAGTCTCATGCTGAGCCAGACCTGTCTTTTGATGTGGGCGTGTTACGACCGTCAGGTATTGACGTTAAATATTATTATTGGTGTCCTGCGAGCAATGTTTGTATGTATGTAACCATATGTAGTGTTCCCAGGTCAGCCCATTCTATATATATATATATATATATATATATATATATATATATATATACCTTATACTATTATTTACTATATGTATGTATCTATTGTATATAATCTCGTTATTCGTAAATGTATTGTAATGTTCGTATAACTGCGTAGTGTCTAGAAGGTTCGTTTGTTACTAGGCGAGTCACGTTTTGTCAGGTCAGCGGAATTTATGTGACAAACAACACTGCTCTATGAAGGATGGGTACTCGTCGCGTCGCTCCCCCAAGGAAAGCGGAGTACGTAGTGCTATATATGTATTTATTTGTAATGTATGTATCTATATTATAATTATGTAAATGTATTGTTAGAATAATATTGAAATTCCCGTTCGCGTTAGGAAGTTGTAATTAAGGCCTTGAGGCGGAAGAGGCAATGTGTGACGTAATGGTGTTCCTCCGCCGAGGGAGGGAGAGAGAAGTGCTACAGACGAAAACCGGACAGGAGTCACAGGACAGGGACATACATGAACGGGCGGGCGAGGGGTGTCCGGACGCAGTGGTGTCTCTCTTTGTTCCGGGCTGAGTATTTTTCTATTGTTCTTATTCTTGGTGCTAGGATTCTGTCTTGTAGGTACAGTAATGCCAATGTGTTGAGTTGTTTTACGGGTTATTTGGTGTGAGGGTTTGTTATTGATTTATTGTGGTATTTTGGTGAGAGTGGTGTCGGGTATTTTGTGAGTCGTGTAATCCCCTCATTTACGCCATTTTGTAGGTGCCCGCCCAGTTTCCTTTTTCCTTTCATCATTATTACATTGTGTTGTGTTCATTTCTTATTATTGTGATTCAGCTACAGGTGTTAACAAGTTGTGGTGCTATTTTCTTATGAACTTTATTATGGTGTGTCTTGGTGATTATTTTTTTCTGTGGTATCCAGGATTGATTCGTTTTTTAACTGATGTGTATGTGATCACCAGCGTGTGTAGATCTTTTCCAGTTATTTTGGTGTCTCTTGGTTCTTGATTTATTTTTACTTTTGAGGTGAAATGTTCAGTCTTTGTGTTATTTTAATTTTACTGGAAGTGATCATAATTCCCTTGAATGTAACGGACCTGACTTATTTCTGTCCCGGTAAAACTTGACTTCTAATCTTAATTATTTGTGAATAAATCTTGTAAATATATGAAACTCTTTTCTTAAGTCTCCATCCCCTAGAACTTATTTTATTTTTATTAAATTTATTGTTTTTTTTTCTATTTACACCCCTGAGTTTACCCAAAGCGTTAAACCTGTTGTAACGTGGCCTTATTATTCATTCACCTCACTTATTGACAGGTTCCCCAGTTGGGTTGGGAACTTTGTCAGGGTTTAACTAGGCCTCGTAACAAATGTCACATTCGTGAGAGGGAAAAAGTGCGTTTCTTGTGCTTATCAAACAAAATTGTGGCCATGAGTAATGTGCAGGGATTTTGTATGTGATTTATGCCATTTAGTTGTGCAGGGATAGATGATGATGAGAAAGCGTTTTTCTAGTATTTTTTTTTTCAATTGATTTGCATTAATAAATTGGGCTTATGAGCAATAATTGCTCATATTGAGAGTTAACAGGTAAAAACTTTTATAACCTATTTAAAAGAGGATCATAAGTTTCCAAACTATAATAATTTATGTTATCACTAACAAAATTATATGCATGCTTACTGAACTTATTAAAGTTAATTATCTAATTTTGATTACCGTCAAGTAATTGAGTAAGTTCAAAATCAATTCAAATCAAAACAAATATTTTCTTGATGTAACATATTCAAATGGTACTTTGGATTCCAATATGTGATTTACCGATGTTTGTTTAATCGCTTATTTTTTCCATACGATGTAATGAATGTTCTTCTTGTCCTTCACCTTGCTGTGTAGATTTTTCGACAAAAGTGTCAATCGTAGAGGGACAACCACTATCGCCAGCAGGAGCGCTACTCGTAGCAGCAGCTGCAGCAACCCTTACCGGGTCAGTTGCACCGACTGAAGCTCTTGGAGAATGTAGGAAGGCAGCAGACCCACTAACTAGCCGCGTCGCAGTGAGGGTTGTAGATACCTATTAGCGCTACAGTTTTTAATTGTCTCCGATATCCTGAGGCAAAGGGGTGACTTAGCTAATCTGGAAACCGATGTGCAGAAACAAATACGACATGAATTGCTGCACAAGTGTATTTAAAATAAAAAACATAACTGTTTATGTTATTATTTATACTTACTAGTGTATGATAAGGCTTTGTTAATTCAATTATATGATAAAACTTAAAAATAGGTAATGATTTTTTTTAAAAGTAAGTACGTGCGGTAAAAATAAAGTAGTGCTGATTTTGGTTTATGCATTTTATCTGGGATTATTGAAAAATAGCAGATAACACTGTCACCTTCTATATATGAAGCTAATCAGTGAAATAAAAACAACAGCATCGCTGGCGGACGTACGACGAACTGAAATAAGCTCGCCCTCCTGCCTCACCGCTCTGTCTAAACTCCGCCCTTTTCTTCTTCTTCCTCTTGTGACTTTTGATGGTTGTCTCTGCTGATCGTCACCTCTACTTCTGTCTTGTATTACTTAAATAAAGGTTTCATCAGTTCCCTTCAGTTTTAGTCATTGTAGAAGCAGAAGGCATACACAAGGACATCATTATTAGGAAGGTAATGTGTGTCTGAATAAATTAGTGATGTTCTATATGATTTTGTGTCGGCAAATTTCCGCGGGTCAAACCACACATCCCTCTTCATCCACAAATTTGTAGGACCTGTGAGAAACTTTTAGTGATGGAGAAGCATCATAATGATGTATCTGCAACAGAAACGAGATCCAAAATCAAGTGAAACCGAATTTTATGTTCATCTGAGTGAGTAACACCACCTCCCGAGTTGGTGTAGTTCTGGGCCCGGATTTATACGGTAGCTACATTTGAGAGTTGTAGAGAGCTTTCTGAATACCAATGTGTGTCTGAAAGTTGTAACCTAGAGATATATACCCTTTGAATAGTGTAAAGTGCTTTCTGAATCTGGGCCTCGGTTAGAAAGACTCTGGTAGGAGTTTAAACAAAACTAAGATCTGTTGAGAGACCAACATGCCAAATTTTACGTGTGCCGTGGCAGACTGCACATCTGGTTCAAGAAAAGGAAGAGAAAGACAGACCAAGTAACTGATAAGGTCAAAGGATTTGGGAGATTTCCGAGCGGAAGAACGGAAGCTAAAAGAAAGAAGAAATGTTGTTTAGGCTTGTTCGTTGCCGCCAGCCGAGGATAGTTCTCGTACCAGAAACGTTACGTCTTTGTTAGAACATAATATTTTCTATACATTATATGCATTTGCCTATTGTTCAATACATTCAATTGAAATTAGATATTATTGTACCTCCATTGAAGTCAGTAGAAAATGACAGATTACTTACCTTGATACAATCATAGGTGGTTTTATGAATATCATCTGAAATTATGAATAAAGGCTCAAACAATGTCATATACCATCAATTATCATGAAATAGATTTATTTGAATTTCAGAAGCATTAATGTGTAACGACACACACACCTTTGTAAGTTTTTTTAAAGCTTGCCCCAAAGAGTACTTATTTTTTCAACAAGAATTACAAAATCTGGTGGTATCTGACATCAAAACCCTCACTGCGACGCGGCTAATTGGCTATCCCAGTAGCTATCGCGTTCGTTTGATCATCATTTGACAGGAGTTCAACTTGGCTGTTTCACTCGATCTCCTATGATAAGCTTCGTGTAGCTGAAGTTTGAAATTTTCCCTTCCGCCATTGTTTTCTCTTGCATTTCCAATATGATCTTGATGTCCTCTGTTGTCAGCATAGTTGATCAAGAACGCAACAACTGTAATTTTGAGGTCTCACTTTACTAATTGGCAAGGAACAATTTTACTTCTGTCCACTACGGCAGTTAGTCTCTCTCTCTCTCTCTCTCTCTCTCTCTCTCTCTCTCTCTCTCTCTCTCTCTCTCTCTCTCTTCCTTTTATATATAAAGGATATTACCATTATTTTTTTTTTTTTTTACAAACCTGAAAGCCTTTTTTTTTTTTTTTTTTTTTTTTTTGCTCACGACTAAACTTTATATATTACTGGGGAAAATACTATCGACATGACACAATCAAAAAACTCTGACCAACAAATTTTTCCATAAATGGTGCATAAGTAAATATATTGAAAGTAAAGCTAAATAAAACTTTTACATGTTATTTACTAATAACCCACCATCAGTGTTCCCATCATTATTCCTTTCCCAAGACATTATACACAGAACTACTAAACATGCGTTATTGGATATAACATAAGATGATAATATGATCTTCAAATATCATATAACAAATCAAATGTTTAAACCGTCTAGGCTAGTGTCTTTGTTGTATCTAATTTAATAATACGCGAGAACGAATGTTCTAAGTTTTTTTTTTTTTTTTTTTTTTTATGCCAATATGTTACCACACTGCACTACTGTACATCTATCTGATGCACTACCTAGCTTTCACCTCTGTTTTGATTGGAGAAGAAAATTTAAAAAAATAATAATTATTTCAAACACTGGTTACTTTGAAAACATACAACATTTCTTTTGATAAACTAATCCCTGACACTTTTCATGTAAATAAGTTACAAATTGGTATTTACGTATATAGAATATCAAAACTAACACAACAATAACCCTCCATTCACAATATACCTAGTTAATCTGAGTCTTGGGAAATAAGGGGTAACTAATCATATCCTAAAAACCTTTCAACATTACCATCCTTACTTTGAACCTAAAACCCGGAAATCAGTACCAAACCATATAAAAGTTTTCCTTACAATACGGTCACTTAGAAATCTCTTCAAAAAGTATAATTTCCTTATTGTTAGGTTAGCCCGTACTTATGAAAGATCCTTTGGACAAAAAATTGAACTAAAACACATATCTTCCCTGGGTAAGATTAGGACCTACCTATAAGTTTTTTTTTTTTTTTTTTTACCAAGAGAATTTACTGAAGTAAAAAAGAAAAAAATCTAGGACAAATGCGGAGGCTTAGGACGGAAAGGAAAAGAAAAAAAAGAAAGAAAGAAAAAAACATGGTGGCACAATAATACTGCAGATCTCAACTGAAGATTTTTCTTCAGAAAAACATATCAGATGATTACAGTGGCTAAAAACTTATCAAGAGGTATTGATCGTGCAGGGATTATTTTTGTGACAGACTTAGTACGAGACGTCATTCGAACAAGAACAAAGCCCAGAGATGAAGGTAGTGATATTACTTAGGGTGTATTGTGGAAATGGAAAGCATAAACATTGATAGAATGGTGAAATGATTTAGTAGAGGAACCAGTTTCTAGAAATAAATAAACAGGATAAGTAAGACACGTCACAATGGGGAGAAAACTTTTATATGCAAGGTATACAGGTAGATACTCACTGTTTAACAGAGCGGTGGATAGTCTGAGTGATCTTAATCTGAGTAATTGCTGAGATCATAGAGTAGCTTTAAAGACAGCTGGATGAGAGTAGGATAAGGACGACAGGTGAGATGGATACACATTAAATTATTTCAAGGGTAATGAAAAGGAACCGCCTTGAGTATATATCAAGAAATGCTTGAGTTGCCAGGTATGTAATTTTGTGGTTTACATTGTATATGCTCTCAACATGTTTTCCTTCATTTGTGAAATCTATATATCACAACTTCACTGTCGTACCAATAACTTATACCACCACCACCACCACCACTACTACTACTACTACTACTACTACTACTACTACTACTACTACTACTACTACTACTACTACTACTACTCTACTACTACTACTACTACTACTACTACTACTACTACTACTATTACTACTACTACTACTACCATTAACACTACCGATAGGCAATAATAGCAGCATAATTTCGTATTATTATCGCCCGAGTTAGCATTGCCATTTTATTATTTTTATTTTTTATTGTTGGGTGTTTTACCGGTCGTTTATGGACTTCCCATTCATACTATTTATATAAAAATAAAATAACTGCCAAATTTATTATTACTATAATTACTTATGTTGTC
>CM035185.1:18669991-18672491 GCA_020233015.1 Callinectes sapidus | reverse complement strand
TGAAGATTTTATTTTATTTGACTGGGATTTTACTTCTTTCCAAAATTGGATCATATTTTTGTTTTTCAAATTTTCCTGTATTGACTGAGATATCTCTGACTTCTTGTTATTTCTACATTGCCTTAGTGCATCTTTGAACACCTTCCTGCTGTGCACCATCACATCATATTCATTAGAATACTTTGGTTTACCTTTCCTCAACCACTGCTTATAATTTTCCCTAAATTCAGCATACAATGGTTTTACAGTTCTGTTCCAGCCAGGTATTACTGTGTATTTGCATTTCTTAACATTAAGGCTTCCAAATTCTTCACAGCACAGGTCCATCGCATTAACTAATGCTTGGTAAATTTCATCCAATTCATTTCTGTGAACAGGTGACTAACATCCAACCTCATGACATGAAATAGACTCATGCCTTAAATAAGGTTTCACATATCTCAGTACAATATCCTCCATGTATTTCATATCCTCATGTGACACTTTATCCCACATGATTCTTTTTCCAGATTGCTCTGTCTCATTAATAATATTATCAACAATATAGTTACTAAAGTCAAATGTAACACTGGTAGCCAAAGGTAAATGGTCTGAGCCAACCCTATCATACAATACACTACAACTATTTATTCTAACAGAGTCAGATGAATCACATATAATATGGTCCAACCATTTGGTATATGAGCCACAGTAAGGTATGTAGGTAAATGTGCTATCATCCAGTTGATCTACATCTAAGCAGTGTAAACTATTTCTTTTCATAAAATTTACAACATTGTTCCACGCCCTCCCTATGTATGGGTCAGCATTAAAATCACCAATAAAAAACACATTGTTAAATCTATAATTAGTTAAAATATCCTCAAGATCTTGAAACCCTTCCATGTATGCATGCAAAGATTCATTCTCCCATGAAACACTTCTAATATAAACATTAATAATCATAATATCCATACCGTTACAAGATAACTGTAATACAATATAATTTTCCTCTATAGCCAAAACTTTTATGGGCAGATGTTTCCTCCACATACACACAAGACCTCCTTGACACCTACCCGAAGCAGAGAGTAAACATTTTTCAGAATATATTGCTGGAGATCCAACACATTCATAACACTCATCAATATAGTTAATGTCCCCCCATCTTATCCTCAGTAACATAGGTTTCTTGTAGGAATATTAAATCATATTTGTCCAAACAGAGCTGTCTAACTATGTCAATATTTTTTCTTAATGAACAGCAATTATAAGTAGTGAAACTTAGCTCCATGATTTTTTTTATTTATTATAAAATTTATCAACGATCAAGTCTTCAGGCCACAAATCAGCATTAAAAAGCTTTTCTCTCTCCATAGCTTTCACTGTCACTTTGAAGGCAATAAAGTTATCACTCCTAATTTCTAGTTGTGCAATATTCACCACAGAAATATTAAAAGTTTTCCTTATGTATTCTATGAGATCATCCATTGTCACCCCTGGATCAACTCTTCCAATGAAGACATCAAGATACCTTGAGACAGCTTTAATACTTAAATTATCATGACTTTTTTTCCCTAAAATTCCTTTATATTCTCTTCTTTTTGCATTTCTTGATTTGTACTCTTTCCAGTCCTCCGACAGCTTGTCATCCTTCTTCACACTCCCATCAGGTGATGAAGACATAATAGGAGTACTTTTTGGACGACTTCCTCCCTTAATATGGCTTTCTGACTGACCGTTGCGTCGTAGGTTCCATTGATCTTTCACATCCATATCATGAAAAATTTCATGTCTCTCATCTTCCCTTGGTATATTGATGTGTTCCTTTCTTGAGTTCAGCTGATCCTTCCTCTGCACGCGTTGACCCACAGATTGTTTCCGGTGCTCTTGTAAGCTGTTTATGCCCTGTTGATCATGTGACTTTGCTCCCAAGTTATCATTATCAAGCTCTTCCATATCAATGCCTTCAAAAACAGGTAAAGCAGTTGCTCCTATCAAAGGTTCAAACTTTCCATCATTACCTTCTGGTGTACTGTTCCTTGCACTTTTTCTACTTCTCAGAACATCTGCATAATTCTTTTCATTCTGCTTGTTACTATTTTCTTTACTAGTTAACTTTAGAGATAATCTCCTTTCTTCTTTATTTGTTAAAGAGTAAATCATCCAGTAGGTCTACACTTGACTTATTCACTTTTTATATCCTTTGAAGCTTCCTCTATGCCTCCAATGGCCTTGCTGAACTTCTTATTTAAAGTATTCATCTCAGCTCTCATAGTTCACACAGTATCTGCTGTGTTATATACTTCAGTTTTCATGTCTAGTATTTTTGGTAAAAACTCATTCATAATTTTTACATCATCAGCCTGACCTTTGAGAAGTGGTGCAAATATTTCAAAGCCAACAGGTGGCATAGACTTATGTGAAGCTGTAACAAATTTCACTTTCATCTTGGTGTCAGAAACCTCATAAAACTCAAACACATCTTTAGCATCTTTCAACTTTTTGTCAGGATCCCTCC
>CM035185.1:18652491-18667491 GCA_020233015.1 Callinectes sapidus | reverse complement strand
GATTTCACAAATGAAGGAAAACATGTTGAGAGCATATACAATGTAAACCACAAAATTACATACCTGGCAACTCAAGCATTTCTTGATATATACTCAAGGCGGTTCCTTTTCATTACCCTTGAAATATTTTAATCTTTATCCATCTCACCTGTCGTCCTTATCCTACTCTCATCCAGCTGTCTTTAAAGCTACTCTATGATCTCAGCAATTACTCAGATTAAGATCACTCAGACTATCCACCGCTCTGTTAAACAATGAATATCTACCTGAATACCCTGCATATAAAAGTTTTCTCCCCACTGTGACGTGTCTTACTTATCCTGTTTATTTATTTCTAGAAACTGGTTTCCTCTACTAAATTATTTCACCATTCTATCAATGTTTATGCTTTCCATTTCCACAATACACCCTGAGTAATATCACCACCTTCATCTCTGGGCTTTGTTCTTGTTTGAATGACGTCTCGTACTAACTCTGTCACAAAAATTATCTGCACGATCAATACCTCTTGATGAGTTTTAAGCCACTGTTATCATCTAGTATGTCTTTCTGAAGAAAAATCTTCAGTTGACATCTGCAGTATTATTGTGCCACCATGTTTTTTCTTTCTTTTTTTTTTTTTTTTTTTTTCTTTTCCTTTCCGTCCTAAGCCTCTGCATTTGTCCTAGACTTTTCTTCTTTTTTTACTTCGGTAAATTCTCATGGTAAAAAAAGAAAAAAAAAAAACTTATAGGTAGGTCCTAATCTTACCCAGGGAAGATATGTGTTTTAGTTCAATTTTTTGTCCAAAGGATCTTTCATAAGTACGGGCTAACCTAACAATAAGGAAAATATACTTTTTGAAGAGATTTCTAAGTGACCGTATTGTAAGGAAAATTTTTAATATGGTTTGGTACTGATTTCCGGGTTTTAGGTTCAAAGTAAGGATGGTAATGTTGAAAGGTTTTTAGGATATGATTAGTTACCCCTTATTTCCCAAGACTCAGATTAACTAGGTATATTGTGAATGGAGGGTTATTGTTGTGTTAGTTTTGATCTATATACGTAAATACCAATTTGTAACTTATTTACATGAAAAGTGTCAGGGATTAGTTTATCAAAAGAAATGTTGTATGTTTTTAAAGTAACCAGTGTTTGAAATAATTATTAAATTTTAAAATTTCCTTCTCCAATCAAAACAAAGGTGAAAGGTAGGTAGTGCATCAGATTGATGTACAGTAGTGCAGTGTGGTAACATATTGGCATAAAAAATAAAAAAAATTTAGAACATTCGTCCTCGCGTATTATTAAATTAGATACAACAAAGACACTAGCCTAGACTGTTTAAAAATTTGGTTTGTTATATGATATTTGATAATCATGTGAACGTTATTATGGTGTGTTCTGGTGATTATTTTCTCTGTGTAATCTGGGATTTATTCGGTTTTGAACTGGTGTGTATGTGATCACCAGCGTGTGTGGATCTTTCTCAGTTATTTTGGTGTCTCTTGGTTCTTGGATTATTCCTATTTTTGAGGTGGAATATTTAATCTTTGTGTTACTTTAACTTGACTGGAAGTAATTATAATTCCCTTAACTGTAACGGACCTGACTTATTTCTATTCTGGTTAAACTTAACTTCTAATCTTAATTATTTGTGAATAAATCTTGTGAATATATGAGACTCTTTCCTTAAGTCTCCATCCCCTAGAACTTATGTTCATTTTATTAATTTTATTATTTATTTTCTTTTCTAGTTACACCCCTGAGTTACCCAAAGCGTTAAACCCGTTGTAACGTGGCCTATCATTCATTGACTTCACTTATGAACAGGTCCCCCAGTTGAGTTGGGAACCTTGTCAGGGTTTAACCTGGGGTCGTAACATAGAAAGTGGCGACCTCTCGCCAGGATGGTTAATAATTATAATTACTTCCAAGTATGTCACTAACCTATTTGTGTTCCAGCAGTGTTGTAAAGGTTTGTGACTACATTAATACTTTCCTGAATGTGTAATTTCTGTTGAAGTGTTTTTGTGAACATTACATCATGGAGAATGACCAGGAGTCAGAGCGTCCGGTTAACATTATTAACCATGCTGATGTGGATAAATTTTTAGCCTCTAATCCTTCGCTTGAGGAGTTAGAGGAGCTTGATAAACATGAGTTGGGATTACTGGCTTCTTATTATCAACTTAACCTCCCATTAGGGAGCAACAAAAGGTCTTTGCTTAATGCCCTGAGGGAAGAAATTTACGGTATTTTAAACCCTGACGCGGGTGGCGATCGAGGTCGAGATGAACGAAATAGCTCACCTTCCCCCACTTCTAGTGTTCACCCTGAGGTAATTCCCCCTGCTTTGAGTTCTAGTGAGTATCTCAGACTTAAGGAATTGGAGCTAGAACATGATAAAATTAGGCTTGAACGTGAGAAACTTCAGGCAGAAGGATTAACTGGCTCTCCTCACCAACGGTCTAGCTTCTGTAAAAACTTCTCTGATCGCATCAAGGTTATTCCCTCTTTTAATGAAAATTATGTGTTAGGATTTTTCAATGCATTTGAGAAAACAGCCATCTGTCTGGAGTGGCCTAGGAAGGAATGGTCAGTAATTGCCCAGACTTCTTTTACGGGGAAAGCCAGAATAGTTTATGAAAACCTTACATTTTCTCAGTGCTCTGATTATGATTACATGAAATCTGAGATTCTTAAAATATACACTCTTACTCCTGAAGCCTACCGGCAAACTTTTAAGAAAGTTCATAAAAAGCCTGGATTTTGCTACCAGGCTTGAACATTCATTTTTGATGTGGCTCAGATCCTGTGATGTAATGAATGGTGATTAGGAGGTGGATGGTGCCAAATTGTATCAGTTGATGTTAGTGGAACAATTTTTGTCAAAAGTGCCAAAGGAGACAGAATTCTACATCAGAGATAAGAACTTTGATCTCAGCCAAGTTAAATTTGCTGCCACCCAGGCTGACCATTACTGGGTTAATAGGAGAGCTGCGTATGGTGCTGGTGACCTTGATCCTGTTCGGGGTCTGACTAATCGTCCTACCAACACTAACCATCCTTTTCAACCTCACAAGAATTCTCAATATTCTGGTAGATCCAATTTTCCTAAAAAACCTGTCCATCACCCTAACAAAGTTCCTGGCATGGGTACTCAACACATTGGCAATAATTGTGCCTAAAAGACAGAATCCTAGCACCAAGAATAAGAACAATAAAAAAATACTCAGCCCGGTTCAAAGAGAGACCACTGCGTCCGGTCCCCTCGTCCCTCACCCGCCCGCTCAGGTCACAACTTGTTAACACCCGTAGCTGAATCACCATAATAAGAAATGAACCCAACACAATGCAATAATGATGCTAAGATAAAGGAAACTGGGGGGGCACCAACAAAATGGCGTACCTGAGGGGATTACATGACTCACGAAAAACACAAACACCCGTCACCACTCTCGTCAAAATACCACAATAAATCAAGGACAAACCCTTACACCAAATAACCCGTAAAACATCTCAACACATTGACAATAATTGTGCCTAAAAGACAGAACCCTAGCACCAAGAATAAGAACAATAGAAAAATACTCAGCCCGGACTGCGTCCGGTCCCCTCCCCCCTCGCCCGCCCCCCTCCTCGGCGGAAGAACACCATTACGTCACACATCGCCTCTTCCACCTCAAGGCCTTAATTACAACTCCCTAACGCGAACGGAAATTACACTATTATTCTAGCAATACATTTAGACAATTATAATATAGATACATGCATCACAATTAAATTCATATATGGCACTACATACTTAGCTTCCCTCGGGGGAGCGACGCAGCGCGTACTCGGCCTTCATAGAGCAGCGTTGTTTTTCACATAAATTCCACTGACCTGACTAAAAACGTGACCCGGCTAGTCACAAACGAACCTTCTAGACGCTACGCAGTTATGTGAACATTACAATATATTTACGAATAACGAGATTACATACAATAGATACATACATATAGTAAATAATAGTATAAGGTATATATAAAGAATGGGCTGTCCTGGGAACATTACATATAGTTACATACAAACAAACATTGCTCGCAGGACACCAATGATAATATTTAACGTCAATACCTGACGGTCGTAACAATATCCTGGACCCAGACCAAGACTTTCCGCGTCTCTTCAACTCTCTGGAAGTGCACCAGAACGCTTTGTTATGGCAGGGAATCAGCATCCAAGTTGGACATGCTTTTCAGAAGAGTTCCTTATAAGAAGCCATAGGTGCCTCTGGGACCACACGGACGATTGTTATTTAAAAAAAAGGCCTGAAAAGAGCGGTCTGTGCCGACCAATGATCCTTGGTGCCGACGGAAAGTATCAGACGAAACACCGTTTGTGTGTGATAGGCCGCAGCCAGGTTATCGTCGATTTTCAGAAAGACGACGGAAAAAGTTGACGGAAAAAGTGCTAGTGTGCCTTTATGGGGATGTTGCACACACGCGCCACCTTTGTTTACGGTCACACTGAGTTGGAGGTGCTCGTATATTTCAAGATTTAAAAGTGTTCTACAGTTTTTGCAAGACTAGGACCTATACTGCAAGTTGCATAAGCTTATTGCTGTTTAGCCAAGGCTTCCCAAGTGACGCTGTGATTCTTGTCTTTGCTATATTCAGCCAGGGAATTCACGTCCTTGTGCACTGAGGCCCTTGTGACGTCAGACCGTCCTCTGTAACCTAATCGTCTGCGATGTGCTGCTGCTACTACGAGTCACTGAGTACAGAGGTGCTTTACTACAAGATGTATACACCTGCTTTTAAAATGTTGCTGGAGTCGCAGGAGCGGGCATACAAGACAGCGCTGGATATGGTAATTAAACAAATGAACGACTAAACAAAAAATCTGAACACCAAAGTATCTGATCTCACCACCAGCTTAGAATTCTCTCAGTGTTAAGTTGATGATCTAAAAGCCAAAGCAAGGGAGCACGACAAAGAGAAGAAGGAAGATATATCTGTAATTGAAAACTTAGTCAACAAACTTGAAGATCTAGAAGGAAAGGAAATTTATCAAAAAGGTTATAGCAGACGAAAGATCCTTAGGTTAAGCGGACAGGAAGAACGAGGAAATGAAACTTGAGAGCAAACATCAGCGGCCGTGACAGTGCTCTTCTCAAGACGAAACTTCAGCTGCCTGGTGTTGTCCTTGAACATGCTCACAGGGTCGGACCTCAGAGGTACGCAAAGCCGCGTACTGTGGTGGCGCATTTCACTCGGTACAGTGACCGCGATGCTGCCATCAGAAAAGTGAAGATGGTCATCCAGCCCTCCTTACACTTCGGTAGCGCCCGCAGTCTCCTGCTACATCTACCCCCTAGCCTGAACTCAACACCACCCAAAAGTCATCAAAGGCTAAAACAAAGAAGTAATGTCACTACTACTACTACTACTACTACTACTACTACTACTGCTACTACTACTACTACTACTACTACTACTACTACTACTACTTCTACTACTGCTGCTACTACTACTACTACTACTACTACTACTACTACTACTATTATTATTATTATTATTATTATTATTATTATTATTATTTTATTATTATTATTATTATTATTATTATTATTATTATTATTATTACTATTAATATCATTATTACTATTATTATCATTATTACTATTGTCATTATTATTATTATCATTATTATTATTATTATTATTATTATTATTATTATTATTATTATTATTATTATTGATCTTGCTGTTATTATGTTATCAGCTATGACTATTGATACTGCTGTTCTTGTTACTACTACTACTACTACTACTACTACTACTACTACTACTACTACTGCTACTACTACTACTACTGCTACTACTATTACTACTACTACTACTGATTATTATTACCTTTGTTATTACCATTACTATTATAATTATTATCCACAATGCTAAATAACTACCCATTTCCTTTTAATGATGTATCTGTTGAAGATTTGTTGCATGTTATAAATACCAGTGAGGTTATCAGAAACTAAGTTAATTAAAGTTTTGATCCATTTAGTGTGAGAGATGACAATTACAATAATGATCTCGATGTTAATCAGTTATATTTGAGATCCAGGCATGTCAACTTTCCTAATTCTGAATATACTTTTCTTGCATTTTTTTCTTCTTTATGTGACAAAATTTACTTCACTATATTAACATGAAATATTAGATTCCATTCCAATCAATTTTCAATAGTTTAAAGACACTGTGCTTTTAGATAGTATAACTTATGATGTGTTTGGTTTTACAGAAACAATGAATATACTGAAACTGAATATACTTTTCTTGCATTTTTTTCTTCTTTATGTGACAAAATTTACTTCACTATATTAACATCAAATATTAGATTCCATTTTAATCAATTTTCAATAGTTTAAAGACACTGTGCTTTTAGATAGTATAACTTATGATGTGTTTGGTTTTACAGAAACAAAGCTTGGCCCAATTATTTCTGCATTGTACACTTTGTCTGCATATGAAATGTTTTCTAATGACAGAAACAGGTATGGTGGTGGTGTGGCTGTTTATGTCTCCAACAGCCATAAAGGTTGTAAGGTAAATGAATGTAATCGGATGGAACCATTTATTGAAAGTATAGGTGTAGAAGTGAAATGTGATGGTAAAATGTTCATATTAATATGCATTTATAGGCCTCATCAAGGTAATGTAAATAATTTCCTTAATGGTCTCGACGATATTTTAACTTTCGCAAAAGATAAAAATTATAATGAAATATTTATTCTTGGAGACATAAATCTAAATTTACTACAAAATAATGATGATGGTATACAGGATCTTATTGATTTCATGTGCAGTTACTCTGCCAGTACAAGTCACAGCCACATCCACTACCCTAACTGACCACATTTGGTCCACATATGTTGAAAATAATGTGGGTAATTATGTTGTGAAGACTGACATTACTGATCATTTTCCCGTTGTTTTCTTATTTAAATGTAATACTATTCCGTCTCCCCCACATTCATAAGGAAAAGAATACTCACCCAAGAGGCCATGCAAACGTTGAATACTGGCCTTTTCACATAAATTGGTCTGAAGTCCTCAATTGCACATGCCCTAATAACTCCTTTGATTTATTTTATAACTTTAAAATAAATTTCAATAATTGCTTCCCTAGTAAATTATTCATATTAAATGCTAAACGGAACAGTACTGTTGTGTGATTGATATAATTGAGGATTTATTGTTCTTTACAATTTGGCAACACTGCAACACTGAGCTGGTGCGGTGAGATTCCTTAGACAGTCACTTGATAGTCAGTTGTTGTCACTGTTAGAGGTCGTTCCCCGGGGCTCCGTTGTTGCCAGTTCGTGTTGCTGAACAAGGTGTTGTTATGACTTTTCTGGCCTGCTGGTGTCTCTTTGTTCTTCCCTGGTGGTGAGTCGTATGCAGTTAGGTTTCGTCCACTACGCCGTCGGAAGGAGTTTGTCAGATGAGTTAACCTGCGCTTTAATTACACGTATTCCACATAGTACTTCAACATTAAATAGGTGCTATTAGTGTTATTATTATTATTATTATTATTATTATTATTATTATTATTGTTGTTGTTGTTGTTGTTGTTGTTGTTGTTGTTGTTGTTGTTGTTGTTATTGTTGTTGTTGTTGTTGTTGTAATTATTATCATTAACATTTTATTATATACTATTTCTATTTTCATCATCAGTATTAGTATTAATGTTGTTACTATTAGCAATAATTTTACTATATGTTCTAGCCTAGTGTAGGAATGTAAACTACAAATCTAGTAATGCTTGATCATGTCTGTCGGGAAGCTTCGGCTTGACAGGCTGTGCCATTCTTTTATATTTGAGTTCTACAACGTATTTCGTAAGCTTTGGGTAAAAAGCCTCTTCTTACTTTACTTACTTAAGTGAGGATTACCTGTTATAAATGATAAGAGGGTTCAGAAGGTTCACATACAGTATCGGGGATTCGAACCAAAGGTTTCTTAGGGGAAAGGACTGGAATATGGAGACAGTCTGGTACCAGCCTTTGTAGCACTCGCTTGCCGTAATAAAGCACCTCCACACCACGCTATTTGTTGGAACCTTGACTGGTGGCAGCGGTAAACTTCGTCATGACCGATACTTCGTCTGATCGCTACCTCCCGCTCGCAAGAAGTCCCTTTGACCCTCGCTTTTGGCGACGACACCTCTCCAGCAGCATACAGGGCTTTCAGCACTCACTACGCCCTCGTTAAGGATGCCAACGTCATGCGGGGGGTGGCCGTGTGGAATGAACCTGGCTACCGTGTTGTCATGTTGCGCCTACAACTTTGTGGTCCGACAGCTGCGTATGTGGAGCAACAGGCGCAATTGGATGTAGAATGGGGGAAGGATGACACGAAGATTTTGGACAGCCTGTCTTCCAGGTTCATCACGGCTGACGCTATTGAAATCAGGATCCTGCACTTTGAGGAAGCCGTCCAGCTGCCTGGTGAGGGACTGAGTGACTTCTTGACACGTCTCCAACAACTAGCGGGGCAAGCATTCGCTAAGGAACCAGTGGACATTGTGCGCAAGCGAGTCATATGGCGTTTCCTGGATGGGATTCGGGATAAGGAGGTGAGGCTCCACATTATTAAGGAAAAGTGGATGGAAGATGATGAAACAGCAAAGGCGTACGCTACCGTGTTGAATATGGCGGAATCGGTCCTATCAACGGAAACCGCAACCTTCGCTACGGGCCAAGCGAGGGTGGCACCAGGAGTTCACACGGCGCAGGTTTTGGCGGGGCCGGCGTCCGACCATGAAACACTGACGACGACACACGAACCACCGAGGACTGTAGCAGCAGCTCGCCGAGCCGTCCCTCCTGCCTCCGCTTCAGGTGTATCCACTCCCCAAAGCTACCGAGGGTCGACGGCAGGACAGAATGCCAGTGCTACTGTTATCGGCAGTGGTGAATAGTTGTGAATGAGTCAAGTACGCGACACAGCCTATCATCATTAAGGTGAAACGCTCGGTCACTGTCCCTCCGAGAACAGAGGCGATGGTCAACTGTATCGCATCAGGAATAAATTCATCTGAATCGTACCTGGTCGAACCACTCCGCCCCGAGGGAGCCTCTGTAGTGCCCGCCCGTTGCTGTGTTACAGGTTCGGAGGACGGTGGCGTTTACTTACGTGTAGTGAACACTGCTGATACAGACGAGATTCTGCACAAGGGAGAAGTTCTAGGCAAGCTGGAGCCGGGAATTAGTGTGTCTAGTGTTCAGCCCTGGTTGCTCGCGGCTTGCTGTGAAGGGAACCCCCTTTCCCAGGTGATGATTGGTGATGAGTTAACGGGCCAGCAAAGGGAGAGCCTGTTAACAACTCTTCAAGAATTCCAAAGTGTCTTCTACACCGGAGGCCCTCTACCTTTAGTGAGGGTGGGTGTGGAGCACGCTGTACGGCTGGACCCCCAGACAGCACCCATGGCGTCGCGGCCTCGAAGGCTGTCTCCGTTGGCTGAGGCAGAGGTAAGGGAAGAGATAACGAAACTTCAAGAGATGAATGTCATCAGAAAATCCTGTAGCCCTTGGGCTGCACCCATAGTTTGCGCCCGCCGTCGAGATGGCAGCTTGCGCCTTGCAATAGATTACAGGTGTGAACAAAGTGTCCAACCCCGCCACGCTGCATCCTCTCCCCGTCATCGAGGACCTACTTGACAGGCTCGGCACTGCTCGTTACTTCTCAGTATTGGATGCAAAGTCGGGATATCACCAGATGCCCATGAGCAACGAAGATAGCGCAGTGTCTGCTTTTGTCGTTCCTTGGGGGCATTACGAATGGGCAGGAAGAACCCCGTTTGGCCTTAAAGGAGCTGGTTATTCATTTCAGCGTATGATGTCCACTATCCTCGAGGAATGTGACTATGTTGATGCACTGTGTTACCTCGATGACATCCTTATTTGGGGAGAAACCTTCACGGAACACAACGACAGGCTACGGAAAGTCTTAGCGAAAATACGCGCCGCTGGACTAAAGTTGGCTCCGAAAAAGTGCCGTTTTGGTATCCGTAGAGTCGAATATCTCGGCGCAGTTGTGAGTGATGGGATGCTGAGCATGAGTGAACAATGCGTGAAGGACCTGACATCAGTACCAGCACCTACAACTGTGCGTGAACTCAGAAGAGCTCTCGGCGGATTCTCTTACGTGCAGCGTTGGTTGCCAGGCCTGGCAGAGACGGCCAAGCACTATATGATGCGTTGGACAAAAACCCTTACCAGAGACTGAAGTGGACCGAGGAAATGGACCACTCCTTCCTGACTCTCAAGCTACAGGTGACAAAAGCGACCGCGTTAAACCTACCCGATTACAAGTAGCGCTTTGTGTTGGTGACAGATGCTAGCAATGTGGGGATAGGGGCCATGCTGGCAAACGGAGCAGATACCGGCATTCTACTTCCCATTGCTTTCTTTCACCACACCCTCACCCCTTCAGAGCAGCGTTACTCTGTGACAGAAAAGGAATTGTTGGCTGTGGTAGTGGCAATAAAGAGATTCAGGATATACCTATGTTCCTCCCAGTTTGATCTGATCACAGATCACTGTGCCCTCCGTTGGCTTAACTCTCTCGACGCGAGTGAAGAACGTGGCAGGAGAGGAAGATGGATTGAGTTTCTCCAACAGTTCGACATCAACCCGTTATACAAGGCTGGACGTAGTCCAGCCATGTCAATGGCTGACTACTTGTCGAGAGTAGTTGCAGACAGAGGGGCAGTAGGAGCTGTTACAGGTAAACCCCGGCTCACCTCCACCTTCTGGGATACATCAAAGCTGATGGAGGCGCAACAGGAGGACGAAGAAGTAAAAGCCATAATGGAGTCACTGATGGGAACCGAGGACGAAACAGCTGCCACAGGAGGACAACTACATCCCTTCCGCCATCGCCTACGGACGTGACCCGACAAGGACGGAGGACTGAAGCCTTCCCTCACGGGACCAAGGAGAGTTGGCTGCCCGTAATACCCACCTCACTTCGGGCCCAGGCGCTGTTGCTGGTGCACGATGCCCCTCTCAGCGGTCATATGGGACAGAAACGCACATGGGAGAGAGCGCGAAGCAGTTTCTGGTGGCCCGAGATGAAGAAGGACGTAAAGGCGCATATCAACAAGTGTGAGGCATGCGGCATAAACAAGAGAACAAAAACTCCAG
Source organism: Callinectes sapidus (assembly GCA_020233015.1). Classification (NCBI taxonomy): domain Eukaryota; kingdom Metazoa; phylum Arthropoda; class Malacostraca; order Decapoda; family Portunidae; genus Callinectes; species Callinectes sapidus. The sequence goes on along the minus strand of CM035185.1, from coordinate 18,656,310 downwards.
GCAGGGCACCACTACAGAACACTGAGGCACCTGATTATATGAATGGTATAGTACAAATTGACTTTGTGGGACCTTTCCCTTCTTCAGGCACACATCACTTTAAATATATCTTGCACATAGAGGACATTCTCACACGTTACATAGTTATGGTGCCCACGCAAGATGCCACATCTGACACAGCATCCAGAGTTCTCATTGATAGGTGGGTGTGTGTGTTTGGATTGCCGCGCACTCTATCTTCAGATCGCGGTACTCACTTCACCTCAGAGCTATTCCAGGCAGTGTGCCGAGAAGCGGGTATCCAGCAGCAGCTGGGTTCGCCCTATCATCCCCGCAGCCAGGCGCAGGTGGAGAGGCAAAATCAGCTGATGGACAACATGAGGAGTATGTGCCGGAACAATGTCGACGAGTGGCCGAAGTTGGTGCCGCACCTGCAGTTCAGCTACAACACGTCGAGGAACGCCACTACGGGCCAGTCACCACACGAACTGGTGTTTGGTTTACCTGCCAGGCGACCAGAGCAGGTAATGACGTACGCCAAATCTACTGACCCAGATTTCACTTATCCAGACTTGAATAATGCGGCCATAGCTCAGAAACTGGTGCGGGAGAAGACTCAGAAGATCCAGAGGGCGCTGCATGCGGTGCGAGAAAGGGTGGCACTGGCACAAGGCAGAAGTAATGACAGACACCATAGTAGAGGAGATGCTTTCCGCGTGGGAGTGTGTGCGCGTCTTAAACGCGTCTTAAAGATATCTCCTTTCCTGTCCCGTAGGTACCGCGTCGTGAAGGTGCTGAGGGGGGTATGGTCGTATCTGGTGACCCCGGAGGACGAGCCAACGGCGTGCCCGAAAGTGCGTCACTACGACGAAATGGAACCAGCACCAACAACCGCCTACTCCTGGGAAGCTCCAAACGAAGCGGCCCAACCTCACTCCAGTTACGCAGACAACGACAGGCAGCCAGTTAGACGCTCAACGCGAAGCAGGCGGCCCCCGGAAAAGCTTCAAGTTAACCCTCGCCGCTCGACGTACGAGTATGAGCGGGGAGAATACTGGGACGACACGGATGATGACAGCTGTGAAGATGTAGATGATAGTACTGATTTTGGTCAGTGATTCCTTTGAAGATGTATGTACATAGATGATGATGTTGATATGATGATTTTGAGATGTGGGTAGTGAGGATTACCTGTTATAAATGATAAGAGGGTTCAGAAGGTTCACATACAGTATCGGGGATTCGAACCAAAGGTTTCATAGGGGAAAGGACTGGAATATGGAGACAGTCTGGGACCGGCCTTTGTAGCACTCGCTTGCCGTAATAAAGCACTTCCACACCACGCTATTGGTTGGAACCTTGACTCTTACTTGCATCAGATTATATTTTCATTATATACGTACATACATACGTACGTATAATATGAACACCCAATAAATTCCTACCTATCTTGACACTAACAAGTTATTGATTAAACTGCCACGCATGGTTTGAAATCCAATGACATATTCAGCTTTGAAAGAGACTTGGGAGACAATGTAAAAACGGGCAGTGATGTTTGGGTCTTTCGAAAAGAAAGAGAACGTTATTAGATAAACATTTGCCATGAAGGAGGACTTTAGAACTAGAAATACCATGAATATTGAGGTCCGGAGGTAAAGCAATGGCAGAATTACAAGAGATGGCAGATAAAGCTTTTTTTAAATTAATGGGAGTACCAGTATCCAGGAAAGTATTGTGAGGAGTGGAGATACATTCAACACTTTTAGTGATGCAAGTACAAGAAGATGAATAAGTTAGGTGTATGGAAGAAAGTGAAGAGGCAAGCTCATGAATAAAACAAACTCTATGGTTGTCATAGTGGTTTGGGATACAAGCAGCCCTGATAATGTGATAGAATTAGATTTCCTGTGTGAAAGAAACGTGTGTGAATGTATGAAAGTATTATTATTTCATGCACTTTTTTTTTTTTTTTTTGGTAAATAACCATCAGAAGAGGAAAATTCAAATATGAAAAATAAAATAGCAACAGGACATAAAACAGTAAAAACAATAAAATAAATAACAACTAATTCGTAAAACCTTTATGTTGTTGTAAATACACACATTTTTTAATAGACTAATGCCTATGGTGGGGTGATGAACAAAAAAAAAAAAAATAAATAAAAATAAAAAATAATTAATTAACATGGGAGTCAGACTGAGCCCAGATACCATGGTAGACACATGTGTTCTGACAGCTCTTGCCCTTCTGCCTTCTTTGTGTGTTTTTTTTTTTTACGCCTTTCTGGCCTTAGATAAATAAAGTTAGGTTTTACATTGTCCAACGTTTATAGCTTTTTGGTTGTCAATGACCTAGCGGCAAAAGAAGGTGTATGATGCCATACAATCATATTGTCTTTCCACTCTCACTTACAGAGGATTCGCCTCAGTGAGCGAGCTTTTCCGGTAAACTGACACCGTCCGGCCCCCCTAGATTGGTTTGGTAGTATGAAAACTCCTTCCCGACTTCCTCCCTTTTGTGTCCCGCTCCCCTCCAGTAGGAGGGGGTGTACCTAACTCCATGCCAGACGGACTCTTCTCCCCCTCTCCGCGCAGGGGGGGAGGGAGGACACTGATCGATGACCCCCGACTACTGAACTGAAGACCGACCACAATAAAGTGACATGTGACTCTTCGCTCTAAGACTGCCACCTACCTCTAGACTGTAAATTATTCTATTACAAAGAACAGCATTGACCGCAATGTTGCAAATGTTATTAATGTAAGGAAACTTACCAATGATGATTTACTCATTTAAAACTTTCTTTTAAAGATTTGAAAGTCAAATGAAGTCACTTTAGAAGCTTCGGTTATTCATGACATTGAGATCGAAGTATTATTTCAGTATCCATGAACTCGTGTAGGGGAGGCGCTTCCCACTGCGATTTTGTGGATATGGATGAGACCCAGATCGCCGATTGCATGGCTGAGCGGGATGTCATTGAAGTTGGTAAAATTACTAAAATGGTTCAGTAATTTTAACCTTTAGTTTGGCTAGGTTTCCAGACAGGCTTCATGTAGAGTAGGAGTCGGTTCCCTTTCGTCCCTACATTCCGAATCCCCTCCTTTATTTCACTTGTCAACTTTATTCTCACCATAGAAAATATTGTCGATTTTCCGACGCCTACAGCGATAGATGCATAGGAGCTGGTTATATTGTGGATCAGTGTACATCTCTCGTTGCAAAGTGCGGTAACTGTGAAGGTGCCCACTCCACATTCTCTCGCGATTGCCCCGCATGGAAATTGGAAAAAGATATCTGCACTGTTAAGGCTAGTGAAGGGATTGTAAAGGGATTGTAAAAAAAAAAAAATGCCCTCAAATACCTTTCTGGTAATCCATGAGGAGCAAACAGAAAATATTAATGGTGTACAAATTTTTAATCGTTTTCATTTAGACTATGGCTCACCGGTGCATGGGTCTGCGTCGGAACCAACACTGAGTAGGTTAGATTTTCTGCAGATTATTATGTACGAATGTATCTTGGAGCCCTGCGCTGTACTCGTGTGGCACAGGTAGAGGTTGAGACGAGCATTCAACACCGTAGCGATTCCCTACGGTAACCCAGCAAACAAGATAATCTGGCAACACCACTACTTCCACAATGCTGTCGTCCAATCTCCGTAAGGCCCCTTTCACACTAGTTGCCTTCCATGCTTACACTAGGACACCGGCGTCCGCCACCGATCACTCCCGGACCTAATGAACCCGCCGGTCCTTGTCAGTTGGAAGAATGGCGTCCAACGAAAAACTCCTCCTCGTTGCCCTGCTGGCTAA
>CM035185.1:18629114-18646819 GCA_020233015.1 Callinectes sapidus | reverse complement strand
ATATATATCGTGCTCAATAGCGATAATCGGCCATTAACGTTAATGGGTTCGTCATTAACGTTAATCGAACTAAAACTTTAACCTAAGTGGGCAAAATTTTCTTGCCCAATAACGTTAATGGCCGATTATCGCTATTGAGCACGATATATATATATATATATATATATATATATATATATATATATAATCGGCCATTGACATTAATGGGTTGCACATTACCGTTAATCGAAATAAAACCTTAAGCTAAGTGGGCAAAATCTTCTTGCCCATTATCGCTATTGAGTGCGACATATATATGCTTCCTTTCCTTGACAGTGTTGCACACCGAGTCGGGAATATTGCAAAATTCTCTGTGTACAGGAAGCCCACTAACATGGACGGCTTCATTCATTACTTGTCGGGGTATAGTGACAGGACCAAGTCAGGAGTGGTGATTGGCTTCTGCCTAAGGGCGCTTGCAGTAAGCGACGAAGAGTTTCTAAACGGCGAATTAATTTTCAAAAGCTGACCTATCCTTTAGGACTTCTGAAAAAGCTAAGAAATAAGGCAATGGGTATCTTCAAGAAGAGCGGTGAAATGAGAGAAACAATGAATAGGGTTTTGTCCGATGCAGGCATGCGCATTATCAAACGCTCTTTTCTCTCTTCATCCCGAAATCTCTCTCTTCGTGTATTTAAGTTCAAATTTGCCCCCTTCGATGAGCGCGAGAGGCGCTTGGTGGCAATACGACAGAGGCTTGATGAAAGAGACGGCTACCCCCACCTCTTCGTCAACTGCTTTCTTTTATTTTACACGTTTTACCATCTCAATATATTGGAGGGTGTACAGAATGACAGAAATAAGTATATGGATATCATACAAGACTCCAGACCTTTCTAGAAATCACGTTTCTTATGTGTTTCTCTTCTTTTAAAAGACTGCACTGTTCCTGCATGATTCACCACCCGTCTCGACAATACACCTCAATTCGCATCACGTGCTCCTCACTTTTTATCACATTAAATACTACCCAGCTAAGCATTGATATTCTTTTGTACAATACTTTTTTACTAATACAGTATGTTAGATATAGTTCTATGAAATGCATCCAAATATGAAATAATATGCGTAGTTTTTCTGAAATGAGGAATAGCAATAATATTTTCTTCTTTCTATGTAAACCACACCAAATTATGAATTGGTCGGGCAGCAACCAATTCTACTAATAGGTCGCGAATAACCCTATTTATGGGAGAATATCAACGTGAGCAGTGTTGAATGTCCATCTTCTAGGGAGCATGAAACAAAATTGAACCACTATACCGGGGTCTGGGCGGCGGGCTTGATTTTCGCGCAGCTACAGGGCATACATAGGCTACCAAGTGAAGCGATACCATAGCATTTTCTGTTAAATCTGCTGTATATTATTATTTCACACATCATAGATCTTTATTTTAAGCAATGAATACTTATCAATACGAAAATATGATGAAGACGTTTTAGTTCTCTATTTTTAAATGTCTATGTGATTTCCACGATTACCAGCCGCAAAACGAGAGGTAACTCCCAAGAGAATCACACCGAGAGCGTTTACCACTACTGGGAAAGAAATATACCTCTCCAAAGGGGTCACGAAGGTAGCGCTCGGTGTTCATCTGATAATGTATGCGATAGAAACGACCAACGACACTACAGAACCACCAATTCCCTCGTGTTATACGCGGAGGAGCATGGACATTTGCCACGTTGGGAAAACGCGACAGCCCTGCAAACAAAGATGGAGAAAAGGAAGAGGAAGCTGGTGGAGGCTGCATACATTCCTACCTCCCTCGTCACACCCATAGAGAGGGCTTTGTAAGCCTATCTCGTTCGGCAGCCAAACTCACGCTGATGGACCAATCAGCGGGCTCCCTTGGCAGATGTCCGCACAGGTGATCCACAACGGGTGAATATAAGCAGCTGTTGTCAGACTGAGTCAGCGGAGAGACTGAGCGCAGATACCGTGCTGGAAACCCGTATACTGACGCTTCGATCCTTCTGCCACCTTTGCGTGGATTTTTTGTACGCCCATCTGGCCTAGGGTTTTAGATAAATAAAGTTAGATTTCCCATTGCCCCGTGATTTTAGATTCGCTTGTCATTACCTTGTCCTAAGCGGCAACAGAAGGTGTCTGTTGCCACCGAGTCATATTGTATTTCCTCTCTCACCTACCGAGGATCCGCCTCACTGAGCGTGCTTTTCGGGTGAATTGACACCGTCCGGCCCCCCTAGAGTAATTTGACAGGACAATCTGATCTTAGGAAACTCCTTCCTGACCTCCTCCTACTTGCGTCCTGCTCCCCTCCTGTAGGAATGGGGTGTACCCCCTCCATGCCGGACGGACTCTCCTCCCCTCCCCCTCCAAGGGGAAGGGAAGATACTGATCGACGACCCCTGACTGCCAGACCGAACATTGACCCCAATAAAGCAACATATGTGACCCTACATTCAAACACTTCCACCCGCCTCTCAAGTGTAAATTTTTTTATTACAAAGAAAATTATTGATTGTAATATCGGAAACGTTGTCAATGAAAAAAAAAAAAAAAAAACTTGCCAGTGGTGACTTGCTAGTGCAGACCCTTAACGTAATTCAAGTAAAATCATTTTTGAAGCTCCGGTTGACATCGAGATCGAGGCTTTCATTACAGTGTCTATGAATTCGTGTCGGGGAGTTGCCTCCCATCGCGATTTTGTCGATATGGATGAGGCCAAGATTACGGATTGCATGGCTGATCAGGATGTAATTGTAGCTCGTAAAATAACTAAGAATGTTGACGGCACCAGAAGGAGCACAGAATCTGTTATTTTAACTTTCAGTGCTGCTAAATTGCCGGATAGGGTTCATGTAGGATACGAGTCGGTTTCCGTTCGTCCCTACATTCCGAATCCTCTCCGTTGCTTCAATTGTCAACTCTATGGTCATCATGGAAATGCTTGTCGGTCTTCCCACGCATACTGTGATAGATGCTTAGATGAGGGTCATTCTGCAGACCAATGTACATCTCTTTTCCAAATGTGCCGTAACTGTGAGGGTGCTCATTCCACTTTCTCGCGCGATTGCCCCGCGTGGAAATTGGAAAAAGAGATCTACACAGTGAAAGCTACTGAATGGATTTCTTACTATGAAGCAAGGATGAGAGTGAAGCAGACGTAGTCCGCTCCTGCTTCAAACGCTTCTTATGCTTCAGCAGTAAGGGCTCCTCCCAAGATGTGCACTATTGAAATTCAGACTGATTCGTCCTGCCTCATCTATCTCCTCAGTTTCCCCTTCAACATCTCTCATCACCTGCTAAAACTACATCCACTTAAATTAAAACTTCTACTGCTATCACTTCCTCTGCTTCATATTTGTCCGCTATCTCTAGTGCTCCCAGTAAGGATGAAAAGACTGACAAGGACGATAAACTATATTTAACAAAACTAGAACGCACTCGCCTTGCTCATGTCGTAGCAGCACCCGCGCCCTCGAGGAGGAGTTCTCACGCACGCTCCCTCTCGACGAGCTCCAGGGAGTTAACGATTGATGACCCAATGGATGTCACCACTAGTAAGGACCGGGAGAGGTCCCCTGGCCGCCACCTTCACTCTGAAGCCATAATGTTCAAGGTGTTACAGTGGAACTGCAGAAGTATTCGGAATAAAGATTCATATTTGTCACTTTTAATGAACATACACAGGCCGTCTGTTATTTCTCTATAGGAGACGAGATTGCAGGATCAGCCTGATCCTACAGTGCTAAAACACTACCATCCGTATAGAAGGTATGAGGGGCACGGTGTTGCCATATACATACACAAGATACTAACACAAACAAAAGTGACGTTGAATACACCTCTGGAAGCTGTCGCGTGCAAGATGAGTTTCAACAACACATATCTGGCTATCTGTTCGCTCTACTTGCCTCCCAATACCCTCGTTGGTGATGACGATATCACATCACAGATTACCCAACTTCCTGGCAACAGGCTAGTACTGGGCGACTTTAACGCCCATTATCAACAATGGGGAAGTGAGAGGACAAGTGTACGCGGTGAGCAGATAGTTGACATTATGTTGCAGACAAACCTCTGTCTTCTGAACGATGGAAGTGCGAATCGTATAGATGATCAGACTGGTAACGCCTCTGCCATTGATCTGCCATTGTTATCGCCAGGTATACTACCTGACTTCTCCTGGGAAGTCATCGATTACTCCCACAGAAGTGACCATCTATCCATATGTATCTCTTACTCACGCGACATCCCGCCCACCACAGTTCAACTTTAAGACCGCAGATTGGGCAACCTTCCGTGGGATTGCTGACGTGGATATATCTGGCGAGGACATTGACACATTGGTCAGCAATGCAACACGATCCATATTACACGCCGCCGAGGCTTGTATTCCGAAGACTTCTACAGCTCACACTAAGCATGGAGTTTCATGGTGGACAACGGATTGCCGACAAGCACTTCGTGAGCGTAATAGGCGATACAGGCATTTCAGCCAGCAGCCCAGTCAAGCAAACTTCATAGCCTATACAAAGGCAAGGGCTCAGGCAAGGAAAGTCATGCGTAATGCAAAAACAGACTCTTTCAGACAATTTATATCAACAGTGAATCGCACCACACCCCTCTCAAAAGTCTGGAAAGTAGTAAACACATTTACCAATAAAAAATAAAAAAACATATTTCCCAATAAACACTCTAAACATAAATAACAACATAATTGACAACAAACAAGAAATAGCAAATGCAATAGCCCACCATTTTTATCAGGCAAGCAGTTCCAAATATTATACCTCTGCCTTCCTCCCCCGAAAGGAGGAGGCAAAACTGTCAGTCCCAAACTTTGCCACGGGAGGCGTAAACTCGGACTACAACACAGAGTTTACGCTGGATGAACTCCTCCTTGCCCTGAAATACTGTAAAGGCTCCAGTCCAGGTCCAGACAACATTTCATATATTATGTTACAACCTCTTGGCCACCATTACATCACAAAATTATTATTCTTATACAATAAAATATGGACCACCCACACGTTTCCTAAGTCTTGGGGCTTTGCTCATACCATCCCAATCCCCCAAAAGGCTGGACGCCTTACGGACCCCAGTGCGTTTCGCCCTATTGCGCTCACGAGATGTCTATGTAAGGTCATGGAACCTATGGTAAAGCGAAGGCTGCTTTTTGTTTTAGAAGCGAAGGGTTTGTTAGGTGATGAGCAGTCGGTGTTTCGGAAGTAGCGAAGCACGATGGATCACCTAACACACCTGAAACATTACATTTCAGAGGCATTTACCATATAAAAATTCATGATAGGGGTGTTCCTAGACATTCACAAAACCTTCGACATGACATGGTAACACGGTATCCTTATGAAACTCTACGCTCATGGCTTCAGAGGTAACTTGCCCATTTTTGTTTATAATTTCATACAGGACAGAACATTCTCTGTTAAGCTTCCTAGTAACGTAATCTCGGACATTTTCGTCCAGGAGAACGGGGTGCCGCAGGGTAGTGTTCTTAGTCCTATATTATTTTGTATTATTATGATCTGATGATATTCTGATGGTCTAATGATATTCTGTCCACAACTCTCGTCGCCAGGAATCTTAAATACTCACTGTATGCTGACGACTGTGCGTTATGGCACTCTTCACCTAACGCTCAGTTCTCGGCGGGGCGGATTCAAGACGCTCTTGATTCCTCTCAGCATTTGGCCTCTTTGTGGGGATATAAGTTTTCCGTTGCTAAATGTATCAGCTTTTTTACTAGACGTAACGTATATGATTTGTAATTAACTCTTCAAGGCCAGCCCATACATTTCAAAATTCTTTGGTCTGCATTTTGAGAGCAGACTCAATTGCAAGACCCACATTAAAGAATTACTTATCACTTGCCGTTAAAAAAATCAATGTCCTCAAATACCTCCGTGGTACTTCATGGGGAGCAGACAGAAAATATTTATTAATGGTGTACAAGTCCTTAATTCGCTCTCATTTAGACTATGACTCACTTTGTCTGAACCAACATTGAGGAGGTTGGATGTTTTGCAGAATGAATGTGTGAGAAAGTCCTTTGGAGCCCTGCGCTGCAGTCGTGTGGCGAGGATGGAGGTTGACGCCAACATACCACCGCATCAACAACGTCGCGATGCCCTACTGTCATCATATGGGATAAAAACTGCCCGGCGCCCCTCGCCAACACAGCAAGCAAGATCGTCTGGCAGCACCACCACCTCCACACTGCGGTTCTCTGTCCAGTCTCTGTCAGACTTAACGCCCTATGCCAGCAAACGGGCGTGAGACTGGACGAGGCGGACCGCCTAGTGCTCCCCACCCTTACCCCATGGAAGAAACCACGACCATCTATCAACACATCATGGATAAGGGGGAAGAAAGCTGTTGTTGCCGAGGCTGAGCTCCATCGATGCTTCCGGGCCCTCATCGCTGGCTTCCCTCCATCTCTACATATATACACTGACGGCTCCAAGACGGATGAATGTGTGGGTGCAAGTGTATGGTCGTGTGAATGTGCCCTCAGGTTCCGACTGCCGATTCATTTGTCTTTCCTCTCTTACCTGCCGAGGATCCGCCTCCGTGAGCGTGTTTTGGGGGTGAATTGACACCGTCCGGCCCCCCTGGAGTGGTTTAGCAGGACAATCTGACCTTAGGAAACTCCTCCCTGACCTCCTCCCACTTGCGTCCCGCTCCCCTCCTGTAGGAGGGATGTGTACCCCCTCCAAGCCGAACGGATTCTTCTCCCCTCCCCCTCCAAGAGGAAGAGAGGATACTGATCGACAACCGCTGACTGCAAGACTGAACATTAACCCCAATAAAGCGACATATGTGACTCTACATTCGAAAACTTTCACCCGCCTCTCAAGTGTAAATTCTTTTATTATAAAGAAAGTTATTGATTGTAATATCGGAAACGTTGTCAATGTTAAGAAACCTGCCAGTGGTGACTTACTAGTTCAGACCCTTAACGTAAGTCAAGTTAAATCATTGTTGAAACTCCGGTTCATCCATGACATCGAGATCGAGGCTTTCATTCCAGTGTCTATGAACTCGTGTCGGGGAGTTGCCTCCCACCGCGATTTTGTGGATATGGATGAGGCCGAGATTACTGATTGCATTACTGACCGGGACGTAACTGAAGCTGAGGCCAAGATTACTGATTGCATGGCTGATCAGGATGTAATTGTAGCTCGTAAAATAACTAAGAATGTTGATGGCACCAGAAGGAACAAAGCATCTGTTATTTTAACTTTCAGTGCTGCTAAATTGCCGGATCGGGTTCATGTAGGATACGAGTCGGTTTCCGTTCGTCCCTACATTCCGAATCCTTCCGTTGCTTCAATTGTCAACTTTATGATCATCATGGAAATGCTTGTCGGTGTTCCCACGCCTACTGCGGTAGTTGCTCACGAGAGGGTCATTCTGCAGACCAATGTACATTTCTTGTCCAAAAGTGCCGTAACTGTGAGGGTGCTCATTCCACTTTCTCGCGCGATTGCCCCGCGTGGAAATTGGAAAAAGATATCTGCACAGTGAAAGCTACCGAAGGGATTCCTTACTATGAAGGAAGGATGAGAGTGAAACAGACGCAGTCAGCTCCTGCTTTAAACGCTTCTTATGCTTCAGAAGTAAGGGCTCCTCCCAAGATGTGCACTATTGTAATTCAGACTGATCCGTTGACTGCCTCATCTACCTTCACAGTTTCTTCTTCAACATCTGCCTCATCACCTGCTAAAATTACATCTACTTCAACTGAAACATCTGCTGCTATCACTTCCTCTGTTCTATATCTGAGGCAGAGAAAAGGAGGCAGTAGACACCTGCCGAAACGATTATTACTCCCAGGAAGGTCTAAAGCACTGGAATAAGGGGTGCTGTGAACTTATCATCAAAACCAGTTGTGACCTCACTTAACGTTTCTCTTTGTGTCTCATAACACAAGGGGATAGTCACAGCCTACCCTCTAAAGACAACCTCTTCCTCCACACAAAACTGCATGCATCGAATTACACACACATCCTTCACTCAAAATTCTTACTGAATATGGCGACTCCTACACAAGCCTCGGAGTCCTCCTCTGGGGAGGGGACCATAAATGTCCCCATGTCGGACTGCTCTTCCGGTATCGACCCTAAGTGTCTTGACACCCCCCCTCACATTTTTCTCCATCAACTTCTGCAACATTCGTGGTCTTCGATCTAATTTTCAATCTGTAGAACACCACCTCTCCTCCACTAAACCTCATTTTCTTTTCCTCAATGAAACACAGATGTCTGAGACAACTGGAAATAACCCCTTTTCTGTTCCCTCCTACTTTCTCTATCCTCATTTTCGTTCCGAAGCTGGATGTTGCGTCTATGTCCGCAACGACATAACTTGCTCTCGTGCCCACGCTCTTTAATCTTCTGAGTTTTCTACATTCTGGCTTCGACTTCAAAGTCACTTTCTAACTAAATTTCTCTGTGCTGCATATCTCTCACCTAACTCCTCTTCCTATATAAAATTCTTTGACTACCTAACTTCTAAAATGGAGCACATTCTGACTCTCTTTCCTTTTGCTGAGATCTCCATTCTTGGAGACTTCAGTGTTCACCACCAGATTTGGCTTTCCTCTCCTTTCACTGACCATCCTGGGAAACTTGCCTATAAATTTGCTATCCTACATGATCTAGAGCAACTCGTGCAACACCCTACTCGTATACTTGATCGTCTTTTTTCTCCGTTGGGTTCCTCCGATCACAATCTCATATCTGTATATTGTCCTGTCTCTCCAATTCCTCCAAAGGATCCTCCAAAGCGGAGGTGCCTTTGACATTTTGCCTCTGCTAGCTGGGGAGATGTGAGGAGGTATTATGCTGATTTTCCTTGGAATGATTACTGCTTCCGTGACAGAGACCCGTCTCTGTGTGCTGAGCGCCTAACAGAGGTGATAGTGTCTGGCATTGAGGCGTACATTCCTCACTCTTTTTCTCGACCTAAACCTTCCAAACCCTGATTTAACACAGCTTGATCTCGTGCTATTTATGATAGAGAGGTGGTCCACAAAAGGTACTTGAGCCTTCCATCACCTGAGTCTCTTGCGCTTTTATATTTCTGCCCCAAATCATGCCAAGTCTGTTCTTCAACTTGCCAAAAACTCCTTCATTCACAGAAAGTGTCAAAATTTTTCCAGATATAACTCACCTCGAGACTTCTGGCATGTAGCCAAAAACATCTCCAACAACTTTACTTCCTCATCTTTCCCTCCTTTAGTTCAACCAGATGGCACTAATGCCATCTCATCTATCTCTAAAGCTGAACTCTCTGCTCAAACCTTTGCTAATAATTCTACCTTGGACGATTCCGGGCTTGTTCCTTCTTCTCCTCCCCCCTCTGACTACTTCATGCTACGTATTAAAATCCTTCGTAATGATGTTTTCCATGCCCTCGCTGGCCTAAACCCTCGGAAGGTTTATGGACCTGATGGGGTCTCTCCTATTGTTCTTCGAAACTGTGCCTCCGTGCTTGCACCTTGCCTAATCAAACTCTTTCAACTCTGTCTCCCACCCACCCTCACCCACTCTCTTCCTATTATTCATCAATGATCTTCTAAACCTTGCCCTATCCACTCAGATGCTGATGATGCCACCTTGCACTTTTCCACGTCTTTCCATAGACGATCAACCCTTCAGGAATTACACAGCTCACGCAGGGAAGCCTCAGATCGTCTAACTTCTGATCTCTCAAAATTTTCTGATTGGGGCAAAACAAACCTAGTGTTGTTCAATGCCTCAAAAACTCAATTCCTCCACCTCTCAACTTGATACAACCTTCCAAATAACTATCCCCTCTTCTTCAGTGACACTCAATTGTCCCCTTCTCTTACACTAAACATTCTTGGTCTATCCTTTACTAGTTATCTAAACTGGAAACTTCACATCTCCTCTCTTGCTAAAACAGCTTCCTTGAAGTTAATTGTTCTGAGCCGTCTCCGCCAGTTTTACTCACCTCCTCAACTGCTAAATCTATACAGGGGCCTTATCCTTCCATGTTTGGAGTATGCTTCACATGTTTCGTGAGGCTCCACTCATACAGCTCTTTTGAACAGGGTGGAATCAAAAGCTTTTTGTCTTATCAACTCCTCTTTTCTGACTGACTGTCTTCAGCCTCTTTCTACTGCTATCACTTCCTCTGCTTTATAGCTGTCCGCTGTCTCTCATGTTCCTAGTAAGAGGGAAAAGACTGACAAGGCTGATAAACTAAATTTGACAAAACTTGAACGCACTCGCCCTTCTCATGTCGTCGCAGCTCCCGTCCCCTCGAGGAGGAGTTCTCACGCTCGCTCCCTCTCGACGAGCTCCGGGGAGTTAACGATTGATGACCCAATGGATGTCACCACTAGTAAGGGCCGGGAGAGGTCCCCCGGCAGCTCCTATGAGCACAAAAGGACCAAGAAACACGGCCGCCACCACCACTCTTAAGCCATAATATTCAAGGTGTTACAATGGAACTGCAGAAGTATTCGGAATAAAGATTTATATTTGTCACTTTTAGTGAACATACACAGGCCGTCTGTTATTTGTCTACAGGAGACGAGACTGCAGGATCAGCCTGAACCTACAGTGCTAAAACACTACCATCCGAATAGAAAATATAAGGGGCACGGTGTTGCCATATACATACATAAAACAATAACACAAACAGAAGTGACGTTGAATACATCCCCTTGGAAGTCGCATGCAGGGTGAGATTCAACAACACGTATCTAGCTATCTATTCCCTCTACTTGCCTCCTAATACCCTCATTGTTGATGACGACATTACATCACTGATTAGCCAGCTTCCGGGCAACAGGCTAGTACTGGGCGACTTTAGCCCATCATCAACAATGGGGAAGGGAGAGGTCAAGTGTACATGGGGAGCAGATAGTTGACATTATGTTGCAGACAAACCTCTGTCTTCTGAACGATGGAAGTGAGACTCGTGGAGATGATTGGACTGGTAACGCGTCTGCCATTGATCCGTCATTGTTATCGCCAGGTATACTCCCTGACTTCTGCTGCGAAGTCATCGATGTAGTAATACTATGTAGTGACTCTACGTGTTTGAGTGTTGCCCCCCCCCCTTCCCCTGACTTGACAAAGGATAACAACTTTGCAGTAGGAATAGGTACCCTGTGTGAATGAAGCGTGTGTGTACGTGTAAATGTTGTTTATTTTGTTGTTGTTGTTGATGATGATGATACTATCTTGTATATAAAATATGAAACAAAACTATATAATTAAAAAGAAAAAAAACAATAAAACGATAAATAAATTAATTAAAAATTACACTTGTAAATAAACAAAAATGCACTAAATTAAAAATAAAGTGGCCTAATACCCATGATTGGGTGATGGCCAAAAAAAAAAAAAAAAAAAAAAAAGAGAGACTCCAGACTGAGCCCAGATACCGTGCTGGAAAAACGCATTTTGCAGCTCTGTCCTGCCACCTTTGCGTGGAATTTTTTGAACGCCCATCTGGCTTAGGGTCCTAGTTAAATAAAGTTAGGTTTCCCATTGCCCCGTGAATTTTAGATTTGCTTGTCACTTCCTTGTCCTTAGCGGCAACAGAAGGTGTCTGTTGCCATCGGGTCAGATTGTCTTTCCTCTTTTACCTACGGAGGATCCGCCCCAATGAGCGTGCTTTTTGTGTGAATTGACACCGTCCAGCCCCCCTGGAGTGGTTTTACAGGACAATCTGACCTTAGGAAACTCTTCCCTAACCTTCTTCCACTTGCGTCCCGCTCCCCTCCTGTGGGGAGGGGGTGTACCCCCTCCAAACCGGGCGGACTCTCCTCCCCTTCCCCTCCAAGGGGGAGGGAGGATACTGATCGACGACCCCTGACTGCCAGACTAAACACTGACATCAATAAAATGACATATGTGACTCGACATTCAAAGACTTCCACCCGCCTCTCTACGGTTATTTTTTTTATTATAAAGAAAGTCATTGACTGTAACATTGGAAACGTTGTTTATGTAAAGAAACTTACCACTGGTGACTTATTACTTCATACCCTTAACGTAAGTCAAGTTAAATAATTGTTGAAACTCCAGTTCATCCATGACATCGAGATCGAGGCTTTCATTCCAGTGTCTATGAACTCGTGTCGTGGAGTTGCCTCCCACCGCCATTTTGTGGATATGGATGAGGCCGAGATTACTGATTGCATGGCTGACCAGGATGTAATTGAAGCTTGTAAAATGACCAATAATGGTGACAGCACCATAAAGAGCACAACAACTGTTATTTTAACTTTCAGTGCTGCTAAATTGCCTGATAGAGTTCATGTATGATACGAGTCGGGCTCCGTTCGTCCCTACATTCCGAATCCTCTCTGTTGCTCCAATTGTCAACTTTATGGTCATTATAGAAATGCTTCTCGGTCTTCCCACGCCTACTGCGATATTTGATTTGATAAATTTATTACACCCGAAGGCGACAGACCGAACAATTTAATTTTATTAATTTAATATTTATAACGAACTACCGAACTATCATTAACTATTTATAAGGAACTCTAAACAGTCAGAGTGCAGGGCACTCTGAACATACACACACACACACACACACACACACACACATTCCCATATTAGTTTCATTGGAAGCAACTGGTGGCCATCAAATGAGCTGCACACATACACACATACATACACACTAGGAAAACCCTCCAAAACGTGGATACATAACCAGAATTTTTTCTAATATTTCATCATTACACAGAAGATATTTACAAATATCGTGTAATGCTGATTCCTGAGGCAGTAGATCACGTACAGTGGGACAAGCTAAACAGTAGTGCTCGATTGTGTTGGAGAGCGGCGCGTGGTACAGGCGACAGTCGGTATATGCTGGTTCCCCGTCCACCCCAGCCACCTGCCAGGGTGGCCGATAGCCAAGCCTCAGGCGTGCAGACACAACATTGTGCCTTCGGACTATAAGGCCCCGACGACGGTAGGTGTACTTTTGGCGGCACACTAACTCATAGTGTTGAATGGTGATCTTTTGTGGTCTCTCTGCATCTCTGCGACGCCCCACGGGAAGGAGACTTGCTGATCGAATCCTGGAGATGTAGCAAGGCAGGGAGAGTGGACGCTCATCACCACGTGGAGGTAGACGGCAGGCCTCCTTTGCAAGTCTGCCAGCTGTTGAATTA
The DNA here is from genome assembly GCA_020233015.1 of Callinectes sapidus. Lineage (NCBI taxonomy): Eukaryota > Metazoa > Arthropoda > Malacostraca > Decapoda > Portunidae > Callinectes > Callinectes sapidus. The sequence continues at coordinate 18,633,623 of CM035185.1, read as the reverse complement.
TGGCATAGTCCTACATGAGATGGAATCCATAGAAATTTTACATATAAATTTCGATTAGTCATTAAGGGCAAAAAGGACACAATACGCTGGACGATTATAAAATTAATAGGACGTGCTGAGGTAAGCGATTGAAGTGCAGGCTTAGAATCACATATAATGACGGCATTTACTCCCTATTGGCTGACTAGACTGACAGCATCCAGAATAGCATAAAGCTCACACAGGGTAGAACTGGAATGATCATGGAGCCGACGAGCAACCCACCCCCCTGGAGGTGGATCCAAGTCAGCAGAGAAGACAGCACTACCAGCAGCACCATCCACTTGGAGTGATCCATCAGTGTATAGACAGTGAGGCGTTGTCATGGAGGAGGTCACAGTCACCACGTGTTCCAACGCCAACTGTAGTTGTAGAGAAGGCAGGTCCGACTTGGAGGTAGGTGTGAGGCTCACGTCTGGCGTTGGTAGCATCCAGGGGGGAGGGCTCGGAGATACATCGGCAATAGGAACATTGATTTCAAGGCTGCGGAGCATAGGGGATACAGATTTGAAAAGCAAACGTCCAGTAGGAAGAATACGAGGAATGGGGAAGTTTGGTGTGAGAGAAGATCTTATTAGATGAGAAAAATGAGGCGAGAGATGAGGGAAATAGAAGCACTTGACAGTGAGACAAACCACATTAGAATGAATTCTTTCAATTAAGGGAGGAAGACCTAACTCACGCTGCATGTTCACGATCCTCGTAGACATGGGACAACCAAGAATGATTCTCAGAGCTTTATTTTGAAACTTTTCAAGAGGATCCAGAGAAGATCTAGGAAGCTGAATTAAAGCAGGGGAAAGGTAATCAACCACAGATCGAATGAAAATTACATATATGTTCCTTGCTACCGGGATGGAGATGCCTGAAGAGTTATTAGTTAACAGTTGTAGAGGTTTTAATCTTGCCTGGAGGCGAACCAATAAGTTGCTGATGAAAGGATGAGATTGACCGGCAGGGGTGACGGATGAAATCCTAATAGGCACAACAAAGTAATTGTACTGGTTACATGTGGGGATAGGAGTCCCTCCAACTGTGAAGTATGGCAAGGTGTGAGGAGGCCGGAGAGAAAAGATTCTACTCTTATCTGGAGAGACGATAAGACCACAATTAGAAGAAGCTATAGAGAAAGACTTAATAAACAATTGAAGATCGACTGGTGAGGTTGAGTGGACACATGTCATCAGCATAGCATGTAACCGTGACCCTGGAGTGGCAGGAAGGGAAGTGAGTAATTTGTGCATCAGAACATTAAACAAGAATGGGCTTAATACTTCCCCTTGAGGCGTACCAAGATGAAAGCTTCGTGGAGGACTGTACACACCACTGAAAAATACACGAGAGGTCCTATTACTGAAATAGCCCCTAATCCAACGCAAAAGATTTCCTTTAATTCCAAACTCAACAAGTTGATCTAAAATAATGTCCCTATTTGCTACATCGAAGGCACTTTTAAGGTCAATAAAGGCAACCACGCTGTTTTGGGAGAGGCGGGAATATAAATCAACAAGGCAGTGGTGTGTGCTGCGCTGGGGGAGAAAACCAAACAATCGTGGTGAAAATCGGTCTTGAAGCCGGTACATGAGACGGTTCAACAAGAAACGTTCCATGACTTTACAAAAGCAGGACGTGAGAGAAATAGGCCTAAACTGTGCGGTGCCAGGCTTAGGGATGGGGATAATGGTGCTGGTAGTCCTGGCTTGAGGTATACAACCGTCGCGGAGGCAGAGATTGTAGAGGTGCAATAAAGGATTCCCTGGAAGTTGTTGCAGGAGACGAAGCACAGAGTAGGTGATGCCATCATCACCTGGGGAAGACGCTTTGCCTCTGGAGGGAGCACAACGCAGCTCCAGCTCAGATAAGGGTACAGCATCATCATCATCTGGTTGCAAGAGAGCAGCAGATAAACGGAGGAGACGATGTGTAGCGTGGGAAGAGAGTGCATCCTGTATACTGGGGGGGAAAGTTACAAGGGTTAGACTGCTCTGATCATGTATTGATGAGTTGGTGGGCGTACACAGCTGGAGTGTGATGTCGAGCAGTAGAGGGAGTCTTCTTAGTCACCCGACGAACCAGACGCCACATGGAGGACACACTGGTTTGTTGGTTGATGATGTCTGTGAACCGCCCCCAGGACTCAGAGACAACACACTCTTGTAAAGCTAACAGAGCGTCTCTGGATTCCTGGTAACGATGGAGTGTTTCAGGAGACAGGTTAGCTTGAAATAAGAGGCCAGCTTGTTCCTGCCTCTGCTCTCAGCTCTTGAATGCGGGTATCAAGCGTAGTAGTCGGTGCACCAAAGTATTGTGAATATAGGTGAGGAGACCATTCCTAGCAGTATGTATGTAGGGGATATAACCAGTGAGTGATGGAGCCTGATCAATGGGATGAGGACATCCGGAAAACGCTTCCTGAAGAACAATGATGCTCGGAAAGTGGTGGTAGACATAGGATTGTCTTGCCTGGTGACACCACAGATATTCCATGAAAGAATATTAAGCATGTTAACGTCGAACCTTGTGTCTAGAGGGAGGCGACCGATGAGTGGATGTCGAAGATGAGCCACGAGTGGAGCTTGAAGACGAGCCAGAAGTGGAGGTTGAGGACGGGCCAGGAGTTGGAATAGACTCGCATAGTTTCTGCAGGTTGGAGGCAACGGAGTCCAGTCTATCGGTGAGTGAAGCAACGGCGGTGACGAGAGCCTGTTGTGAATCGACGATAGTTGCCAGTTTGGTGACAGTAGCCGAGTTGGCGGCCACCACTTCATCAAGCCTGGTGGTAAGAGTAGCGAAGCGGTCCTCAAGGGCAGTACATCGTTCCAGGAGGGAAGCAACAGACCTGCGGAAGGCTGCGTCCTCAGGAGAGACAAAATTAGCAGAAACAGTTGGCTGAGGAGTTGGTGGCGGTGGCGGTAGAGGATGCGAGGGTGTTGCGGCTGCGGAGGCTGGTGACGGGGCCTGGCGGCGAGCACAACCGTGCCACACATTGACCCCCGGCTGCAGACAACGTGAGCATTTCCATTGGGAATTGTCTGGGGAGGGCAGGGGCTCCGAGGTGGACGTTGAGGCAGCCTGACGTGTGGCTTCACCCATAACTGGACAATATCTTGTGTCATGGTTAGCAGCACACCAGGCACATTTGGGCAAAGAATGACAATATCTGGATATATGTCCAAAATTCCAGCATCTATAGCACAAAGATTGGTCGTTGGTGAGTCTAAGCACCTCACAGGGCGGAAGACAAGGGAGGAAGTCGAAGGAGATTGTGGGCGGCGGTGAATCGTTAAGGTTCCACACGACAACAATATGATTGATCGGCTTACCATTCTGAATGAAGCCCTCTCACCAAGCTTCGGATCGACATCAATAGGGTAGCGAGTGAGGATGTAACAAGGGTACTTACGAGTTCGTTCTGGTGAGTCCTGGGGAAGCAGCTGTAGGGCAAGAAACTCGTTACGCTGTACTCGCTCAAGGATATCCGTGCGCTGTCTTGAGATGTCCACGAATCGTGAGGTGATGGCGGCCATTTTAACTTCTGCACGATCTCTCTGCAACTGAAAGGCTCTGGTAACTGCTGATAACCACCGTAACTTGACGTCCGTGGAAGGGTTGCCAATAAATGCCAACTTCACATAATCCTCTCTTGGTGCAAAAGCTGGAAGATGAGACGAGGGCCTGGAGGGTATAGAGGTAGGAGCGGCAGGAGGTATAGAAGGCACAGTAGCAGGAGTACCACACACAGTGGTAGCACTCCTTGCTGTCTTGGTGACGGGCAACACACATTCACTTGCGACAGGGTCGAACGAGTCTTCTGCTGGCCGTTTGGAAGTATTGACGGAGGTGGATGGTCGTTCGGCACGTGGAGGTAATTCAGGCCAATGTTCAACACCCCGGGCTGGAGTGTCATCGTCCTCAGACAAAGCCAAGTCTCTCTCCACCATGGCAAAGTCATCGAGGCTAACACACTCCATCGAGGCAGACATGCCACGACGGAACGAATCAAATATCAAGGAGATATTTGAGAGAGAGCGCTCAGCTATCAGACTCGCAGCGCGCAAACCCAAGCCTTAATGCAAAACAAGGCAGGGAACAGCTAGCACAAGTTAACCACGAAGAGAGCGCCAGGGAAGGTCCTCACCCAATCAAGGTTGAAGTGGGACTACCTACTGCGGTAGGTGCTCAGGAGAGGGTCATTCTCCAGACCAATATACATCTCTGGTCCAAAAGTGCTGTAACTGTGTGGGTGCTCATTCCACTTTCTCGCGCGATTGCCCCGCGTGGAAATTGGAAAAAGAGATCTGCACAGTAAAAGCTACAGAAGGGATTTCTTACTATGAAGCAAGGATGAGAGTTAAGCAGACACAGTCCGCTCCTGCTTCAAACGCTTCTTATCCTACAGCAGTAAGGGCTCCTCCCAAGATATGCACTATTGGTATTCAGACAGATCCGTTGCCTGCTTCATCTATCTCC
>CM035185.1:18579491-18629014 GCA_020233015.1 Callinectes sapidus | reverse complement strand
GCCTGTGTATGTTCACTAAAAGTGACAAATATAAATCTTTATTCCGAATACTTCTGCAGTTCCATTGTAACACCTTGAATATTATGGCTTAAGAGTGGTGGTGGCGGCCGTGTTTCTTGGTCCTTTTGTGCTCATAGGAGCTGCCGGGGGACCTCTCCCGGCCCTTACTAGTGGTGACATCCATTGGGTCATCAATCGTTAACTCCCCGGAGCTCGTCGAGAGGGAGCGAGCGTGAGAACTCCTCCTCGAGGGGACGGGAGCTGCGACGACATGAGAAGGGCGAGTGCGTTCAAGTTTTGTCAAATTTAGTTTATCAGCCTTGTCAGTCTTTTCCCTCTTACTAGGAACATGAGAGACAGCGGACAGCTATAAAGCAGAGGAAGTGATAGCAGTAGAAAGAGGCTGAAGACAGTCAGTCAGAAAAGAGGAGTTGATAAGACAAAAAGCTTTTGATTCCACCCTGTTCAAAAGAGCTGTATGAGTGGAGCCTCACGAAACATGTGAAGCATACTCCAAACATGGAAGGATAAGGCCCCTGTATAGATTTAGCAGTTGAGGAGGTGAGTAAAACTGGCGGAGACGGCTCAGAACAATTAACTTCAAGGAAGCTGTTTTAGCAAGAGAGGAGATGTGAAGTTTCCAGTTTAGATAACTAGTAAAGGATAGACCAAGAATGTTTAGTGTAAGAGAAGGGGACAATTGAGTGTCACTGAAGAAGAGGGGATAGTTATTTGGAAGGTTGTATCAAGTTGAGAGGTGGAGGAATTGAGTTTTTGAGGCATTGAACAACACTAGGTTTGTTTTGCCCCAATCAGAAAATTTTGAGAGATCAGAAGTTAGACGATCTGAGGCTTCCCTGCGTGAGCTGTGTAATTCCTGAAGGGTTGATCGTCTATGGAAAGACGTGGAAAAGTGCAAGGTGGCATCATCAGCATCTGAGTGGATAGGGCAAGGTTTAGAAGATCATTGATGAATAATAGGAAGAGAGTGGGTGAGGGTGGGTGGGAGACAGAGTTGAAAGAGTTTGATTAGGCAAGGTGCAAGCACGGAGGCACAGTTTCGAAGAACAATAGGAGAGACCCCATCAGGTCCATAAACCTTCCGAGGGTTTAGGCCAGCGAGGGCATGGAAAACATCATTACGAAGGATTTTAATACGTAGCATGAAGTAGTCAGAGGGGGGAGGAGAAGAAGGAACAAGCCCGGAATCGTCCAAGGTAGAATTATTAGCAAAGGTTTGAGCAGAGAGTTCAGCTTTAGAGATAGATGAGATGGCATTAGTGCCATCTGGTTGAACTAAAGGAGGGAAAGATGAGGAAGTAAAGTTGTTGGAGATGTTTTTGGCTACATGCCAGAAGTCTCGAGGTGAGTTATATCTGGAAAAATTTTGACACTTTCTGTGAATGAAGGAGTTTTTGGCAAGTTGAAGAACAGACTTGGCATGATTTGGGGCAGAAATATAAAAGCGCAAGAGACTCAGGTGATGGAAGGCTCAAGTACCTTTTGTGGACCACCTCTCTATCATAAATAGCACGAGATCAAGCTGTGTTAAATCAGGGTTTGGAAGGTTTAGGTCGAGAAAAAGAGTGAGGAATGTACGCCTCAATGCCAGACACTATCACCTCTGTTAGGCGCTCAGCACACAGAGACGGGTCTCTGTCACGGAAGCAGTAATCATTCCAAGGAAAATCAGCATAATACCTCCTCACATCTCCCCAGCTAGCAGAGGCAAAATGTCAAAGGCACCTCCGCTTTGGAGGATCCTTTGGAGGAATTGGAGAGACAGGACAATATACAGATATGAGATTGTGATCGGAGGAACCCAACGGAGAAAAAAGACGATCAAGTATACGAGTAGGGTGTTGCACGAGTTGCTCTAGATCATGTAGGATAGCAAATTTATAGGCAAGTTTCCCAGGATGGTCAGTGAAAGGAGAGGAAAGCCAAATCTGGTGGTGAACACTGAAGTCTCCAAGAATGGAGATCTCAGCAAAAGGAAAGAGAGTCAGAATGTGCTCCATTTTAGAAGTTAGGTAGTCAAAGAATTTTATATAGGAAGAGGAGTTAGGTGAGAGATATGCAGCACAGAGAAATTTAGTTAGAAAGTGACTTTGAAGTCGAAGCCAGAATGTAGAAAACTCAGAAGATTAAAGAGCGTGGGCACGAGAGCAAGTTATGTCGTTGCGGACATAGACGCAACATCCAGCTTCGGAACGAAAATGAGGATAGAGAAAGTAGGAGGGAACAGAAAAGGGGTTATTTCCAGTTGTCTCAGACATCTGTGTTTCATTGAGGAAAAGAAAATGAGGTTTAGTGGAGGAGAGGTGGTGTTCTACAGATTGAAAATTAGATCGAAGACCACGAATGTTGCAGAAGTTGATGGAGAAAAATGTGAGGGGGGGTGTCAAGACACTTAGGGTCGATACCGGAAGAGCAGTCCGACATGGGGACATTTATGGTCCCCTCCCCAGAGGAGGACTCCGAGGCTTGTGTAGGAGTCGCCATATTCAGTAAGAATTTTGAGTGAAGGATGTGTGTGTAATTCGATGCATGCAGTTTTGTGTGGAGGAAGAGGTTGTCTTTAGAGGGTAGGCTGTGACTATCCCCTTGTGTTATGAGACACAAAGAGAAACGTTAAGTGAGGTCACAACTGGTTTTGATGATAAGTTCACAGCACCCCTTATTCCAGTGCTTTAGACCTTCCTGGGAGTAATAATCGTTTCGGCAGGTGTCTACTGCCTCCTTTTCTCTGCCTCAGATATAGAACAGAGGAAGTGATAGCAGCAGATGTTTCAGTTGAAGTAGATGTAATTTTAGCAGGTGATGAGGCAGATGTTGAAGAAGAAACTGTGAAGGTAGATGAGGCAGTCAACGGATCAGTCTGAATTACAATAGTGCACATCTTGGGAGGAGCCCTTACTTCTGAAGCATAAGAAGCGTTTAAAGCAGGAGCTGACTGCGTCTGTTTCACTCTCATCCTTCCTTCATAGTAAGGAATCCCTTCGGTAGCTTTCACTGTGCAGATATCTTTTTCCAATTTCCACGCGGGGCAATCGCGCGAGAAAGTGGAATGAGCACCCTCACAGTTACGGCACTTTTGGACAAGAAATGTACATTGGTCTGCAGAATGACCCTCTCGTGAGCAACTACCGCAGTAGGCGTGGGAACACCGACAAGCATTTCCATGATGATCATAAAGTTGACAATTGAAGCAACGGAAGGATTCGGAATGTAGGGACGAACGGAAACCGACTCGTATCCTACATGAACCCGATCCGGCAATTTAGCAGCACTGAAAGTTAAAATAACAGATGCTTTGTTCCTTCTGGTGCCATCAACATTCTTAGTTATTTTACGAGCTACAATTACATCCTGATCAGCCATGCAATCAGTAATCTTGGCCTCAGCTTCAGTTACGTCCCGGTCAGTAATGCAATCAGTAATCTCGGCCTCATCCATATCCACAAAATCGCGGTGGGAGGCAACTCCCCGACACGAGTTCATAGACACTGGAATGAAAGCCTCGATCTCGATGTCATGGATGAACCGGAGTTTCAACAATGATTTAACTTGACTTACGTTAAGGGTCTGAACTAGTAAGTCACCACTGGCAGGTTTCTTAACATTGACAACGTTTCCGATATTACAATCAATAACTTTCTTTATAATAAAAGAATTTACACTTGAGAGGCGGGTGAAAGTTTTCGAATGTAGAGTCACATATGTCGCTTTATTGGGGTTAATGTTCAGTCTTGCAGTCAGCGGTTGTCGATCAGTATCCTCTCTTCCTCTTGGAGGGGGAGGGGAGAAGAATCCGTTCGGCTTGGAGGGGGTACACATCCCTCCTACAGGAGGGGAGCGGGACGCAAGTGGGAGGAGGTCAGGGAGGAGTTTCCTAAGGTCAGATTGTCCTGCTAAACCACTCCAGGGGGGCCGGACGGTGTCAATTCACCCCCAAAACACGCTCACGGAGGCGGATCCTCGGCAGGTAAGAGAGGAAAGACAAATGAATCGGCAGTCGGAACCTGAGGGCACATTCACACGACCATACACTTGCACCCACACATTCATCCGTCTTGGAGCCGTCAGTGTATATATGTAGAGATGGAGGGAAGCCAGCGATGAGGGCCCGGAAGCATCGATGGAGCTCAGCCTCGGCAACAACAGCTTTCTTCCCCCTTATCCATGATGTGTTGATAGATGGTCGTGGTTTCTTCCATGGGGTAAGGGTGGGGAGCACTAGGCGGTCCGCCTCGTCCAGTCTCACGCCCGTTTGCTGGCATAGGGCGTTAAGTCTGACAGAGACTGGACAGAGAACCGCAGTGTGGAGGTGGTGGTGCTGCCAGACGATCTTGCTTGCTGTGTTGGCGAGGGGCGCCGGGCAGTTTTTATCCCATATGATGACAGTACGTCGCGATGCCCTACTGTCATCATATGGGATAAAAACTGCCCGGCGCCCCTCGCCAACACAGCAAGCAAGATCGTCTGGCAGCACCACCACCTCCACACTGCGGTTCTCTGTCCAGTCTCTGTCAGACTTAACGCCCTATGCCAGCAAACGGGCGTGAGACTGGACGAGGCGGACCGCCTAGTGCTCCCCACCCTTACCCCATGGAAGAAACCACGACCATCTATCAACACATCATGGATAAGGGGGAAGAAAGCTGTTGTTGCCGAGGCTGAGCTCCATCGATGCTTCCGGGCCCTCATCGCTGGCTTCCCTCCATCTCTACATATATACACTGACGGCTCCAAGACGGATGAATGTGTGGGTGCAAGTGTATGGTCGTGTGAATGTGCCCTCAGGTTCCGACTGCCGATTCATTTGTCTTTCCTCTCTTACCTGCCGAGGATCCGCCTCCGTGAGCGTGTTTTGGGGGTGAATTGACACCGTCCGGCCCCCCTGGAGTGGTTTAGCAGGACAATCTGACCTTAGGAAACTCCTCCCTGACCTCCTCCCACTTGCGTCCCGCTCCCCTCCTGTAGGAGGGATGTGTACCCCCTCCAAGCCGAACGGATTCTTCTCCCCTCCCCCTCCAAGAGGAAGAGAGGATACTGATCGACAACCGCTGACTGCAAGACTGAACATTAACCCCAATAAAGCGACATATGTGACTCTACATTCGAAAACTTTCACCCGCCTCTCAAGTGTAAATTCTTTTATTATAAAGAAAGTTATTGATTGTAATATCGGAAACGTTGTCAATGTTAAGAAACCTGCCAGTGGTGACTTACTAGTTCAGACCCTTAACGTAAGTCAAGTTAAATCATTGTTGAAACTCCGGTTCATCCATGACATCGAGATCGAGGCTTTCATTCCAGTGTCTATGAACTCGTGTCGGGGAGTTGCCTCCCACCGCGATTTTGTGGATATGGATGAGGCCGAGATTACTGATTGCATTACTGACCGGGACGTAACTGAAGCTGAGGCCAAGATTACTGATTGCATGGCTGATCAGGATGTAATTGTAGCTCGTAAAATAACTAAGAATGTTGATGGCACCAGAAGGAACAAAGCATCTGTTATTTTAACTTTCAGTGCTGCTAAATTGCCGGATCGGGTTCATGTAGGATACGAGTCGGTTTCCGTTCGTCCCTACATTCCGAATCCTTCCGTTGCTTCAATTGTCAACTTTATGATCATCATGGAAATGCTTGTCGGTGTTCCCACGCCTACTGCGGTAGTTGCTCACGAGAGGGTCATTCTGCAGACCAATGTACATTTCTTGTCCAAAAGTGCCGTAACTGTGAGGGTGCTCATTCCACTTTCTCGCGCGATTGCCCCGCGTGGAAATTGGAAAAAGATATCTGCACAGTGAAAGCTACCGAAGGGATTCCTTACTATGAAGGAAGGATGAGAGTGAAACAGACGCAGTCAGCTCCTGCTTTAAACGCTTCTTATGCTTCAGAAGTAAGGGCTCCTCCCAAGATGTGCACTATTGTAATTCAGACTGATCCGTTGACTGCCTCATCTACCTTCACAGTTTCTTCTTCAACATCTGCCTCATCACCTGCTAAAATTACATCTACTTCAACTGAAACATCTGCTGCTATCACTTCCTCTGTTCTATATCTGAGGCAGAGAAAAGGAGGCAGTAGACACCTGCCGAAACGATTATTACTCCCAGGAAGGTCTAAAGCACTGGAATAAGGGGTGCTGTGAACTTATCATCAAAACCAGTTGTGACCTCACTTAACGTTTCTCTTTGTGTCTCATAACACAAGGGGATAGTCACAGCCTACCCTCTAAAGACAACCTCTTCCTCCACACAAAACTGCATGCATCGAATTACACACACATCCTTCACTCAAAATTCTTACTGAATATGGCGACTCCTACACAAGCCTCGGAGTCCTCCTCTGGGGAGGGGACCATAAATGTCCCCATGTCGGACTGCTCTTCCGGTATCGACCCTAAGTGTCTTGACACCCCCCCTCACATTTTTCTCCATCAACTTCTGCAACATTCGTGGTCTTCGATCTAATTTTCAATCTGTAGAACACCACCTCTCCTCCACTAAACCTCATTTTCTTTTCCTCAATGAAACACAGATGTCTGAGACAACTGGAAATAACCCCTTTTCTGTTCCCTCCTACTTTCTCTATCCTCATTTTCGTTCCGAAGCTGGATGTTGCGTCTATGTCCGCAACGACATAACTTGCTCTCGTGCCCACGCTCTTTAATCTTCTGAGTTTTCTACATTCTGGCTTCGACTTCAAAGTCACTTTCTAACTAAATTTCTCTGTGCTGCATATCTCTCACCTAACTCCTCTTCCTATATAAAATTCTTTGACTACCTAACTTCTAAAATGGAGCACATTCTGACTCTCTTTCCTTTTGCTGAGATCTCCATTCTTGGAGACTTCAGTGTTCACCACCAGATTTGGCTTTCCTCTCCTTTCACTGACCATCCTGGGAAACTTGCCTATAAATTTGCTATCCTACATGATCTAGAGCAACTCGTGCAACACCCTACTCGTATACTTGATCGTCTTTTTTCTCCGTTGGGTTCCTCCGATCACAATCTCATATCTGTATATTGTCCTGTCTCTCCAATTCCTCCAAAGGATCCTCCAAAGCGGAGGTGCCTTTGACATTTTGCCTCTGCTAGCTGGGGAGATGTGAGGAGGTATTATGCTGATTTTCCTTGGAATGATTACTGCTTCCGTGACAGAGACCCGTCTCTGTGTGCTGAGCGCCTAACAGAGGTGATAGTGTCTGGCATTGAGGCGTACATTCCTCACTCTTTTTCTCGACCTAAACCTTCCAAACCCTGATTTAACACAGCTTGATCTCGTGCTATTTATGATAGAGAGGTGGTCCACAAAAGGTACTTGAGCCTTCCATCACCTGAGTCTCTTGCGCTTTTATATTTCTGCCCCAAATCATGCCAAGTCTGTTCTTCAACTTGCCAAAAACTCCTTCATTCACAGAAAGTGTCAAAATTTTTCCAGATATAACTCACCTCGAGACTTCTGGCATGTAGCCAAAAACATCTCCAACAACTTTACTTCCTCATCTTTCCCTCCTTTAGTTCAACCAGATGGCACTAATGCCATCTCATCTATCTCTAAAGCTGAACTCTCTGCTCAAACCTTTGCTAATAATTCTACCTTGGACGATTCCGGGCTTGTTCCTTCTTCTCCTCCCCCCTCTGACTACTTCATGCTACGTATTAAAATCCTTCGTAATGATGTTTTCCATGCCCTCGCTGGCCTAAACCCTCGGAAGGTTTATGGACCTGATGGGGTCTCTCCTATTGTTCTTCGAAACTGTGCCTCCGTGCTTGCACCTTGCCTAATCAAACTCTTTCAACTCTGTCTCCCACCCACCCTCACCCACTCTCTTCCTATTATTCATCAATGATCTTCTAAACCTTGCCCTATCCACTCAGATGCTGATGATGCCACCTTGCACTTTTCCACGTCTTTCCATAGACGATCAACCCTTCAGGAATTACACAGCTCACGCAGGGAAGCCTCAGATCGTCTAACTTCTGATCTCTCAAAATTTTCTGATTGGGGCAAAACAAACCTAGTGTTGTTCAATGCCTCAAAAACTCAATTCCTCCACCTCTCAACTTGATACAACCTTCCAAATAACTATCCCCTCTTCTTCAGTGACACTCAATTGTCCCCTTCTCTTACACTAAACATTCTTGGTCTATCCTTTACTAGTTATCTAAACTGGAAACTTCACATCTCCTCTCTTGCTAAAACAGCTTCCTTGAAGTTAATTGTTCTGAGCCGTCTCCGCCAGTTTTACTCACCTCCTCAACTGCTAAATCTATACAGGGGCCTTATCCTTCCATGTTTGGAGTATGCTTCACATGTTTCGTGAGGCTCCACTCATACAGCTCTTTTGAACAGGGTGGAATCAAAAGCTTTTTGTCTTATCAACTCCTCTTTTCTGACTGACTGTCTTCAGCCTCTTTCTACTGCTATCACTTCCTCTGCTTTATAGCTGTCCGCTGTCTCTCATGTTCCTAGTAAGAGGGAAAAGACTGACAAGGCTGATAAACTAAATTTGACAAAACTTGAACGCACTCGCCCTTCTCATGTCGTCGCAGCTCCCGTCCCCTCGAGGAGGAGTTCTCACGCTCGCTCCCTCTCGACGAGCTCCGGGGAGTTAACGATTGATGACCCAATGGATGTCACCACTAGTAAGGGCCGGGAGAGGTCCCCCGGCAGCTCCTATGAGCACAAAAGGACCAAGAAACACGGCCGCCACCACCACTCTTAAGCCATAATATTCAAGGTGTTACAATGGAACTGCAGAAGTATTCGGAATAAAGATTTATATTTGTCACTTTTAGTGAACATACACAGGCCGTCTGTTATTTGTCTACAGGAGACGAGACTGCAGGATCAGCCTGAACCTACAGTGCTAAAACACTACCATCCGAATAGAAAATATAAGGGGCACGGTGTTGCCATATACATACATAAAACAATAACACAAACAGAAGTGACGTTGAATACATCCCCTTGGAAGTCGCATGCAGGGTGAGATTCAACAACACGTATCTAGCTATCTATTCCCTCTACTTGCCTCCTAATACCCTCATTGTTGATGACGACATTACATCACTGATTAGCCAGCTTCCGGGCAACAGGCTAGTACTGGGCGACTTTAGCCCATCATCAACAATGGGGAAGGGAGAGGTCAAGTGTACATGGGGAGCAGATAGTTGACATTATGTTGCAGACAAACCTCTGTCTTCTGAACGATGGAAGTGAGACTCGTGGAGATGATTGGACTGGTAACGCGTCTGCCATTGATCCGTCATTGTTATCGCCAGGTATACTCCCTGACTTCTGCTGCGAAGTCATCGATGTAGTAATACTATGTAGTGACTCTACGTGTTTGAGTGTTGCCCCCCCCCCTTCCCCTGACTTGACAAAGGATAACAACTTTGCAGTAGGAATAGGTACCCTGTGTGAATGAAGCGTGTGTGTACGTGTAAATGTTGTTTATTTTGTTGTTGTTGTTGATGATGATGATACTATCTTGTATATAAAATATGAAACAAAACTATATAATTAAAAAGAAAAAAAACAATAAAACGATAAATAAATTAATTAAAAATTACACTTGTAAATAAACAAAAATGCACTAAATTAAAAATAAAGTGGCCTAATACCCATGATTGGGTGATGGCCAAAAAAAAAAAAAAAAAAAAAAAAGAGAGACTCCAGACTGAGCCCAGATACCGTGCTGGAAAAACGCATTTTGCAGCTCTGTCCTGCCACCTTTGCGTGGAATTTTTTGAACGCCCATCTGGCTTAGGGTCCTAGTTAAATAAAGTTAGGTTTCCCATTGCCCCGTGAATTTTAGATTTGCTTGTCACTTCCTTGTCCTTAGCGGCAACAGAAGGTGTCTGTTGCCATCGGGTCAGATTGTCTTTCCTCTTTTACCTACGGAGGATCCGCCCCAATGAGCGTGCTTTTTGTGTGAATTGACACCGTCCAGCCCCCCTGGAGTGGTTTTACAGGACAATCTGACCTTAGGAAACTCTTCCCTAACCTTCTTCCACTTGCGTCCCGCTCCCCTCCTGTGGGGAGGGGGTGTACCCCCTCCAAACCGGGCGGACTCTCCTCCCCTTCCCCTCCAAGGGGGAGGGAGGATACTGATCGACGACCCCTGACTGCCAGACTAAACACTGACATCAATAAAATGACATATGTGACTCGACATTCAAAGACTTCCACCCGCCTCTCTACGGTTATTTTTTTTATTATAAAGAAAGTCATTGACTGTAACATTGGAAACGTTGTTTATGTAAAGAAACTTACCACTGGTGACTTATTACTTCATACCCTTAACGTAAGTCAAGTTAAATAATTGTTGAAACTCCAGTTCATCCATGACATCGAGATCGAGGCTTTCATTCCAGTGTCTATGAACTCGTGTCGTGGAGTTGCCTCCCACCGCCATTTTGTGGATATGGATGAGGCCGAGATTACTGATTGCATGGCTGACCAGGATGTAATTGAAGCTTGTAAAATGACCAATAATGGTGACAGCACCATAAAGAGCACAACAACTGTTATTTTAACTTTCAGTGCTGCTAAATTGCCTGATAGAGTTCATGTATGATACGAGTCGGGCTCCGTTCGTCCCTACATTCCGAATCCTCTCTGTTGCTCCAATTGTCAACTTTATGGTCATTATAGAAATGCTTCTCGGTCTTCCCACGCCTACTGCGATATTTGATTTGATAAATTTATTACACCCGAAGGCGACAGACCGAACAATTTAATTTTATTAATTTAATATTTATAACGAACTACCGAACTATCATTAACTATTTATAAGGAACTCTAAACAGTCAGAGTGCAGGGCACTCTGAACATACACACACACACACACACACACACACACACATTCCCATATTAGTTTCATTGGAAGCAACTGGTGGCCATCAAATGAGCTGCACACATACACACATACATACACACTAGGAAAACCCTCCAAAACGTGGATACATAACCAGAATTTTTTCTAATATTTCATCATTACACAGAAGATATTTACAAATATCGTGTAATGCTGATTCCTGAGGCAGTAGATCACGTACAGTGGGACAAGCTAAACAGTAGTGCTCGATTGTGTTGGAGAGCGGCGCGTGGTACAGGCGACAGTCGGTATATGCTGGTTCCCCGTCCACCCCAGCCACCTGCCAGGGTGGCCGATAGCCAAGCCTCAGGCGTGCAGACACAACATTGTGCCTTCGGACTATAAGGCCCCGACGACGGTAGGTGTACTTTTGGCGGCACACTAACTCATAGTGTTGAATGGTGATCTTTTGTGGTCTCTCTGCATCTCTGCGACGCCCCACGGGAAGGAGACTTGCTGATCGAATCCTGGAGATGTAGCAAGGCAGGGAGAGTGGACGCTCATCACCACGTGGAGGTAGACGGCAGGCCTCCTTTGCAAGTCTGCCAGCTGTTGAATTATGGCATAGTCCTACATGAGATGGAATCCATAGAAATTTTACATATAAATTTCGATTAGTCATTAAGGGCAAAAAGGACACAATACGCTGGACGATTATAAAATTAATAGGACGTGCTGAGGTAAGCGATTGAAGTGCAGGCTTAGAATCACATATAATGACGGCATTTACTCCCTATTGGCTGACTAGACTGACAGCATCCAGAATAGCATAAAGCTCACACAGGGTAGAACTGGAATGATCATGGAGCCGACGAGCAACCCACCCCCCTGGAGGTGGATCCAAGTCAGCAGAGAAGACAGCACTACCAGCAGCACCATCCACTTGGAGTGATCCATCAGTGTATAGACAGTGAGGCGTTGTCATGGAGGAGGTCACAGTCACCACGTGTTCCAACGCCAACTGTAGTTGTAGAGAAGGCAGGTCCGACTTGGAGGTAGGTGTGAGGCTCACGTCTGGCGTTGGTAGCATCCAGGGGGGAGGGCTCGGAGATACATCGGCAATAGGAACATTGATTTCAAGGCTGCGGAGCATAGGGGATACAGATTTGAAAAGCAAACGTCCAGTAGGAAGAATACGAGGAATGGGGAAGTTTGGTGTGAGAGAAGATCTTATTAGATGAGAAAAATGAGGCGAGAGATGAGGGAAATAGAAGCACTTGACAGTGAGACAAACCACATTAGAATGAATTCTTTCAATTAAGGGAGGAAGACCTAACTCACGCTGCATGTTCACGATCCTCGTAGACATGGGACAACCAAGAATGATTCTCAGAGCTTTATTTTGAAACTTTTCAAGAGGATCCAGAGAAGATCTAGGAAGCTGAATTAAAGCAGGGGAAAGGTAATCAACCACAGATCGAATGAAAATTACATATATGTTCCTTGCTACCGGGATGGAGATGCCTGAAGAGTTATTAGTTAACAGTTGTAGAGGTTTTAATCTTGCCTGGAGGCGAACCAATAAGTTGCTGATGAAAGGATGAGATTGACCGGCAGGGGTGACGGATGAAATCCTAATAGGCACAACAAAGTAATTGTACTGGTTACATGTGGGGATAGGAGTCCCTCCAACTGTGAAGTATGGCAAGGTGTGAGGAGGCCGGAGAGAAAAGATTCTACTCTTATCTGGAGAGACGATAAGACCACAATTAGAAGAAGCTATAGAGAAAGACTTAATAAACAATTGAAGATCGACTGGTGAGGTTGAGTGGACACATGTCATCAGCATAGCATGTAACCGTGACCCTGGAGTGGCAGGAAGGGAAGTGAGTAATTTGTGCATCAGAACATTAAACAAGAATGGGCTTAATACTTCCCCTTGAGGCGTACCAAGATGAAAGCTTCGTGGAGGACTGTACACACCACTGAAAAATACACGAGAGGTCCTATTACTGAAATAGCCCCTAATCCAACGCAAAAGATTTCCTTTAATTCCAAACTCAACAAGTTGATCTAAAATAATGTCCCTATTTGCTACATCGAAGGCACTTTTAAGGTCAATAAAGGCAACCACGCTGTTTTGGGAGAGGCGGGAATATAAATCAACAAGGCAGTGGTGTGTGCTGCGCTGGGGGAGAAAACCAAACAATCGTGGTGAAAATCGGTCTTGAAGCCGGTACATGAGACGGTTCAACAAGAAACGTTCCATGACTTTACAAAAGCAGGACGTGAGAGAAATAGGCCTAAACTGTGCGGTGCCAGGCTTAGGGATGGGGATAATGGTGCTGGTAGTCCTGGCTTGAGGTATACAACCGTCGCGGAGGCAGTGATTGTAGAGGTGCAATAAAGGATTCCCTGGAAGTTGTTGCAGGAGACGAAGCACAGAGTAGGTGATGCCATCATCACCTGGGGAAGACGCTTTGCCTCTGGAGGGAGCACAACGCAGCTCCAGCTCAGATAAGGGTACAGCATCATCATCATCTGGTTGCAAGAGAGCAGCAGATAAACGGAGGAGACGATGTGTAGCGTGGGAAGAGAGTGCATCCTGTATACTGGGGGGGAAAGTTACAAGGGTTAGACTGCTCTGATCATGTATTGATGAGTTGGTGGGCGTACACAGCTGGAGTGTGATGTCGAGCAGTAGAGGGAGTCTTCTTAGTCACCCGACGAACCAGACGCCACATGGAGGACACACTGGTTTGTTGGTTGATGATGTCTGTGAACCGCCCCCAGGACTCAGAGACAACACACTCTTGTAAAGCTAACAGAGCGTCTCTGGATTCCTGGTAACGATGGAGTGTTTCAGGAGACAGGTTAGCTTGAAATAAGAGGCCAGCTTGTTCCTGCCTCTGCTCTCAGCTCTTGAATGCGGGTATCAAGCGTAGTAGTCGGTGCACCAAAGTATTGTGAATATAGGTGAGGAGACCATTCCTAGCAGTATGTATGTAGGGGATATAACCAGTGAGTGATGGAGCCTGATCAATGGGATGAGGACATCCGGAAAACGCTTCCTGAAGAACAATGATGCTCGGAAAGTGGTGGTAGACATAGGATTGTCTTGCCTGGTGACACCACAGATATTCCATGAAAGAATATTAAGCATGTTAACGTCGAACCTTGTGTCTAGAGGGAGGCGACCGATGAGTGGATGTCGAAGATGAGCCACGAGTGGAGCTTGAAGACGAGCCAGAAGTGGAGGTTGAGGACGGGCCAGGAGTTGGAATAGACTCGCATAGTTTCTGCAGGTTGGAGGCAACGGAGTCCAGTCTATCGGTGAGTGAAGCAACGGCGGTGACGAGAGCCTGTTGTGAATCGACGATAGTTGCCAGTTTGGTGACAGTAGCCGAGTTGGCGGCCACCACTTCATCAAGCCTGGTGGTAAGAGTAGCGAAGCGGTCCTCAAGGGCAGTACATCGTTCCAGGAGGGAAGCAACAGACCTGCGGAAGGCTGCGTCCTCAGGAGAGACAAAATTAGCAGAAACAGTTGGCTGAGGAGTTGGTGGCGGTGGCGGTAGAGGATGCGAGGGTGTTGCGGCTGCGGAGGCTGGTGACGGGGCCTGGCGGCGAGCACAACCGTGCCACACATTGACCCCCGGCTGCAGACAACGTGAGCATTTCCATTGGGAATTGTCTGGGGAGGGCAGGGGCTCCGAGGTGGACGTTGAGGCAGCCTGACGTGTGGCTTCACCCATAACTGGACAATATCTTGTGTCATGGTTAGCAGCACACCAGGCACATTTGGGCAAAGAATGACAATATCTGGATATATGTCCAAAATTCCAGCATCTATAGCACAAAGATTGGTCGTTGGTGAGTCTAAGCACCTCACAGGGCGGAAGACAAGGGAGGAAGTCGAAGGAGATTGTGGGCGGCGGTGAATCGTTAAGGTTCCACACGACAACAATATGATTGATCGGCTTACCATTCTGAATGAAGCCCTCTCACCAAGCTTCGGATCGACATCAATAGGGTAGCGAGTGAGGATGTAACAAGGGTACTTACGAGTTCGTTCTGGTGAGTCCTGGGGAAGCAGCTGTAGGGCAAGAAACTCGTTACGCTGTACTCGCTCAAGGATATCCGTGCGCTGTCTTGAGATGTCCACGAATCGTGAGGTGATGGCGGCCATTTTAACTTCTGCACGATCTCTCTGCAACTGAAAGGCTCTGGTAACTGCTGATAACCACCGTAACTTGACGTCCGTGGAAGGGTTGCCAATAAATGCCAACTTCACATAATCCTCTCTTGGTGCAAAAGCTGGAAGATGAGACGAGGGCCTGGAGGGTATAGAGGTAGGAGCGGCAGGAGGTATAGAAGGCACAGTAGCAGGAGTACCACACACAGTGGTAGCACTCCTTGCTGTCTTGGTGACGGGCAACACACATTCACTTGCGACAGGGTCGAACGAGTCTTCTGCTGGCCGTTTGGAAGTATTGACGGAGGTGGATGGTCGTTCGGCACGTGGAGGTAATTCAGGCCAATGTTCAACACCCCGGGCTGGAGTGTCATCGTCCTCAGACAAAGCCAAGTCTCTCTCCACCATGGCAAAGTCATCGAGGCTAACACACTCCATCGAGGCAGACATGCCACGACGGA
This sequence comes from Callinectes sapidus, assembly GCA_020233015.1. NCBI lineage: Eukaryota > Metazoa > Arthropoda > Malacostraca > Decapoda > Portunidae > Callinectes > Callinectes sapidus. The sequence goes on along the minus strand of CM035185.1, from coordinate 18,613,521 downwards.
ACGAATCAAATATCAAGGAGATATTTGAGAGAGAGCGCTCAGCTATCAGACTCGCAGCGCGCAAACCCAAGCCTTAATGCAAAACAAGGCAGGGAACAGCTAGCACAAGTTAACCACGAAGAGAGCGCCAGGGAAGGTCCTCACCCAATCAAGGTTGAAGTGGGACTACCTACTGCGGTAGGTGCTCAGGAGAGGGTCATTCTCCAGACCAATATACATCTCTGGTCCAAAAGTGCTGTAACTGTGTGGGTGCTCATTCCACTTTCTCGCGCGATTGCCCCGCGTGGAAATTGGAAAAAGAGATCTGCACAGTAAAAGCTACAGAAGGGATTTCTTACTATGAAGCAAGGATGAGAGTTAAGCAGACACAGTCCGCTCCTGCTTCAAACGCTTCTTATCCTACAGCAGTAAGGGCTCCTCCCAAGATATGCACTATTGGTATTCAGACAGATCCGTTGCCTGCTTCATCTATCTCCACAGTTTCCCCTTCAACCTCTGCCTCATCACCTGCTAAAGCTACCTCCCCTTCCACTAAAACTTCTACTGCTATCACTTCCTCTGATCCATATATGTCCGCTCTCTCTCGTGTTCCCAGTAAGGGTGAAAAGACTGACAAGGCAGATAAACTAAATTTAACAATACTAGAACGCACTCGCCCTTATCATGTCTTTGCAGCTCCCGCGCCCTCGAGGAGGAGTTCCCACGCTCGCTCCCTCTCGACGAGCTGCGGGGAGTTAACGATTGATGACCCAATGGATGTCACCACTAGTAAGGGCCGGGAGAGGTCCCCCGGCAGCTTCTCAGAGCGCAAAAGGAACAAGAAACACGGCCGCCACCTCCACTCTTAAGTCATAATGTTCGAGGTGTTACAGTGGAACTATAGATGTATTCGGAATAAAGATTCATATTTGTCACTTTTAGTGAACATACACAGGCCGTCTGTTATTTGTCTACAGGAGACGAGAGTGCAGAATCAGCCTGATCCTACAGTGCTAAAACACTACCACCCGTAAAGAAGGTATGAGGGGCACGGTGTTGCCATATACATACACAAGACACTAACACAAACAAAAGTGACGTTGAATACACCTCTGGAAGCTGTTGCGTGCAGGATGAGATTCAACAACACATATCTGGCTATCTGTTCGCTCTACTTGCCTCCCGATGGCCCCATTGTTGATGACGATATCACATCTCTTATTAGCCAGCTTCCGGGCAACAGGCTAGTACTGCGCGACTTTAATGCCCATCATCAACAATGGAGAAGTGAGAAGTCAAATGTACGTGGGGAGATAGTTGACATTATGTTGTAGACAAATCTCTGTCTTCTGAACGAAGGAAGTGCGACTCGTGTAGATGATCGGACCGGTAACGCGTCTGCCATTGATCTGTCATTGTTATCCCCAGGTATACTCCCTGACTTCTCCTGGGAAGTCATCGACGACTCCCACAGAAGTAACCATCTACCCATCTGTATCTATTACTCACGCGACATTCCGCCCACCCCCTGCACTCCCAATTTCAACTTTAAGAGAGCAGATTGGGCAACCTTCCGTGGGATTGCCGATGTGGATATATTTGGCGAGGACATTGACACGATGGTCAGCAATTTAAGGAGTGTTGGCTTGTTCAGCCAACCAACCACCGCTTCAGCCAGCACAACCCCGCTTCGAGGCTCCAACACCGCTTCGTCCGAGGCAACTCCAGGTCACCAAGGTTTCCAGGGAGGCAGTTCCAGTCGCCCCTCCAAGCCTGCCTGACCTCCACTCCTTCCTGTACTAGTTTACTTGCATTAGTAAAGTTGGCGCCACACTTCTCGTTTCCTACGCCCTTACCAAGCAACGCAACACGATCCATATTACACGCCGCCGAGGTTTGTATTCCGAAAACTTCTACATTTCACATTAAGCATGGAGTTCCATGGTGAACAACGGATCGCCGACAAGCAGTTCGTGAGCGCAATAGGCGATACAGGCATTTCAGCCAGCAGCCCAGTCAAGCAAACTTCATATCCTATAAAACGGCAAGGGGTCAGGATAGGAAATTCATCCGTAATGCAAAATCAGACTCTTTCAGACAATTTATATCATCAGTTAACCGCACAACACCCCTGTCAAAAGTGTTGCAAATAATAAACATATTTAATAATTAAAAAAAACTTATACACCAATAAATTCTCTTAAAATAAACAATAATGCAATAGATGATTAAAAAGAAATTGCCAATACAATAGCTGACCACTTTCATCAGGCAAGCATTTCTGCCTACTATACCCCTACCTTCCTCCCCGGTACATAAGGAGGAGGCAGAACTCTCAGTCCCAAACTTTGCCACAGGAGCCGTAAGCTCGGATTACAACACAGAGTTTACGTTGGATGAACCACTCCTTGCCCTTAAATACTGTAAAGGCTCCAGTCCAGATCCAGACAACATTTCATATATTATGTTACTACATCTCGGCCACCATTCCATCACTAAACTATTATTCCTTTGCAACAAAACATGGACCACCCACACTTTTCCGAAGTCTTGGGGCTTTGCTCATACCATCCCAATCCCCAAAAGACTGGACGCCTTACTGACCCCAGTGCGTTTCGCCATATTGCGCTCATGGGCTGCTTTTTGTTTTAGAAGCGAAGGGTTTGTTAGGTGATGAACAGTCAGGGTTTCGGAAGTACCGTAGCACGATGGATCACCTAACAAACCTAGAGCATTGCATTTCAGAGTTTGCCAAAAAAGGAATTCATGATAGGGGTGTTCCTAGACATCCACAAAACCTTTGACATGACATGGCGACACGGTATCCTCATGAAACTCTACTCTCATGGCTTCAGAAGTAACTTGCCCATTTTTGTTTGTAATTTTCTGCAGGACAGAACATTCTCTGTCAAGCTTCCTGGTAACGTAATCTTGGACGTTTTCGTCCAGGAGAACGGGGTGCCGCAGGGTAGTGTTCTTAGTCCAATATTATTGTGTATTATGATTAATGATATTCTGTCCATAACTCCCATTTCCAGGAATCTTAAATACTCACTGTACGCTGACGACTGTGCGTTATGGCACTCCTCGCCAAACGCCCAGTTCTCGGCGGGGCGGATTCAAGACGCTCTTGATTCCGTTCAGCATTGGGCCTCTTTGTGGGGATTTATGCTTTCCGTTGCTAAATGTATCGGCATTGTATTTACTAGATGTAACGTACCTGATTTGCAATTAACACTTCAAGGCCAGCCGATACCATTTCAAAATTCAGTCAAATTTTGGAACTGCATTTTGACAGCATACTCAAATGGAAGACCCACAATAATGAATTTCTTATTTTTTGCCGTAATAAAATCAATGTCCTCAAATACATCAGTGGTACTTACTTCATGTGGAGAAGACAGAAAATCTTTATTAATGGTGTACAAGTCCTTCATTCGTTCTCATTTAGACTATGGCTCACCGCTATATGTGTCTGGGTCGGAACCAAAATTGAGGAGGTTGTATGTTTTACAGAATGAATGTGGGAGAATGTGTCGTGGAGTCCTGCGCTGCGCTCGTGTGGCAAGGATGGAGGTTGAGGCCAACATACCACCGCTGCAACACCGGTGCGATGCCCTACTCTATTGTATGGGATAAAAACCGCCCGCAAAGCGCCTCTCGGCAACACAGCAAGCAAGATAATCTGGCAGCACCACCACATCCACACTGCGGTCCTCCGTCCAGTCTCTGTCAGACTTAACACACTATGCCAGCAAACGGGTGTGACACTGGACGAGGCGGACCGCCTCGTGCTGCCCACCCTTCCCCCATGGAAGAAACAACAAACGTCCATTATCACATCATGGATGAAGGGGAAGAAGGCTGTTATTGCCGAGGCGGAGCATCACCAACGCTTCCGGGCTCTCATTACTGGCCTCCCTCCATCCCTACACATATATACTGACGGCTCCAAGACGGATGAATGTGTGGGTGCAAGTGTATGGTCGTGTAAATGTGCCCTCAGGTTCCGACTGCTGACTCATACATTGGTCTTTTCCGCTGAAATTTTTGCAATTGATAAAGCCATAGATTATGCTTTAAATTCATCTCATCTTTCAATTATAATTTTTTCGGAGTCTATGTCAGCCCTTCAGGCAATAGAGTCCGGTCGTACGGATACAAATGAAATCCAGGGCAACATCATTAATAAATTAAATTGAAGTCGTAAATCCTTCTCACTGATTTAGGTGCCTGGACATTCTAATGTACGCCGGAATGAACAGGCTGACATGCTAGCTCGGTCTACCGCAGAGCTCGAGGGAGCGTGGAACCTCCGTCGGGATCTGCAGTCATGTCTCTCAGTTGCTAAGTCATCAGCGAAACTCCTGTGTGAGAGTCACTGGGACAACGTCCACCTACATGCCATCAAAACCATCATAGACGAGTGGGCTTCCTCCAATCGCTCCACAAGGCGGGAGGAGGTAGTCCTCGCACGTCTCAGGATGGGCTGCACCCTCCCCACCCACATGCTCCCCTACATAGCAAACGCTTTCCCACCACAATGTTCTCTATGTAATGTCACCCTCTCTGTCGAGCACATCCTGCTTCACTGTGTGCGTTATCGTGAGGAGAGGCGGCCCTTGGCGGCGTATTGCCGGAGTCGCGGCCTCTCGCTAACGCAGACCACCCTTCTGGGTGACGAACACCCGGATGTGGTCGATAGACTGATGATTTACCTGACTGAGACCAACTTAATCAGAGAGTTGTGATTTATGTGTATATATTCTGTATGATGCACTATGTACATTTTTCACTTCAATAATATATATATATATATATATATATATATATATATATATATATATATATATATATATATATATATATATATATTGTTACGGTGGTGTCTCATTAATTATTATTATTCATGTGTATATTTCTTTCGTATATTTCTTTGGAATGTACTTGGGATGAGGTGAGTTAAAAGGTCGAAGTGCATATTTATGATACTCCATTGGAAAGGGCAAGACAAATTGGCGGGTTACAAGGTTTTGGAGTGGGGTCACAAGGGGCCCTCAACTCTCTCTCCCTCTCTCTCTCTCTCTCTCTCTCTCTCTCTCTCTCTCTCTCTGGCGCCATGATGGGATAGACGTGTTTGGTGGACGGTGGTGAGGGCAGCGTTTTTTGCTCTTTTTGAGGTATTCTGGTGGGTTCTGGCTCTGGTCTTGTGTTGAGGTATGTGGTGTCGGTTGATGTGCTTTGGTGTGGTTGGTGGTGTCTTGTGGTGGTGAGACGGGGTATTTGGGTTTGTGGAGTCTCTTGTGTTGACCAGGCCGGGTTTTGTTTATGTGAGGGGTGTTTGGGTACTTCTCTGGTGTTTTCTGAGTGGTGCCAGAGAAGAGAGAGAGAGAGCGGGGGTTGGGTGCAGTATTTGGTGAGGATTTATGTGTGCAGGGATTTGCACGTGTGGCTGGGGGATCTGTGTGTGGTCGGTGTGACCAGAAGTTGGAGATTTTTTGTGTTACTTGCTATTTTGTAGGGGAGTTTCCACTGTGTGTTTTTGAATTTATTTATTGCATTTTTCTTATTATTTTGTGCCTTTATTTTAATGTATGTATTTTTGTTATTTGTTTGTTTGTTTGTTTTTAATAGCCTATGAAATAACCTGTGGCCTCTGCAGGGAATGTTGCCAGATGATTGTGGGCTGACCAGAGGTAAGAGTTATTGTGTTTTGGGAAGTGGTGGAGTTATATGGGGCTACGGCCGGTTAGGTTAGGTGAACATAAGTTCTTAAAATCCTCGCCTTTAAAACCCCGGAGACGTTCGTCTTGCGGGGATAACCGTCCGTGTGTGAGAGCCCGTAACAATATATGTAAATAAAGGTATGAAAGTGTGTATGAATTCTATCCAGCGTGATTTCATGTCTATGTTTTCCACCGTTTGTTTATTTCTTTTTATCTTTCATTTTTATTTTATTTTATTTTATGGATTTATTTATTTATTTATTTATTTTTCTAATAAAAGCAATATGTAGTAATACTACGTAGTAACTCTGTGTGTTTGTTTGTTGCTCCCTGCCCCCCCCCCCTTCCCCTGCCTTGAGAAAGGACAATAGCTTTGTAGTAGGAATAGGTACCCTATGTGAATGAAGCGTGAGTAGGTGTGACGGTTGTTGTTTTTGTTGTTGTTGATGATGTTGTTCTTGTATATAAAATATAAAACAAAACTACATATGTATACAAAAAAAAAAAAAATTTAAAAAATACACTTGTAAATAAACAAAACAAATACACTAAATTTGAAAATGAAATGGCCTAATACCCATGATTGGATGATGGCAAAAAAAAAAAAAAAAAAAAAAAAAAAAGAGCCCTCAGCAAGACAGAGCCCAAATACCGTGCTAGAAACACGCATTCTGCAGCTGTCTGCAGCTCCGTGTGGATATTTTTTTACGCCCATCTGGCCGGGTTTTAGTTAAATAAAGTTAGGTTTCCCATTGCCCTGTGAATTTAGGTTTTGCTGTTCACTTCCTCGTCCTTAGTGCCAACAGAAGGTGTCTGTTGCCACCGTGTCAGATTGTCTTTCCTCTCTTACCTACGGAGGATCCGCCTCAATGAGCGTGTTTTTGGGGTGAATTAACACCGTCCAACCCCCCTAGAGTGGTTTAGCAGGACAATCTGACCATAGGAATCTCCTCCCTGACCTCCTCCCACTTGTGTTCCACTCCCCTCCTGTAGGATGGGGGTGTAAATCCTCCATGCCGGACTGCCTCTCCTCCCCTCCCCCTCCATGGAGGAGGGATGATACTGATCGACGACCCCTGACTGCCCGACTAAACATTGATCCCAGTAAAGCGACCTTTATGACTCTACACTCTAAAACTGCGACTTGCCTCTCAACGGTTAATTCTTTTATAATAAAGAAAGTCATTGACTATAATATTGGAAATGTTGTAAATGTAAAGAAACTTGCCAGTGGCGACTTACTAGTTCAGACCCTTAACGTAAGTCAAGTTATATCATTGTTGAAACTCCGGTTCATCCATGACATCGAGATCGATGCTTTCATTCCAGTGTCTATGAACTCGTGTCGGGGAGTTGCCTCCCACCGCGATTTTGTGGATATGGATGAGGTCGAGATTACTGATTGCATGGCTGACCAGGATGTAACTGAAGCTTGGAAGATAACTAAAAATGTTGTCGGCACCAGAAGGAGCACAGCATCTGTCGTTTTAACTTTCAGTGCTACTAAATTGCCGGATAGGGTTCATGTGGGATACGAGTCGGTTTCCGTTCGTCCCTACATTCAGAATCCTTTCTGTTGCTTCAATTGTCAACTTTATGGTCATTATGGAAATGCTTCTCGGTCTTCCCACGCCTACTGCTGTAGATGTTCAGGAGAGGGTCATTCTGCAGACCAATGTACATCTCTTGTCCAAAAGTGCCGTATCTGTGAGGGTGCTTATTCCACTTTCTCGCGCAATTGGCCCGCGTGAAAATTGGAAGAAGAGATCTGCACAGTGAAAGCTACAGAAGGGATTTCTTACTATGAAGCAAGAGAGTGAAGCAGACGCAGTCCGCTACTGCTTCAAACCCTATTTATGCTTCAGCAGTAAGGGCTCCTCCTAAGATGTGCACTATTGGTACTCAGACAGATCCGTTGCCTGCTTCATTTACCTCCACAGTTTCCCCTTCAGCCTCTGCCTCGTCACCTGCTAAAGCTACCTCCACTTCCACTAAATCTTCTACTGCTATCATTTCCTCTGGTCCATATCTGTTCGCTCTCTCTCATGTTCCAAGTAAGGATGAAAAGAGTGACAAGGCTGATAAACTAAATTTAACAAAACTAGAACGCACTCGTAAATCGTGATCGAAAGCTCGCTTCACCCGCTTCTGCGATAAAGAAAATATAATGAGGAATGCGTCAAAATTAAAGGGCTCAAACGTATTTGTTAACGAAGACATGCCCAGCATCACAGGCAGTAAAAATATCCCAGATGCCGCTTCTCAAACAAGCGAAAGCTCAAGGGAAAGTAGCATTCTTAAGACACACCAAGCTTATCATCAAAGAGAGAAGTACTGCCATCGAAGATAGAGAAAAACAACGTTCAACGAGGGCAGTTGATGCAGTCGGGGATGCTACATACGGCAATGTAGTGGTCAAGGCCGCGGGCGCGTGGGCCAGTGCAAAAGTTAGCTCTTTCCCGGCTCTTCCAACTCGGCCTAACGCTCCAGGTACTCGCTCGCGCGCTATGCCTATGCCCCTCTATTACGCCTACACCAGGTGCATCAACCAGCTGTGCGCAAAGAGGAACAATTGGACGTGGTGCTACTGATCGACGTGGAACATCTAATGCTGAGGAAGCAGTCAACGCTCCTCAGCACAACACGAAAACTGCATTGCTTAAGAAAAAGTAAACGTTGTTGGACCCCAATTATATAGGAATCCTATCAACAACCAAAATACTATTTTCATGGACTTGAATCTGCTTCCCTTCCATAATCTTAGTAATCACGAACTAGCAATGTTAAACAGTTCTGAGCATAACTACCCTGTATCCGTTATAAGTAAAATGTTATACAATCCCTTTCAGTATATAGTAATTTCTAAATATGCTAACTGATTTTCTTTCAATATAAGTAGTTTACCCCGCCATCTAGACGGCTATATTCACCAATGTATAAGTGTTATTAATGCAAGGTTTGATGTATTGGGTTTATGCGAAACACGTTTATGTAATGCCATTTTGTAATCTTTACCAAATTGAGGGATATATGTAATGATTACTTCATCAACACGAACACTTAGGGAGGAGGTGTAGCCCTATATGTTAGGGATACCTTCCAAGTCAGACACCTTACTAATTTATCAATACAAATGCCTCACATTCAGTCACTATCTCTACACATAACCCATCCATATGCTTTTGTTGTTGGAATGATCTATATATCACCAAACTCCAATTTTGAAGATTTTATTTCCTCTGTTACCAATATGATTGATATTGCAACGTCGCCCGCCACACTTACCTGTATATCTGATGGGAGATTTTATTTATTTATTTATTTTATTTTATTTATTTATTTTTATTTATTTTTTTTTTTAGGTCATAAAGATAGGACTTTACAGGATTTAGTTAATTTATTTCATAACAACTACTTTTCTCTACCATTAACAAACCAACGAATTACCAACCACTCAGCTATCATTAGTGATAACACTGGGTAACAATGATTTTGTTTCTTTAAACGTTTTTAGTATTCCAAAGGCAGTTTTTCCTCCTGATTCCAAATATACCATTAGAAATTGCATAAGATAAATATTTTAGGAAATAAATTGAGGTTTGTATAAATAAGGAACCATAAATAGCAACAACAGTTCACTTCATTTATTTGTCGACATATAATTGCATATATATATATATATATATATATATATATATATATATATATATATATATATATATATATATATATATATATATATATATATTCTTTTTTTTTTTTTTTTTTTTTTCCCTTGGATTTCTTTACAATTAAGCAAGAAAATGTAAAGAACGACTGTGATATGGTAATAAGCGACAACAGGCCTCCTAGAAGCGCACTGAAGAACGCGCTTTCCTACTGTGATCTTGATCTTTACGCACCGGTGATCATATAATATAGTCCCCCATCATAGCAATGTCCCATCCTCTTTGGTATCTTTTCTCCATTTTTGCAATGTGTTGATGGAACCTCTCACTATGCTCCTCACTCAGTTATCCCAAGTTTTCACGAAAAAAAAGTCCAAGTGTGAATGCAAGAAGTACACCTTTAATGACATTTTACAGTCTAAATTCTTATAACTTTCCAAACGTTTTCCTACTAACTGCTTGTATTTTGGGTCTTTCTTGTTACCAAGGAATCCATTAACTATATCTCGAAATGTACACCATACCTCTCTTTCAGTGTCACTCATTGCATTCTCAAGTTGTGCTGAATTTAACATTTTTCTTACTTGCTGTCCAGTAAATATTCCACCCTTAACTTTGGCTTCTGATATCTTTGGAAAGAGTAGACGAATCTCTTGAAATGCTTCTCCACCATGATGTAAAGCTTTCACAAACTATTTGACCAAACCAAGCTTTATATGAAGTGGAGGTAGCAACACCTTTGCAGGCTCTAAAAGAGGCTGTCTAACAACATTTAATTTACCTCGCTGCAAGTCATCTCGAGGGGGCCACTCAACCCTCTGGTAATGTTCATGATCCGTCCTAATGTACCACAGGCAAAGAAAACATGAATACTTGGTGAATCCACCCTGCAATCCATGTAAGAAGGCAAACATTTTAAAATCACCACAAATGTCCCATTTAAACTCATTATAGTTTACTTTCTCGAGAAGTTTCTTTACATTGTCATATTCTTCCTTCATCTGTACCGAGTATGTTATAGGCAGAGATGGATACTGATTCCCATTATGTAGTAAAACAGCATTGTAGAACTGTTTATGAAAAGTCGTCACTCTTCATGGTTGTGATCTATTCCTGCTGAAAACAAACCATTAATGTCTTTACATAAGTAAAAATCATCACTGATATCGAAAAAAACTCCAAACTTCTCATGGCGCTTCTTGTATACAGATGATCTGCAGTCCTTCCCCAACAGATACCATTCATTTAATCTGGATGCTAAAAGCTCAGCTCATGACTTAGGGAGACCCAAGTCTCTTGTGAGATCATCCAGTTCACGCTAATTCGGAAAGTGTGGGCGGGTCATCAGTCTTGGCGCAAATGTTTCATCCATTCTTCATCGTCACAACCTTCTGACTCTCCTGAGACCTCCATCTTGTGTCTACCTGAAAAAAAATGCAGTAAATAACTAAGCGTAAATATGGATTGTCTGGTCAATCACATTACTAAAAGACATAACTATACTGCATGGTTGCGATATTTCAATATTGATTCTGTTACAGATTCCGTATGATATACTTACATTTTCCGGAGGCCGTGGAACCAGTAAGGTATCATCATGTGGCACAGGTGCAATAGAGGATAGAAGGCTGGATTATGGAAGGTATTTTCTTCCCTTAACTTTTCTGTACTTCGATATATTAATCATGCAAAAATAGCAATCATCATGATTTTTTAGCTCTCGCCAAAATCTCGGCACAGGAAACGGCATTAATTTTCTTGCACCTTTCAGCCATGCATCTAAATTTGACCGACAACTTCCACATATCACATGAGGGGCCCAAGGCTTATCTTGGTCACCCATACTCATTCCAAAGAACAGCCTATATACAATCCAGTACTGAGCACTTTTCACAATTTTATGCGATACATGGTTAGGTCCACACACATAACAGAACGAATCTAGTGAATTTCTGCATCCTCTTGTAGCCATGATGAAGTCGGTCAATATTTATCATATAAACCTGAAAGAGAAGAAAAATATTAGCAACACAGATATATATCTTATAAACTTGAAAGAGAGAAAAAATATGATCATATAAACTTGATCATATATCCCTGGAAGAGAAAAAATATTAGCGTCATATATATCTTATAGACTTGAAGGAGAGAAAAAAATATGATGATATAAATCTGATCATGTAAACCTGAAAGAGAGAAAAAATATAAGCGACAAATAAATGTAAGTATGCTCTGCCCGTACCCCATACATTTCCTTATAATAGAATAATTGGTTATACCTCTAAAACGATCGATGGTGGAAGAAAAATAAGGAAATATTTGGAATCAGCGCAAAATTTTAAATTCAAAACACTGAAAATAATAAACTTTTTTTTTTTTTTTTTTTTTTTTTGGTGGGGGAGAAATTTGTTACCCAGTGTAATATCTGGACGAATAACATAGATGATTATGTAAACAGCGGGGTGTGTTATATTTTTCAATTAATGATCATTTCCATCTTGTTAGTTCTATCTCCATTAATAACACAAACACTCCACATTTTTCAACAGTTACGAAGAAAAAAATTTCTGATGACAATATAACTAAACTTGACATATCACAAATACACTATGAGAGTCATGACTCTAGGGTTAACAATGATGTTGATCTAAAATTTGATCATTATTTATCAAAGTTCGTATCACTGGACCACAAACACTTTCCTAAATACCAATATCATATTAAAGAAAATCACATTAACAATCTTTAGGAGGAGGCAGTAGACACCTGCCGAAACGATAATTACTCCCAGGGAGGTCTAAAACACTGGAACAGGGGGTGCTGTGAGATTATCATCAAAACCACTTGTCACTTCACTGAATGTTTCCCTTTGTGTCTCATAAAACAAGGGGGTAGTCACAGCCTGCCCTCTAAAGTCAACCTCTTCCTCCACACAAAACTGCATGCACCTAGTTACACACACATCCTTCACTCAAAATTTTTACTAAATATGGCGACTCCTACACCAGCCTCGGAGTCCCCCTCTGGGGAGGGACCATAAATGTCCCCAGGTCGGACTGCTCTTCTGGTATCGACCTTTAGTGTCTTGACACCCTACTCACATTTTTCTCCATCAACTTCTGCAACATTCGCAGCCTTCGATCTAATTTTAAATCTGCAGAACACCACCTCTCCTCTACTAAGCCTCATCTTTTTTCCTCGCCGATACACAGGTGTCTGAAGCAACTGACAGTAGCCCCTTTTCTGTTCCCTCCTACTTTCTCTATCCTCATTTTCGTTCCAAAGCTGGATGTTGCGTCTATGTCCGCAACGACATAACTTCCTCTCGTGCCCACGCTCTTGGATCTTTTGAGTTTTCCACCATCTGGCTTCGACTTCAGAGTCACTCTCTAACTAAATTTTTCTATGCTGTATATCTCTCACCTAACTCCTCTGACTATAGGAAATTCTTTGACTACCTAACTTCTAAAGTGGAGCACATTCTGACTCTCTTTCCTTTTGCTGAGATCTCCATTCATGGAGACTTCAATGTTCACCACCAGCTTTGGCTTTCCTCTCCTTTCACTGACCATCCTGGTGAACTTGCCTATAACTATGCTATCCTACATGACCTAGAGCAACTGGTGCAACACCCTACTCGTATTCCTGATCGTCTTGGAGATACGCGGAACATTCTTGACCTTTTCCTAATCTCTAATCCTTCTGCTTATGCTGTCACCCTTTCTTCTCCCTTGGGTTTCTCCGATCACAAGTTCATATCTGTATCTTGTCCTATATCTCCACTTCCTACACAGGATCCTTCAAAGCTGAGGTGCCTTTGGCATTTTGCTTCTGCTAGTTGGGGAAACCTGAGGAGGTATTATGCTGATTTTCCTTGGAATGATTACTGCTTCCATGACAGAGACTCATCTTTGTGTGCTGAGCGCATAACAGAGGCATGGAGGCGTACATTCCTCACTCTTTTTCTTGACCTAAACCTTCTAAACCCTGGTTTAACACAGCCTGCTCTCGTGCTATCAATGATACAGAGGTGGTCCACACAAGATACTTGAGCCTTCCATCACCTGAGTCTCACGAGCTTTATATTTCTGCCCGAAACCATGCCAAGTCGGTTCTTCAACTTGCCAAAAACTCCTTCATTCATAGAAAATGTCATAATCTTTCCAGATATAACTCACCTCGAGACTTCTGGTATCTAGCCAAAAACATCTCCAACAACTTTACTTCTTCATCTTTCCCTCCTTTAGTTCAACCAGATGGCACCAATGCCATCTCATCTATCTCTAAAACTGAACTCTTCGCTCAAACATTTGCTAATAACACTACCTTGGACGATTCTGGGCTTGTTCCTCCTTCTCCTCGCCCCTCTGACTACTTCATGCTACCTATTAAAATCCTTCGTAATGATGTTTTCCATGCCCTCGCTGGCCTAAAACCTCGGAAGGCTTATGGACCTGATGGGGTCCCTCCTATTGTTCTCCGAAACTGTGCCTCCGTGCTTGCACCTTGCCTAATCAAACTCTTTCAACTCTGTCTATCTACATCTACCTTTCCTTCTTGCTGGAGGTTTGCCTATCAGCCTGTTCCTAAAAAGGCTGACCGTTCTGATCCTTCAAAATGCCGTCCAATTGCTTTAATCTCCTGCTTATCTAAAGTTTTTAAATCTATTCTCATTAAGATTCTTAAACATCTATTACTTCACAACTTTCTATCTGACCGGCAGTATGGCTTCCGCCAAGGCGGCTCTACTGGTGATCTTCTGGCTTTCCTTACTGAGTCTCTTTTAGGGATTTTGGTGAAACTTTTGCTGTAGCCCTAGACATATCAAAAGCTTCTGATAAAATCAGGCACAAAGCTTTAATTTCCAAACTACCCTCCTATGGCTTCTATCCCTCTATCTGCAACTTCATCTCAAGTTTCCTTTCTGATCGTTCTATTGCTGCTGTGGTAGACGGTCACTGTTCTTTCCCTAAATCTATCAACAGTAGTGTTCCTCAAGGGTCTGTCCTATCACCCACTCTCTTCCTATTATTCAACAATGATCTTCTAAACCAAACTTCTTGCCCTATCCACTCCTATGGTGATGATACCACCTTGCACATTTTCACGTTTTTCCATAGACGACCAACCCTTCAGGAAGTACACAACTCACTCAGGGAAGCCTTAGAACGCCTAACCTCTTATCTATCTAAATTTTCTGATTGGAGCAAAGCAAACCTAGTGTTGTTCAATGGCTCAAAAACTTAACCTATCCTCAACCTATCAACTCGACACAACCTTTCAAATAACTATCCCCTCTTCTTCAATGACACTCAACTGTCCCCTTCTACACTAAACATTCTTGGTCTATCCTTTACTTGTAATCTAAACTGGAAACTTCACATCTCCTCGCTAGCTAAAACAGCTTCCATGAAGTTAAGTGTTCTGAGCCGTCTCCGCCAGTTTTACTCACCCCCCCCCCCCAACTGTTAACTCTATACAGGGGTCTCATCCGTTCATATATGGAGTATGCTTCACATTTTTGGGGAGGCTCCACTTCTACAGCTGTATTGAACAGGGTGGAATCAAAAGCTTTTCGTCTTATCAACTCCTCTCCTCTGACTGACTGTCTTCAGTCTCTTTCTCATCGCCGCAATGTTGCCTCTCTTCCTCTCTTTTACCGCTATTTTCATGCTAGCTCCTTGCTAACTACGTGCCTCCTCTGCTCCCGCGGCCTCGCTGCACAAGACTTGCTTCTTCCACTCACCCCTATTCTGCCCACCTCTCTAATGCAAGAGTTAACCAGTATTCTCAGTCTTTCATCCCTTTCTCTGGTAAACTCTAGAACTCTCTCCCTGCTTCTCTTTTTCCACCTGCCTTTGACTTGAACTCTTTCAAGAGAGGTATCGAGACACTTATCCCATTCTTTTGGCTACTGAAACTGGACTTTCCAGGGACTGGCACTACAGTGGGCTTTTTTGTTTTATTTTTGCTGCCCTAGGCCGCCTCCCATCTACATACAGAAAACAACAACAACAACAAAAAAAAAAAACAGCTATTCAAAACTCCATAAAATAAAGAAAAAAATACAGAAACTTTATAGCAGATCGCCAGTTACCGATGAAGTAAGATTTTTAAAATGTAGAAATGAGTTAACAAAATTTACACACAACTATAGAAAACTACTAGAGAAGTGAATCAAACAAAAAATTCTGGAAATTCCTACAAAACATGGAAAACAATTCACAAATTACTTGGAAAAAAGAAGCATAAGTTACCATGTACTTCGATTCAAGGTAACACTACCTAATGACCCTCTAGAAGTCGCTCAATTATTCAATAACTACTACAGCAATATAGGTATCACTCTGGCCAACAACATACGAGAAACTCAGCACTCCTGTCACAACTACTTACCTCCACGGATTCTGTTTTCTTTTTATTTAAGATACTACTACTTTAACAGAAGTAGAATCAGTTATACAAAAGTTAAACTATTCCTCACCCGGCCATGATGACATCAACATTAAAATAATTAAACAATGCGCAGAAACAATTTCTTCGTTCTTAGTTCATACTATAAATTAATCCTTTGAAGCAGGAACATTCCCAAAATAACTTAAAATTGCTCGTTTTGTCACAATAGATGAAAAAAAGGAGATGATTATATGAAAGAAAACTACTGGCCTATTTCCATATTACCATGTTTAAGCATTTTTTTTAACTATGTCAATCAGACTGTATAATTTTCCTTTCCAAACACTCTCTTTTCACCTCGTCTCAGTTTGGTTTCAGATCAAAATATTCTCCTGAATTACATCAACTCAGTAAAATATACACAAAGCCATTGGTAGCAAATTGTTCCATATTTAAGTTTTTTGTGATCTTACAAAAGCTTTTGATAATATCTTACATGAAATCTTGTTACAATAAAAAAAAAAAAAAATTGGTTCTCCAGTTATCTGTCTCACAGGAAACAGTATACAGCCTTCAGAAATGTCACCTTCTCATTTCGCAGCATATCATGTAGTGTACCTCAGGGATCGATTCTTGGCCCTTTGCTATCTATATTGTACATAAATGATATTTGTAATAGTAGTAATGATGTTCAATTCTTGCTCTTTGCCGACGATACTACAAGGTATTTACAAGGACATGATATAATAAATTTAACTACTACTTTAAATACAGAATTGGCGATAGTTAATAACTGGATAAGTTGAAATAAATTAACATTAAACTTAAACAAAACAAAATACATGATCTCTAGTCTTATTATGACACAACAAATAAACACATTCATCAGAATTAATAATATCAATATATCTCAAGTTCACGAATTCAAGTTTTTAGTGTACTAATACTAAGCAACATTGAATGGAAACAACATATAGATTTTTTAAATTTTAAATTATCATTATTAACAGAATCACACCATGGAATTACTTAGGGAACACAGGTTATTAAGAACTCAGGATATCATACAACAAAAATGTTTGTTCACAAATCCTTACCATTATTGCCTATACACAGAGATTTTTCACGACTGGCACACTCCACCTGTATTGTATATCACAGTCACCCTTCTAACTACAATCACCCATATAACGTTTTCTATCGAGCAATTGCAGGACATACTCAACAAAATGTTATTCAATATGCATAATGTGCACACTATTGGGATCACCTGAAGATCCGCCACCCCTGGTTATTTCAAGCCTAACTACATCAAGCCATGGTAGGCTTGGGTAGGTTTGGTTAGCTTAGTTTAAGTTAGGTTAAGTTAGGCTAGGCTTTTGTAGTAACCAAACCTACCCAAGCCTACCATGGCTTGATGTAGTTAGGCTTGAAATAACCAGGGGTGGCGGATCTTCAGGTGATCCTATAATTCCACTCAAGGCAATTTTAGATATACGCTTGCAAAGGTTGAATATTGTAAATAATACTTGTACACATGTGCCGGATGTTCTGCCAAAAAAGCATGACCACCTTCGATTTTCCATCAATAAATCAGACTGAGCACAGGTACCGTGTTGGAAACACGTATTCTGAAGCTTCGTCCTTCTGCCGCCTTTGCGAGGAATATTTTGTACACCCATCTTAGGGTCTTAGGTAAATAAAGTTAGGTTTCCCATTGCCCCGTGATTTTACATTTGATTGTCATTAACTTTTCCTTACCGGCAAAAGAAGGTGTCTGTTGCCACCGAGTCAGATTGTCTTTCCTCTCTCACCTACCGAGGAATCGTCTCAATGAGCGTGCCTTTGTGGTGAATTGACACCGCCCGGCCCCCCTAGAGTGGTTTGGCAGGACAATCTGACCATAGGATTCTCTTCCCTGACATCCTCCCACTTGTCCCACTCCCCTCCTCGGACTCTCCTCGACTTCCCCTCCAAGGGGAAGGGAGGATACTGATCAATGACCCCTGACTGCCAGACTTAACATTGACCCCAATAAAGCGACATACGTGACTCTACATTCTTAAACTTCCACCCGCCTCTCGACGATTAAATCTTTTATTATAAAGAAAGTCATTGCTTGTAATATCGGAAACGTTGAAAATGTTAAAAAAAAACTTGCCAGTGGTGATTTGCTAGTTCAGACCCTTAACGTAAGTTAAGTAAAATCATTGTTGAAGCTCTGGCTCATCCATGACATCGAGATCGAGGCTTTCATTCCAGTGTCTATGAACTCGTGTCGGGGAGTTGCCTCCCACCGCGATTTTGTGGATATGGAGGAGACCGAGATTACTGATTGTATGGCTGACCAGGATGTAATTCAGGCTCGTAAAATAACCAAGAATGTTGACGGCACCAAAAGGAGGACAGCATCTGTAATTTTAACTTTCAGTGCTGCTAAATTGCCAGAGAGGGTTCAGTTAGGATACGAGTAGGTTTCTGTTCGTCCCTACATTCCGAATCCTCTCCGTTGCTTCAATTGCCAAATTAATGGTCATCATGGAAATGCTTGTCGGTCTTCCCACGCTTACTGCCGTAGATGCTCAAAAGAGGGTCATTCTGCAGACCAATGTACATCTCTTGTCCAAAAGTACCGCTACTGTGAGGGTGCTCATTCCACTTTCTCGCACGATTGTCCCGCGTGGAAATTGGAAAAAGAGATCTGCACAGTGAAAGCTACTGAAGGGATTTCTTACTATGAAGCAAGGATGAGAGTGAAGCAGACGCAGTCCGCTTCTGCTTCAAACGCTTCTTATGCTTCACCAGAAAGAGCACCTCCCAAGATGTGCACTATTAGTATTAAGGCTGATCCATTGGTTGCTTCATCTACCTCCACAGTTTCCCTTTCAACCTCTGCCTCATCACCTGCTGAAACTACATCCACTTCAACTAAAACTCCTACTGCTATCACTTCCTCTGCTCCATATTTATCTGCCAAAACTACATCCTCTTCAGCTAAAACTTTTACTCCGATCACTTCCTCTGCTCCATATTTGTCCGCTATCTCTCGTGCTCCCAGTAAGAGTGAAAAGACTGACAAGATTGATAAACTAAATTTAACAAAACTAGAACGCAGTCGCCTTCCCATGTTGTTACTACTCCCGCGCCCTGGAGGAGGAGTTCCCACGCTCACTCCCTCTCGACGAGCTCCGAGTTAATGATTGATGACCCAATGGATGTCACCACTAGTAAGGGCCGGGAGAGGTCCTCCGGCAGCTCCTCTGAGGGCAAAAGGACCAAGAAACACACACGTCCGCCATCTCCACTGTTAAGCCATAATGTTCAAGGTGTTACAGTGGAACTGCAGAAGTATTCGGATTAAGATTCATATTTGTCACTTTTAGTAATACACAGGCCGTCTATTATTTGTCTACTGGAGACGAGACTGCAGGATCAGACTGATCCTACAGTGCTAAAACACTTCCATTCGTATAGAAGATAGGAGGGACACAGTGTTGACATATACATACACAAAACACTGACACAAATAGAAATGACGTTGTATACACCTCTGGAAGCTGTCGCGTGCAGGGTGAAATTCAACAACACGTATCTGGCTATCTATTATCTCTACTTGCCTCCCAATGCCCCATTGTTGATGACGATATCACCTCTCTTGTTAGCCCGCTTCCGGGCAACAACCTAGTACTGAGCGACTTACGCCCATCATCAACAATGGGGAAGTGAGAGGTCAAGTGTACGTTGGAAGAAGATAGTTGACATTATGTTGCACACAAACCAGTCTTCTGAACGATGGAAGTGCGACTCGTGTAGATGATCGGACTGGTAACGCGTCTGCCACTGAGCTGTCATCATTATCGACAGGTCTACTCCCTAACTTCTCCAGGGAAGTCATGGACGACTCCCACGGAAGTGACCATCTACCCTTCTGTATCTCTTCCTCACCGGACATCCCGCAAACACCCCGCCCTCCCAAGTTCAACTTTAAGATAGCAGATTGGGCAACCTTCCGTGGGATTCCCGACGTGGATATATCTGGCGAGGACAACGACACGTTGGACAGCAACGCAACACGATCCATATTACACACATTACGAAGACTTCTACAGTTCACACTAAGCATGAAGTTTTATTGTGGACAATTTGCCGACAAGCACTTCGTGAGCGTAATAGGCGGTACAGGCATTTTAGCCAGCAGCCCAGTCAAGCAAATTTCATATCCTATAAAAAGGCAATGGCTCAGGTAAGGAAAGTCATCCGTAATGCAAAAACAAATTCATTCAGAGAATTTATATCAACAGTGAATCGCACCACACCCCTCTCAAAAGTATGGCAAATAATGAACATAATAATATGTGCGTGCCTCCCTTGTCCCCGCTGCCTTGCTGCACAAGACTTGCTTCTTCCTCTCACCCCTATTCTGTCCACCTCTCTAATGCAAGAGTTAACCAGTATTCTCAGTCTTTCTTCCCTTTCTCTGGTAAACTCTGGAAGTCTCTGCATGCCTCTATATTTCCACCTGCCTATGACTTGAACTGTTTCAAGAGAGAGGTATCAAGACACTTATCCCATTGTTTTGGAACATGAATCCGGACTTTCCAGGGACCGGCACTAAGGTGTGCTATTTTGTTTTATTTTTGTTGCCCTTGGCCGCCTCCCTTTCTACATAAAAAAAAAAAAAATATGTAAGGTCATGGAACGAATGGTAAAGCGAAGGCTGCTTTTTGTTTTAGACGCGAAGGGTTTGTTAGGTGATGAACAGTCGGGGTTTCGGAAGAACCGAAGCAAGATGGATCACCTTACACACCTGGAACATTGCATTTCAGAGGCATTTGCCAAAAAAGAATTCATGATAGGGGTGTGCCTAGACATTCATAAAGCCTTCAACATGACATGGCGACACGGTATCCTCATGAAACTAACTTGCCCATTTTTGTTTATAATTTCCTACAGGACAGAACATTCCCTGTCAAGTTTCCTGGTAACGTAATCTTGGACGTTTTCGTCAAGGAGAACGGGGTGCCGCAAGGTAGTGTTCTTAGTCCTATATTATTTTGTATTATGATTAATGATATTTTGTCCACAACTTTCGTCCCCAAGAATATTAAATACTCACTGTACGCTGACGACTGTACGTTATGGCACTCCTTGCCTAACGAACAGTTATCGGCGGGGCGGATTCAAGGCGCTCCTGATTCCGTTCAGCTTTGAGCCTCTTTGTCGGGATTTAAGTTTTCCGTTGCTAAGTGTATTGGCGTTGTTTTTAATAGACGTAACATATCTGATTTGCAATTAACTATTCAAGGCCAGCCAATACCATTTCAAAATTCAGTCAAATTCTTGGGTTTGCATTTTGATAGGAGACTCAATTGGAAGACCCACATTAATGAACTACTTATCCGTTGCCGTAAAAAAATTAATGTCCTCAAATTCCTCCGTGGTACTTCATGGGGAGCAGACAGAAAATCTTTATTAATGGTGTACAAGTCCTTAATTCGTTCTCATTTAGACTGGCTCACCGGTGTATGGGTGTGGATGGATCGGAACCAACATTGAGGAGGTTGGATGTTTTGCAGAATGAATGTGTGCGAATGTGTCTTGGAGCCCTGCGCTTCACTCGTGTGACGAGGATGGAGGTTGAGGCCAATATACCACCACTGCAACACCGTCGGGATGCCCTTTTCTTATCCTATGGGATAAAATCCGCCCGTGAAGCAACACAGCAAGCAAGATCATCTGGAAGCACGACCACCTCCACGCTGCGGTCCACCGTCCAGTCTTTGTCAGACTAAACGCTCTATCCCTACAAATGGGTGTGAGACTAGTCGAGACGAACCACCTCGTGCTATCCACCCTTCCCCCATGGAAGAATCTACGACCATCTATCTGCACATCATAGATAAAGGGGAAGAAGGCTCTTGTTCCCGAGGCGGAGCTCCACCAACGCTTCCGGGCCCTCATCGCTGGCCTCTTTCCATCCCTACATTTGTACACTGACGGCTTCAAGACGGATGAATGTGTGGGTGCAAGTGTATGGTCCTGGGAATGTGACCTAAGGTTTCGACTGCCGACTCATACATCGGTCTTTTCCGCTGAAATTTTTGCTATTGATAAAGCCATAGATCATGCTTTAGATTCATCTCATCATTCAATTATAATTTTTTCGGACTCTATGTCGACCCTTCAGATAATAGAATCCGGCCGTACGGATACAAATGAAATTAATGGCAACATCATTAATAAATTAAATTCAAGTCGTAAATCCTTCTCACTGATTTAGTTGCCTGGACATTCAAATGTACGCAGGAATGAACAGGCTGACAGGCTAGCTCGGTCTGCTGCAGAGCTCAAGGGAGCGTGGAACCTCCGTCGGGATCTGCTGTCATGTCTCTCAGTTGTTATATCATCTACGATACTCCTGTGGCAGAGTCGCTGAGACAACCTCCACCTACATACCATCAAACCCATCCTAGGTGAGTGGGGCTTCCACCAATCGCCCCACAAGGCTCTCCTACTAAATT
Source organism: Callinectes sapidus (assembly GCA_020233015.1). Classification (NCBI taxonomy): domain Eukaryota; kingdom Metazoa; phylum Arthropoda; class Malacostraca; order Decapoda; family Portunidae; genus Callinectes; species Callinectes sapidus. The sequence goes on along the minus strand of CM035185.1, from coordinate 18,591,231 downwards.
AATGGCAGGTGTCTCCCAGCTCAAGAGCGAGTTACGTCTCCGGCCTCATTCACGCAACAGACACCTAAGGAGTTCTTCTCACAGGCATTAGAATTACTGCTACTACCTTAGCCGTTTTGGTGCCAATGCTCACAAATGCCAAATTCCTTGCAATAAGCAAGCGTCAAACACCAACGACGGTCATTAATGCAGCATGATGTCCGTCACACGTCATCAGTGCTGCTCCACATCTACGACGGCCTCTCCAACACACGCTTCCTCATCGACACGGGCGCAGCTGTCAGTGTCCTACCAGCTCGGGTTAGCCAGCGCTGCCTCAATCCAATCCTGCATATCTACGCCGCCAATAACACCAGATTACCTGTCTACTGCCAGCGTACACTAAAGCTGAACTTAAACCTGCGTCGGTCGTTTGAGTGGACATTCTACGTCGAAGCCGTGTCACAAGCCATCTTAAGAGCAGACTTCTTGCAGTTCTTCAACCTGATGGTTGACGTCTGGGGACAGAAGCTGATGAACAGACTCACTGAACTCTCCACCTCAGCCAAGACGACAAGTTGCGTAAGCACCCTGCTGTCCACCATCAACCCTGAACACCAGTTTGTTGACATACTCAAGGCGTACCCAGTGCTCCTGCAACGATACTCTCCATGTATGCCGGTTCACCACAACGTGATGCACCACATCGAGACCACTGAACCTCCTGTTCACGCCAAAGTTAGACGCCTGGCTCCAGGGCGTTACAAGCAAGTTAAGCAAGAGTTTCAGCCCTTACTTGCGCAATGCATCATTCGTCTCAGCAGCAGCAACTGGTCATCAGCATAGGAATGGAGACATAAGGCCGTGTGGAGACTACAGAGCTCTCAACGCCATGACGAAAGAGGATTGTTATCCTATTCCCAACATCCAGGCGTTCTCTTCTCAACTCCACGGTTCTACTATCTTCTCCAGAATTGACCTCGTCAAGGCCTTCCATCAAATTCCTGTCCACCCTGATGACGTCCCCAAGACTGCCATCATCACCCCGTTCGTCCTCTACGGGTATGTGAGGATGCCGTTCGGCTAACACAATGTTGCCCAGTCGTTCCAGCGTTTCATTGATGAAGTTCTGCGAGGCCTTTCCTTTTGCTTCGCATATATCGATGACCTCCTCATCGCTAGCTCAAGTGTCAGTCCTCCAAAGTGATGCGACACAATCACTCTCCTGCAGCCACCTTCACGCCTGTTTCCAAAAGGTTCCACCACGTCTACCTTGACCTGGTCCGGCCTCTACCTCTCTCCAATGGTTGTCGCACATCCTCACCTGTGTTGACCGCTTCACGCGCTGGCCAGAACCCTCACCCATCGCAGACATCACTGCCGACTCCGTCACCAGTGCATTCATCGCGATGTGGATCTCACGGTTTGGTGTTCCTTACAGCATCACCTCAGCTGTTAGTTCGAGTCAACCGTGTGGAGCAAGCTGACGTATCGCCTTGGCTGCCGCCGCTACAGGACTTCCAGCTACCACCCACAGGCCAACGGCACCCACCGTTGAGAGGTTCCACAGACAGCTCAAGGCTTCCCTCACTGCTGCTCACTCGCTCGCCCTTCCCATGGTACTACTTGGCATCAGAACTTCCCTCAAGACAGACCTTCATTGCTCCTCCGCCGACCTGGTCTACGGCACCACACTACGCCTGGCTGGTGAACTACTAACTCCTGCCCCCATTGCTGCACCCTACAGCGCACAGGACTTCGCTGCCCTCCTGAGACGCACTATGTCCGACCTGCAGCCGGTCCAGCCTCGCTCTTCCCACGGCAAGACGTTTGTTCACCAGGATCTGGACAAGTGCACTCACGTCTTCGTCCGTGTGGATGCTGTCAAGAAGCCTCTCCAATCACCTTACTAGGGACCATTTGAAGTGGTCAGGAGGACACGGAAGACTGTCACCGCAATGACATTCCAGATTCCGTGACAGTGGATCGCGTCAAACCCGCACACCTACTACACGCCATCAACCCTACAATTCCGCCCTCCACCACCATCTCTACGTGTGCAAGCAAGACCCATCAGGCCAAGAAGGTTTCGTTCTTCCTACCTCGCCAATAGTGTATTGTAGTGTTTATCATAGTCACCCGTCTAACAACAGTCACGCTACCAACGTTTTCCATCGAATAATTGCAGGGTATACTCAATAAAATGTTATTGTATATGCGTATAGGCACTCTGTTGTATATTGTATATATGTTTGTCATGAAAAGTTAATTTATTGTTTGTTTCTAATTATAATTCTAGCCAAGGCCATTTTAGATATACGCTTGTAAGGGTTGAGTATTGTAAATAATAGGATATAACTTGTACACGTGTGTCGGATGTCCTGACTAAAAGCATGAGCCTCTTGGATTTTCCATCAGTAATTACAGACTGAGCCCAGATACCGTGCTGGAAATCCGAACACTGACGCTTCTGTCCTTCTGCCACCCTTGCGTGGAATTTTTTGTACGCCCATCTGGCCTAGGGTGTAAGATAAATAAAGTTAGGTTTCCCATTTCCCCGTAAATTTTTGCTGTTCACTTCCTTGTCCTTAGCGGCAACATAAGGTGTCTGTTGCCACCGAGTCAGATTATCTTTCCTCTCTTACCTACGGAGGATCCGCCTCAGTGAGCATGCTTTTGGGGTGAATTGATACCGTGCGGCCCCCCTAGAGTGGTTTGGCAGCACCATCTGACTTTAGGTAACTCCTCCCTGACTTCCTCCCACTTGCGTCCCGCTTCCCTCCTGTAGGAGGGGGATGTACTCCCTCCATGCTGGACGGATTTTCTTCCCCTCCCCCACCAAGGGGGAGGAAGGACATTGATCGACGACCCCCGACCGCCAGACTGAACATTGATCCCAACAAAGCGACTTTTTTCACTCTACACTCAAAGACTGCAACTCGCCTCTCAAAAGATAATTCTTTTATAATAAATAAAGTCATTGACTGTAATATTGGTAATGTTAAAAACGTTAAGAAACTTGCCAGTGGTGACTTACTAGTTCAAACCCTTAACGTAAGTCAAGTAAAATCATTGCTGAAGCTCCGGTTTATCCATGACATCGAGATCGAGGGTTTCATTCCAGTGTCTATGAACTCGTGTCGGGGAGTTGCCTCCCACCGCGATTTTGTGGATATAGATGAGGCCGAGATTACTGATTGCATGGCTGACCACGATGTAATTGAAGCTCGTAAAATAACCAAGAATGTTGACGGCACCAGAAGGAGCACAGCATCTGTCATTTTAACTTTCAGTGCTGCTAAATTGCCGGATAGAGTTCATGTAGGATACGAGTCGGTTTCCGTTCGTCCCTACATCCCGAATCCTCTCCGTTGCTTCAAGTGTCAACTTTATGGTCACCATGGAAATGGTTGTCGGTCTTCCCACGCCTACTGCGGTAGATACTCAGATGAGGGTCATTCTGCAGACCAATGTACATCTCTTGTCCAAAAGTTCATAACTGTGAGGGTGCTCATTCCACTTTCTCGCGTGATTGCCCCGCGTGGAAATTGAAAAAAAGAGATCTGCATAGTGAAAGCTACTGAACGGATTTCTTACTATGAAGCAAGGATGAGAGTGAAGCAGACGCAGTCCGCTCCTGCTTATGCTTCAGCAATAAGGACTCCTCCCAAGATGTGCACTATTGGTATTCAGAATGATCCGTTGCCTGCCTCATCTACCTCCATAGTTTCCTCTTCAACATCTGCCTCATCATTTGCTAAAACTACATCCATTTTAACTAAAACTTCTACTGCTATCACTTCCTCTGCTCCATATCTGTCCACTATCTCTCGTGTTCCCAAGTAAGGGTGAAAAGACTGACAAGTCTGATAAACTAAATCTAACAAAACTTAACGCACTCGCCCTTCTCATCTCGTCAAAGCACCCGCGCCCTCGAGGAGGAGTTCTCACGCTCGCTCCCTCTCGGCGAGCTCCGGGGAGTTAACGATTGATAAAACAATGGATGCCACCACTAGTAAGGGCCGAGAGAGGTCCCCCGGCAGCTCCTCAGAGCGCAAAAGGACTAAGAAACACGGCCGACACCTCTACTCTTAAGCCATAATATTCGAGGTGTTACAGTGGAACTGCAGAAGTATTCGGAATAAAGACTCATATTTGACACTTTAAGTGAACATACACAGGCTGTCTGTTATTTGTCTACAGGAGACGAGACTGCAGGATCAGCCTGATTCTACAGTGCTAAAACACTAACATCCGTATAGAAGATATGAGGGACACGGCGTTTCCATATACATACATAAAACACGAACACAAACAGAAGAGATGTTGAATACACTTCTAGAAGCTTTCGCGTGCAGGGTGAGATTCAACAACATGTATCTGGCTATCTGTTCCCTCTACTTGCCTCCCAATACCTCCATTGTTGATGACGATATTGCATCACTGATTAGCCAGCTTCTGGGCAACAGGCTAGTACTGAGGTCAAGTGTACGTGGGGAGTAGATAGTTAACATTATGTTGCAGACAAACCTCTGTCCTCTGAACGATGTAAGTTTGAATCGTGTAGATCAGGGGTTCTCAACCTTTTTCCCGTTAAGTACCCCCTGAGTTATAAGACCTTCAACCCGAACTCCCAGTAAGCTGACACCAAATAAAGTAGTAAAATATTGATTAACTCAATATATAGTGGTACTGCTAAGGATATTATCAAATGATTTTAAAGTTTAAACTTTAATGACTTTATTAAGCAGAATCATGAATATTACAAGCACTTTTCAATAATACTACACATACAGGAGTGAAAAAATATTAATTCATTACCAAGCAGTATTTTACTGAATTTTAGTGTGAAGGCTGTGCCTGTTTATTGCAAACAAGCTTCTCAATTCGAGGAGCGACATTAGACAGACACACACGTAAATCATACTCCACATTCAAACGTGATCGATATTTAGTTTTCATGTTCAACGGTGTTGAAAATCCTTGCTCACACAGGTAAGTACTAGGGAACATCAGCAAAGAGTTCAGAACAACATCAGATACAACAGGGTAAATCTCACTCATTTTCGACCAAAACTTGGTCAGGGTAAGTGTTTCAAAGGCATCTTTTGCAGCAGAGTCATTCACCAACTCTAAGAACTCTTCCTGCATGTTATCTGGAAGAAGGTGAACATTTACAATGAATGGGTTTCTAATCAATTTTGATTCCAGTTCACTCAATTCGGGAAAGTAAGACTGCAACTCCATTCTCAGAGAAGCTAGGTGTGCTTGCACAAGCTGCATTACATCTACATTTCCAGCGTTTTTGTTTTTACCAAGTGCTTCATCAAGATTCTCAAACATGCTCAAATTTCCATCTTTGACCTTCCTTTCCCAAAGCTCCAACTTCATGGTGAATGACCTTAGTTTGTCCATGAAATCAATCACTGTGGCAAAACGGCCTTGGAGAGACAAGTTCAATGAGTTCAGCCGCAAGAATATGTCAGTAAGGTAGGCTAGCTTCTGAAGCCACTGGCTGTCTGACAGTTTCTGAATGAATTCACGTGACTTTGTCTTGCTATCACGTTTGAAGAATTCAGTGAGCTCCTCCTTCAGAGATTCTACTCTTGTTACCACATTCCCCCGCGACAACCAGCGGACCTCAGTGTGAAAGAGTAACACTTCATGATCATTTCCTAATTCTTGGCACATTAATGAAAACAGTCGTGTATTTAGGGCACTTGATTTGATGGTATTTACCATGCTCACAACATCATCAAGTACTGATCTTAACCCAGGTGGTAGAGTTTTAGATGCCAGAGCATATCTATGAAGCATACAATGAAGATGCCTCGTTTTAGGATTTGCCTCAGTCACTTTTCCTCGAAACCCTGATCGACGGCCAAGCATTGCTGGTGCTCCGTCAGTCGTGCATGCACATACATTATTCCAGGAAAGTCCTTCTCTCTCAAAAAAATTTGAAACCTCATTGAAAATATCTTCACCTCTTGTTGTCGAATCTAAGGTGTGACAGAACAAAAAATCCTCTTTGAAATCTTCACCATTGACGTATCGTACAAACACCAGGAGTTGGGCACAAGCAGCCACGTCAGTTGACTCATCAAGTTGGAGTGCAAATTTTCCTAAAGATGCCCCCTTTATTTCAGCAATCACTTGTTGTTTGACATCATCCGACATATCTACTATTCGTCGATGAACAGTATCATTTGATAGAGGTACTGATGTGACCTTCTGCTCAGCATTACATCCAATCACACAACGTATTATATCTTTACAGCAAGGGACGATTAACTTCTCTGCAATATTGTGAGGTTTCTTCTCTTGTGCAATTCTAAGTGATACCATGTAGGATGCACGCAACCCAGCTTCATTTTGTTGACTGAAATGCCCTGAACGATCAAGACGTGCTCGCTTCAATCCCTCTTCTTTTTGCTTGAAGAAAGCAGTACTCTTACTTTTAACATTTGGATGACAACTGTTTAGATGGCGTTTGAGAAAGCGAGGCTTCATACACTCCACTGATAAAACCTTGTGGCATATGACACACTGTGGAAATTCACAGCCATTTTTGTCGATGGCAGTGAATCCATACTGAATGTAACTTTCATCATACTGTCGTTTCTTCGCTGATGAAGCCATAACGATATCTGAAATTGTAAAAAAATAAAATAAAATAAAATAAACCAAAGCAAAATATATGATTTGACAAACAGGTATATTATCGATTATGCCGTTATAAGAATATTCATTACACAAGCAACATGAATATAGTACCTCATTTAGGTAAACAATGTGCTGGAGACAGGCAACAACTACTATGTTCATCAGTGCCTGGCGGCGGCCAACTGACTGACTGGTCGGTCACTCAGTCACTGACTCCTCGCAACCGTCCTTTCCCTACACCCTACAGTGGCCTACACTCAACCGGAGCTCTGTTTGAACGTGAACTGACATGACGCACCCCCTCCCCCCTCTCTCTCTCTCTCTCTCTACGGATTATTATTTTTTTTTTTTTCGTCAGCCATCCAAGTACCCCTGGAAACCTTCCTGCGAACCCCTGGGGGTTCGCGATCCCCAGGTTGAGAACCTCTGGTGTAGATAATCGGACTGGTAACGCGTCTGCTATTGATCTGTCATTGTTATCGCCAGGTATACTCCCTGACCTCTCCTGGGAAATCATAGATTACTCCCACGGAAGTGACAATCTACCCATCTGTATCTCTTACTCACGCGACATCCCGTCCACCCCCCGCAATCCCAAGTTCAACTTTAAGAGAGCAGATTGGGCAGCCTTCCGTGGGATTACCGACGTGGATATATATGGTGAGGACATTGACACAATGGTCAGCTACGCAACACGATCCATATTACACGCCGCCGAGGCTTGTATTCCAAAAACTTCTACAGTTTACACTAAGCATGGAGTTTCATGGTGGACAACAGATTGCCGACAAGCACTTCGTGAGCGTAATAGGCGATACAGGCATTTCAGCCAGCAGCCTAGTCAAGCAAACTTCATAGCCTATAAAAAGGCAAGGGCTCAGGCAAGGAAAGTCATCCGTAATGCAAAACAGATTTATTCAGAAAATTAATTTCATCAGTGAACCGCACCACACCCCTGTCAAAAGTTTGGCAAACAATAAACATACTTAATAGTAAAAAAAAAACAAATATTCCAATAAACACTCTGACCATAAACAACAATATCCTTAACAATAAAGAAGAAATAGCTAATGCAATAGGCCGGCATTTTTATCAGGCAAGCAGTTCCGACTTGCCTTCCTCCCCCGCAAGGAGGAGGCACAACACTCAGTCCCAAACTTGGCCACGGGAGGCGTAAACTCGGACTACAACGTGGATTTTACGTTGGATGAACTCCTCCTTGCCCTGAAATACTGTAAAGGCTCCAGTCCCGGTCCAGATAATATTTATTTATTCGGCCGCCATTCCATCACTAAATTATTATTCCTGTTCAACAAAATATGGACCACCCACACATTTCCTAAGTCTTGGGGCTTTGCTCCTACCAACCCAATCCCCCAAAAGACTCGACGCCTTACGAACCCCAGTGCGTTTCGCCCTATTGCGCTCACGAGCTGTCTATGTAAGGTCATGGAACGTATGGTAAAGCGAAGGCTGCTTTTTCTTTTAGAAGCGAAGGGTTTCTTAGGTGATGAGCAGTCTGGGTTTCGGAAGTACCGAAGCACGATGGATCACCTAACACACCTGGAGCATTACATTTCAGAGGCATTTACCAAAAAGAATTCATGATAGAGGTGTTCCTAGATATCCACAAAGCCTTTGACATGACATGGCGACACGGTATCCTTATGAAACTCTACGCTCATGGCTTCAGAGGTAACTTGCCCATTTTTGTTTATAATTTCCTACAGGACAGAACACTCTCTGTCAAGCTACCTGGTAACGTAATCTTGGACGTTTTCGTCCAGGAGAACGGGGTGCCGCAGGGTAGTGTTCTTAGTCCTATATTATTTTGTATTTTGATTAATGATATTCTGTCCACAACTCCTGTCCCCATGAATCTTAAATACTCACCGTACGCTGACGACTGTGCGTTATGGCACTCTTCGCCTAACGCTCAGTTCTCGGCAGGGCGGATTCAAGACGCTCTTGATTCCGTTCAGCATTGGGCCTCTTTGTGGGGATTTAAGTTTTCTGTTGCTAAGTGTATCGGCGTTGTTTTCACTAGACGTAACGTACCTGATTTGCAATTAACTCTTCAAGGCCAGCCGATACCATTTCAAAATTTAGTTAAATATTTGGGTTTTTGACAGCAGACTCAATTGGAAGACACACATTAATGAACTACTTATCCGTTGCCGTAAAAAAATCAATGTCCTCAAATACCTCCGTGGTTCTTCATGGGGAGCAGACACAAAATCTTTATTAATGGTGTACAAGTCCTTAATTCGTTTTCAATTAGATTATGGCTCACCGGTGCATGGGTCTGGATATATATATATATATATATATATATATATATATATATATATATATATATATATATATATATATATATATATATATATATATATAATGTTCATGTCTGCTGCCGACCCCGTCCTGTATGCTGTCCTGAGGGTGATGCTGTTGGTAAGAAGAGTGTACCAGTCGTCGCCGTGGAAGCTCTGTGTGTGTGGAGAGCGTAACAATACCTTCAGCGCAAGCGCTAAATCCACAATCACTGTTATACTACACAGCCATGTCTAATCACTTCGACCTTACTGAACTCTTAACCTTAACTTAACAGCACCCTCAAGGACCAGTGGTACGATTTCTCCACGTACCTGCCGTTACATCCTTCCGAGGGCATCACAAGCTGCATTTCCAAACAAGGAGTCTAGCCCCAGCAGACAGGATTCTTCCATGTCGGCAACAGAGACTTTCAGCTCACAGTGGCCAGTCACGCCACGCAACTGCTGGTCTGAGACAGGGGATTGGGCTGCCACAACTTCTTTCCTCCACTCCGCTCTCGACGACTGCTGTGCTTGCTTTACAACGTCGTCTCGCTGCCACCAGTTCCTCCCTGAACTCTTCTTTCATCAGGTCCATTCGTGCCGCCACTGCACCGATTTCCTGCTTTAATTCACCTGAATCCTGTGCCATTTTGTCCATCCGCGCCATCACTGCACATGAATCCTGTGCCATTTTGTCCATCCGCGCCATCACTGCACTTGAATCCTGTTTTCTTTCCTGTCTTACTTCACTGAATCCCTGTTCCATTTTGTCCGCTGACTGTGACATTTTCTGTGGCAACTCAACGACCAAGTTTTCCTGCCTTTTCAAGCTCGGTTCACTGTCTTCCGACTTCTCACTGCCTCTCGAGTCTGAGTCCGCCATGGTGCCTTTATACCCGGCAACCTCGCTAGCCAAACTATCCCAAAAACTCCTGACACCACTTGTTACGCTGCCACCCCGTCCACACACACACACAGCTTCCACGGCGACGACTGGTACACTCTTCTTACCAACAGCGTCACCCTCAGGACAGCATACAGGACGGGGTCGGCAGCAGACAGGGACACTTCTCGGCGAAGATTCGTGGCTAGCAAGGAGAGCGAGATAACAGACCCACAGACCCCAGACTTACTCAGAGAGGCAGGAATACAGTTAAAGGCACGACACAACTTCCTTACTTTACTAGAACGCAAGAGAGTAAATACAGGATGGCATACAGTACTTAACACCACTACACAAACAGGGCAGGATCGCGTCCTTAGGGAAAGCGGTAGAGGCAGGCGTCCTCTCAAGGCAAGGCTGACTACGTCTCCCCTCCTCACTGGGCTGCAACTGCGTCCGCTGGGCTCACCCTCCGGTCACCCAGCCACCCATTGCTGAGTCATCAAAAGCCCCCTTTCCTTTGTGTCGCTCCTCCGGCCGCGTCTCTCTCTCGCCCCAGTCCCAGACGCGTCCCTTCTTCTGGCCAATGAGGCACAAGATATCCACCTGGCCACAAACTCCGGCCAGCTTTACCACCTCACACCAATGTCATCATTGCCAATCTGGCATCGTAAAGCTATCTTCACACCAGGCGATGCCACAACAGTATCAAGTGACGACACAATTGACATCATTTCATACGTCACTGTTCAAGGATTGTCTGCAGTCATGGATGCTTTACTCATGAAAACCATGCTCGAATCCCAAGAACGAGCATTCAGTTCAGCACTGAACATAATGGTGAAGCAGTTCAATGACCAAATAAATAAGTTGTAGAATAGAGTCGATGATCTAACTAGCAGCCTCGAATTTACTCAAAAAGAGGTTGATGAGCTCGTCTCAGGCAATAGACCATGCTAAAGAGAGGGTTGAGAATATGGCCAAATTATACTAACCCGTAAACTGCGGCGAGGATATTTTGCGCGCCTCTCCTGGTGCGGCAAAATGAGCGCATGATTGACTTTTGATAAATGATATCTACGTTATGAAGATGTGTCACAAATATGTAGATTCACAATTCTGTAACTGTAAATGTACTGTAACTAACATATTTCTGAGCATTTTTCTTCACAAAAATGGATTTCTGGCAGTATCTGGAGCCATTGTGGAGAGCGGGGTGGGAGGACAGAGGTAAGGGGAGGCGGCAGGGGGGATACACGCATACTACTCGTTGCCAAGGCGACGACCACGAGACAGTGTTGTCAACGCTCGACCTGGACTAATACACAGAGATTCAATGTCACATCTGAATAGTACACACACTCATGTAGAGTACTTGTATGTTAGTGTGTGTGTGTGACACTCTCTCTCTCTCTCTCTCTCTCTCTCTCTCTCTCTCTCTCTCTCTCTCTCTCTCTCTCTCTCTCTCTCTCTCTCTCTCTCTCTGTGTGTGTGTGTGTGTGTGTGTGTGTGTGTGTGTGTTGAAGATAAACAAGTGAAACGAAAATACTCTCTTCTGCTTGGTTCACAATAAATAAAACAACGAAATATTAGTTCCTTGTAAGCCACAATAATATACACATCATACTATATATCTATGTGTGTGTGTGTGTGTGTGTGTGTGTGTATCTATAACTCTCTCTCTCTCTCTCTCTCTCTCTCTCTCTCTCTCTCTCTCTCTCTCTCTCTCTCTCTCTCTCTCTCTCTCTCTCTGTTCAAGATAAATAAGTGAAACGAAAATATTATCTTCTGCTTGGTTCACAATAAATAAAGTAACGTAACATTAGTTCCTTGTAAGCCACAATACTATACAAATCATACTATTATATCTTTGTGTGTGTGTGTGTGTGTGTGTGTGTGT
>CM035185.1:18542646-18553506 GCA_020233015.1 Callinectes sapidus | reverse complement strand
TGTGTGTGTTGTTGTGTTTTTTGATGTGTGTATTGTGTTGTTACTGTTGCTCTGTGTGTGAATAATGCATGATGATGTAGCACAAAGATTCTATACTCTCTCTCTCTCTCTCTCTCTCTCTCTCTCTCTCTCTCTCTCTCTCTCTCTCTCTCTCTCTCTCTCTCTCTCTCTCTCTCTCTCTCTCTCTCTCTCTCATATACACAAACACACGCACACAAGTTTGTGCAAGATTTTTTGGAACGTTCTCTTCTTCTTCTTCTTCTTTCTTTTTCTTTATTTTTTTATTTTTTACCTAAGGAAATATTTTCTACAAAAAAGAAAAAAAACATTTACCCCCTGTGCTCCTTTTTCCCCTGTGAAGAAACATTTGCATAATCCTATTACAAGACGCACATTATGGAGGGACAGCTGCCATAGAAGTCAAGGGGGGGGGGGTAGTGGCGGTAGTAAGGGTTTTGGTAGTATTGGTAGTGGTTGTGGTTGTGGTGTTGGCAGCGGAAGTGATGGTGATTGTTATCCTGGTGGTGACGATGGCGGAGATATAAGTATCGCAGTGTTGGCGGTGCTAACAATCTAAAGTTTTCTCTTGATACATATGGATAACAGCTCACGTACTGTTTAATTTTCTTTATTTCCATGAAGCTCTTTCAACCTTTCGTATCAGGAACTTGTGTGTATATATATATATGTATATATATATATATATATATATATATATATATATATATATATATATATATATATATATATATATATATATATATATATATATATATATAATACAAAACTAATGGTTATTGCCCAGAAATAAAGAATTGTCATTATTATTATTATTATTATTATTATTATTATTTTTTTTTTTTTTTTTTTTTTTTTTTTTTTTTTTTTTTTTTTTTTTTTTTTTTTTTTTTTGGTACACGGTGTTATTATTGAAAATTAGAAATGGCGTCTCCTACACCAGCTTTGGTGTCCTTTCCGGAGAGGCGTAAATGTCACGAAGTTGGACAGCTTTAGTCGGCATCGACCCCAAATATCTTTATTCCCTTCCTATAAAGTTTTCTTCATTAACTTTTGTAACGTTTGCGGTCTTAAATGTAATTCTTATTTTGTAGAACATAATTTCGACTATATGAAGCTTCATCTTCCCTTTCATCACTGAAACAGAAATATGTAAGGTAACTGACAGGAACTAATTTTCTATTTCCTGGTACTTTCTCTATCTGTGTTTTGATTCCAAAGATATATATATATATATATATATATATATATATATATATATATATATATATATATATATATATATATATATATATATATATATACACACACACACATAATGCAATGGCATCATGTATAACCTACTTTCGTGCCCACACTCTTCAATTTTCGAATTTTCCACCATGTCGCTGCGACTTTAGAGACACTCAGACTAAATTTGTGTTGTGTACTACTTATTATGAGCATTTGAAATGGAATGGAGTACATGGAATTTATGGGCTAAAGTATACCTCCTAATGGAGACCTCCTATCTGAAAGCCCATCCATCTGGGAACCGTTGCTCCGAATGCATGCTATCCCCCTTCGGAACTTGGCCAGGATTCAAACCTGCGCGCTTCCGGATACCTCGCCCCCAAGGGTGCACGTGGTTCCATTGTACCATGATGTTCACTGTTTAATGCAAACTTTTTTTGTTGTTCTCCCTTCACTGATTATACTGAGGAATTTGCCTAACATTGCTATATTCCACAACCTAGAGAAAATGGTGAAACAACTTACTTGCATTGCTAACTTCAAGATACGCACAACACTCTTGACATTTTTCTGACTGTTGCCCTTCTGCTTATGCTATAAGCTAATGCTATTATACTTCTCTCCGTTAGATTTCTACAATCGCACTACTATACCTCATTCCATCGTTGTAATCTCTCCTCAGGATCCCTCAAAGCAGAGGTGCCTTTGACGTTTTGTCTCTGGCAGTTGTGTGCACCTGAGTATGAGTAAATGATATGCTGATCCTCCTTTGAATGAATACTGTTTTCGTATGAATGACACAGCTCTATGTGCTGAGCGCATAAAGCCTTGTATACACTGCAAAGCCATTACCCAACCTTATGATGCAAAGGTGAGGTTGGAACAACATGCAAATGTACAAATAGAAAGGAAACAGCCCCAGAGCATGTCTTGTTACCATATAAGTTTGACGAGCAAAGAATGTGCATCACCATGGTTAACAATTTAGTTTGAATTATATCCAAACTTTTACTTTTGATGTTTTTCATTTGATATTCTTTACCTTTTACATTGCATAGTCAAGGATGCTCCTTCAGAATTACTTTGAAATGCAGGTGGTATTCTTGGTCCATTCATTTTTAGTTGCTGAACTATTCGTGAGCAAGCGTTTTCTCACACTGATATATCGTGCAATACTGTCTGTCCCCGGCGGAGACATGAAATCAAACCTTGCAGTTTAGTGGGTGACGTTACTGGGCTGTGTTGAAAATTCTAAAAATCAACATGCCCCAGGAAAACTGCCCGTGCTCGCCATAATGTAAATGGGCATTTGCAGAGGTGATTGTGTCTGACATGAAAAAGTATGTTTCTTACACTTTCTCTCGATCTAAACCTTCTAATCCTTCATTTAACACAAACTATACATTATAGAGAGAGATGGTCCATAAACAGTATTTTTACCTTTGATCTGAATCCCTTGTGCTTCCTTCTTTTTTTTTTTTTTTTTTTGTCCAAAATTATGCCAAGTATGTTATCCAACTAGGCAAAATTCGTTCATTAAAGGAAATGTCAAAATCTTTCTAGATTAAAGATTTCTTCAAACTTTTTTTTTTTCAATTTTTCCTCTTTTATTTCTTTCTGATTGCACCACTGCATCTGTTTCCAAAGCTGACCTCTTCGTTCTAACCTTTCATCTCCCTCTCCTCTACCTCTATTATGCCAAGTATGTTATCCAACTAACCAAAATTCGTTCATTAAAGGAAATGTCAAAATCTTTCTAGATTAAAGATTTCTTCAAACTTTTTTTTTTCAATTTTTCCTCTTTTATTTCTTTCTGATTGCACCACTGCATCTGTTTCCAAAGCTGACCTCTTCGTTCTAACCTTTCATCTCCCTCTCCTCTACCCTCTGACTATTTTAATCTATTTTGTTAATGTTTTTCTAGTCATGTTTTCCATGTTGTCTCTGGCCTAAAGCATCAGAAGACTTATGAGCTTAATGATGAGGCTCCTATTGTTCTCAGAAACTCCCTGGAAGTTTGCATCTTGCCAAATGTCTTTCAATCAATTATGTATATCTCTCCTACTTGCTGAAACCTTGCCTATATTCAACATGTACATTAAAAATACCTACCGTTATAATCTCTCATACTACCGCACTATTGATCCTCCCCCTCTAAACTTGTTTTATATATCATCAATAGGAAGATTATTACACATCCATCACTTTAGAATCTTCTAACTCATCACCAGTATGGCTGGTAATCTGGCTTTTCTTACTGATCCTCTTTTAGATTTAGGTGAATACGAGTATGTTGTTGCTTAAATGGTACCTTGGCATTTAATTTCCTAACTATCTTCTTGCGTCGTGTTTTCTTTCCTCTCTAAATAATCTCAAGTTCCATTCTATCTTTGGATCGTCTCTGGTGTTTTTCAGGTATCTGTCCTGTCACCCATTATCTTCCTATTATTCATTAATGATCTAAACCAAATTTCTTGGCATATCTGCGAGTCATACAGTGACGAAATTAGTCTGCACTTTCTCACACCGTTTCATAGACAATTTATCCTTTAGGAAATAAAGAAAGTATGCAGGTAGGCCTAAAAACGCTCTCTCTAAAATTTATGAATGAGGCTGATCAAACGTAATATTATTTAGTGACTAAAAAATTTGATTATTCCGTGTATCAGATTGACACATACTACTAGATCACTATCTCGTCTTCTTCAATAACATCTAATGACTCTTTCTTTTACAGTGAACACCCCTAGTCTGTCTTTTGCATTTATTCTCATTTTTAATTTTTGCAGCTCACTCTACCTATAATAACTTTAATTATATTAAGGATGCAGAGTTCTTATCACCTACCCTTCTGCTATCTTTGTGCTGTTGCCTTATCCGTCCATGCATGGAGTATATATGGCGGGGTTCCACTTATACATTTTTTTTTTACAGGGTAACATAATATTGTGTTTGTTTCATCATTTCTTCCCCTCTTATTGACAGCCTCTTTATCATCATCGCAATGTTTAATCGCATGATATTTTCTTCCGCTATTTTTATACTAACCGTGTCTGTGTGTGTGTGTGTGTGTGTGTGTGTGTGTGTGTGTGTGTGTGTGTGTGTGTGTGCGTGCGTGCGTGCGTGCGTGCGTGTGTGTGTGTGTGTGTGTGTGTGTGTGTGTGTGTGTGTGTGTGTGTGTGTGTGTGTTCTCTCAAAGTTTGATATGGCGGCCAGATGGCTACGGCAATTTTTCCGCGGCCAGTTGACCTGCAACCAGATATCTGCGTCAAGTTGGGCTGCAACCAGATAGCCGCGGCCAGTTAGACTGTCGCCAGTTGGGCTGTGGCCAATTGTCCCATCCCCTTCTTGAGTCGTGTGATCCACTTCTTGATTCATACATTATAGTATCCTAGACCACTCAATCTGCTTCGTGACTGGTGGCCAACAAAACATTAAAGATCAGGAGGAGAAGGAGGTAGTAGACACCTACCACAATCATAATTAACTACCAGATAGATATAATAGCATTACTTGTCCTAGTATAGTTAATTCTAATCAAAACCTAAATGCTGCGTCTATGTGTGCAACCTTTTAACCTGCTTTCTTATCCATGAGCTTGAATATTTCGAGGTTTCCACCATCTGACTTCAAATCAAAATTGACTCTCTAACTAAGTTTATGGGTTCTCCCTACCACTCCCCTAACTCCTTTCACTAAAAGACATTCTTAGATTATTACATTCCAAAGTGGAACATATTCTGTCTCTCTACTTTTGCTGACTCCATCCTTTGATATTCCAATATTTATCACCAGCTTTGGTTTTGCTCTCCTTTCACTGACCACTGTATTGAACTAGCCTTCAACGTTGCTCTCCTTCATGACCTAAAGCAACAGGCGCAACACCCTACTTATATTCCTGAATCTTGACGATATGCCCAAGATTCTTAACCTATTCATTACTTCTAATCTCTATTTTCTCTATTGGGCTCCTCTGATCATGATCTGATATAAGCATCTTGCTTTACTTATCCAAACTGACGTTTTGCGTCTTTCACTTGGGGGATTTAAGGAGATACTGTACTGATTTTCTTTTGAATGGAGGTGATATGTCTAGCATGGAGGCGTACATTCCTCACTTTTTTTCTTAACCAAAATTATCGAAACGCTTGATAACTTGATAAAGAGTTTACCCAAGAAAGGTATTTCAGCATTTCAGTCAGTACTCATGTACTTTATACGAGCAAATCTGCCCGGAATCATACCAAGTCTGTTCTGCAACTTATCAAACACTGGTCCATTGATAGAAAATGATGAAAAAAAAACTTTCAAATTTGAATTTCCCTCGAACCTCATGATATCCGATGAAAAATATCTGTAATGATTTTTTATCCTTCATTTCACCCTGACAGCACCATTGCCATCATATACATATGTCTCTAAAACTATTTTCTCAAACATTTGCCATTAATTCTACCTTGGATGATTTTGGGCTTGTCTCCCCTCTTCTTCTCCCTTTGACTATTTCACACCTTTAATGAAGTTCTTCTTAAAGATGTTTGCCACGCCCGTTGTCCTAAATCCTAGAAAGCCTTATAGACCTGATGGTGTCCGTCCGAGTGCTCTCAAAAACTGCCTCCTCACTTGCACCTTGCCTGACCAAACTCTTCAAACTCTGTCTATCGACTTCTACCTGATTCATGCTGGATGCTGGCCTACATTCATTATATTCCTAAAAGGTATAACCGTTTTAATCTCTCAAGCTCCCTTCCTATAGTTTTAAACTCTTGCTCGTCGATTTTAATCTATCCTCAATTAAAATATTTTTAATATCAGTCACTTCATAATCTTTCATCTGATCTCCAGTATTAATAATGGTGACCTTCCGGGTCTCTTTACTGAACCTTTGTCATCTTCTTTTAGAGATTTTGATGAAACTTGCTATTGCCTTAGTCATTTCAAAAGCTTTAAATAGAGTGTGGCACAAAGCAAGGCAAAAAATTCGTTTTCTTATTCTGAACTATAGTGGTTTATTTCAGTATCTTATGACACATGTAATGTCCTGATTTTTAACACATGTTTCATTATATAGTCTTTGTTAGTTGTTAGTAGTTAGATGTGAAACTTTACATTAGATTTACGCCAGTCTCTATGCAGGCTCCCTTCCCATACCGGGCAGCGGGCATCAACATGCCACAGCCAAGAGTTCTGTAGGCGTCCCCTTTGCCTGCTCCAGTTCGGATTGTTCTTAATGGAAACAACCCGATAAGCAGGATCGGCTTCCGGGTATCGCGCCACATGCCCATATAGCCGCAGTTGGCGCTGACGGACTAAGCTAGTAATAAGCCTCGAATCGGCCTCACGGAACAATCACTGATCTGACATAAACTCATACCAACGATATTCCATGATCCTGCGAAGGCATCTTGTACCAAAGACATCAATTCGCCTCTTCAGGTCGGTGTTCAGAGTCCATCACCCACATTATTAGATGAACACCGAGCGATACCTTCGTGAGCCCTTTGGAGAGGTCTCTTCCTTTCCCGGTAGTGGGAAACGCTCTGGGTGTGATTCTCTTGGGAGTGACCTCTCGTTTTGCGGTTGGTATTGGTGGAAATCACATAGACATTTAAGACTAGATAACTAAAACGTTTTTATCATATTTTCGTATTGATAAGTATTCATTGCTTAAAATAAAGATCAGTGATGTGTGAAATAATGATATACATTAGGTTTAAGAGAAAATGCTATGGTATCGCGTCAGTTGGTAGCCTGTGGCCTGTAACCGCACCAAAATCAAGCCCGCCGCCCGGACCCCGGTATAGTGGTTTAATTTTGTTTCATGCTCCCTAGAAGATGGACATTCAACACTGCTCACGTTGATATTCTCCCATAAATAGGGTCGTTCGTGACCTATTAGTAGAACTGGTTGCTGCCCAACCAATTCATAATTTAGTGTGGTTTACATAGAAAGAAGAAAAATTTATTCCTATTCCTCATTTCAGAAAAACTACGCATATTATTTCATATCTGGATGCAATTCATAGAACTATATCTAACATATTACTAAAAAAGTATTATACAAAAGAATATCAATGCTTAGCTGGGTAGTATTTAACGTGATAAGAAGTGAGTAGCGCGTGATGCGAAGTGAGGAGTATTGTCGAGACGGGTGGTGAATAATACAGGAACAGTGCAGTCTTTTAAAAGAAGGAAAACACATAAGAAACGTGATTTCTAGAAAGGTCTGGAGTCTTGTATGATATCCATATACTTATTTCTGTCCTTCTGTACAGCCTCCAATATATTGAGATGGTAAAACGTGTAAAATAAAAGAAAGTAGTTGACGAAGAGGCGGGGGAGGGGGGGTAGCCGCCTCTTTCATCAAGCCTTTGTCGTATTGCCACCATGCTCCTTTCGCGCTCATCGAAGAGGGCAAATTTGACCTAAAATACACGAAGAAAGAGATTTCGGGATGAAGAGAGAAGAGAGCGTTTGATAATGCGGGTGCATGTCTCACAACCATAGAGTAAGACAGGGATCTCCAGCGACACGAAGATCCAAATCTTTATCCGTCTGCACAGGTATCGACAACACCAAATACTCGAGTTAAGCGAGTCCATAACGCCGGGAGCCAGGCCAATCCGTCGTGTGACTTCTTGGCTCGATTCACTATCGTTATGCCCTACACTACCAAGGTATGTAAAGTTTTTCAAGATCGCAATGTCCTCGCCACACACATGGACAGACTGTACTGTTTTATCCCGTACGCCTCCAAAAACCTTTCTTGGCCCAAGAAATCTTGAGTCCTCGTGCAGTGCCTCTAGAGCCATTATCAGAACCTCCAGTGACTCAGCGAAGATTGCTGCATCATCAGCAAAAACGAGATCTGTAATCTTGGTGTTCCCGACAGATAATGACTTTGTTCAACAACTCTGCCTAGTACCCAATCCCTGCATGTGTTGAAAAGTGATGGAGCAAGCACACAGCCCTACCTCACACCTGTATTCACAGGGAAGAAGCTGGAGATGACTCCTCCATACTTCATAGCTCTTGCAGTCCCGGAGTACAGGTCAGTTAATAGATTTATAATCCTTGCAGGGATCCCATGGAGACGCAGAAGATCCCAGAGTGTCTCTTGATGCACTGAGTCAAACGCCTTCTTGAGATCGACATATCAATCAATCAATCATGGGGGGCATATGCCGGGGGACGCGTTGCCTCGCCTACCCTACGGCGCCACTAATTGCGGTCACGCCTCGCAAGTCTCAATGAAGAATCCCTTCCTATAGCGAGTAACTCCCAGCAGGAGGCATCAACTTGCCACAGCCAAGAGTTCTGTGGGCGTCCCCTAGGCCTCCTCCAAGTCGGGTTGTCCCTTACAGAAATAATCCGACAAGCAGGGTCGGCTTCCGGGTATCGCGCCACATGCCCATATAGCCGCAGTTGGCGCTGACGGACTATGCTAGTAATAGGCCTTGAATCGGTCTCACGGAACAATCGCTGATTTGACACAAAGTCATACCAACGGTATCCCATGATCCTGCGAAGGCATCTAGTACCAAAGACATCAATTCGCCTCTTCAGGTCGGTGTTCAGTATCCATGTCTCACAACCATAGAGTAAGACAGGGATCACCAGCGACTTGAAGATCCGAATCTTTGTCCTTCTGCACAGGTATCGACAATGCCAAACACTCGTGTTGAGCGAATCCATAACGCCGTGGGCCAGGCCAATCCGCCGTGTAACTTCGTGGCTCGACCCACCATCGTAATGTACTACACTACCAAGGTATGTGAAGTTTTTCAAGATCTCAATGTCCTCGCCACAACCATGGACAGACTGTATTGTTTCATTCCGTACACCTCCAAACACCTGGACCTTGGTCTTAGCCCAGGAAACCTTAAGTCCCAAGGGCTTCACCTCCTCGTGCAGTGCCTCTAGAGCCACTACTAGAATCTCCAGTGACTCAGCGAAGATTGCTGCATCACTAGCAAAAACAAGATCTGTAATCTCGGTGTTGCCGACAGATGCTCTACAAAGATTTTGTTTCACAACTCTGCCTAGTACCCAATCCATGCATTTGTTGAAAAGTGATGGAGCAAGCACACAGCCCTGCCTCACACCTGTATTCACAAGGAAGAAGCTGGACACGCCTCATCCACACTTCACAACACTTACAGTCCCGGAGTACAGGCCAGTTAATAGACCAATAATCCTTGCAGGAATCCCACGGAGACGCAGAAGATCCCAGATTGTCTCTCGATGCACTGAGTCAAACGCCTTCTTGAGATCGACATAAGCTGCAAGCATTCCCTGTCGAAACTCACGTCGGCGCTCCACCAGTACGCGAAGGGCTAGGATACGGTCAGTTTTTGACTTACCGGGCGTGAACCCTGACTGTTCAGGTCTCTGATGCCTCAGCAGGTGAGTGCAGATTCGCGTCAGCAGCAAATGGGCACCTTGCCTGGTACGCTGAGCAGTGTTGTCCCACGGTAGCTGTTGCAGTCTTGACGGTCCTCTTTGACATCTCCAATGAAGGGTGCAGTTCCGTCCATGGGTGGAGCAGCATACAACGTCTGCAACCCTGCAGTCTGGAATTGTCCGCTTGGAGGATCCACCATGAACAGCTGCTCAAAAAACTCAGCCCAACGAGCCATCTGCCCATCCGCGTCCTATACCAATACCAGGCAACCATCTGCTGTTTAGATAGCAATCACCTGAGAAACAGCCTTGGAGCGGAGTTTCTTCAAAGCTCGATAGGCAGGTCAGAGTTCATTAGCATTTAAATGACACACGACATCCTCAGCGAGACCTCTGACATACCTCTCTTTGTCTCTTCTCAGGAGAGTTCTAGTCGTACGTGACAGAGCCAGACTGGTCATGGTCCCCAGCAAGTATGGCAGCGCGACTCTCCTCAATACTTTCCAGTGTTTATACGGAGGTGAAGCCACTCCGTGACCTCGGGCGCTTCTCAATGCATTCCTTGGAAGCTTTTAAAGAGTCTCACGTTTGAAGGTATCCCGTAATTCTTCAGGGTCCTCAAGGGTGTCGAGCGCTCCAAACAGATTGGAGTCTGTCACTGCATACTCTTGTACACATGTTAAGGCCTTCAGTTTCTCAAGATGAAACACAGTGTGGTTACATCTTGGAGGCTTTCTGGACTTGACACGAAGCTTGAGTGAGGCAACAACAAGCCTATGATCGGTCGCAAAGAACTTCGCACTCTGAAAAACTCTGCAGTTCTGGAGGATCCTCCAACGAGTACTGACAAGGATATGGTCGATCTCCTTCGCTACCCCTCCGGCACTGCTGTACAAAGTCCAGCGGTGCAGCGCTGGTCTCTGATACCAGAAACCCGCAATTTTCAGCCTTCTGGATCTTGCAAAATTCAGAAGGAAAGAGCTGTTGTCATTTCTGGTACCAGAACTATGGGGACCAACATATATTTCATAGGCAGCCCTTTTAGTGCCAGTGACAACATTAAAGTTATCCGGGACAATGAGTGCTTCACCACGGGGACACTGGTCCAGTACAGAGTCGAGTTTTTTTACACACACACACACACACACACACACACACACACACACACACACACACACACACACACACACATATATATATATATAT
>CM035185.1:18524247-18536130 GCA_020233015.1 Callinectes sapidus | reverse complement strand
ATATATATATATATATATAAAGCGTTTGTTACCGGTACATGAGGTATATATAAACACATCTCTAACTGGACAACACCCATGAGTCAACAGCTAGCAGCACTCACTGCAGGCAGAGCAGCAACGCCAACACAAACAACAACAAGCAATCAAGTCCTCGCCCGCTTCCGAAAACACGCGGATCCAATACTACATCACAGGCAGCAGGTCAGACAAACACTATCCAAAACACGTACACAAACGCGTGTGGAGATACACACACACACACACACACACACACACACACACACACACACACACACACACACACACACACACGCACGAATGACAAAACTTATTATAGTGAAAATGAAAGTAATACTTTTTTTTTGCGAGTTAGGACTTAGAACCACTTTAATTATTTATTAAATGTGCATATTCTTAACTGATGCAATAAAAAAAAAGTAATTTATTAATGTTTCTTCTTAAGCTCGATGTGCGTACATTAGACAAAATGTTGATATGAATGGATTAATTAATAAAATCATTAATAAATAACGAGGCGGAAGGTGAGAGAAGGAAAAGTGGAAGCACATGAAGGGGGGATTACATCCCACTATACAAAATGCATAACAGAGGTAATAGTGTCTACCATAAAAATGCACTTCCTTCATTCTCTATTTTCAACCTAAATCTTCACAACCTAGTCTTTTGTCGTGCTCTACATGATCGAGATGTTTCCCGCTAAAGGTAGTGGGGCCTTCCATAACCTGAATCTCATGGAGTTTACCTTTTCCCCGAAATTTTGCCAAGTGTTTTCTTGAACTTGCCACAGTCCTACATTACTAGAAAATGTCAAAAACTTTGAAACTCCAACTCCCCTCGAGATTTGCATCTGGTCAAAAGCAATACTAATAACCTCGTTTTTTCCCTCTTTCTCTCCTTTATTTCATCCTGATAGCACAACTACCATCACATCTGTCTTTAAAGCTGAACTCTTCTCTCAAACCTTTGGCAATATTTCTACCTTGTATGATTCTGGAATCTGTCGTGCGCTCCTCTCCCCTCCTCTGGGGGAGAGTAAGAAGCTCACGAACAAATTAAGTTTATACTTTCCGGGATAAAAGAAAGTGTGGTTAATGGTTTTAACAGTATATTCTTAAAAATAACTGTTAAGATATCTAACCACTCCGGGATTCAAAGAAAGGCAGAGATGCATGTGACACAAAACGTATGTGTTGGTGTGGTTGTGTCCATTACATGTTCATTCTTTTGTTGTTGTTGATGTTGCTGTTGTTGTTGTTGTTGATGATGATGATGTTGTTGTTGCTGTTGTTGATGATGATGATGTTGTTGCTGTTTTTCTTGTTGATGATGCTGTTGTTGCTGTTTTTTTGTTGATGTTATTGTTGTTAAACATATGAAATGGAAAAAAAAAGGTTAATAAAAAGAACAATAAAAATTGAAACACAGTAAAGGAAATAAATAAATATATTCATAAATTACTTCCAAATCGACAAATCAGGTTTTCTTTTAGACTGCGTCCAGATACCTTGCTGGACACGGTATCTAGGCACTCCGCGCCCGCTCCAAGGACTTCCTATGCTTCAAAAGCAAGGTCTCCACCCAAGATTGACACTATTGATACAGAGACTAAACCAATGCTTGACTCATCCACCAACACAATTTCCCCTTCAAGCTCTACCTCATCATTTGCCAAAACTAATTATAATTTTACAAAAACTTTTATTCCTATCACTTCCTCTGCTCCATATGTCAGCTATCTCTCTCTTAATTTCAGTATGGGTGAAAAGAGTTCAACACAATCATTCTTCTCATGTAGTCGCTGCTCCTGCGCCCTCAAGGAGTTCTTACGTTCGCTGCTCGTGTTTAATCAAGCTCCAACATACCAGTCCTATAATAAACACAGTTCCCACACGCCCTACACTCACTAGCCAGCACTTTTGCTCCGTGGGTAATGTTTTCTTCCTTCAAGTACTACAAGTACCATAAATATGATTAATAGGAAACTGTTGGATCCTTTCAAAACTCCCGCCTTACCAACTTTGTTCCAACAATGACAGTGCTGCCACAATCAAAGCAAACTAACTCTTGCCTCTTGTCTGCTGCAAAAGTTACTGTCCTGCCTCCTTCACTCCATACCCTTCAACGTTTCGGCAGTCAGTGATTTTTTTTTTTTTTTTTTTGCAACATTATGGTGAATCGACGTCCTCGTGACAATAAGCCCCAACCATCTGCATCAGCCCAGCCTTCCACACTGGCCCAAACTATGACATCAGCCTACTCTAGCTCGCCCCACTGGCTCAGACTGCCACAGACCCAGGAACCAAATCGACCTAGACCACAAGATCACAAAACCTTATCCCGATATTTTGGCCAATTCAGAAGACATCAACTCACTCTCCAATGAAGGTAAAACTATTGTCCAGACCATCATTAAAACAGTGCAGACCATGAGAGATTAAAAGAAAAAAAAAGAAAAAAAAAGATCATCAATCATCTACAGAATAAAGTGATTATGCTAGAAAATAAAGCTCATGATCTTGAAAATTAAATACATAATGTCAATCAATATGAAAGAAGAGACACAATAATAGTTAATGGTGTTTCCCTACTTAAAAATAAAAAAGAAAAAAAAAACACGCCGCCCCCCCCAAAAAAATAAATAAATAAATAAATAAATACTACCGATATTCATCAATTCAGTGAAAGAT
The DNA here is from genome assembly GCA_020233015.1 of Callinectes sapidus. NCBI lineage: Eukaryota > Metazoa > Arthropoda > Malacostraca > Decapoda > Portunidae > Callinectes > Callinectes sapidus. The sequence goes on along the minus strand of CM035185.1, from coordinate 18,533,419 downwards.
AACTTTAGAATTAATATTTCATTATCAGATATCAACGTAGCACATAGGTTAGGAAGCAACACTAAACACAACTGAAGCAGACCAATCATTGTTAAAGTCCATAGATGTCCCCCAAAACAAGAGATAATAAATGCATTCATCACAATAAGACAAAACTTACACATAAATGAGTCTCACTCCTAAACGCCTGGCTCTTTTCAAAACCATCTAGCCCATCCAAAGAGAAAATCGTGACCTTATCCAACATTTTTTATGTAGAAGGGAGGCGGCCTAGAGCAACAAAGACAAAAAAAAAAAAAAAAAAAGCCCACTGAGGTGCCAGTTCCTGGGAGAGTTGTAAATCAGTGGCCAAAAGAATGGGATAAGTGTCTTGATACCTCCCTCTTCAAAGAGTTCTAGTCATAAGCAGATGGAAATACAGAAACGGAGAAAATTCCAGAGTTTACCAGAGAAAAGGGTAAAAGACTGAGAATACTGATTAACTTTTGCATTAGAGAGGTGGACACAATAGGGGTAAGAAGAGGCTAGTCTTGTGCAGCGAGGCCATGGGAGCAGGGGAGGCATACAGTTAGCAAGATCAGAGAAGCAGTCAGCATGAAAATAGTAGTAAAAGATAGCATGAAAATAGCAGTAAAATATAGCAAGAAAGGCAACATTGTGGCGATGAGAAAGAGGCTGAAGACAGTCAGTCAGAGGAGAGCAGTTGATAAAACGAAAAACTTTTTATTCCACCCTGTTCAATAAAGCTTTATGAGTGGAACCTCCCCAAACATGTGAAACATACTTCATACATGGACGGATAGGCCCCAGTATAGAGTTAGCAGTTGGGAAGCTGAGAAAAATTGGAGGAGACGGCCTAGAACACCTAACTTCATAGAAGCTGGTTTAGCTTGAAAGGAAATGTGAAGGTTCCAGTTTAGATTATAAGTAAAGGATAGAACGAGAATGTTCAGTTTAGAAGAAGGGGACAGTTGAGTGTCATTGTTGAAGAGGGGATAGTTATTTGGAAGTTTGTGTCGAGTTGATAGGAGGAGGAATTGAGTTTTTGAGGCATTGAACAACACTAAGTTTTCCTTACCCCAATCAAAAATTTTAGAGAGATCAGAAGTTAGGCATTCTAAGGTTTCCATGCGTGAGCTGTATACTTCCTGAAGGGTTGGTCGTCTATGGAAAGACGTAGAAAAGTGCAAGGTGGTATCATCAGCATAGGAGTGGATAGGGCAAGAAGTTCTGTTCAGAAGATCAATGATGAATAATAGGAAGAGAGTGGGTGATAAGACAAAACTTTGAGGAACACCACTGTTAATAGATTTAGGGGAAGAACAGTGACCGTCTACCACAGCTGCAAGAGAACGATCAGAAAGGAAACTTGAGATGAAGTTGCAGAGAGAAGGATAGAAGGCATAGGAGAGTAATTTAGAAATTAAGGGGACCGGCTGGTTGCGTACTTATTTTTCCGTATTTATTATCCGATTCAATTGAAATTTGGCACAGTTATAGGGTACCCTACACTGTATGTACCCATAAAATTTCATTAGAGTTGGGCAATAACTTTCCGAATTAGAGCTAAATTGAAAATTAAAATGAAAAAAAAAAATTAGTGCGAAAAAAAAAAAAAAAAACTATGACCAAAATATTTATATCAGTGGAAAGGGCTTGATTTTCTCTACAAGATGTAGGAGACAAATTTTTGGAATGAGTTCTATTAGTCGATTTAGGGTTTAGGTGCAATGTTAGTGCAACATTTGCAACGACTAATTTATGGTAAAATATTTTTTTCACAGAATAATTGTAGATGAATGAAATAGAAATAGAAAATCTAATACCTGGGGTTTGTAGCGCAAATCAAGCTCTTTCTAGTGATATACATATCGTTGTTCTAGAACGAATAGTCTGGTATATTTTTAGCATAATGTGCAAAAAACCTGTGTTTAGAGAAAAAAGCTCTCAAAGTGAGATAAGGGACGGAGCAGCATGAACACCCTCGACTACGATTCTCACTCAACTGACTCTCCCTAACTCGCTCTGCCTGTGTTAGTGTGTTAGGTTTGCCTGAATAATCACACATACATGTGATTTCGTTGAAAATAAAGCAATTTACGCAATTCTTTCGCTATGTGGTGGTCAATCACGGGTCAAAATCGACGCGCATTAGGTTGAAATAAGGCCATTTTTTAGACACTTAGGGATATCAGATGGTAAATTTACACTACCCAGTTGATAAACTATGCCGTAAGGAAGTGAAATCCGGTGTTGCCAGAATTTGGTACATTTCTCGAATTTTGGCCAAATCTAAGGAGCCGGTCCCCTTAAAACTTTGTACCAGACTCTATCAAAAGCGTTTCATATGTCTAGAGCGACAGCAAAGGTTACACCAAAATCTCTAAAAAATTTCAGAAGATTCAAGAGCGTGGGCACGAGAGCAAATTAAGTCGTTGCGGACATAGACGCACCATCCAGCTTTGGAACGAAAATGAGGATAGAGAGAGTAGGAGGGAACAGAAAAGGGGTTACTGTTAGTTGCCTCAGACACCTGTGTTCCAGTGAGGAAAGAAGATGAGGTTTATTAGAGGATAAGTTGTGTTCTACAAATTGAAAATTAGATCGAAGACTGCGAATGTTGCAGAAGTTGATAGAGAAAAATGTGAGGGGGGTGTCAAGACACTTATGGTCGATACCAGAAGAGCAGTCTGATCTGGGGACATTTATGGTCCCCTCCCCAGAAGAGGACTTCGAAGCTGGTGTAGAAGTCGCCATATTTAATTAAAATTTTGAGTGAAGGATGTGTGTGTAACTAGGTGCATGTAGTTTTGTGTGGAGGAAGAGATTGTCTTTAGAGGGCAAGCTGTGACTACCCCCTTGTGTTATGAGACACAAAGGGAACCGTTCAGTGAGGTCACGCTGGTTTTGATGATAAGCTCACAGCACCTCTTGATCCAGTGCCTTAGACCTCCCTGGGAGTAATTAACGTTTCGGCAGGTGTCTACTGCCTCCTCCATATGGACAAACTTCATTCCACATTCCAATTATGGCATCTTACAATACCAAATGTTAGACCATCTTCCTATTTTCCTAAATATTTTCTCACCTATTAAGTTTTTCTTAGATTCTGAAATTAAAGTTAGTTTCAGGATATTTAATAATTAAAACTATTTGAAATTTACAAACTGATTGATGCAAACACAATGGGATATTCAACTTAACAGGATGTAAATATTAACCTAGAGAAGTTTAGTGCCCTAATACTTACCCCATATAATTAATGTTTTCCTATAGCAACCAAATACTTTTAACAGAAGAGAGCTAATACCCCTTGGCTAACTTCTGGTATCCTAAACTCAATCAAGCATAATAATAGACGTTTCAAGCAATGTCAACTAGGTGCCATAACTTATGCTTATTATAGAACTTACAGAAATAATATCAATTAATTAATCAATCAATTAATTAAAAATTCAAAATCTAACTATTTCCAACAAGCATTTTCTAATTCTAAAAATAATATTAAGAAGATTTGGTTCCTCATTAAGAAAATGAATAACTAGCCAAGCCAATAATAAAAACATAACACTCAAATTAAATGATAAAATTCTGCAAACTCCTAGAGAAGTTGTTGAAGCATTCAATGAGTATTTAGCAAATATTGCACCCAACTTAGATAGGGAAATAAGACCCACTGTTATAGATCCAATATCATACATAACTGGTGATTTTCCCAACTTTATGATTATTCTTTTAATTTATGACTGATATAATGAAAGTTATAAACTCCTTAAGAAACAAAAACAAAAAATCTCATGTGAATGATGTTTCAGTTAGCATTTATAAACGAAATATAGATTTTCTTGCTAAACCATTGAGGATATTGTTCAACCAATCAATATGAAATGCAAAGTTCCCTAACATTCTTAAAAATGCTAATTTAACTCCAATTTATAAATCAGGACCCCCAACAGAAACTAGTAACTGTAGAACTATATCCAAACTACATATGATTTCTAAATTATTTGAAATACTAGTCAAGGAATCTCTTCTAGAATATCTTTTCTACAAAAACATTCTCTCATCTAACCACTATGGATTTAGGAAGATTCTAAGTACTTTTGATGCGCTGAATAAGGCCCTATCATATTTCTTATCTATATCAATGATCTACCAAATGTTTCTAATGTATTTAATTCTATATATAAGACTAAATTTTGTAATCTATCTGGCCCTGATCATGCTAGACTAATAAATTTAGCTAATCAAGTAATTTTTAAAAACCAGAATTGCTGCAATATTAATAAGCTGACAATCAATATTTCTAAAACCAATTACATGTTCATTACTAATAAATCCCAAAGTAACTTACCTGTCTTACTTTTCAATAGTGATGAGATAAAAATCACTGATGAAACTATGTTCCTTGGTATTATCTATGACAGTGAAATGAATTTCAAAAGTTACATCTCTATGCTCAGTCAAAGATCATCTACAACTACTGGCCTCTTATACCAAGGTAAGAAATTTGCACCACCTCCAGTTTTAAGATATCTCTAATATACACATATTTTCCTTATTTCCAGTATTGCAACCCAATTTGGGTTACGACCTAATCTCTTAAATCTATCAAACCTAATAGTACAAAAAAAATGTAAGACATGATGTGAGAATCTTACTCACACTGCACCTCTTTTTAAGGACACCAATAGTTTACGTTTTAAAGATGTAACATTTATGTATATTGCATCACATTACTACAAAAAAACGTCAAATATGTAACATCCAAGCTAACCCTCTTTATTATTATCCAACTCGCCATTGGTTTCATTTGTTGTCACCTCCTCTTCGACTAACATTCTATCAACACTCATATGTTTATCAAAAAAGTCATATTTGGAATAACATACCTGATTATATCAAAGCATCCTCATCATTTCATATATTCAAATAAAAACTAAAGCAATACCTAGCAATATCTAGCTTGCACTTACGTTATACATTATATGTAGCTAATTCTATCTACTTGACAGTTTTTAGTCATACAAAATCAATAAATTGTTAATCATATGTATGATTGAATGTATCCTATGTTTTCCCTCTTTCCCTTTTTTATTGTATACTTTTCCATCTAATTGCTATTTTTATCATTTTTTCCTATTATTTTATAAACTTGAATAGACAAAAACTGTAATGTAACGCGTAAAGGAAGTTAAACAGACAGTATTTTTTTGTCTGTTTATTTATTTCATTGCTTGAGAGGCTACTGCTTGTATATGTATATATATATATATATATATATATATATATATATATATATATATATATATATATATATATATATATATATATATATATATATATATATATAGGCAGGCCAACTACTATTTTTGTTTCTTAACCAATGAATTGTAATGAAGTTGCAATTTTATCAAAATGTTTCAAATGTTTGTTTTCACCAACTCCGGGGAGTTAACGATTGATGAGGTAATGGATGTCACTACTAGCAAGGGCCGTGGGAGATGCCCCGGCAGCGCCTCAGAGGGCAAAAAGTCAAGATAAATGGTCGCTACCACCACTCTTAAGGTAAAGTGCTGAAGGTGTTACAGTCGAGCTACAGAAATATTCAGATTAAACACACATATTTGTATTTTTTTATTGAACATACATAGGCCGTCGTTATTTTGTCTACAGGAGACGAGACTACAGGATCAGTCTGATCCTACAGTGCTAAAATACTATCATCTGCGTAGAAGATATCAGAGACATTACGTTGTCATGTACATACACAAAACACTAACACAAACAGAAGTGACGTTGAGTATGTACGTGTGGAAAATGTAGCGTGCAGGGTGAGATTCATTGACATATATCTGGCTGTCTGTTCCCTTTACTTACTTCCCTATGACATAATATTAGTACCATAAAAGTGTTGTAATTCCGTTTAGCTATCATGAATATTTCACTATTATTACCAAATGTTTCTTAGGATTTTCAAAACATTTATATTTTTTTAAGTAGTACCTTTATTTCATGGTGAAAAATATTTATTTTCTATCACTGTTACATTTTACACCCGGATTGGCTAGATTAGGTCAACATTTTTTTCCCCTCTTTCCTACTCACCTCAACACGTGGCTAATCTTTATACATTTCTATTCAGTCATAATGACAATTTCAACAATAACCAAGAGGCCAGAACATTAGAAATGTTTAATTGATGATTTTCATGGACATTCAAACTTTAATAGCTTATCACAATACTTTAATATAATTACACAGAATAGATTATTTTCCTATGATTAAAATAAACAAATTATATTACACATCAATTAAACACCTTTATTTAAGAATATAAACCAAAGCAAAGCATTCATTAACTACTCATTTATAACCTCAGGTATATTGGCTATCACTAAGACCTGGCTAACTTATAGAATGATACTAACAAATGTGGAATACTATAAACCACTTACTACTGTCACGCACACGCACCCACTCAAACTCACCGCCCCTTCTTTGATACGTCTCCACAGCTCTTATCAGAGGGGTGAACTATTAAAATTTCAACAACCAGGTTCTGGGAGTGCGCTTGTTAAATTTTTAAAAATGTATGTACACTTACTTTAAATCTATTTTAAAATATTTACAACGGATCTCACTGCCTGAAGGGCCACTGAACTGATTAACATAAAAGATAACAAAACAAAACACAGGATTGCGAGCAAACACCACTCCACAAACACCACACAAACACAAAAATATCTGGACACACAAAATAACTCAAAATAATAACAATAATGCTAGCTGGATAGCATAAATAAACTTTGTCCTATTGTACAAAATAAAAACAATTTGTTATGTAACTTACATAGGAATGGAAATCATAAGTTTTTCCCTCCTCTCTAGGGCGACTCCGGAGACGTACACAATTTCCGAACGGAGAACAAGCTCTGCCAACTTCCGCCCTTCATATAGTGACGAAAAAAAAAAAAAATAAACTAAAATATCAAATGTACATAATAATGAAAAGTAAAGTGACCTTCAAATGGTAACAAATTAAGGAGTGGTGAGAGAGAGAGAGAGAGGTGCGGCTGACCCTTCCTCCCCCCCACTGACCCCATTAACCCCCCATTTCTGACCTGCGATCACTCGTGGCGCTAACCGCCACAAGGCTGAACTAAACAAAGCACAAAGGGGGAAAAGAAAAACAAATATGTAAACAAATAAAATAAAATACGGGTACCAGGTCCGTGACACTACTAATAATAAGAAAATTTACTTTGATAAATAAGTTCTAATACAAAAAGAGTGAACTTAATACTTCCCAGACGAGGGGCAGCTCCCCACCGTGCAAACAATGTTACCGTATCATACTAAGCAGCGGGATGACGACGTAAGCACAGAAACGAAAGAAAGAGTTCTGGTAACAAACACTGCTACCAGATATTGCTGTGTTTCACAGTCCCTATTCCGTTCACCGGACAGAGGACTGGAGGGCGAACTTCTGTCCACACTAAGAGCAGTTGGCCGCCGGGCACTACCCGTTGATTGTATATTCCTCACTTGTTTAGCATGGTTATCAGGTCGAACAATTGATTAATGTTTCCTGTCACTACAAAGCAGACCAGGCACTGAAGGGCAGGCAGCGGCCGATAGCACATCCGGACTGAGACTAGCACAATATGGGTATCAGCAAGAACTCGTTGGAGTAAAGGAGTAGTGTAATGTAGCGGGCAAGGGCAATTGGATGATTTGACATTGGTTTTCTTGCCTCTGACGTCATGTTCGCTCTCACCATCAAAACAGTCGAAACAGTATTATATCTTTTTTTTTTATTTTTTTTTTATCTATACAAAGTAGGCATTTTCATGGGAATTTATGGGCTAAAGGAGACCAACTTATGTAGGCCTCCTATCTGAAAGCCCACCCACTAGAGGGCCGTTACCCCGAATGGACGCCCAATTTCCACTCAGACCATAGCCAGTATTCGAACCTATGCGCTCGGGGATCCCAAGACCCCAGAGCACAAGCGGTTCCACTGTACCACGGCGGCCCTCATCTGGTAACAGTGTTTGCACGGCGGGCAACTGTCCCTTATCTGGACAGGGCTTTAGATATTGTAACAGCTTTTGATGAATTTTAGACGGCTTTACCGTGTCGCAATGTTATGTCGAAGGCTTTGTGGATATCTAGGAACACCTCTATCATGAATTCTTTTTTGGCAAATGCCTCTGAAATGCAATACCCCAGGTGTGTTAGGTCATCCATCGTGCTTCGTTACTTCCGAAACCCCGACTGTTCATCACCTAACAAATCCTTCGCCTCTAAAACAAAAAGCAGCCTTCGCTTTACCATACGTTCCATGACCTTATGTAGACAACTCGTGAGCGCTACTACCTATCCTCTGCTCCTAAAATTTGCTCACTATCTGATATTATATCCTGAATGAATTCCTGACTATAGAGAGTTAAACATATTCTTTCATTATTTTTCTTTTTTTCTGCAAAAGGGAGAAGCTGACCAAGTTTAACACGGAAAATAAAGCTCTCGTATTTGGCACCTCCCTTTAAAGGTTCACAAAATTATCCAAAACACATGGGAAAATTTCTTAAAACCTCCCTTTTAAATAAAGTAAAATCATAGGAAGTAGAAATATAGAAACAGGTAGGGAGTTTAAGACTTTACCAGAAAAGGGAATGAATGATTGATAGTGCTAGTTAACTCTTGTATTAGAGTGTTTGAAAAAATGGGATGAAAGGAAGAAGAAAGTCTTGTACGGAGGGGCTGCAGAAAGAAGGAATACACGTAGTTAATAAGATCAAGAGAGAGAGAGAGAGAGAGAGAGAGAGAGAGAGAGAGAGAGAGAGAGAGAGAGAGAGAGAGAGAGAGAGAGAGAGAGAGAGAAGGGTGGAGCTGAAGACAAGTAGGTTTACTAATCCCCTCCCCAGAACTAACCAGGTCTCCTTTAGTTGGTTTTAATGGACCTATTTCTTCTTTTGTCTTCCTCGCATATGGTCGTACGTGAAGAAATCCCTTGGGGTCCATCTTTGTCTAGTTGGCTACTTTAATCTTATAGTTGCTTTTAGCTTTCCTTGTGAGTTTCTTAACTGTTTTAGGCAATTCACTACAATACGACCTCAAAATCTCTTATCATACCCTTAATCACCTATATATATATATATATATA
>CM035185.1:18510052-18524147 GCA_020233015.1 Callinectes sapidus | reverse complement strand
TATATAATTCCTTTTGCTATGATATGGATCATCATCTAACCTAACATTATAGGCTGAGCAAGGTGACTCTACACCAGTATTTCTTCATCTTTTTTGAGTCATGGACCCGTTTAAGAAGCTGATGGACTCATTTCCCCAGATATATTGACATAAATGTAGCTTTGCATGCAACGTGTAAAATCTACTTTATCTATTAATATTATATTATCTCATAAATATATCACATACTAAAAGGTATTGTTGAATTTTAAAATAATCTATTATATATATATATATATATATATATATATATATATATATATATATATATATATATATATATATATATATATATATATATATATATATTATATTATATCATATGTATACACGATTGCCATACATGTGATATCAAATAAAATGAATACATAACTGATAATCGTCAACAAATTCTAATAAATTATCTGTAACATTACATTAAGAAACCCAATGCTATAAACATGTCACTCACTTCAGTGGTCACACCGTCGCCAGCCTTCAACCTCAGCAATCCACAGTATATATATCCAGTCCTCACCTAAACATCACTGCACCGGCTTTGCAAGTCCAAGCATGAAATTTAAAGTGATCATTAACTTCATATATATACCACTTGGACAGTGACTGCTAGACCAACCAAGCAACAAATCATTGGGGCATAAATAACCGCCTAACTCCAAATTGAATGCAGATTTTACTCCAATGGGTCTTTTGTTCAACTTATTTGATATACTGAACATGGCAGTCTGTAAATCTCTAAAGGTTAGAATATAATCAACTGTGATGCACAGACACTTTTTGATTTATTTAATTATCGACTCACTTGCTCCATTATTCTAAGGTGCATCACTTGGCTTACTAAATTTCCATGTTACATCTTCCTCCAAGCCAATGTTTTCAAGCTTCTTATTAACTGATACTAATTGAGTCCATTTATCAAAATACATGAATTTTGGAGCACCTCTGATTGCAATGAACCTTTGAAATGTTGATAAAAAATCCTCAGCATTAAACCCCTCAGCCAAATCCAAGTACACTGCCCTGGTGACCAAACAATTGAATACGACACCATATGCCTTACTACAGGTTCTCTTTTTTACCGCATCCTTTATTGTGAATGGCCCGAACAAGTCCACTGCCGTGTGATAGAAAGGTGGGGCAGGTTTCAGTCTTTCAGCCCTCACTTGACCCATACATTGCTTTTCTGTCCTTTTCTTTAGCTTCCTTTATACAATACATTTCTATTTAATAGTCTGGATAATCTTCCTGGCACTAGAAACCCAAAATTTTCTCTGCAATTTTGCTAAAGCATGATCCCTCTTATGTAGGCCTTTTATATACAACCTTGTCACTGGATGGTTAGATGGTATCAAAATAAAGCTTTCCTGGTTCCAATTTCCCTTTTAACCACTTGGATATTCTTTCACCTACCATAATCACTCCATCATTGAGTTTAGGCCCCAATCTCTTGAACCTGATCTGCTAATCAATCATGTCCTTTTGCATTTCTTTCACCCACATCAATTCTACTTCCTTTACATCCTCAACTGTAGGTTCCTTCAACATACCCTTCAAAGATTTATATTCGAATACAGTTCTAACTCGGCAAGTAACTCTCAGGATTTTTGAATTATCACCAATTTTCTCCAGTTCGATTACGCTTACGGTTGTGGTTTCCTTCTGGTAATAGTCATGATAATGCCAGCCATGTCTGATATTTGTTCCTCACAAGTTCGTCTGATAGGCCATTCTGTGACTGGAAGGGTTAAAAATCTAGGTCCATTTTGCCAGATGGAATCCTTCCCTACTCCTTTAGGGCCACATGGTTTTGAGGGTAAGTCTGCAACATTCATACATACTTGAGTCAATCCACCACCACTCTCTCGGATCTGTTTTAATTTGAATCTCTACTATGCGGACAGCTGCAAAAGTACTGAAACCTTGGGATTCCTTCTGGGTTCGTGATCTTACAGTTGATGAGTCTACCATATGAAATACTGATTCAAATTCCCAATTAAATTGCTTTACAATAGTTTCCCTCATCCTTGCTGCCATAAGAACACCATATAGCTCCAAGCGAGGAATAGACAGTTGTTTTACTGGTGCAATTTTGTTCTTTACTACAATCAGACTTGCAACAAACAAGTTTTTAGCAATCTGCCACCTTACATATGCACATGCTCCGTATGCCTGCAAACTACCATCCAAAAATATTACAAGTGTGGGCCTTCAAGATGCATTAGATGGTTTTAGGTTCCTCCTGAATGTCAAGTCCTCCAATTCATACAAATTCACACACACACACACACACACACACACACAAAAGTTTCCATTTATTCACCGTAGAATTGTCCAAGAAGTCATCCAAAATCAATTCCCTTATCCCCTGGAGGTGATTTTGTAATCGTGGATCTCATCAATATTTTCGCTTGCAGTATTACAGGCACAGCAAATCCCAAAGGATCATACAATGATGCAATTTGGCTAGGGATCCTTTTACGTGTCAAATTTTGGGGAAACTTGGTTTCAATTTCATGCCTCTGTAAATTTGGACGAGTCCTCATTTTCCTTACTCTTGGAAATAGATCGAAATTTACAGAGAAGAAAAAATAGTCCTCTTTGGGCTTTCACTTTAGACCTAAAATTTTCTCACAATTTGATTCCATAACATTGACATCATGACTCTCATAGTAACCACTGATTAACCAATAGTTTACACGAAAACCTTTCTTGGCAAGAACCCCTTCTGTATCATGGATTAGGTTAAATGCTTTGTCTACATCAACAGTAGAAAGGAGTACGTCATCCACATATGTGTTGTTCATAATCATGTCTTTCACTTCTGGAAAATCACTGCCAAATTTATGGACCGTTTCTCTCAAAGCTAATGTGGCTATGGCTCTACTTGGTCTATCTCCAAATGTTAAAGAGTTCAGCACATAATGATCTGGTTGTCTATTGATGCCCATGTCTCTCCACAAAAACCTGTGAGTATGCTGATCCAACATACTGATTCTAATGGTGTGATACATTTTTTATATATCACCTGCCATAGCTATTTTTCTCCTGTCTGAATCTGAATAGTAATCCCAACAAATTATTCAATATAATTGGGCCCATTGCCCAAAATTCATTTAACTTCGGTCCCATATATGAAGCTAATGAGTTGAAAAAAAAATGCGCATAGGGGTTGAGTTAGGCTCTGGTTTTAATACCTCATGATGATGGATATAATGAACAGGACCATTATAATTTCAAATTTCACTGTCACTCAGCTTCCTTGCTATTTTTCTTCTGACCATATCCTCTATTTCTCTTTGATAATTCATTGAATATTCAACGTCTAGTTTTCTCAACCTATTTTCAGTAGTCCTTAATCTGGCAACAGCTACTTTTATATTATTTTTCAGTTGATTGGGCTCTTTGATCCAAGGATATCTTGCTATCCAGCATTTTTGTTTATCATCATAAGTGAGTCCTTTCTCAGTCAATGCAAGTTCCTTTTCTCACTTTAAGTTTACAATTCTAGATTCAGGACAACCTCTGTGTAGACACTTAACACATTCATGATCACTTTCTATACCTCTGTCCTCTCTGGTGAAAAATCTATCGAATTGATCCCTTTGACTTTCTTTAAATGCAATGGCAATTTCTTTCAAAGGTACCATACCTGATAGTTTGTGAGTCCTTACAACTATGTTATAGCTAGTATTGACAAAACTAGTAATATCATCGTGCCTGCCACATATGCTGAGACCGAATTGATTCTCGATCTCGCCACGAGGAAGATATACATCCAGTGTTGATATTCCTACAAACAACCCAGAAATTCTAGATATATAAATTTCTTGGATTGTGGTAAATATTTCAGTAATCCCTATAACATCAATCTCCCAAACTTTAAGGCTTTGCTGAATGTCAGTGTAGTCTACAGTGAGAATGAACCAATTAATGTGTTATGGGATTCCGGATCAGATGTATTGTCAATCCCACACAGTCACTCTTGGGTCGACATCGGCGAAGTGGAGGAATTACACTTGGTGGAGGTGTGAGGTGGAGGAGGAGAACTGAACGCAGTGAAGGCTCGAGATGGAATGTATTTCGTCAAACAGATAGTCAATGACATTACTTCTCATGATGAAGATTAACATTTAATTAATCATCAAAGTACTTAGAATAGACATTCATAACACACAATAAACCGTTTTACATACAAATAGCAGTATTATACATGAAAATAAAGAAAAAGCTTGCAACATTTAACAATCTTTTCACCTCTAGTAACACTAAACAATTCAGCACAGAAATCACTCGATCATTATCTCGAACACTCATTCACCAAACTGAATCATTAACTCACACACCCTCGCTATCTCGAACATCCTCCCCACCATAGGAGTATCAGACTCCTATTCTCATGTATCCAAAGTAACTTGAATTGCAGATATGCACTAACTTAATACTAAACAATTTTCAAAAGGTATACCATAAATCTTACCAATACCACAAAGAAATCACATGCAATTACCTCGGTAAAGTTACAATTGCAACCTTACAGGTTGCTTCACCATGCGTCCCGAACGAGTAGTGATAGATACAGGGCGAGAGTTACCACAATCATTACATTCAGTCCTAACGTCTTCTTTTCCTACAACCCAAGATGCTGCATCAGTTTCATCACAATAACTAGTCACCTCCAAGTCGTGCAATCTTTGCACAGGCCTACATATAACACCCTTTGAAGTCCGAACTTTTATACTTCTAGTAATATTGTCTTTGCCAGGAAACATATCTACTACTACACCAAGGGGCCAATACATTCTTAGAGTATTATCTTCCCGAATCATTACAAGAGAGCCTTTCTTAAGGTTGCACCTAGGAACGAAACCTTTGACTGTTGGAGGCAAGTTTGTTATATAATCTGAGCTCCATAGGTTCCAAAATTGATCTACCTGATGTTGACGCACTTTCTCTTGTATGCACAAATCTTTACTAGATAAAGGTACAAGAAGGTTATTACAATGTTCTAACTGAGCTCCAAATGTGCCTCCAATAAGGAAATGTGAAGGGGTCAAAGAGGGAGAGGCTTCAGGTCCTACACTATTGAAAGTCAAAGGTCTAGAATTTACACAAGCCTCGATTTCATGAAGGGTAGTTTCTAGCTCAATTTTTGTTAAACATCTTACACCTAGAGTCTTCCTGAGGGCAGTCTTAACTGATTTGGTAAGGCGTTCCCACCAGCCTTCCCACCATGGTCCATGCGGGACTATGAATTTCCAGTTAGGAGCAAGTGGACCAAAATGCTGCTACAGTTTCTTGGAAACAGTGATGAAGGTCTTGACATTGTCAGAATAGACGTTAGGAAGCCCTCTCCTGCGTAAAGCTAGTAGACAATCTTTAACAGACAGGGAGTCGGTAATTTCTAGGTGCACATCCCTAACAATAGCACAAGTAAATAGCAAGATGTAAAGCTTTTTGTCATGATCAACACAATAGAGTGGGCCAGCATAGTCCAAACCAGTTACAGAAAATGGTGGTGATGGTCTTACTCTTGATTCTGGCAAGGGAGCAAAGGGTTGATTACAAGGTTTTGACTCATGTCTACGACATACAACACAATACTTACAAATACTCTTTGCCAGCCTCCTTACACCAAATATCCAGTACTGGTTTCTCAAGGTGGAAATAAGAACTGCTACTCCAGCATGTTTAAGTAAGTTATGCTGAAAGCGAACCAGAAGCATTGCCACATTACCTGATGGAATTATTATGGGATGCTTAGTTTCATATGCAAACTTTCAGAGTTCTAATCTCCCTTTGTTTCTCAAAAGGCTTTCATTATCTAAAAGGGGGGATCAACATTAGTCAAGGGAGATCATTTAGGTATTTTCTTATTTTTCTCTAAATTCAAATTTTCCTTAGGGTAAGCTTCTCTTTGCACACAATGAATCATCGTTACTTTAGCCTTGGTTAACTTGTCATATGTTAAAGAGCCAGAACATTTATTTACTTTATCCTTGCAATTATTAATAAATCTCATAACCCATCCAACAATGCTTATGACCTTTGGGAGATCACTCCAACGAGTAAATTCAAAAGCAGATTGTGATTGGTCAATCGCCATAAAAGCCACCACATGCTGTTCAGCAAAAACCTCGTCAGGTGGCAGTGTCTGGTTCGCCTGAGGACCACCCATTCTGGTATTGGAAAGCCATGCTGGACCACTCAGTTAGTGTTCTGCAGATAGGAAATGATTAGCCAACACACCTCTAGAAATGAGATTAGCAGGATTAGTCTTCCCTGCACAGTGAAACCAATCATCTGCTGATGCCATTGTCTGAATCTGTCACTCTTGTTACGTACAAACGTTTTCCACTCACTTGGGTGTTTTGATATCCAGGACAGCACAATCGTAGAAACAATCCAACAGAAAACAGGTAAATCCATGTGAAGGGCAGATTTAACAAACTGTACTAGCCTTGCACAAAGCAATGCACCGAGCAATTCTAGACGGGGTAACGTTAAACTCTTAATAGGTGCTACTCTCCCTTTCGACAAAACAAAGCACACTTCATACCTATCATAAGCAAGGGGGATTGGGAGGTAGATACAGGCACCGTACCCCTTCTCAGAGGCATCACAAAATGCATGAAGTTCCAGTCCTCTCAAACTTTTCCACTCATTACCAGGGAAATAGCAACGCTTAATCTTCCATGACTGTAAAACATAAGTGTCTGTAAGCCAATTATGAAACTTGGCTAGTAACTCATTAGGTAGCACCTCATCCCAGGTAAGACCAAGTCTCCATATGTCCTGAAATAGTATTTTAATGTACATGATGAAAGGACTAATAAAACCCAGAGGGTCAAAAAGTTTAGCAAGCAAACTGGGAACTATTCTCTTATTGACAGGAGACTTTATTGCATCTTGCACCTCTAGACCTGCAATGAAAAACAGTCTTCAGTTACATTACATTGTAACCCCAGAACCTTAACAGTGGTTTTGTCCTATGTACAAGGGTCATAGACATTCTCCATCAAAGACTTGTTATTAGACACCCACATGGACAAAGACATCCCAGCTGCTGCTAAAATTGATTGTGCCTCATGACGCTTAAATTGACCCTCCTCAACGCTGTCAGCCCCGGACAAGTCATCTACATACAAATTTTCCCTCAGTTCTTGCACTGCCTCAGAATTAGGATACTTTTGAAGGTGGTACTTGATGGTTACGTTCAAGAGAAAAGGGCTGTTCTTGTTTCCAAAACGGTACACGGGTGAATCGCTTAGTGCGACTGACACCGTTAAGAGACCATAGGAATCTGTGAACGTCTCGGTCTTCTTTACGAATGCCAATCTGAAGGAAAGCTTTACTTATGTCCGCTGTTGAAGCTATTTGCCAAAGCCTAAACCGCATGACTGTCTCCACTAGGTCAGGGTTGAGGGAAGGACCAGTTTCTAAGCAATCATTAAGTGATATTCCGTTGTAACTAGGGGGTGAGGCATCGAAGACTGGTCTTACCTTGGTTGTGGTGCTGCTTTCTCGTACAACCGGACGATGGGGTAAATAGTACACCGGTTGCCCGCTCTTAAGCTCACATGACCGAACCTCTTCAATGATACTCTCCTTCTCATAGTCCTCAAGAACAGCATCATACTTCCTTTGAAGACTTGGATCTTTGTTTAACCTGAAACTCAAACTTAGTAATCTCTTACGTGCGAGTCTCTCATTATCCTGTAAATCAGACAGCTATATCAGACTTCCAAAGTAAAGTTACCTCAGATCTACCATTAACAAAGGAAACTGACTTGTTAAACTTTTCTTGAACATAGTCAGGAACAGAACTAAAATACAATTCATCAGGGGTAACTCAAATGCTTTCTAAGTCCCAAAACTTATTTACTTCACACTCTGTCACATGATTAACACACAAAAGCTGAGTAAGTGAGCTAGTTTGTTCATCTATAGTCCAAGAACCTGAGAATATCCATCCAAACACACTCTTCTGGGCAACCAGTCCTTCAGTTAGCAAAACCTGGTCAGGGAGCAAAAATTTTCCAGTAATGGTCAAGTCCCACTAATATGTCCACAGTCACATTTCCATCTGTCAAATAATCATCAGCAAGCGGTAAGCCTAACTTGGTAACAAAATGCAAGGGAACGCTTTGGCGGAACAAGGTAGGACAAATGGTAGGAATCTCAACTGCTTGTAATGAATGTCCTATACCAGTGCGGTCCTTAATACAAAAGTCATAAATGTTACACATGTGACCCCTCGTGGTCTTGTTACCAAAAGCAGAATAACTCACCGGCTCAGAACACACCCACTTTGGTCGAACTTTCTTAACAAATTTACTGGACACATAAGACCTGTCTGAACCATTGTCAAAGAGCACAGTAGCCTCAACATATTGTCCTTGTTCACCACACACTTTCACCTTTGCCGTCTGTAAAACAGTACAAGTTGTATACACAGAGTTATCACTTTTAGATCTACTCGGAACTACGCCAACATGGTTTACCTGAGGCGAGCGAACTTCTGTCTCTTCTTCCTTGGTGTCGTTACTAGATAGTACAGGCTGGTTCATAACAACACTGCTGTCTTTAGTCTAGCCGCCAGACACAACCTTCCTACAACATAGTACATTATGATTACCTTTACAATGTGCACACTTTGCCTTACATCCCCTTGCTATATGTCCCTTGGTAAGGCACCGGAAACACAGGTTACCAGACTGAATTTTCTCTGCTCGTTCAGCTATAGATAACTTTAACACATTAAAGCATCTCTCACTTGGATGAGACTTGTTGCAGAATCCACACTTCACCTGTCCCATCGTTGAAGTAGTCTGAAGAACAGAAGCAGTATGACATGGTGTTCTCCTCCTTTCATGTCCCGATACGCAAGAAACTTTTTCCTTGTTCCTTTCACCTCGAAAGGATTCTGATGTTTCTCTACGCTCTAATTCCTGTTGAAGAAACTTCATAAGCCATGAAAGATCGCTCTCATGCCCCGAACCCTCTCTGGACCATTCCATGCGTATGTTGTGTGGAAGGCGTGACAAAATAACTGGAGTCAAAATTACACCATACTGATCTTCCTTCACATTCATTACTTCCAAACTACGCACATGCGACACAAGTTGATCTTGCATTTTCCAGAGTGAGGTAATATACTGTGGTCCAGAGGTCTTAGGAGGAGCAGTAATATTTAACAGTGCTTGAATATGGGCAAAGATAATGCGTTCGGATCTACCGAACCTCTCTTTCAACAACGAACAGGCAGTAGGGTAATTAGCGGTAGTGAGCGACAATCCTTGTATCACCCTTCTAGCTTCGCCCTCGAGGGAGGCATGGAGATAGCCAAACTTACTGATATCTGGAATGTTTGACTCGTCCACTAATGCCATAAATTGATCCCAAAAGGACTGCCATTCAAGAACATCACTAAACTTGGGTAACTGAATAGTAGGCAATTTCACTGCGTTAATCACAGAATCAGCACCAGAACTCTTAATACTGGAAGCAGTCTCACCTTTTCGTTTCTCCTTAGCCATTTCCAACAACATCTGGGTAGCTTGGAGCCTTGGGACTCTTATTGGTCTGCGAAACTGGTCGGCTTCGTCAATATCCTTTGCTAACTTCATGGGATCACTTATCAGCAACTCCACGGAACTCTGGGCGTCGTCCAAGGATGCCAGTCGCCGATACAAGTCATCGATAGCGTCCTCCAGTGCCACTCGTCCTACGTCGTCGTCAGCCAGCAACTCCTTCAGGGCTTTAGCAGACCGGCTGACCGAACCCCGCGCTGCCGCTCTCCTCCTCTCTACTGTCTTCTTATCTTCATCCATTTCGCCAACTTCAGGGAGAAGCCTCTAAAACTGTACGAGGAGTCCCTGTTCGGGCGCCAATATTGTCAATCCCACACAGTCACTCTTGGGTCGACATCGGCGAAGTGGAGGAGTTACACTTGGTGGAGGTGTCAAATGGAGGAGGAGAACTGAACGCAGTGAAGGCTCGAGATGGAATGTATTTCGTCAAACAGATAGTCAAGGACATTACTTCTCATGATGAAGATTAACATTTAACTAATCATCAAAGTACTTAGAATAAACATTCATAACTCACAATAAACCGTTTTACATACAAATAGCAGTATTATACATGAAAATAAAGAAAAAGCTTGCAACATTTAACAATCTTTTCACCTCTAGTAACACTAAACAACCCAGCACAGAATCACTCGATCATTATCTCGAACGCTCATTAACCAAACTGAATCATTAACTCACACACCCTCGCTGTCTCGAACAAGATGTATGTCTAATAGCTAAGAAAACTAATAGCCAAGAAACTGTGTTTAAAAGGCAAGGATATAAAATTTTTTATGGTCAAAGTTGGCAATGTTATTGAACATCATTCAAGTAAGGAGTACTGCATACCACTCATGGATAAAGCTGGTAAAGTTTGGGAAATTGATGTTATAGGAATTACTGAAATATTTACCACAATCAACTAGTGCAGTAAATAAAGAATCTTGGATGATCACAGACGGTCTCGAGGACGATTTTGGGGGGACTAATTGGTTCTTGGCTCACGCCTCCTATTCGTCGCCTATAACTTTGCGGCGACTTCTGGGCACACAGTGTATCCCGTCCTAAAATTCTCATTTTCTTTGTTTAAGTTGATATATATATATATATATATATATATATATATATATATATATATATATATATATATATATATATATATATATATATATATATATATCCAAGCTTTTTTGTGATTTTTTGGAGAGATGTGCTTGCAGCACTTTGGTTTCACTCCATTTAGCATTTTTTTCTTTCCTTCTTTCTTTTTCTTTTTATCTATTGTACGTGATTCACCAAAGCTCTGAAAAGTCTATAGTGCCTGATGTCAAGCTTGTGCTCCTTTAAACATGTCAGTGCTCTCTACTCGTCTCTCCATAGTACTTTTTATTCCATCCACCTCTTACACTAAGCTGTGCATGTTTTTTAGTTGATTTTACTTTCCTGCTTCTGAGACCCTTGATTTTGCTGCCTGTCGTCGTTACTATGCGGATGTTAGTGTTATTTAGTATTTTAGATAGCTCTCGGGTCACTTGTTAACACATTTGACGAGGCAAATTTTCTTACAGTGCCGTGTTCACAAGTAACCCGAGAGCTGCTTCTATCCTTCTTTCTACGAATTCATCGTGAGTTTTCTCCTTCTTTTCATAAATCTATGATGTTCCTCAGTGCTGTGTCCCGTTACCCATTTTCTTCCTATTAATCATCAATAATCTTTTTAACCAATCTTCTTACCCTATCCATTCTTAAACATATCAAATCATCTTATCTTTTTCCGTGCTCATTCGGAGACGACCAATCACTTCAGAAAGTTAACAAATCACATAGGGACGCCACATAACACCTGACTTCCAATCTCTCCATGAATACTAATTGGGGCATAAAAAGACGTAGTAATGCTCAATGCCTCAAAACTCAATTCCTCCACCGAACATCTCGACACAACCTTCCAGACAGCTATCTTTTCTTTTTCAATGCCACTTAAGTGTCCTCCTCTTCTACACTGAGTAATCATCAGTCTGTCCTTTACTTATTGTATAAACTGGAAGCGTCTAGTCCGATATCTTGCTAAAGCACCATTCATGAAATTAGGCGTTCTGAGGCATCACAAGTTTTTCTCATCCCCTAACTGTTAACTCTGTCCACGTCACTTTTCCACCGCCCGAG
The DNA here is from genome assembly GCA_020233015.1 of Callinectes sapidus. Lineage (NCBI taxonomy): Eukaryota > Metazoa > Arthropoda > Malacostraca > Decapoda > Portunidae > Callinectes > Callinectes sapidus. The sequence goes on along the minus strand of CM035185.1, from coordinate 18,512,370 downwards.
TAATCGCCGCATGTCTATGAGATTTCACGCACCCAATTTTATTAGACAAGATGGAATTCAGGAGAAGAAAAAAATAATAAATCATCCCTGTCCTCTAACTAACTATTTCCAGCCTCTTTCACACCACTGGAATGTTGAATCTCTTGCTAAGCTCTATTGAAATTTTCATACCGACTGCTATTGTAGCTTACCTGCATGCCTCCCACCCTCCCGTTACCTCGATGCGCAAAAATTTGGTCTTTTCTCGCTCCTAACCGGTTTCCTCAATCATTCATATTTTTATTTGCTAAACTCTGGAACTCTTTTCCAGCTTCTGCATTTTTTACTTCTTATGCCTTTATTTCAATTAAGAGAAAAATAGTTATCCCTTTGTTTTGACTCTTATTCTCGGTCCTGCAAAGGAGCAGATAGCCAAGTAGACTTTGTCTTTGGTTTCCTTCTCTTCTTTACATGAAAATGTTATAAGTATGTGTGTGTGTGTGTGTGTGTGTGTGTGTGTGTGTGTGTGTGTGTGTGTGTGTGTGTGTTGTGTGTGTGTGTGTGTGTTTCTATATATCTGTCTGTCTATCTATCTATCTATCTATCTATCTATCTATACACAAATACACACACACACACACACACACACACACACACACACACACACACACACACACACACACACACACACACACACACACACTAACACACGTACACACATGCTATTCATTGCCCGCTGGCCACACCATCTGCCTTCCTTGCCGGCAGGAGGTGTTGTGCCATGCATGCTAAACCCAGTCTCGCTCCTGCCCACCAGCTCCTCCGCCATGCTTCACTCCCGCCAGCCTAAACATTAACGAAGGAAGCCGGAGACAAAGGCGTGAAAAATAGTAATGAAGTACAATTATTCTGCCTCCAGCCGTATTTTAAGTGGCAGCCGATATCTCCTGACGGCGTGTCGGGCTGAGCGGCGGTGGTCCCCCCTCGCGTGTCTCCAGCAGGTAGCAGAAGGTCAGGGGTCACCCTCACCTGCAGGTACTTTACTGCCTCGGCGGCGCCTGCAATGAAGCTTAATTACCCGCCTAATGCACGTGGGGAGCCGGCAGGAAGGGAGGAAGCGTCGTGCGATAGTGTCTCTTGAAGCAAATTATTAGTGATAAACAATGCATCCGACACGGTATCTGTACAGGACTTATACTCCGTCCAGGCCATTGGCACGCACCGCACCCACGCATGTCATGGAAGAAATTGTCTCCCAGGAAGCTGAATATTAAACTAAATACAAAAGAGTGATGAAAATTTGTGCCACGATTCATTCTACTTTTATTTTTGGTGATAAGATTTTTTTTCATATTTTGTCTTGAAATATAATGTTGTTGACATCCTAGGAACACTTACTAGGTTCTTTCTGGGTCACATTGTTGAATAATATATTTTTTATATCTTCTCCTGTGAGTCACATATCATCTCTTGGTTCGCTGCACCAGTCTCATCAACAACACCTGACTCATCTAGCGTGACTAATGATGTGCCTGACATTTTGGTGTAGGGTGGCCCCAGCTTCTGTCCACCCCTCCCAAAAAATAATAAATAAATAAGAAAATAAATAAAATAAATAAATAAATAAGATGAATAAATAAAATAAAATGCTTGTTTATTCTCCTTGCAGGAACACCCCAGCCAGTTTGTCCTAGGCTTTGTCCTGACTGATGCCTTCCCAGCACTCCATCTTTCATTTGCAGTTAATGACATCATCTGCTCGGCGGCCACTTCCTGGCTGCTTGCTTGCCTGAGCTAATCATGTGGCACCATTCATCATGACCCTTTTCTATGACAGTATTTATCCTCAAACACGAGGAATATAGCGCGTGAGGAGCACACAGATAACGTGTCAGAGGTATGAGACACCTTATTTTCGCCCCACTCAGTACTTCGGCGAGGAGGCCACGCACATGTTCAGCAGGAGTATAATGTGCAACACTTCTCACCTTCTCACCTTCGTTGTCACCTGATGGCGACTCAGTGTCCAGCACTTTTATTCAACGGCACATATGTTGGTGGGGAAAATAATCATTCGCGCCACAAAGGCATAATATATGCATGCGTCTGCCCCCGTGTTGCCATATTTCACCAACTGAGGCAGGGCGCTGCGGGGTCTCCGGAGCCAAGAGAAGCAGCCGCCGTAGGGTTCCTCGTGTCAAAAAACATGACTAATTCAATAATGGTAATGATGGTAATAATAAACTCCCTCCCTTATATTCACATGATTTTAGAAAATGAAGGACTTTGATCCCCCTCCCCAAAGAAAAGACAAGAAAGAAGATATGAAGATTTGGTAC
>CM035185.1:18493017-18509952 GCA_020233015.1 Callinectes sapidus | reverse complement strand
ATATAGTATATATATATATATATATATATATATATATATATATATATATATATATATATCATACCTTATACAATTATTTACTATATGTATGTATCTATTGTATGTAATCTCGTTATTCGTAAATACATTGTAATGCTCACATAACTGCGTAGCGTCTAGAAGGTTCGTTGGTGACTAACTGGGTCACGTTTTATCAGGTCAGCGGAATTTATGTAACAAACAACCTTGCTCTATGGAGGCCGGGTACGCGCCGCATCGCTCCCCCGAGGGAAGCTAAGTATTTATGTAGTGCCATATATGAATTTATTTGTGATGCATGTATCTATATTATAATTGTGTAAATGTATTGTTAGAATAATAGTGTAATTTTCATTGGCGTTAGGGAGTTGTAATTAGCCGTGTCGCAGTGAGGGTTTTCTTGCCAGACACCACCAGATTTTGTAATTCTTGTTGAAAAATAAGTACTCTTCGGAGCCAGGGTTTTACAAGCTTACAAAGGTGTGTCGTTGCACATTAATACTTCTGAAATTCAAGTCAGTTAATTTCATGATAATTGATGGCATATGACATTGTTTGAGCCTCTATTCATAATTTCAGAAGATATTCATAAAACCATCTATAATTGTATCAAGGCAGGTAATTTGTCAATTTCTACTGACTTCAATGGACGTATACTAATATATAATTTACTTTGAATGTATTTAACAATAGGCAAATGCATGTGATGTATAGGAAATATAATGTTGTATCAGAGACTTAACGTTTCCGGTACGATCACTATCCTCGGCTGGCGGCAGAGAGCGAGCCACAACACCACCACATGGTTACAATCCACTCTACCACCTGCAAGACCAACATGAATTCCTCACCACATGGTTACAATCTACTCTCTACCACGTGCAAGACCAACATGAATTCCTCACCGCCAGTATCTTGGACTGCAGCAGATTTAAGAGCATTCTTAAAAGCTAGAGCTATACCCTATTCTGGGTACAGTAAAGCTGAGCTGGTTCGTATGGTAGAGAAGGCCATCGCTAACCCAGAAATAACAGAAATTACAGAGGCAAGTGACCACCAGACAGCAGCTACCACAAGAATAACAATTTCCGTAAACGGAAATTTAACGTTGTTTCAAGATCCACTTGCCCTAACCTCGTGGGATGCTGACCTGATATCCCTGCCTCACCTGACATCAGCCAAATGAATGGTTTATATCCTCTCCAAGGGAGGTTGGTCCTCAGAACGGGCAATATCGTATGAAAAAGAAAGGGGATATCAGCTTTTCATGGAGAAGCACATTGAAAAAGTGGAACTGAGGCAAGAGGACCACAACATGACTTATGTACGGGCCTTGTGCAGGAGGCAGACTGCTCAATCTGAAAAGCCATATCAAATGTGGCTTTTACTGAACAACACTGGGATGATTGAGACTGCTGGCTGTCAGTGCATAGAGTAAGCACAATGAACATTACGTATCAAGTGTTTATGAACATAGTAGCTTTCAATTAATGTAGTAATAATGTAGGCTGTTATGATTCAGCATGAATTTCTTACTTGGAAAAAAAAATCCTGTCTTAGATTTCATATGAAACAACTGGTAAAGATTTGTTAGATTATTATGCCATGAAACATCTCATTACATACCTTAAGCAACACTGAAAAGTTCTTTCACGTGTCTTCTATAAACCTTCCCTTCAACAACCATGGAAACCTAACCAAACCAAACCATTAGGAATACTTTTTAGAAATTGAAACTTTCAGTGGTGGTTAGACTAATTTCACTTGATTTCTTTTTGTTACTTTGCAGAGATGATGGGAGTTGCAAGCATGTTGTGGCACTAATGTTTGCCATAGAAGACTTTGTGTCACACAGAGGGGATCATGCTTCAGCAGCAACCTGCACTGATCTACCATGCACGTGGAACAGGCCCTGTCGCAACACCAAACAAGTAAAGGCAGTCGATCTGGATCCCAGGTATGTTTTAGTAGCAACAGTTTGCTAAGGCTAAGTCTACAGTGGTGTCAACATAATTTGCAATCTTGATTTAAAGAAGCCAATGGTATTACTGAAATATACTTATTTCTCAATATTATCTAGGTTGTAAGAGTTCAATCTGATCTATGATGCTAAGGCTGTCTGCATTGGTGTCAATATAATTTGCAATCTTGTTTTAAAGAAGCCAATGGTATTACTGAAATATACTTTTTTCTCAATTTGTGGTGTGTGTGTGTGTGTGTGTGTGTGTGTGTGTGTGTGTGTGTGTGTGTGTGTGTGTGTGTGTGTCTGTGTGAAAGTCTGCTGTGTGTTGGCAGCATATTTTCCTCCATTCCTGGAGATGACTTGTTTGCCTTGGCATAAATATCTAATTGCATTTCATGATTTGCAGGATAGACACCTCAACCGGACGTTCCATTACCCCTCGTCCAGAACATTACAGAGCCTGTACATTTGCACCGAACTTCAATCCAGGGAGAAGTTTTCGTGAATTTATGGCTACCCGTCCATCGCTTAACTGTTATGGACAGATGTTTTTCCCTGATGTGAACAGGCAACCACCCACCATCACTGAGCTTGCAGGGGCATTTGGTAAGTTAAGATCTACATTACCATTTGTTGATTTTGTAAAACAACATTTAGATAGTGCAGATATTGAGTTAATACATTCAAAAACACATGCCCAGTATAAATCACAAATGCAGAGGGCTCAAAGAGTTGGAGCATTGACTTCTACAACTTTACATAAGGCAGTGCACTACAAGGGTAGTGATAGTGAAAATTACATTGTAAAGGAAATCATGGGACTGTCAGGTTTTCCAGGTAATTTGAGTACCAAATATGGTAAAGAAACTGAGCCCATAGCAAATAAGCTATACTTCAAAGAGATGGAAAAAAAACACAAACAATTCAAATTTGCAGGGTGTGGACTTTTTATAAATAAAGACAATCCACTACTCCCAGCAACTCCTGATGGCATTGTCAGTTGCAAATGTTGTAGCAAGGGGTTATTAGAAGTAAAATGCCCCTATAGTGATAAATATAAATTTCTTAGTGGCAGGGAAATAGCCCAGTCTAATACTTACCATTTAACTATGGGAGAAAATAACCGCATTGCACTAAAGAAGTCCTCTCCCTGGTATACTCAAATTCAAACCCATTTAGGTGTTTCTGGGATGGATTGGTGTGACTTCGTAATGTTCACTCAAAAAAGTCCCCATTTGACAGTGGAGAGGATCTATTTCAACAAGGCTTTCTTTGACAGTTATAAAGAAATTGCAATGAAATTTTATTATAGATTTGTCTTGCCTAATCTTCTCAAATCAACAGTTAACTCAAGAGGCAAGCAATATGTAAGAGCTCTTGATAATGATTGTATTTGTACAGTTATTTGGTGACAGACAAGGAGGACATGAGAAGGGTGGTTAAGGAGTTCTGGGAAGAGATTGGAGGAGTAGGTGAAGTATCTGAGGTGAGAGAAAGATGTGTGACACTGGAAAGGAAGAATGCAGATGAACTGAATGAAAGAATCAGGAGAGAGGATTCAAGAGTAAAAATTAGTTGAAGCCAGAATGAGAAGGTTGAATGCAGGAGTAAGAATGGGGAATGACAGGATAGGTGTGCTACTGTCTACTGGATGTAGTGGGTGGTTATGGGAAAGACTTTGGAGTTAGATTTAACAGTGAGAAAAGTAAGGTAATGATTGTGAATAGGTCAGAGGATGAAAGCAATGCAATGTGGAGGATAGGAGTGAATGAGCTGGATCAGGTACTAGAATATAAGTACCTGGGGATGTGGGTTAGCCCAAATGGATATGAGAAAGCAAAGAATTAAAAGATTGGGAGAGGATGAATCGGTGGGGCATGTAGTACTTGAGTGTGAGAAGTATGAAAGAGACAGAATGGAGATGATGCAAGTGATTCTGACTGAGTTAGGGCATAGTTGGGATAAGAGAGTGGAGAAGACAGGAAGGGAATGGATGGTGTTCCTGCTGGGACTGTGTAGAGAGACGAATGAAAAGATGATTGAAGCTGTGAATGAGTTTCTAGAGAAAATGTGGCATGCCAGATGTAGGGAAAATGAATGTGCAAGATACTGCTTTTCTTCTGTCTGTGTTTGTTTGTTTTTGTTTTCTACAGGAGTTGCTGATATAAAGCACTGGCCCTGGAGCGATCCCGAGACACCTGTAGCATCAAGATCAAAATCACAGTGTTATATTGCTTTACAGGAATAAAGTATGTTCATCTTAATTTCCAATAATGTTTACCATACCACAATGACTCATACATGTTTATTAATAAATAGTTATACAAAAAATAACATCTTTACATATCCTTTAAAATTACATGGCAGAGAGTGTTGGGGGTACAAGTACATTTAAGTGGTATAGATGTACTTATAGATATGTTATTTGCAATCAAATCTACACAAGTGGTGGCATCATATTGCATAATACGGCAACTATTACCACAATGTGATCCATGAGGGGCCACATCCTTTGGTGAACTGTCTGTTCTAACAGTTTAAATATTTTCATTCTTCCAATGGCTCGCTCGACATGGATACGTACTGTTGCTAGACTTCAAGTTTTAGCAATTTCATTTTGAGTGAGCATCCTGCCTTTACTGGGTTCTTTCCTTGCAAATGGTGGGATGTGTAGTTTTGCACCACGCTGGAGTATTAGATCACCAATGTTGAAGCCCCTGTCCACCATTATTGCATCACCTGGTTCAACTTTATGAATGAACTCTGCTTCTGCATGATAGCGGTCTGACGTATTACCTCCATACACACTTGACACAAATGTTATCAGCCCTGTGGGAGTAATTCCAACGAGTACTTTTAGTGTGTTGTGATGTTTATACTGAGAATATGTGGTAACCTGAGCAGAAGGATTTGTTGGTTTGACTGTGAAAAGCTCTGTGCAGTCTAGGATTGTTCGTGTGTCAGAATACTGATCAGGAAAATCTTTTTGCAAACTTGCATGCACCTGTGCTGCAGTTGGCCATATAAGCCAGTCCTTAAGTACTAAATAAAGTACATTAATCCAAGTTATGATGATACTACTTGCAACGCTTCGTACTACTTCAAAAAGATCTGCCAAAGTACTGAAATCAAATCCTGTTCTAATATGCATTAGGGTCATTAAATATTCATGCAACTGTGACAACTTCCTTTTAGCATGTGCTTTAGTAATACCTGGTGGTGTATTCTCATTCTTGACACTATTTAGCCCTCTCCAATAATGTATGTCAGTCACATTTTCTTTGATCAAATTAAACAAATATAAAAAATCCTTTTGTTCCATGCCTGTATATCTCTTAATGCTCTCATTATTCCTCAGAATTTTCTGAATAAAGGCGCTTCGTAATGCTCCGTTTTCCACAACATTGTTACAGTGCTACTGAAATAAGAAATAAGAAAGATTAATAGTGTGGAGGTCATATTATTCCATGTAAAATATAAATGAAGTTCCTGCCATATCTGTAGTAGGTACTAAAATTAATTTTCTATAGGTAGCTGGGAAACTATGCACACATGTACTTGGCGGTACATTGTCACTTCCTTTCAATTTACACTTGATCCTCATGTTATGGCCTACATTATTGGTAATACTCTATCTCCAATCTCACTGCATTACATCTGAATTTCAAGTCCTGGTAATATTATTAGTTCCTAGACTTGAGGACAAGAACTTGCATTTATCCCAAAATCATCAATGTAAATAGTTTTCTGCAACAGTGAAAAGACTATTGGCACTCTTTACAACAGAAAAACATAAGAACGTATAGCATAGGTATACTTTACTCACCTCATGTACATGCTCATCAGTTTGTGAAGCTTTCCCAAGTGTTGTACACTGATCAGTCTGCACCTCTACATCTACTAGTTCTGCAGCAATTTCACTTTGGTTAGGAGCTCCATATGTGTGGTCAACCAAAACATTGCAACTCTCATCAGGAACTGTAGCATCTGTAGAACATACTAATAATTATTAATCACAAATGTGATGAAGCCTAAAAAAAAGAAAAAAAATGAAAAAAAACTACCATAAGCTCTAGGTTTACTTGATCGTATAGTTACTGTTGACAAGTACAAGTGTAGCCAAATAAATGTAAGATATCTTCCAGTGCTGACACAGTCATGGGTCAGATGTCAAGTGAATATTTGTGTGATTACCTAAACATTTTGGGTAATATGCAGATAACACTAACCACTGTTCTCTGTTTAGGATCATACATCTCAAGCAGTGAATTTTAATTCTTGAGACTATGTTAAAGCATTCTTTTCTCTATGAAACCTATTCTTCTCATCTAAATGCAACAAAAAAAATAAATAATAATAATAAATAAATAAATAAATAATAATAATAATAATAATAATAATAATAATAATAATTAACTAACCTAACCTTAACTTAGCAATCTTAAGCAAAAAATTAAGTAACTAAAATGTAACCTACCTGAATCTTCTGTGGTGGTACACACTTCTACCTCCCCCCAGTCTTGGACACTGAGGGGCAGCACTTCCTCTTGAGAGAACGGTGTTTCAGTGTTGCACTGTGAGGATGTTGCGGCGTTGTTAGGCTCTGCAATGACAACTTGCCTTTGACACTGGAGAGTGTTAGCCTTCCTGTTAATCTGAGCTAGGTAGTTTCTTCCCCACCCATTATAAGAAAACAAAACTGGGTCTGGATGTTCAGGTGATGGTCCATTGTTCCATTCCATTAAGTGCAAGGAGCATATGGCGTGATTAACTGTTGCCTTCCATCCACCTGCACGCCTGCACCTCTCCCCCCATAATCATCTTCCTTCTTTTGGCTTGCTTTTATCCGCTCGGAAATCTCGCAAATCCTTTGGTCCCTTGGTCAGTCTCTCGCTTCCTTTTTCTTGAATCAGACGTGCAGTCTGCCACGGCACACGTATAATTCGGCATATTGGTTGGGAAATGGCTTCCAGCAGATCTTAGAGTTTTGCTTACACGCTCACGAAGTTACCAGTCTTCCTAACGGGGCGTACTTCAGTTCGTCGTACAGGGATCACCAGCGACTTGAAGATCTGAATCTTTGTCCGTCTGCACAGGTATCGACAACGCCAAATACTCGTGTTGAGAGAATCCATAACGCCGTGGGCCGGGCCAATCCGCCGTGTGACTTCTTGGTTCGACCCACCATCGTTATGTACTACACTACCAAGGTATGTAAAAATTTTCAAGATCTCAATGTCCTCGCCACACGCATGGACAGACTGTACTGTTTCATCCAGCACGCCTCCAAACACCTGGACCTTGGTCTTGGCCCAGGAAACCTTAAGTCCCAAGGGCTTCACCTCCTCGTGCAGTGGCTCTAGAGCCATTACCAGAACCTCCAGTCACTCAGCGAAGATTGCTGCATCATCAGCAAAAACAAGATGTGTAATCTTGGTGTTGCCGACAGATGCTCCACAATGACTTTGTTCCACAACTTTGCCTAGTACCCAATCCATGCATGTGTTGAAAAGGGATGGAGCAAGCACACAGCCCTGCCTCACACCTATATTCACAGGGAAGAAGCTGGACACGCCTCCTCCACACTTCACAGCACTTACAGTCCCGGAGTAGAGGCCAGTTAATAGACCAATAATCCTTGCAGGAATCCCACGGAGACGCAGTGATCTCAGAGTGTCTCTCGGTGCACTGAGTCAAACACCTACTTGAGATCGACATAGGCTGCTAGCATACCCTGTCGAAACTCACGTCGGCGCTCCACCAGTACAAGAAGCGCTAGGATACGGTCCTGACTGTTCAGGTCTCTGATGCTTCAGCAGGTGAGTGCGGATCCGTCCCTTTCCCCTTCCAGATAGGGACGACTAACCCCTTCTTCCAGTCAGGGGGAATGGTACCTGAATGCCATACAGCAGTCAAGACAGCATGCAACCCACGGATCATGGCTTCACCCCCAGCTTTGAGCAGCTCCGCACTGATGTTGCAGATGCCAGCTGCCTTTCCACCCCGCAACTTTGCCACAGCCTCCTTGACATCGCCAATGGAGGGTGCAGTTTCGTCAATGGGTGGATCAGCATCCAGCTTCTGCAACCCTGCAGTCCGGAGCTGTCCGCTTGGAGGATCCACCGTGAACAGCTGCTCAAAGTACTCAGCCCAACGAGCCATCTGCCCATCTGCGTCCGATACGAGGCAACCATCTGCTGTTCGGATAGCACTCACCTGAGAAGTAGACTTGGAGTGGAGTTTCTTCAGAACTCGATAGGCAGGTCTGAGGTTATTAGCATTTAAATGACACTCGACATCCTCAGCGAGACCCCTGACGTACATCTCCGTGTCTCTTCTCAGAAGAGTTCTAGTCCTACGTGACAGAGCCCTGTACTGGTCATGGTCCCCAGCAAGTCTGGCAGCGCGGCTCTCCTCAATACTTTCCAGCGTCTCTACCGAGGTGAAGCCACTCCATGACCTCGGGCGCTCCCCAATGCATTCTTTGGCAGCCTCAAGAGTCTCACGTTTAAAGGTATCCCATAGCTCTTCAGGGTCCTCAAGGGTGTCGAGCACTCCAAACCGATTGGAGACTGTCACTGCATACTCTTGTGCACATGTCAAGTCCTTCAGCTTCTCAAGATGAAACACAGTGTGGTTGCGTCTTGGAGGCTTTCTGGACTTGATATGAAGCTTGAGTAAAGCAACAACAAGCCCGTGATCGGTCGCAAAGAACTCGGCACTCCGAAAAACCCTGCAGTTCTGGAGGGTCCTCCAACGAGTACTGACAAGGATATGATCGATCTCCTTCGCTGCCCCTCCAGCATTGCTATACCAAGTCCAGCGGTGCAGCGCTGGTCTCTGATACCAGGAACCCGCAATTCTCAGCCTTCTGGATCTTGCAAAATTCAGAAGGAAAGAGCTGTTGTCATGGTACCAGAACCATGGGGACCAACACATATTTCATAGCCAGCCCTTTCGGTGCCAGTGACAACATTAAAGTCGCCCAGGACAATGAGTGCATCACGATGGGGACACTGGTCCAGTACAGAGTCGAGTTTGGCATAGAACATCTCCTTCTCTTCAGTTTCACATACCTCGGTAGGAGCATATACAGCAACAACAGACATGAAGCCTAAACTGTGCTTCAACCTTAATCGCATTATACGCTCATCATCTGGAGTAACCTCTACAACAGACGGCTGCAGTCTGCTGGAGACGCCTATGGCTACCCCCTTGACCATTGCTCATGCCGGACCAGTAGTAAGTAAAACCCTTACTACTGGTCTCGCCACTGCCAGGCCTCCTTGTCTCAGAGAGCCCCACCATATACACCCTCAGCCTACTGATCTCATCTGATAAATGAGGCAGTCGGTGATCCTCTGAGAGACTCAGGACATTCCAGGAGCCCACACGCAGAACCCTTCGAAGGTTCACCCCAGGAGCGGTCCAACGTGCAGGCGCCACATCTGCAGCCCCACCGGCACCCCCAAATCAGAAGTAGGGCTAGGGGGTCCTCCCGTCCCTTTCAGGACACAGGGCTCCCGCAGGGTCTCCCCTGCATCCGTCATACCTGTAGGCAGGCCCCTCTGGTGCCTTGGCACCCGAGAGGTCTGCACGGTCGGACCCCCCAGCATACTTGGATCGGGGCCGTGGCCAGAGGCTCGCCCGCGCCTATAGCCCCCACCCCGACCTCTGCCTCTAACTTTGTTGGTGGCTGTGGGCATTTTTTATGAGGAGGGGTTGCAAGCCCCACCCCAACAAGCTGGTCAGCCATGGCCAGGGACACTGGTATCCCTGGGGGGAAGGACCCTGGCTGCCCAAAAAGGAGTAAGAGAATACACAGATGAGGAGAGACAGAGGGGGGAGAGAGCTATGGGAGGTAGTGGGCACTCACTCCTCACTTGGAAAGAATCCACCCACCACCTTAACTTAACTTAACTTAACATCTAATCTTAATTATTTGTGAATAAATTTTGTGAATATATGAAACTCTTTTCTTAAGTCACCATCCCCTAGAACTTATGTTCATTTTATTAATTTTATTATTCATTTTCTTTTCTAGTTACACCTCTGAGTTAACCCAAAGCGTTAAACCTGTTGTAACGTGGCCTTATTATTCATTGACTTCACTTATTGACAGGTTCCCCCAGTTGAGTTGGGAACCTTGTCAGGGTTTAACCTGGGGTCGTAACAATATATATATATATATATATATATATATATATATATATATATATATATACTATATATCATATATATATATATATATAGATAGATAGATAGATAGATAGATAGATAGATAGATAGATAGATAGATAGATAGATAGATAGATAGATAGATAGATATAGATATATATACACACACACACACATATATAAAGATGGTAAAGAAAACCTGGGCTAGGTCAGGGACACACTTTACTCGTACGTTTCGACAGAACGTCTTCTTGAGAGAGGAAAACTTTCTGTCAAAACGTAAGAGTAAAGAGAGTCCTTGACCCATCCCAGGTTTCCCTTGCGATCTTTACATTCATTTGTCTTACTACCACTCAATATGAATATAGATAAATAAATAAATAAATAAATATATATATATATATATATATATATATATATCATATATATATATATATATATATATATATATATATATATATATATATATATATATATATATATATATATATATATATATATATATATATTTGGGTAGGGGCCATTCTGTATACATGTTTTGTTAAAGTCTACAGCAGTAACTGCATTATTGAGTTTATATGAGGTTTTCTCTATCCTCCGGATGAGAGAACGTAGGTTCTGGTTTACTGAGTTTAGGAGATTTCCAAAGTCCATTAGAATTATCTTTTAGTAGCAGGTGGGGGTGTTGTTTGCCTTTTTCTCAAGATATCTTTCGGTCTCTCTTGGACCATCTTCAGGAGAGGAGGGAAGAATGCTTGCTTGCTTGCTTGTTGGATAGGAAAGTGGGGGGAAAAGTAGAATTTTAGCTTGAGAAAAAGCTATAAGAAAAGAAGTATGAAAAAAAAGTAGGAGAAAATAGTATGTGGGCTTAACCACAATGCTATTATTTTAAGATAAGATTTTAAGAGGGCCTAAGGTTGTTTCTATTTCAGTGGCTATGACGTCTGTGTCGTAATCATCGTAGATTTTATGTGGTATCTCGTGTTTAATGGCAATAGCGGATCCGTCATTCCTTTCATTTGTTGAATTTATCTTGTATATTTTATATCCTGGGATGTTCAGTTGTTCATGTGTTTGCAAGCCATAACTATTTATAAGAATTAGATCAGGTTTTAGCTCTAAATAATACATTATTAAACTATCCTTGTTTGTTTCCCAGTGCATCACATTGTGTTGAACTATTGTTAATATACTAGGTATTTTTAGATTGAAGACGAAGACGGGGGTCTCTTTGTGGCGGTGGAGTTCTTTCTTGTATTATGCCACTGCGTATTTTCCTAAAGATATCTGCTTCTACTGTGTTCCAGCACTGTTTTAGTTTTAATTCTTCTTTTTCTAACATTTTGATTACTTGGTCTTCTGTGTATCTATTGTCTGAGTAAGTATATTTATATTTATTTTGCTGGATTCCGCTAAGTAGGCCCTGTGCGTTAAAGTTCTTTGGAGGCCAACCTATATCCTTTGGCGTATAGAATTGCAAGTCTATGTCCATTGCCTCTTTTGGTGTCTTATCTCTCACTGCTTCTTCTATCTCTTGATCAATTGTAATTTCTTCCTCATTTCCGTTTTTTCTGGGTTTCGAGGTCTTCCTGCATTTGCTCCTTGATCTGCTCTTGCTCCTTGACCTCTCATTCCCCTCTGCATTGTCTCTTATCTCTGTTGACTCTGTGGTTTCAGGTATAATGATGGAAGGTAATTTATTGGCGGTCAGCACTTTGTTGAGTTCTTCTGCGTATGTTCCAGGGGTTTCTATGTTTTTCTGATGTGCGTGTGCAATGCAAATGTTTATTTTCAAATATTCTTCTCGTGTAATGAATGGTGTGGTGTGCTGGAAGGGGCCTGAGTAGGTGGCGTGTTGTCCTACTATCTTTGTTGCTGCTGCTTGTGCATAAGTTCCTTTTTGTCTTTCTTGTTCTTCCTTTCTCTTCTCCCTTATTATTTCTTTTCTTAGCTTGCATTTCATAGCCATCGTGCCATGATCTTCGCCACAATTTATGCATGTCTTGGTTGTGGCTTTGCATTGATGCCATTGGTGTCCCTCCTCGCTGCATTCCGAGCAAACTTTGTATGTTGATGGTTTCGGGCAGTCTTTGGTGGAGTGCATTTCGAGTTGATAACAACGCATGCAAGTTTGAATGGGGATGAATGTTTCCTGTCGTATTTGTGTGGTTGGGATGCTTAGGTTGAAGGCCAGAAGCCCCTTCTCAATGCTTCTCTTCGCCAGTGCTGCGCTGTTGAAGGTCATTTTGATCGTTGACGAGTTGGGGAATTTAAAGATATTTTCCAAACCATCACCAATCCATTCGTTCTTTAATATAATTTCATCCATTATCTCTTCCTCGTTATGTTCATAAATTATGTCATCAAGTCTTTTTAAGATTATACTTTTTTTTACTTTCAGTGCGGGTGGCATGAGTGGCGTAAATCCATTGTCTTCGAGGCTCTTTTTTGTCTCCTTCTCAAAGATCTTGTTAGCGTGGTCATCGTTCAGCAATAATACAGCAAAACCGTCGTTGGCATCGAAAACTTTTGTGACATGTATCTCCTTCCCGCATAAGATACTTAGCAATTTTAGCTTCTTTTTCTTGTTAGGGGGTCCCCGGGTCTTTAACTTTATACGCGGCATCTTGCATCGTTTATTGGGGCTTATTTCTTTCTTTATTAATTATTATAGTTTTTTTATTATATTTGGTTTAAACTAGAAGGAAAGAGAGAAGTGGATTAGTCTCTTAAGCTTAAGGATAGTGGGGAGGTAAGAAGGGAGAGTATGAAATACACAGGTACATAAATGACAAAAATCACAAAAACAAAAAAATAAAGTACAAAAATAACAAATTTGTAATATACCTAGTTAATGGCCTCCTACCTACACCTCCTTTGCCTCGTACCCCCGGCTGCTAACAGCCGTACAACACTTGACGTTGTGAAGGGTTAAGGGAGGTGCTCCTTTCGGAACTTGGCTATTCCTATCCAAGCTTGTTTGCCCACCCCAACAAACTTCAATCACAACCCTCTAAGGGTTCCCCTCGTGCGTATAGCCATCGGAGTTCGGTCATGAAGTTTTTGTTGGGGGACTCTAGTGGCAGGGTGGCCGATTCTCTTTCTGCCCAATAAGGCAATTTGTTTGGTGCAGGTGTCGGAGTCACAAAGGTAGCTGGACCGATGTAAGCAACAAGTAGTGACTGGACTCTCAATCAGGTGGGAGAGTCCCGGTACACAGTTGCAATTTTGGAAGCACAGCAGTGTAGCTCCCGGATGTACAGCTTAAAACTGTAGCACTTGCACCTAACTAATCCCTACCGCCTCGACAACTAAGATGCCGGGACAGTGAGAGAGCGAGGTGTTGTTGTGCGCGGTTCTGTGCTGTGAGGAGCCGTCTGGGTGGTGTTGTTGGCCAGGACGGAGAGAGCGGGGCTGAGGT
This sequence comes from Callinectes sapidus, assembly GCA_020233015.1. Classification (NCBI taxonomy): domain Eukaryota; kingdom Metazoa; phylum Arthropoda; class Malacostraca; order Decapoda; family Portunidae; genus Callinectes; species Callinectes sapidus. Next base: position 18,496,372 of record CM035185.1, on the reverse strand, counting down.
GTTGCTGCTTTGAGTGCTGGATCCAAAGTGAATGTGAATGTGGGAAGAATGTGGGTCGGTGGCGCTGTTTATATGCGCCAGGAGCGGACGTGGGACGGACTCAGCGTCGGCGGATATGTGGACCAATCACAGCGCGCTGGTCTTCCTCGGAGTTAGTAGTATTCCTGCGTTGTGAGGGTAAACAGGATGCAGGGAGCAGCTGGATGTTAATTGTAGGTTTTATGGAGTTAAGGTAGACCGATTCAGCCATTCTGAGTCGGGTTACATCTTTTTCTTTATGTAGTGTGGTGATGTTTTCTTCAGAGAGAGAGAGAGAGAGAGAGAGAGAGAGAGAGAGAGAGAGAGAGAGAGAGAGAGAGATACGAAACTTGGAAATACAGAAATACCGAAGCATGTAGAGAGTTTTAGAGTCCGCATCAAAACTCAATATATATATATATATATATATATATATATATATATATATATATATATATATATATATATATATATATATATATATATATAAAGATGGTAAGGAAAACCTGGGCTGGGTCAGGGAAACTCTTTACTCGTACGTCTCGACAGAAGGTCTTCATCAGAGAGAAAGGCGTTCTGTCGAAACATAAGAGTAAAAAGAGTATCCCTGACCCAGCCCAGGTTTTCCTTACCATCTTTACACTCATTTGTCTTACTACTTCTCAATATGTATGTATGTATGTATGTATGTATGTATGTATGAAATTATATATATATATTATTATATATTATATATAGATATAGATATATATATATATATATATATATATATGTATATATATATATATATATATATACTAAACTTGGAAATACAGAAATACAGATGCAGGTAGAGAGTTTCAGAGTCACCATCAAAACTCAACAATACGTGAACGATCTTAACAGTGTTTCAGATATCAACGTTTCTGAAACTGCGAAAATTTACCAAAACCATCCGAAAAATAGTTGCAACTCGTGGCTAAGATTAGTGGGGGTGCTGCTTTAGAAAATGTGTAGCAATCATTTTAATGATTTGTAAAAAGAAAAATCTAAAAAGAAAATTAATAACACCCATGCTATCTTCTCAGGAAACATTTGATTTCATAAGAAATTGTTTGACCCAAGTTTAAGTTATGTTTATATGCAGTGACTTATATATCCCTGTTATCTTCGGGGGGAAAAAAGCATACCTCATTTAGTAGCAGAAAAAGAAAAAAAAACGTGAAACTATGAAAATCCAGAGGGAGAGCTCACCATGGAACTCAGAGCAACGTTCCCGCTCTAGCTATGTATGTTGTGAAGAAGATCGTTTCTGGCGGTTTGATCTGGATGTGGTAGCTGCATTGAATGATCTCTGAGGTGCAAGCTGGGTTTCGAGACCGGATCTCAGATTTGCAGACTAAGTTATGTCTTAAGATCTTAGCACCTGAACAGAGGTCAGGCCCGACCGTCACCTTGCCAAATAAGGCGACGCAGGGGCTGATAGAGGCCGACTCAAGGTGGTGTCCAGGAAAGCCAAAAGGGGAAAAGTTCTCTTTAAGGCATTGTGTCCTGTTGAGACTATGAAGCCTTTCAGTTCTCTAGCGGAGAAAGTGGGCCTGGAGTTAGCGGATAAAGATAGGAAAGGGAGGGTAGATGCAGGTTCTTTGTCTCAAGGAAGACTGTTTGTGCTTGGACACAGTCAAGTTAGGCACTTGGATTGTGCCTTTTGTGTTAAGGATAGCAAGCGTAGGACGAGAGTGTGTTTGCCAGGTATAAGGTATCATTGGAACACAAAACCTGCTTAGATGTTGATGGGACCAAACCCATTGTTATTCTCTGCATAAGGGCAATGACTTTGTTAAGGTCAGGAGTGAGGAGCTGTGTAGGATATTTCCACAAGCTTTATATAAGATTACTCACAAGTATGGGATTCCAGTGGTATGCATCTAAGGTAAGGACAACTTCTAGTCAGAAATGGGGTGAATTTTTCCCGCTTGAGTGTTGGAAGCATATCTGGAACACTTGAGTTGGATTTAAGTACACTGTAGCACTTTTTTCGTTAGTTAGGATATCATATATATATATATATATATATATATATATATATATTATATAATGCGGTACATATATATATATATATATATATATATATATATATATATCTATATATATATATATATATATATATATATATATATATATATATAGAGAGAGAGAGAGAGAGAGAGAGAGAGAGAGAGAGAGAGAGAGAGAGTGAGAGAGAGAGAGAGAAGGTTTCCAAGAACAAAAGGGAACACAGAATAGCAAAGTTTAGAAAAACGATGAGGATGGTGAAGGTGAGAAATAGCTTAAATGTTTGTTACACAAACTGTAGATGTATTTTACATAAAAGATATTTGCTTAAAACTTCGATAATATTGTGTTCCTAGAAACTTGGTTAGATATGCCAGGAAAAGTATTAAATGTGGAGGTTTAAAGTGATGGTTACACACAATTTCATGACAGAAAAGCAAGGAAAACAGGAGTAGCTGTACGTTAGGGACATTACTAAAATTAAGACGGATAGCAAAACTGAAATATTGTGGGTGGATGTAAATGAAGGATAGATTGTATTAATGGGTTTAGTGTATTGGCGAAGGAATGCTACAGAAGAAATCAACTTCTTAATATGACAGCTTCTTAATATGGCAGATAATAAATAGATGAGTCAGATACAGTCAGCTGTGTGTTGTGGATGATTTCTATTACAGGAATGCTGAATGATGATAGGTAAGAGGAAAGCAGATGAAGTTCTTAAAGTAATAAATGATAATTTCTTAAAGCAGATAATGTTAAAACCTGCAATGGTGGGTAATATTCTATGTTTATTTCTGACAAACGAGGAGAAATTCATTACAGAGGTGGAGGTAACAGTGACAACAGTAAAATTAGAAACAAAGATAAATAGAAGCAAGAATATGAGGAGGGTACCTGACTTTAAGAAGGCAGATTTTGAGGGTTTAAAAAGGTATCTACGGGTAACTGACTGGCAGCGGGCAGGGAAGAAAGGTCAACCCAGGTTCAGGACAGATGTGAGGGAGATATGGTTGTGCGTGGAGGGAGAGGTTAGAAGAAACGACATGAGGCATTAGACGGTACTAAGTGGTCTTAATGAGTTAGATGAGGTTGGTATGGGAGAGGTGAGCCTAAGAGGTACTGCTGATGAAGATTATGAATACTTTGTTTGATAGATTACATATAAGCTAGGCAGCTAACATCCCTTATAAAACCATAAGATCCCAGAAGAGTAAGCTTCATTGGATGACAATTAAATTAAAGCACTACATAGGCCAGAAAATAAGTATATATATATATATATATATATATATATATATAT
>CM035185.1:18384210-18462850 GCA_020233015.1 Callinectes sapidus | reverse complement strand
AGGGCAGTGAGGGGAGAGAGAGGGAGAAGTTGCAGCCCAGTTAGGAGTGTGAGAGGACGCCTGCCTGCCCCGCTCTCCCTGAGGACGTGTTCCTGCCCTGTTTGTGTTGTGGTATAAGTACTGTGTGCCATCCTGTATTAACTCTTGTGTGCCAGTAAAGTAAGGAAGTAGTGTTGTGCCTTTAACTGTATTCCTGCCTCTCTGAGTAAATCTGGGGTCTGTAAGTCTGTACCTCGCTTCCCTTGCTAGCCACGAATCTTCGCCGAGAAGTGTCCCTGTGTGTGTGCTGCCGACCCCGTGCTGTATGCTGTCCTGAGGGTGACGCTGTTGGTACTTGGTAAGAGTGTACCTGTCGTCGCCTTGGAAGCTGTGTGTGGACGGGGGGCCAGCATAACAAGTGGTGTCAGGAGTTTTTGGGATAGTTTTGGCTAGCGAGATTGCCGGGTACAAGGCACCATGGCGGAGTCAGACTCGAGAGGCAGTGAGAAGCCGGAAGGCAGTGAGTCAGGCGTGGAAGGGCTGAAAGCCTTGTTCGTCAAAATGGCACAGGAAATAAAACAGGAATTCAAGCAGGAAATCGGGGCAGTGGTGGTAAGAATGGACCTGATGAGAGAGGGCTTCCAAGCAGCAGTGGGGGAAGGTGGAGGAAGTGAGGGAGGAGGTGACGAGACTGCGGCGCTCTCTCGAGGAGCAGTCTCTCGGCGCGTGGGGCCGGCCTGAGTGTCCCGAGTCAGTAGGTCAAGGTCACCCCTACGCATTCTCGGAGCCTGGTGACGTCAACCGTGGTGTCAGAAAAACGCAGTCGATGTATATGTGGAGCGCGCCCGCACCCGAGGATGGCGCCTTCACCCCACCACCGTCACCGCCACTGGCACCTCCATCACAACTGTCTGCCGCTGTCTCTTCCCGGCATGCAGGTGTAGCATCTGTCCCGCGCAAACCAGCGGAGTTTGGTGGACAGGTGGCCTGGGAGGCATACCATGCGCAGTTTGAGCTGCTCGCCCAAGGACAGGGCTGGAGCGCTCAGGAGAAAGCCCTGCAACTTGTGGCCAGTCTGCGCGGGCCAGCGCTGGAAATTCTGGCCCACATGACGGTGAGTCAACGCTCATCGTACATCGCGGTGGTGGAGGCGTTAAGAAGGCGCTTCGGAAGTGTGTTCCAGGCCGAGGTGTACAGGGAGCAGCTGAAGGGCAGAACACGGCGGCCGGGTGAGTCTCTTCCACAGCTGGCCCAGGCGGTGGAGTCACTGGTCCGTCATGCATACCCAGTGGCCGCGGAGATGGTGACGGTACTGTCCCGGGACGCCTTCATAGATGCACTGGAGGAGCAGCAGGTGCAGATCTATGTGAAGCAGGCGCACCCAGCAGATGTGCAGCAGGCACTAGCGAAGGCCATGGAGTTCGAGGCCTTCCTGTGCACCTCAGGCGCCGCTATGACGCCACACCGTCGCATCGCCGCCCAGAATCCGCCGCACCGCCACATACCAGCTCGCCGCGCGCAAGTACAGCAGGGGAGGAGGAGGCGCACCAGCTCTGGTGAGTTCAGTGGGTCCTGCTGGAGGTGTGGCCAACGTGGCCATCGTCGCAGTGAGTGCCGAGGTGAGCGGAAGACACGCTCACTGGAGGATGTGCGAGCACGTTCTCCCACCAGGGTCTGCTGCGAAAATTGTGGACGGCAGGGACATCGCCGCGCTGCCTGTTGGCAGCTGAAGGATGTCATGATGGTGGGGGGAAACGCAACCAGGCTGGGAGGTCGGCCCGCTGTCCAGCCAAGTCGTCCCCGGGCCCCATCTGTGTAAAGTGCCGCCGCGATGCTGCTGCGCCGGCGGTTCGTGTATCGGGCGCAGTGGACGGCCGCCCGTGTCCCCTGGTGGTGGACACTGGTGCGGCGAAGACCTTCGTCAGGGAAGAAGTAGTGGCAGCTCAAAATATCCCTGTGTCAGACCGGCAGTTGTGTGGCGTGACTGGCCACTGTACGACGCTGCGAGGCCCCGTGCTATCTACGATCACGGTGGGTGGCGTTGAGGAGAAGCTACCAGTATTCGTGGCCGACATGGAGGAACCCTGTTTGTTGGGGCTAGATTTCCTGGTTCAGAATGCAGCGTGTGTAGACCTCGGGAGGATGCAGATGCAGGTACAGGGGGAAACTGTACCACTGGTCCTTGAGGTGCTGCGAAACAGATGGAAAGCCCCGTGACGAGTTCAGATGTCGAGGACGAGAGACTGGAGCTGCACTGCCGAGTCGTTAGGGAAGGTGGGGTTGCAGGTGCCACTGAGACAGCCCGTAGTCGCCAAGCAGCAGCAGGTAGCGGCGGTGGTGAGGTGAAGGGAGGTGCGGATGACGCTAGACCCGCGTTACCGCCCCACATGGTAGACATGGCGAAACGGAGTTCTACTAAACTGACCCCTGAGCAGGTGGCGAAGATGGAGAAGCTGCTGACGGAGTACCAGGACGTTTTCAGCCGAGATGCCCAAGACCTTGGTTGCACGTCGCTGGTTCAGCACTCCATTGATACTGCTGACAGTCCGCCGATTAAGCAGCCATATCGCCGTGTCCCGTTGGCCAAGAGGGAAGAGATGCAACGCATGGTAGAGGAGATGGCTGCGCAGGGGATAGTAGAGCGTTCTGACAGCCCGTGGTCGTCGCCGGTGGTCCTGGTAAAGAAGAAGGATGGCACCCAGCGCTTCTGTGTGGACTACAGGGCGCTGAATAACGTCACGGTGAAGGACTCCTATCCCTTGCCCAGGATAGACGACACCCTGGACGCTCTGGCTGGTGTTCAGTGGTTGTCCACCCTGGACTTGAAGTCAGGGTATCACCAAGTGGTGGTGGCAGAGGCAGACAGGCAGAAGACGGCATTCTCCTTCGGGCAGGGACTGTGGCAATTCAGGGTGATGCCGTTCGGGTTGTGCAACGCGCCTGGGTGTTTCGAGCGGCTGATGGAGAAGGTGCTGGCAGGGTTGCAGTGGAAGGTAGCTTTAGTGTACCTGGATGACGTTCTCGTGTTTGCAGGGACGTTTGAGGAGGAGCTGCAACATCTGGAGGTGGTGCTGGGGCGCCTGAAGGAGGCGAACCTGAAGCTGAACCCGAAGAAATGCACTTTCTTCCAGCATGAGGTGCCGTTCCTTGGGCATGTTGTGGGACGAGGCGGAGTGCGCATAGATCCTAACAAGGTGTCGGCAGTAGCGGATTGGCCAGTCCCGACGTCGGTAGCGAGCGTGAGAAGCTTCCTTGGCTTGTGCAACTACTACCGCAGGTTTGTGGAGGGCTTCGCCACCCTTGCTGCTCCCCTGCATCAGCTGACAAGAAAGAATGCTCACTTCACCTGGGATGAAGCCTGCCAGGATGCCTTCAGTGGTTTGAAGGCAGCAATGATAAGTGCTCCGGTGCTGCCCTTCCCTGACTCCCGCCTCCCCTTCATCCTCGACACAGATGCCAGTGCGGAGGGCATAGGAGCAGTGTTGTCTCAGGCAAAGGAAGGTAAGGAGTATGTATTGGCTTATTACAGCTCCAAGTTTAGCAAGCCTGAGCGGAACTACTGTGTCACCAGGAAGGAGCTGCTGGCCATAGTGAGAAGTGTGGCTCACTTCCACTCGTACCTGTATGGAGCCGAGTTCGTCATCCGTACTGACCATGTGGCGCTGAGATGGCTGAAGTCCTTGAAGAATCCAGAGGGACAGCTGTGGAGGTGGATAAGTTACTTGGAGGAGTACAACTACCGGGTGGTGCATCGCCCGGGACGTAACCATGGCAACGCGGACAGCTTGAGCCGTCGGCCGTGTGAGGTGGGGTGCCCGCACTGCTCACGCCGAGAAGTGGTCAGCTGTCAGCGGGTGATAGTGGAGGGCGGACCGAGAGAGACCAGTCAGCGGTGGAAAGACGCCCAGCATGCAGACCCTGACATTGCTCCAGTGTTACGTTGGGTGGAGGAAGGCGAACAGCCGCCCAAGGAGGAATTGTCCCCGGAAAGCCCCGCTACAAAGGCTTTGGTGGAGCAGTGGGAGACGCTGCGCGTACAGGGCGGTGTGTTACAGAAGGCATGGGAGGATGCAGCGACACAGGAGCGCACGTGGTTGCTGGTAGTCCCTCTCTCCCTGCGAGCCGAGCTGCTGGAGGAAGCTCATGCTGGTGTCTCTGGTGGGCACCAGGGGCGCAAGAAGACTCTGTGCCGTCTGCGCCAACGCCTGTACTGGGTAGGTATGAGACGGGATGTGGAGGAATGGTGCAAACTGTGCCATGTATGCGCTGCCAAGAAGGGACCGGCGCGGCGCACACGAGCACCGTTGCAGCTGTACCAGTCTGGTGCCCCCATGGAGAGGGTAGCGGTGGACATCGCGGGGCCACTGCCGTGCACACCCCGAGGTAACCGCTACATCCTGGTGGCCATGGATTACTTCTCCAAATGGCCAGAGGCATACGGTATCCCAGATCACGAGGCAGAAACTGTAGCTGGAGTACTGGTAAGAGAGTTTTTCTCTAGGTTTGGTATTCCAGGTGAGCTGCATTCGGACCAGGGGCGGGAGTTCCAGTCGAAGGTGTTCCGGCAGTGCTGTGAGCTGTTGGGGGTCCACCAGACGCGCACCACCCCGCTTCACCCTCAGAGCGACGGCATGGTGGAGCGCTTTAACCGGACGCTGGCGGACGAGTTGGCCAAGTATTGCAGCTCTGACCAGCAAGATTGGGACCTGTGGTTGCCGTTTACCTTGATGGCATACCGGTCGGCGCAGCAGGAGGCTACAGGTTACACTCCTGCCAGGATGATGTTTGGTCGGGAGATGCGGCTGCCGTTGGACCTGGCCACTGGACGACCACCAGGGGAGGAGCTACCACAGACGGCGCCTGAGTTCGTGGTGGCGCTGCAGCAGCGAATGGAGGCCACGCGGCAACAGGTGTCGAGCAACCTTCGCCTCGCGGGGCAAGCCATGACTCGCTGGTACCAGTCGCGAGCGAAGGACACCCAGTACGCGGTGGGGGACCGCGTCTGGTTGTATAATCCTCGCAAGAAACGAGGCCTCACTCCGAAGCTGCAGAGCAACTGGGAAGGCCCGTACACCATCCTGCAACGACTCTCGGCTGTCACCTACAAGCTGGGTGATGGCGCACGTAAGCGGCCGCGCATCGTCCACGTCGATCGCCTGTGGGCTGCTGTGGAGGAAGGCCACTTCACGTGGGGCCAGCGGGGCCCACCCTCGACGCCAGACAGTGAGGCGGGGAGCGTCAGGGATGTGGAGGACGAGGGGCAAATAGACAATGTTGCAGGGTGTGTTGACGGAACACAGGGGCACCCAGAGGACGAGCCTGTGAGTGAGCCGCCTGTGTCGCGCCCCCTCAGATCGAGGAAAAGACCTCAGTGGTGGACAGACTATAATATGTGTGGAAGTGATTGCGAATAGTCGGGACGACTATTTTGTGGAGGGAGGGTAGTGTTGCGGCGGCGCTTAGTGTGAAGATAGCGTTGGCAATGCTATTAGATTGGCAATGATGACATTGGTGCAGAGGTGGTAGTGAGGGCCGGAGTTTGCGGCCAGGTGGATATCTTGTGCCTGATTGGCCAGTAGAAGGGACGCGACTAGGACTGGAGGGGCGACACAAGGGAAAGGGGGGCTGTTGTCAGCAAATAGTTTCTGCCGCCGACCCGGCGAGGGGCAGTGAGGGGAGAGAGAGGGAGAAGTTGCAGCCCAGTTAGGAGTGTGAGAGGACGTCTGCCTGCCCCGCTCTCCCTGAGGACGTGTTCCTGCCCTGTTGTGTTGTGGTATAAGTACTGTGTGCCATCCTGTATTAACTCTTGTGTGCCAGTAAAGTAAGGAAGTTGTGTCGTGCCTTTTACTGTATTCCTGCCTCTCTGAGTAAGTCTGGGGTCTGTGGGTCTGTACCTCGCTTCCCTTGCTAGCCACGAATCTTCGCCGAGAAGTGTCCCTGTGTGTGTGCTGCCGACCCTGTCCTGTAAGCTGTCCTGAGGGTGACGCTGTTGGTACTTGGTAAGAGTGTACCTGTCGTCGCCTTGGAAGCTGTGTGTTGGTGTGTGTGGACGGGGAGCCAGCATAACAATATATATATATATATATATATATATATATATATATATATATATATATATATATATATATATATATATATATATATATAATGTTGCGGCGGCGCTTAGTGTGAAGATAGCGTTGGCAATGCTATTAGATTGGCAATGATGACATTGGTGCAGAAGTGGTAGTGAGGGCCGGAGTTTGCAGCCAGGTGGATATCTTATGCCTGATTGGCCAGTAGAAGGGACGCGACTAGGACGCGGCTAGAAGGGCGACACAAGGGAAAGGGGGGCTGTTGTCAGCAAATAGTTTCTGCCGCCGACCCGGCGAGGGGCAGTGAGGGCAGAGAGAGGAAGAAATTGCAGCCCAGTTAGGAGTGTGAGAGGACGCCTGCCTGCCCCGCTCTCCCTTGAGGACGTGTTCCTACCCTGTTTGTGTTGTGGTATAAGTACTGTGTGCCATCCTGTATTAACTCTTGTGTGCCAATAAAGTAAGGAAGTTGTGTCGTGCCTTTTACTGTATTCCTACCTCTCTGAGTAAGTCTGGGGTCTGTGGGTCTGTACCTCCCTTCCCTTGCTAGCCACGAATCTTCGCCGAGAAGTGTCCCTGTGTGTGTGCTGCCGACCCTGTCCTGTAAGCTGTCCTGAGGGTGACGCTGTTGGTACTTGGTAAGAGTGTACCTGTCGTCGCCTTGGAAGCTGTGTGTTGGTGTGTGTGGACGGGGAGCCAGCATAACAATATATATATATATATATATATATATATATATATATATATATATATATATATATATATATATATATAACATTTTTACCTAGTTAAGATAATAGCATTATTCTGATTGACAAAAAATAAATTTTATTCTAAAAATATTAATTAAAAACCATAGATCTTATTTTGACTAAAAATTGAGGCTACAGGAAAACGCTGCGTTTCGTTTGACTCATGGCGACGGAAAAAAGTTGATGAAACAGTAAAAAGACGATGGAAATCTTCGACAACGACGGTAAAAGTGCTTGTGTGACGCCGCCTAACCAACCCAAACTAAATCAAACCTAACCTAACTATTTAACCTAACCATACAAACAGAATATGGGTGAGAAGAAGAGGCAAGCCTTGTGCAGCGAGGGCGCGGAAACAGGGCAGGCATGCAGTTAGCAAGATCAGAAGAGCAAGTAGCAAGAAAATAACGGTAACAGAGAGCAAGAGAGGCAAAATTGCGGCGGTGAGAAAGAGGCTGAAGACAGTCAGTCAGAAGAGAAGAGTTGATAAGACGAAAAGCTTTTGATTCCAACCTGCTCAATAGAGTTGTATGACTGGAGCCTCCCCAAGTATGTGAAACATACTCCATTCATGGACGGATAAGGCTCTTGTATAGATTTAGCATTTGGGGAGGTGAGAAAAACTGGCAGAGACGGCTCCCCAACACCCAACTTCATAGAATTGGTTTAAGCTAGAGAGGAAATGTGAAGTTTCCAGTTAAGATTACAAGTTAAGGTTAGGCCGATAATGCTCAGTGTCACTGAAGAAGAGGGGATAGTTATTTGAAAGGTTATGTCAAGAGGATAGGTGGAGGAATTGAGTTTTTGAGGCATTGAACAAAACTAAATCTGCTTTGCAATCAATCAATGAATCATGGGGGGAATACGCCGTTGCCTCGCCTGCCCTACGGTGCTACTCCTGGCGGTCACGTCTCGCGAGTCTCCATGCAGGCTCCCTTCCTATACCGAGTAACTCCCAGCAGGAGGCATCGACTTGCCGCAGCCAAGAGTTCTGTGGGCGTCTCCTAGGCCTCCTCCAAATCGGGTTGTCCCTTACAGAAACAACCCGACAAGCAGGGACGGCTTCCGAGTATCGCGCCAAATGTCCATATAGCCGCAGTAGGCGCTGACGGACTATGCTACTAATAGGCCTCGAACTGGTCTCATGGAACAACCGCTGATTTGACACAAAGTCATACCAGCGGTATCCCATGATCCTGCAAAGATATCTAGTACCAAAGACATCAATTCGCCTCTTCAGGTCGGTGTTCAGTGTCCATGTCTCACAACCATTGAGTAAGACTGGGATCACCAGCGACTTGAAGATCCGAATCTTTGTCCGTCTGCACAGGTATCGACAACACCAAATACTCGTGTTGAGGGAATCCATAACGCCGTGGGCCAGGACAATCTGTCGTGTGACTTCTTGGCTCGACCCACCATAGTTATGCACTACAATACCAAGGTATGTGAAGTTTTCAAGATGTTCTCGCCACACGCATGGACAGACTGTAATGTTTCATCCAGTATGCCTCCAAACACCTGGACCTTGGTCTTGGCCCAGGAAACCTTAAGTCAAAAGGGCTTCACCTCCTCGTGAAGTGCCTGTAGAGCTATTACCAGAACCTCCAGTGACTCAGCGAAAATTGCTGCATCATCAGTAAAAACAAGATCTGTAATCTTGGTGTTGCCGACAGATGCTCCACAATGACTTTGTTCCACAATTCTGCCTAGTACCCAATCCATGCATGAGTTGAAAAGTGATGGAGCAAGCACACAGCCCTGCCTCACACCTGTATTCACAGGGAAGAAGATGGACACGCCTCCTCCACACTTCATAGCACTTACAGTCCTGGAGTACAAGCCAGTTAATAGACCAATAATCCTTGCAGGAATCCCACGGAGACGCAGAAGATCCCAGAGTGTCTCTCGATGCACTGAGTCAAACGCCTTCTTGAGATCGACATAGGCTGCAAACATTCCTTGTTGAAACTCACGTCGGCGCTCCACCAGTACGCGAAGCGCTAGGATACGGTCAGTTGTTGACTTACCGGGCATGAACCCTGACTGTTCAGGTCTCTGATGCTTCAGCAGGTGAGTGCGGATCCGCGTCAGCAGCAAATGGGCAAGCACCTTGCCTGGTACGCTGAGCAGTGTTATTCCGCGGTAGTTGTTGCAGTCTTGACGGTCCCCTTTCTCCTTCCAGATAGTGACGACCAACCCCTTCTTCCAGTTAGGGGGAATGGTATCTGAATGCCATATAGCAGTCAAGACAGCATGCAACCCATGGATCACGGCTTCACCCACAGCTTTGAGCAGCTCCGCACTGATGTTGCAGATGTCAGCTGCCATTCCACCCATCAACTTTGCCACAGTCTCTTTGACATCGCCAATAGGAGGGTGCAGTTTCGTCAATGGGTGGATCACCATCCAGCGTCTGCAATCCTGCCGTCCGGAGCTGTCCGCTTGGAGGATCCACTGTGAACAGCTGCTGAAAGTACTCAGCCCAACGAGCCCTTGAATATTTCCGTGACAGCATAGTGTATGTACGTGTATATATTGTATCCGAGGATGTGTTCTTGAAAATGACATAAGGACCAAACAACAGTTTTTCTGGTATTGACATCGTAATTTTGTTCTGCTTTATTCAAAAGTCTGCTGACGTATGCTATAACGAGAAATGTGTCATTTTGATCTTTCTGCATCAGGACAGAATCTATACCGTATCCGGAGGCGTCTGTGCAAAAAATAAATTCTTCCACCGTGAACAGCTGCTCAAAGTACTCAGCCCAACGAGCCATGTGCCCATCTGCGTCCGATACGAGGCAAGCATCTTCTGCTCGGATAGCACTCACCTAAAACGTAGACTTGGAGTGTCTTCAGAGCTCGAAAGGCAGGTCTGAGGTCATTAGCATTAAAATGATACCCGACATCCTCAGCGAAACCCCTTATATACCTCTCCTTGTCTCTTTTCAGGAGAGTACTAGTCCTACATGACAGAGCCCTGTACTGGTCATGGTCCCCAGCAAGTCTGGCAGCGCGACTCTCCTCAATACTTTCCAGCGTCTCTACCGAGGTGAAGCCACTCCGTGATCTCAGTCGCTCCCCAATGCATTCCTTGGCAGCCTCAAGAGTCTCACGTTTGAAGGAATCCCATAGTTCTTCAGGGTCCTCAAGGGTGTCGAGCACTCCAATCCGATTGGAGACTCCGATTGGAGGATTGCATACTCTTGTGCACATGTCAAGTCCTTCAGTTTCTCAAGATGAAACACAGTGTGGTTGCGTCTTGGAGGCTTTCTGGACTTGATATGAAGCTTGAGTGAAGCAACAACAAGCCTGTGATCGGTCGCAAAGAACTCGGCACTCCGAAAAACCCTGCAGTTCTGGAGGATCCTCCTACGAGTACTGACAAAGATATGATCGATCTCCTTCGCTACACCTCCGGCATTGCTATACCAAGTCCAGCGGTGCAGGGTTGGTCTCTGATACCAGGAACCCGTATTTCTCAGCCTTCTGGATCTTGCAAAATTCAGAAGGAAAGAGCTGTTGTCATTCCTGTTACCAGAACCATGGGGACCAACACATATTTTATAGCCAGCCCTTTCAGTGGCATTGACAGCATTAAAGTCACCCAGGACAATGAGTACATCACGACAGGGACACTGGTCCAGTACAGAATCGAGTTTGGTGTACAACATCTTCTCTTCAGTTTCACACACCTCGGTAGGAGCATACACTGCAACAACAGACATGAAGCCTAAACTGTGCTTCAGCCTTAATCGCATTAAACGCTCATCAACCGGAGTAACCTCTACAACAGACGGCTGCAGTCTGCTGGAGACGCCTATGGATACCCCTTGACATGGTGACCATTGCTCATGCCGGACCAGTAGTAAGTAAAACCATTACTACTGGTCTCGCCACTACCAGGCCTCCTTGTTTCAGAGAGCCCATCCATATCCACCCTCAGCTTACTGAGCTCACCTGATAAATGAGGCAGTCGGTGATCCTCTGAGAGACTCAGGACATTCCAGGAAGCCATACGCAGAACCCTTCGAAGGTTCACCCCAGGAGTGGTCCAACGCGTAGGCGCCACATCTGCAGCCCCACCGGCACCACGGAAATCAGAAGTAGTGCTAGGGGGTCCTTCCGCCCCTCTCAGGACACAGGGCTTCCGCAGGCTTTCCCCTGCTTCCGTCATACCGGTAGGCAGGCCCCTCTGGTGCCTCGGCACCCGAGAGGTCTGCACGGTCGGACTTCTCAGCATACTTGGATCCGGGCTGTGGCCAGACACTGGGTCAGCCAGGGCCAGGGTCACTGTTATCCCTGGGGGACTGAACTTTGGCTGCCCAAAAAGGAGGAAGAGGAGGCATAGATGAGGAGAGACAGAGGGGTGAATGAGCTGTGGGAGGTAGAGGGCACTCACTTCTCACTTGGAAAGAATTCACCCACTACCAGAATTGGAGAGGATAAAAGTGATTGGATTAAAATGGAGAGAAGAGTGATACACAGGGCTGTGTGCTGTCACCGAACTTGTTCTCATTTTACTTGCAGGCAGTCATGGACGAAATGGCACATTTGGAAGGCGTAAAGGTTGGAGGAATGAACATAAATAACATAAGGTATGCGGATGATACGATGCTAATTGCAGACATGGAGGAAAAGTTACAAAGACTGGTGGATCGACTGGACGTGGAATCTAGGGGAGTTGGACTGAAGATTAACATCGATAAAACAGAAGTGATTAGAGTGACCAAGAGAAAGGAACAACTAAGGATGAATGTGAATGTAGGTGGTCAAGCATGGAAGCAAGTTAGAACATTCATATACTTGAGAAGATCAAGAATTGGAATGGGAAAAATTAATTTTGGAAAAATGAGAAAGATACTGACAAGCAGAAATTTGAGCACTGGGATTCGGCTAAGAACTTTGAAGACTTACATATGGTCAATGACATTGTACTGTTGTGAAACCTGTACTGTTCGTAAAGAA
Source organism: Callinectes sapidus (assembly GCA_020233015.1). Lineage (NCBI taxonomy): Eukaryota > Metazoa > Arthropoda > Malacostraca > Decapoda > Portunidae > Callinectes > Callinectes sapidus. Next base: position 18,451,077 of record CM035185.1, on the reverse strand, counting down.
ATGAAGAGGAGACTGGAGGCGGCAGAGATGTGGTTCATCAGAAGAATTATGAGGATCTCGTGGGTGGAAAGAAGAACAAATCAGGAAGTGTTGCAGATGGCTGGCACGACGAGGGAGCTGACGATCACAGTGAAAAGAAGACAACTTTGGTATTTGGGACATGTATTGAGGAGAGACGGCCCTGAAAAACTGTCTCTTGGGGATGATCGAGGGGAAGAGAGTAAGAGGCAGACAGAGGATGAAGTGCATGGATGGAATCAAAGAGATGGTGGGAAAAGAGAAAATGGAGGAAGTCATGATGTTGGCCAGGAGTAGAAGGGTGTGGCACTCCATCGTTGCTAACGTCACCTGATACCGCACTGAGGTATCGGTTTCGGTAGTCTGTATATGTCAGTGAATGGAAGATAGGGTCTTCTGGGTGATAAATACGTTGTTGCAATGATTATTGGTGCAAGGTTGGTTTTTATTTCTAAGGCAAGAACGTCGGTGTTAAAATCGTCGTAGTTTCTGTAGCATGTTATATTTAATGGCTGTAAAGTCCCGACAAAGACAACTAGGGGCTCCACGCTGAAATGCACAGCGAGGAAAGAGAAGATACACGGCCTGTGTCTCGTAGCCAAGTGACAGTTTATTGAGACTCTCAAAACAGCTAACCTCGGCTTTATTGGGACTCTCAAAACAGCTAACCTCGGCCAACACAGCTTTGGTGAGCCAAACCTTCTCAATACATCAATACAATGAAACATGAAACATCAATACAATGAAACATAATTAATACACGAATCATTTTACAATGAAAGAGAAAATGTACAGAAACTTAAGGGAGGTTTATTCATATTAACCATAATGCCCGAAAATTCTCCCCACCATAGGAGTACTTAATACTACTATCCCAAAATCCCTATATACAAAGTACAAACATTACATCATAGTTACACATCATAGTTCAGTCTTAGAGGTTTCTGACAGCCCTTCCTCTTCTTGTATAACATATGGTGTCAGTAACATTAGCATCAACACCACTCACTTCATTATTCATATCTCTATTCTCATCAGACACATTCACAGAATCATTTATTTCTAACTCATGTAATCGCTGCACAGGTCTACAAAACACCCCCTTGGAAGTTTTGACCTTCACACTCCTAACCATACCATCACGACCAGGGAATACTTCTTCTATAACGCCAAGTGGCCACAACATCCTAGGTACATTATCTTCCCTTACAAGAACTAATGAGCCCTTCTTTACATTACAGTTAGGTACAAAACCTTTAACAGCCGGAGGCAAATTTCTTATATAGTCATTAGACCACACCCTCCGAAATCGATCTAGTTGCTTTAACCGCATGTATTCTCGTATACACAAGTCCTGAGTAGACTGTGAAATACCCTGGTCCTTTACATCTTCCACCTGCACCCCAGCAGGGCGCCCAATGAGAAAGTGTAACGGAGTTAGAGGTGGTGCTGCATCGAGCTCCTCGCCAACGAACGTCAGGGGCCTGGAATTAATGCAGGCCTCTACTTCACAGAGCGTCGTCTCTAATTCCGATCGTGACAGACGTCGGACTCCAAATGTTTTCCGCAAGGAAGACTTGACAGATCTAACTAGACGCTCCCACCAGCCTCCCCACCAAGGAGTGCGAGGTACAATGAACCTCCAGTCTGGAGCTAAAGGACCAAATTTCTCAGATAGTCTGTGAGATACAACAATAAAGGTCTTAGCATTATCAGAATAAATAACTGACGGTAGACCTCGTCTAGCAGCAAACCTGCGAATAGCAAATATACAATCATTCAAAGACAGTGAGTCAGTGAGCTCTAAGTGAATAGCTCTTATTACAGCACAAGTGAAGAGCAGGATGTAGAATTTCTTTGAGGGAAAATCACTGCAATATAGTGGTCCAGCGTAGTCTAGTCCAGTAACCGAAAACGGAGGCGCAGGTCTGACCCTCAACTCAGGCAATGGGGCAGCAGACTGGGTACAAGGCTTAGAGTCATGCTTGCGACAAGGTAGACACATCCTGCAAACAGATTTGGCAATTTTTCTTAACCCTACTATCCAATAATTATTTCTCAAAGTAGATAGGAGCGTAGAAACCCCAGCATGTTTAAGGATTTTGTGCTGAAACTGAACTATTAGTTTAGCTACATGACCCTGGGGAATTATGATTGGATGCCTGTTCTCATAGGACAAGTCTGCCTGGTCCAAACGATCCTTGACTCAAAGTAAACCATCATTATCCAGAAATGGGTCAAGTTTCCTTAAACTAGACTCCTTAGAAATTTGTCTACATTGTCGCAGAGCCTCAATCTCATTAGAAAAAAAACGTCCCTTTGTACAGAAGCAAGCAACTTTACTTTAGCTTTAGTTAATTCTTCATAGGTGAGAGGACCAGGGTATTTCTTTCCCCCAGATAATAAATATAATTTTCCAAGTAACAACATTAAGTGACTTACAAAAGGTACTACACCTCGTAAACTCAAACACTATAGGCGAAGTCTTAACAGATACACAAGAAATTACCTCGCTATTACCAAATATCTCATAAGGCAACATCTTTTTCTTCTGGTTAAAATTGTCAAGGGGAAGAGATAACCAAGCAGGACCATTCAACCACTCTTCAGATGACACAAGTTGCTCAGTTATCACACCTGTGGAAATAAGGTCTGCAGGGTTATCCTTCCCAGGACAATGGAACTAGTTATCAGACGAAACCAAGCCTTGAATTTCAGTTACTCTATTTCTCACAAATGTTTTCCATCTATGAGGATCACTCTTAATACAAGAAAGAGTAATAGTGGAATCAGTCCAGCAAAAAACAGGTATGTTAAGATGTAATGCGTTCAGAACAAATTTTGCTAACCTGCTACACAACACAGCACTCATCAATTCAAGGCGAGGCAAGGACATGGACTTTATGGGAGCCACTTTCCCCTTAGACATAATCAAAGATACCTTAAAGTTACCTTTCGGAAGCGGAAGTCTGAGGTACAGGCAGGCACCATACGCCTTCTCCGAAGCGTCACCAAACACATGAAGTTCCACACCTGTCATGGTCCGCCAGGAAGTGCCAGGGAAATAACAACGGTTAACACTCCAGAGCTGGAAAGCAGTGATACCTTTAAACCACTTCTGAGATTTGAGTAACAATTCATGAGTTAGCAAATCATCCCATCCAATACCAAGCCTCCAAACATCCTGGAGTAGAATTTTGACAAGCTTAGTAAAGGGACCTATGAACCCCAAGGGGTAAAAAATTCTAGCAATACTACTGAGAACAGTTCTCTTTGTGGTGCTAAGTTCTACAGGGGAATCCAAAATTAAACTATTAAAGGAAAAGGAGTCATGAACTAAACTCCACTGCATTCCCAAGATCTTAAGTGTTTCTTTCTCAATTTCAAAGGTTAAATCGTTAGAAAACCTCTCCAAGTATTTATCACTAGAGGTACGCTTAGATAAGGTCATCCTTGCTTTACTCAAAATAGTGGAAGCCTCAGTAAACTTAGCTTGGCCTTCTACAATGCTCTCAGCTCCCGTCAACCAATCATCCACAAACAGATTCTCTTGCAACACATTAACAACCTCAGACTGTGGACACAAATCAAGGTGATGTTTAATAGTAGCATTTAAGAGAAATGGACTACTCTTATTACCAAAAGGAACCCAAGTGAACCTCATCACACGAACACTTTCCTCGGGCTTCCAAAGGAATCTGTGAACATCACGATCTTCCTTACGTACAATAATCTAAAGGAAAACTTTGGTTATGTCGGCAGTCAGAGCTATTGGCCACCGTCTAAATATCGAAAGTGTAGCTACAAGATCGGGGTTCAGAGAGGGGCCTGTTTCCAAACAGTCATTTAAAGAAATACCGTTATAACTGGGAGCTGAGGCATCAAAGACTGGCCTTACTTTGGTCGAAGAACTTTTTCTCTGTACAACAGAACGATGGGGCAGGTAGTAGGTAGGATGAGTGCTTTCCGCTCTGAAGGCGGCATTTCCTCGCATATCCCTTCCTGTTCATACTGTACAAACACAGAATCATAAGCAGTCTTCAAACAGGGATCTTTTTCAAACTTACGACACAAGTTATCAAGCCTCTTATGAGCAAGTTTCACATTGTTTTGTAAGTCATACTTGGCAGTGTCAGATTTCCAAGGCAAAGCAACTTCATATCTACCATCACAAAAATTGACATCCCTTTTAAACTTCTGTCTAATAAGGTCGTAAGTACTTGCATCACAAGAGGCTTCAACCGAGCATATGCCAATATATTCTAAGTCCCAAAAGATTTGTAAAAGTGAGTTAGCAACACAGGCACCCACACAAAGAAGCTGAGTACTCACTCTTGTCTGGTTGGCAGAAATCTTCCAGGATCCAGAGAAAATCCAGCCAAAGACAGACTCCTGGGCAACAAGTCCCTCCTCCTGCAAAACCTTGTTGGGGAATACAAATTCCTAGTAAGCATCCATTCCTATTAAGATATCTACTAGTACCTGACGGTTACTCATATAATCATCAGCAACGTGTAAGGACTCGAATCCCACGAGTCTGTCTCTGGGTACACTGGAGCGCAATAAAGGTGCACATATGTTATTAATCTCCACTACAACAAGAGAATAATTAACATCAGAGCTATCCACTAGTCCTAAGTTATACAGATCACAAGTGTGGTCCTTAGGTAGTTTACTACCGAATGCAGAATAAGTTACTGGTTCAGAACACAACCATTTAGGTCTTACTTTCCTTACCAAATCACTCGAAATATAAGACCTATCTGAACCAGTATCAAAAAGTACAGTAGCTGTTACAAACTGTCCCTTGTCACTACAAACTCCAACCTTCGCAGTCTATAAAACACAACATACAGGGTTAGGTTCTTTAGGCCTAGAGTCAGGTCTACTTAAAGCAACACCAACGTGACTCGCAGGTTTCTCACTTCCTGAATCAGAGCTAATTACCCCCTTGTCACTCATATCACCACTGGGTAATTTCTCAAGCTCACTATTATCCTTTGTGTCTTAAGACACCAACGGGACATCACTCTGACACAGAAGAATATTGTGATTTCCTTTGCATTTACTACACTTTAACTTGCAGCCCTTTGACACGTGTCCCTTTAGCAAACATCTAAAACACAAATTGGCAGAGCGTATTTTCTCTTTTCTCTTCTCAGATCGTGTCAGTTTCAATACACCAAGGCATTTCTCACTCTGGTGATTCTTATTGCAAAAGGCACACTTAACAATACTTGATGAAGACTGAAGAGCAGAGGCTGTAGCAGGGGAGACCTTCCTCCGTTCAGATCCCACTATCACTCTGCGAGATTCGTCGCTCCTACTACCCTCCTTGTAAGCATCAGAACGTTCCCTACGTTCTATTTCCTTTTGAAGGAAAGACATTGGCTAGGAAACATCACTCTCATGGTCCACACCTTCCCTGGACCATTCGATACGAATATCATGTGGAAGGCGTGACAAAATTACGGGAAATAACACAACACCATATTGTTTACCTTCGACATCCAATGACTCCAAACTACGGACATGAGCATTGAGTTCATCATGCAAGTTCCAAGGTAAAGCTGTGTACTTATTTCCCGTACCTTTGGTGAGCATGTAAGTGTTTAAAAGTGCTTGAATGTGGGAAAACACAATATATACGTGTGGGCTTAGCAAACCGCTCTTCAAGCAATGAACAAGCGGTTGGATAGTTACTGGCAGTCAGTGGCAGTCCTTGTATCACTCTCTTCGCCTCACCCTCGAGCGATGATTGCAAATAACTGAATTTACTTATATCAGGAAAAGTCGAATCTCCGACTAAAGCTTCAAATTGTTCCCAACATGACTGCCACTTAAGCACATCACCACAGAATTTAGGTAACTCTATTCTAGGTAACTTGGCGTTATTAAGTAATGAATCAGCCGACCCGCTATTAACACTGTGGGCTGACTCACCTGGTTCCGTCTTACGAGCTGTCATGTCTGCTAGCTTCTGTGTCGCCTGTAGTATGCAACTCCTCACGTCCCGCCGAAATACGTCCGCCTGCTCCATCTCGGAATCCATTATCCCAGGCTCGCACTCCAACTCGACAGCAGTCTGAGCCTCGTCCCACATATGAAGTCGCCGGTCAAAATCAGCTATGACGTCCTCCAACTCTAGACGGCTCAGCTCAGTCTCTCCCAGTAACGACGTCAGAGCCTTGGCTGATCGGACCAACCAACCTTTACCCACCGCCCTGGTGCGCACCAGCTTCTTAATTTCCTCGGACATTTCACCAACAGCAGTAGGAACCTCTCACCAAATCTAAAGGCTCCCGGGTCTGGGCACCATGTAAAATCCCGACAAAGACAACTAGGGACTCCACGGTGAAATGCACAGCGAGGAAAGAGAAAATACACGGCCTGTCTCGTAGCCAAGTGACAGTTTATTAAAACTCTCAAAACAGCTAACCTCGGCCAACACAGCTTTGGTGAACCAAACCTTCTCAATACATCAATACAATGAAACATGAAACATCAGTACAATGAAACATAATTAATACATGAATCATTTTACAATGAAAGAGAAAATGTACAGAAACTTAAGGGAGGCTTATTCATATTAACCATATATAATAGACCGAAAAATGGCAATAGCTGATACATATGCAAGGCTTTCAGTGTAATTGACAATGTAGTCTATGTATCTAGGTATTTTTTGTGTTTCTGTGGATTTTAGCCCGTGACTATTAATTAGAATCAAGTCTGGTGATATATTTAGATAGCTTTAAGGAACTTTTCTTGGATTTCCGGTTCATAAGTTTATGCTGTATATTATTGTTAGTGTGTTATTGATGGGATGGTCTTTTGCTTCTGGGATCCTACCTCTCAGGTGGTGATTTATCTTTTATGAAACCTGATCTTATTTTCTTAAATTCTGCGTTATCTATAACGTGCCAACAACCTTCTAAGTTTATTTTACTGTTCAATATCAGGTTATAATTTTTTTTTTCGTCATTCACAATATGTAAACTTAAATTTGTTCTTTTGTAGGTCAGGGAAAAGTTTTTTGAGAGTACAGTTTTCTTTAGGCCATCCCTTTTCGTGGGTGGTGTATATACGTAGGCCTAGGTCTTCGGCTTGTATAACTTCATCGTCTAGTTCGGAGTCACTCGTATCACTTTTATATCTCCGCATGCTTATTGAGGCTCCTCTCTTTTTAATACATGGCAAGATGCCTGATTGTTGTGTTTGAGTCTGAGTTTCTTGTTGGGTTTGTGGTGTGAAGTCTTTATTCGAGTTGGGGCAGTCCGGAATTTTTATGTATGGGAGGTTATTGAAAACAAGAATTTTATTAAGTTCTTCAGAATACGTGCCAGGATTCTCTAGGTTCCTATAATATGCATGAGCCACACAAATGTTTATTATTAGAGGAAGTTTTGGTATGGGAAGGGGCATTTGTTTGGATCTTGGTAATGTCATCTTTTGTTTATCTGTTTCCCTCTTCCTCTTCTGTTTTATAATGTTTTTCCGTTTGGGGCATTTTATTGCCAGGGTTGAGTGTTCTTCACTGGAGTTTATGCATTTTTTTGCATCAAATGTTGATACTAAAAAAAATGTATGTAATTTTTTAAACTACATCTGGCAGAATAAACACTGGTAAATATAGCAGCAACGAAATGAAATTACGTAATGGAGTATCACAGGGAAGTGTCCTAACCCCTATACACCAATGACTTACCTCAACCAGGCCCAGGCTGCTTAGATACAATATGCGCAGACGATATAACTCAAGTCATCACTACATCTCGTAAATCAAAGGGAATGCTAAGAATAAAGGTAGAAAGAGAAATAGAACGAATAAAAAATCGAAAGAAAATGAAAAATTCAAACTAGCGGGGCAAAATTTAAAATCATACCTATAGCGCAATTTAAAAGATGAAATTAACAGTCAATGGAAGAAAAAATGAAACATGCAGTGAAGGAAATTTCTTAAGATTAAAACTGCAATCTACAGGAATTATTGGTCACTGTACTAACGTCAGGAATAAAGGCAATGCAGTTTATATAAACCTCAGAAAATTTAAAAACCTACCAGCTAAAATAAAAATAACACTGATAAAAACACTGTCAATAGCATTCTTGGAATATCCTCCTATTCCAATATGTGCAACATCACTTATAAAAAAGAAAAGAAATATACAAAGAAATACAAAGAAAAGAAATATACAAACCGTATTAAACAAAGGATTTAAATTCATAGAATGTAATGAAGATGATGAGGCAACACTGGAACAATTACACAAATATTATATCACCCTTTTAAACATCTCGATAGACAAGAGAGCAAAACAGACATGGGAAGCCATAAGAGCAACGGAGCCTGGCCATTATATAATTTAACGATCAACTACGACCGAGACCATAAATGGTTCCCTAAGACAACCAAAATCATAAACCAAGGGGCATCATAGGTAATGATCGTAATAATCAACATCAACATTATTAATCCACTTAGTCCGACTACTGGCGTCTTGTTCAGGATTTCGAGTGTCATTTGAATGCTAACGATTTCCGACTTGCCTGTCGAACTTTGAAGAGACTGTGCTACAAGTCTCATGTAAGTGCTAACCAAAAAAAAAAAAGAAAAAAAACAGATTGATGCTTCTTATAGGGGGCAGATGGGTCGATAACTTGTTGGGCTGAATACATTGAGCAGCAGTTCATAGTGGATACTCGAAGCGGAAAGTTCCAAGTGATGGATTATAGATCCTGGATGTTGATCCGCTCATTGTTTAAACTGTACCCTCCATTGATGATATGGCAAAGATGAGGGGTGGAAAGCCGGCTGGCATCTATAACATCAGTGCAGAGCTGCTCAAACGTGTGTGTGAAGCCATGATTGTTGTACAATGTCTTGACTGCTGTATGGCCATTCACCCTGACTGGAGAAAGGGCATGGGTGTCCCATTTTGAAAGGAATAAGGGAACCATCAGGACTGCAACAACTACCGCAGTGTAACATTGTTCAGCATACAAGGCAAAGTGCTTGTCCGTTTGTTGTTGGTGCGTATCTGTAGTCACCTGCTTAAACACCAGAGACCTGAAAAGTGTGGATTCACACCAGGTAAGTCAACAACTGACACGGATCCTATCGTTTCGCGTTCTGGATGAGCGCCAGCGTGAGTTTCGACAAGACATTTTTTTAGCCTATACTGATTTCAGGAGAGCGTTTTATCGAGTGATTCGAGAGGAACTCTAGATCGTTTGCATCTTCGTGGGATTCCTGCAACGATTAGTTTTTTTGTTTTTTTGTGGCCTGTACTTATTGGGCATTTGCTAGAGTTGTAAACCAGACTCATTGTGGAACATATCTCGGCAATACTGAGATTACAGATCTAGTGTTTGTCGATGATACAGCAATCTTTACTGATTCAATGGAGATTCTGGTAGTGATTATAGAGGCACTGTGCGTATCAATAGTCACCTGCTTAAACACCAGAGACCTGAAAAGTGTGGATTCACACCAGGTAAGTCAACAACTGACACGGATCCTATCGTTTCGCGTACTGGATGAGCGCCAGCGTGAGTTTCGACAAGAAATTTTTTCAGCCTATACTGATTTCAGGAGAGCGTTTGATCGAGTGTTTAGAGAGGAACTCTAGATCGTTTGCATCTTCGTGGGATTCCTGCAACGATTAGTTTTTTTTTTTTTTTGTGGCCTGTACTTATTGGGCATTTGCTAGAGTTGTAAACCAGACTCATTGTGGAACATCTCTCGGCAATACTGAGATTACAGATCTAGTGTTTGTCGATGATACAGCAATCTTTACTGAGTCAATGGAGGTTCTGGTAGTGACTCTAGAGGTACTGTACAATAAGACTAAGCCCTTGAGATTTTAGATGATATCACCCAAGACCAAGATTCAAGTCTTTGGAGGATTACCATGTATGTGTGAGAATATTGCAGAAAACTTTACATACTATGGTTGTGCATAACTAGGGTGGGTCGAGCCAGGAAGTCATTATGCGGATTGGTTTGGCCCACAACGTTATGGACTCAGCACAAATATTTGCTTTTGTTAGTACCTGTGCAGATGGACGGAGATTCAGATCTTCAAGTCGCTGGTGGTCCCTATGTATTTTATGGTTGTGAAATATGGTCACTGGACACTAACCTGAAAAGGCGAATTGATGTCTTCCGTACCAGATGCCTTCGTAAGATTATTGGGTGCTGCTGGTATGAGTTTGTGTCAAATCAATGATTGAGACAGACTCAAGCCTCATCACCAGGATAGTCTGTCATGAATCAAGTTATATATATATATATATATATATATATATATATATATATATATATATATATATATATATATATATATATATATATATATATATTATTGTGTGTGTGTGTGTGTGTGTGTGTGTGTGTGTGTGTGTGTGTGTGTGTGTGTGTGTGTGTGTATGACCTACCTTATGAATAGATTCGTTTGTCATTGACAAAAGGCACGAGTCTCCCTTTCTAACATTATTCACCTTTCTATAATCAACGTAGTATCTATTATTACAGAGAAACTCCACGAGCTTTGCGCACGCTCAATCAAACCCTATTCTAGCATACACTGGAGTTCAGTTCAAATGAAGTACACACTTTAATGTTTGATCCGGTATGCTACTTCCTTCCCCGGTCGAACGTCTCAGTTATCAACATCATGGGGATGTAATTGTTTTCCAGCTTGGACTATCTCTGAAAACCTCATAAGTCACCTATGCGTTTTAACACCTAATAGATGCTAGTAAACTCTGGAACTCTCTATCTGCCTGTGTATTTCCAACTTCCTATGACTCGACTCTACTTAAGAGGGAGGTTTCAAGACATTTATTTGTTGGGCTTTCGGTTAACTCTGTTGACCTTTCAGGGGACTGGCAATTATTGAACTTTTTTATTTTCTTACACAGAAAAAAAAGAAAGAAAAAAAAAATGAATAAAAAGCGTAGCCTGGAAGCTCTGTCTTTGGAGAGGCAATTACACTAACACATTGTCCCTAAATACAATTGGCTCTTTCGAAACATCCGGTTGTACTAAAACTTCATTGAACCTTGATCCTTACCCACGTTCTCCAGATACTCTTTCCCTAAGGCTTTTACAGGCACCCTAACCTATTTATGCCAATACAATTTCAAAGGGAAATAAACCTAATAACTCGTTAGTTACTTTTGTGGTATATATATATATATATATATATATATATATATATATATATATATATAGATAGATACTCTTTCCCTAAGGCTTTTACAGGCCCCCTAACCTTTTGTGCGAATACTATTTCAAAGGGAAATTAACCTAATAACTCGTTAGTCACTTTCGTGATATATATATATATATATATATATATATATATATATATATATATATATATATATATATATGGTCTTTGTCCCGGTAATTTTCAGATTTAAGGCAATATTTTCAAAGCATGGATTTTAAATGGCTGGTATCTCTCCAGGGTGTCTTTGGTTCTCACTTCAATTAACCTTCATCCCTAAAATTTGTTTGAACTCATTATACAAAGTATGAAACTTGATCTGATTACAGTTAGGTAATCCAAGATATGTGAGTAATTCATTCATCCACTACCACTGATAAATATGACATGACCGCCAGTATCTCTTCTCAATCCAAGCCCCTAAAATTTCCTCCAAACTTTATCTAAGGTCTTCCTATCCCCCAAAATGACAAACAAAATTTTGTTCTTGAACCAACTTCACAATTATTTGCCGGCAATCTTGGGAACAATTAAAACGTGTTCCCAATTATTTGATGCGTACTCCTTCACTCAACATCATCTAAACTAGATGGACCGTCACAGGTTTCCGCTTTCGTAACAATACCTCCTTTTTAATTAATACGTATGGAAAAGAGGGATCATCAGTCCCTTCATCGCCTTTAACTAGGGAGGAAGGGAGGCATGCAGAAGCAAGATCAGAAGAGCAGTTGAAGACAGTCCACTAAAGGAGATAAATTGATAGGACGAAAAACATTCTATTCCACCCTGTCTAATAAAAATGTATGAGTGGAACCCCCTATACATGAGAAGATTAACGTTCTTGAGCATAGAGCTTTTGAAGCATCTCTGACAGTTTTTCACAACTCTATAATTGCTGGAGGCCCTTCAAAACTCCTAAATTCATGGAAGCTGTTTTAGGAAGACATGGGATGGGAAGCTTCCGGTTTAGATTTCAAGTAAAAGGCAGAACGAGGAAACTCAATGTAGAAAAATTGGTTGGCATTGAATAAGAAAGAATAGTTGTCTGGAAGTTTGTGTCGAGTTAATAGATGGATGGATTGATAATTTGAGGCATTCAGCACTATTTAATTTTCTCTGAACCAATGCAAAATGTGAGAGATCAAAGGTCCGACGTAGTATAGCATCCTCGCGGGATCTGTTAACTTCTTGAAGGTTTGGTCGTCTCTAAAAAGACGTGAAAAGGTTAGGGTGGCATCACCAGCGTAACAATGGATAGGGCAAGATGTTTGACTTAGAAGACAGAGCACTGACAAAAACAATAGTAAATAGATTTTGGAGAATAAGAGTGGCCGTGTATACCATAGCAGAAATACTAGAACGGTCGGAAAGTAAACTTGAGATGAAGTTGCAGAGAAGACAGACACTGTAGGAAAGTAGTGAGGAGATTACGGCTTTGTGCCAGACTCTATCAAAAGCTTTTGTTATGTCTGAGGCAACAGTAGAAGTATCTTTAACGCATCTTAAATAAGATGATCAAGCCTCAATTAAAAAAAAAAAAGAAATGTTAGAAGACCATCATTAAAGCGGCAATGACGGAAGCCATGCCGGCAATCAGGTCTAGAAGCCGTCCAAGGGTTTAGACATGTTAGAGCAAGAAAAAAGTCAGGAGGACGAGGGAAGTTAAATTTCGAAATACTTTGACATTTCACATAAGGATGGAGTGTTTGGCAAGTTATATAATAGACTTGGCATGATTACAGGTAGATATAAAAAGATTCAGGTAACGGAAGGCTCACTAATGTTGTGTGAACAATTTCCCTATAGTGTATAGCGCAACAACAGGCTACGTTAAACCAAGAGCGCACAGAACACAAAAATATGTCTGACGCGAAGACTGTAGTCAATTAAAGGAAAATATGCATAATACCTCATCAGGTCCTTCAACTGGTAAAAGGTAAACACCAGATGCACCTTCGGTTTGCGGGATGCTAAGGTGGCATTGGAGAAATATGCATATATTGATTGGAAGAGTCCAATGGAGAAGATAGGCTACCGGCATAAGCAAAATCTTTAGAAATAATGAAGGGGTCAAGAATGTTGGACGTATTTTCAATAAAGTCAGAAATATAAGAAGGATAAGATATATCAGTTGCCCTGGGTCATGGAAAATAACAAAATTGAAAGCTAGTTAACTAGGATGCTTAGCGAAGGGAGAGGAAATTCAAAAGTGGTGGTCAGCACTTTTTTAAGTGAAGCCCTATTATGGTCAGAGGTGAGAGTTAAATAGCACAAATATATTTAGGTAGAGAGTGACTCTGCAGTCGTTGCCAGAAGGTAGAAATCTCTGAACTTTGAAGTGCATGGAAACGAGACGCAACATCCAGCTTTGGAACGAAAATGAGGAAAGATTAAACAGTAAAGGGACTACTTTCCGACTCTGTGTTTCGGTTAGGAAAATAAAATAAACATTAGCAGAACTGAGGTGGTGTTCTACAGATGAAATATTAGATGTAAGAACGCAATCATTGCAGAATTTTGGGAAAAAAACGTGTGTCAATACATAAAGGGATGATACCGGAAGAGAACTGCGACTTGGGGCATTTACGGTCCCCCTCACCAGAATGGGACTCCGAGACTTATATTGGATTGACCATTAGCGAAGAGTTTGAGGGTAGTAAGCGCATGTTGTTTGATGTGAAGAGGATTTATCTCTATAGAGCAGACTGTGACTGGCCCCTAGAGTTGTGGGACACTAAGGGAAACGTTCAACGATGTCATACCTAGCTTTCATGGCAAGTTTATAGCACCCACCCATGAAGTAATGTATGAGACTAGAACTAGTACTATTAAACATCACTGGGCGTTAATTTATGTGTGTGTGTGTGTGTGTGTGTGTGTGTGTGTGTGTGTGTGTGTGTGTGTATATCTATCTATCTATCTATCTATCTATCTATCTATCTATCTATATCTATCTATCTATCTATCTATATATCTATATATATATATATATATATATATATATATATATATATATATATATATATATATATATATATATATATATATATATGCACCAAATGTAACATTAGGCAGTTTTATCAAATGCTTCTTGTTATGAACGATAAATAATGTTCTCTCTAGGTAACTATATTATATTTATTTTTATCTTTTTCATGAGTTTTAAACAAATGAACATGGAATACTATAAAATAACTAACTGCATTATTCTATTATTGGCAACTTATATCATAAAGAACGAGATTTTATAGTTGGAAAAGAAAGCATCATTAAGTCCTAAGATAAAGTTTTTTTTTTTTATTCTTTTAATTGGCTAGCTCATTTATGAGTGTGGGAATATTACTTCCGTATGAACTCCCCAAACTCATTATAATCGTTAATTGAATTTGCCGAACTCGCTAGCATATTTTCTGAAAACCTTGTTAGAATTGGACCTGCGGCTTCTCAGTTATGCCTCAAGGAATACATTTAGTCATCGTCTTTTAAGTTGGTAGACTTTTCTTGAGTATTGCGTAGATTTAAACATTTGCAATTACGTCTACCAATAGAATTGGAGAATAATGCAATCATTTTATCTTTTTTTCTATTCATTATATTTCTAAGGCGAACAAATTGTGTGTGTGTGTGTGTGTATATATATATATATATATATATATATATATATATATATATATATATATATATATATATATATATATATATATATATAACTGTGGGAGTGAAATCCCTCCTCATATACATGCAAAGCGTATGCCATACAAGGGTGGATAAAGCCCTTGTATATAATTCGCAATTGGGGGGATTGGAAAAAAAAAAAAAAAAAAAAAGACTGACGTAGACGCCTCAGAATGCCTAAATTCATAGAAGCAGTTTATCAAAAAGTTTCCGGTTTAGATCTTAAGAAAATTAGTAGAAGACGAAGACAATTGAGTGTCACTGTAAAAGAGGTGATAGTAATCTTGAATTCCCAAGTTTTACTGGACAACCGATTAATTCCTGCTGTTATGTCCCTGTCACTACGCCATTAGAAGAGAACAAGATTCATATAATGCTCTTTCATCATTCCAGGGCAGTTTTGAGATATATTGTTCTGGTGCTTCATTACTTTGCCGCGTCTTGATGTTGATCATGATCGGCGTTTGGACCGTGAAAGGGACGCAAAAATCACCACTAAAATAACTATATCCATATATCATGAGTACTTTGTATATTGTGTCATATCATGTAGTAGCCTTTTTTTTTTAAGATTACCAGTGCCAGAGTCAATTTAAGAATTGTAATATGCCATATTCAAAATATTGATAACAGAATGACTAGATAATCAATACACACACACACACACACACACACACACACACACACACACACACACACACACACACAATAAATATATATATATATATATATATATATATATATATATATATATATATATATATATATATATATATATATATATATATATATAAAATTTTCTTGTGACCAACTTCTCCCAAAATGATCCATGTAGAATATTTTCCCAATTTTACCCATACAGGATATTTAAAACTCGATTCATAATTTCAATAATGTCAATAATTAATACTATACGCATCTGTATGCATACAGAATTTGCTATAACAATATTTCAGCTTAGGTCACTAGGGAAGCATGTATCATCAGCAGTGGCATGTGATGAGGTACTTCTGAAAACTCGTTATTCTGTTCTCTGTGTTTTTTTCCAATTTTTTATTGGTTTCATTTTTATTTTCATTTGTATTCTTTGCTTTTTACATTCCACATGCAAGGATATTCCTTCAGAATTTATACGAAGTACAGGATAGTACTCTTTATCCATGTAAATTTAAATGGTGTGACTACTAAGGCGCGGGCGAGCGTCAACCCGTTCTTTTGGACCTTCCTCATGAGTGGGGTGGTATTGCATGCTGTGATTAAAAAAAAATTCCTATTAACATAACGCAGCAACAGAGGCGCACTCATGCCCTTAGTAAATACAATCCTTTAGTACCCAATAAACAGTACATATGTGAAAGATCCAAAATATAGAACTTTATCAAGTAGGTACTAAAGGACATATCACAATCAATACTGAGCTACAGTAGAATAAACTGCTGTATGTGATTGGGAACATAATTAAAAATTTTAGGAGCAGAATATGTTAAGGAGAGTTGGAAGACTGGTAGATTATGTTCCGGAACACGAAGACATTCGTTGTTAAAATATATTATAATCTATGTGTGGGATTGTCATCTCTTAGAAACGTAACTTGTTCCATAATAGTCGGAAGTATGTTGTCATAAAAAAAAGCCAATATTAGTTTAGCGTATTTAAATGCGTCACACATATCTGACAGGTAACCAGAGATTGTGCCACCTGCCAATTCGCCACCTGCAGGTGTTTGTATCGCAACAAGTTCGCTCTCTGGTGATTTCACCCATGATAGCAGTAGTTTCGCTACTTATAATTTTATACATAGTACTAATAAATTTTCAAAAAGCAAGATTTCATAGTCATATGCATGTAGGATGTATGTATTCATTGGAGGAGGTAGTAGACACCTGCCGAAACAATAATTCCTCCCAGGGAGGCCTAAGGCCTAAGGATCATGGGGTGCTGTGAGCTTATCCTAAAAAAACAGTGTGACCTCTCTGAACGTTTCCCTTTGTGTCTCATAACACAAGGGGGTAGTCACAGCCTGCCTTCTAAAGACAACCTTCCTCCACACAAAACTACATACACCTAGTCACACACACATGCTTCAATCAAATTTCTAAATTAAATATGGCGACTCCTACACCAGCCTCGGAGTCCCCTTCTGGGGAGGGGACCATAAATGTCCCCAGGTCGTACTGCTCTTCTGGTATCAACCCTAAGTATCTTGAAACCCCCCCCCCCCTTCACATGTTTCTCTATCAACTTCTGCAACATTCGCGGTCTTCGATCTAATTTTCAGTCTGTAGAACACCACCTTTCCTCCACCAAACCTCATCTTCTTTTCTTCGCTGAAACACAGGTGTCTGAGGCAACTGACAGAAGCAGCTTTTCTTTCTCTATCCTCATTTTCGTTCCAAAGCTGGATGTTGCGTCTATGTCCGCAACGACTTAACTTGCTCTCGTGCCCACGCTTGTGAATCTTCTGAGTTTTCCACCATGTGGCTGCGACTTCAGAGTCACTTTCTGACTAAATTATTATAAGCTGTATATCTTTCATCTAACTTCTCTGACTATAGGAAATTCTTTGACTACTTAACTTCTAAACTGGAGCACACTCTGACTCTCTTTCCTTTTGCGGAGATCTCCATTCTTGTAGACTTCAATGTTCACCATGAGCTTTGGCCTTCCTCTCCCTCCACTGACCATCCTGGTGAACTTGCATATAACTTTGCTATCCTACATGATCTAGAGCAACCCGTGCAACACCCTACTTGTATTCCTGATCGTCTTGGAGATACACCCAACATTCTTGACCTTTTCCTAGTCTTTAATCCTTCTGCTTATGCTGTCACCCTTTCTTCTCCGTTGGGTTCCTCCGATCACAATCTCATATCTGTATCTTGTCCTATCTCTTCAATCTCTCCTCAGGATCGTCTAAGGCGAAGGTACCTTTGGCGTTTTGCCTCTGCTAGGTGGGGAGACCTGAGGAGGTATTATGTTGATTTTCCTTGGAATGATTACTGCTTCCGTGTCAGGGACCCATCTCTGTGTGTTGAGCGCATAACAGAGATGATAGTGTCTGGCATGGAAGCGTACATTCCTCATTCTTTCTCTCGACCTAAACCTTCCAAACCTTCTTTTAACACAGCTTGTTCTTCAGGTATCTATGATAGAGAGGTGGCTCACAAAAGATACTTGAGCCTTCCATCACCTGAGTCTCATGCGCTTTATATTTCTGCCCCTAATCATGCTAAGTCTGTTCTTCAACTAGCCAAAAACTCCTTCATTCATAAAAAAAGTGTCAAAACCTTTCCAGATCTAACCTTTCCAGATCTCGAGACTACTGGCATCTAGCCAAAAACATCTCCATCTTCATCTTTCCCTTCTTTAGTTCAACTTAATGGCACCAATTCCATCTCATCTATCTATAAAGCTGAACTCTTCGCGCAAAACTTTGCTAAAAACTCTACCTTGGATGATTCTGGGCTTGTTCGTCCCTCTTCTACCCCCTCTGACTACCACTGCTATCTATTAAAATCCTCCGTAATGATTTTTCCATGCCCTCACTGGCCTAAACCTTCAGAAGGCTTTTGGACCTGATAGGGTCCCTCCTATTGTTCTCCTAAACTGAGCCTACGTGCTTGCATCTTGCTTGGTCAAACTCTTTCAACTCTGTCTATCTACATCTACCTTTCCTTCTTGCTGGAATTTTGCCTACATTCAGCCTGTTCCTAAAACGGGTGGCCGTTCTAATCCTTCAAACTACTGCCCTATTGTGTTAATCTCCTGCATATCTGAAGTTTTTTAATCTATTCCTAACAAGAAGATTCTTAAACATCTATCACTTCACAATATTCTATCTGATCGCCAGTATGGCTTCCGCCAAGGCCGCTCTACTGGTGATCTGGCTTTCCTTACTGAGTCTTTGTCATCCTCTTTTAGAGATTTTGGTGAAGCTTTTGCTGTAGCTCTAAATATATCAAAAGCTTTTGATAGAGTCTGGCACAAAGCTTTAATTTCCAAACTACCCTCCTACAGCTTCTGTTTTTCTCTCTGCAACTTCCTCTCAAATTTCCTTTCTCATTGTTCTATTGCTGTGGTCACTGTTCTTCCCCTAAATCTATTAACAGTGGTGTTCCTCAAAGTTATGTCCTATCACCCACTCTCTTCCTATTATTTCTCAATGGTTTTCTAAACCAAACTTCTTGCTCTATCCACTCCTATGCTGATGATACCACGTTTTTCCATAGACGACCAACCCTTCAGGAAGTACACATCTCACACAGAGAAGCCTCAGAGTGCCTAACTTCTTATCTCTCTAGAATTTCTGATTGGGGCAAAGCAATGGAATGTACTAAGTGTCTCAGACGATTACCGACTGCCTCATTTATCAGATTAGCTCAGTAGGCTGAGGGTGGATATGGTGGGGCTCTCTGAGACCAGGAGGCCTGGTAGTGGCGAGACCAGTAGTAAGTGTTTTACTTACTACTGGTCCGGTATGAGCAATGGTCACCATGTCAAGGGGGTAGCCATAGGCGTCTCTAGCAGAGTTGTAGAGGTTACTCCGGATGATGAACGTATAATGCGATTAAGGCTGAAGCACAGTTTAGGCTTCCTGTCTGTTGTTGCAGTGTATGATTCTACCGAGGTGTGTGAAACTGAAGAGAAGGAGATGTTCTACGCAAAACTCGACTCTGTACTGGACCAGTTTCCCCCTCATGATGCACTCATTGTCCTGGGCGACTTTAATGCTGTCACTGGCACTGAAAATATGTGTTGGTCCCCATGGTTCTGGTAACAGGAATGACAACAGCTCTTTCCTTCTGGATTTTGCAAGATCCAGAAGGCTGAAAATTGCGGATTCCTGGTATCAGAGACCAACCCTGCACCGCTGGACTTGGTATAGCAATGCCAGAGGGGTAGCGAAGGAGATCGACCATATCCTTGTCATTACTCATTGGAGGATCCTCCAGAACTGCAGGGTTTTTCGGAGTGCCGAGTTCTTTGCGACCGATCACAGGCTTGTTGTTGCTTCACTCAAGCTTCATATCAAGTCCAGAAAGCCTCCAAGACGCAACCACAGTGTTTCATCTTGAGAAGCTGAAGGACTTGACATATGCGCAAGAGTATGCAGTGACAGTCTCCAATCGGTTTGAAGTGCTCAACACTCACAACTTTATTTAATAAAACGTTACTAGAGGGGAAAGTCCCCAATGAGTGGAAGCTAGCAAATGTCACGCCCATTTTCAAAAAAGGAAATAAATCACTCCCAGCAAATTACAGGCCAATCAGTCTTACTTCGGTAGTGTGTAAGCTGATGGAAACAGTAATTAGAAATAAGATTGTCACGTTCCTAGAAGAGAACAAAATAAAAAAAGACTCCCAACACGGATTCAGAAACAGGCGCTCCTGCCTAACAAATTTACTAGACTTCTTTTATGAAGTATTTAACTCGTATGACGAGACAAAAGCAGTGGACATTATTTACCTTGATTTCCAGAAAGCTTTCGACACTGTCCCACATAAAAGACTAATAAGTAAAGTAAATGCTCACGGCATAGCCGGAAATACCCTGAAATGGCTGGGAGATTGGCTCTCTGACAGAAAACAACGTGTTGTTATCAACGGAAAAGAGTCAGAGTGGCATAAAGTAAATAGCGGTGTTCCTCAAGGCTCTGTTTTAGGTCCAGTACTTTTCATAATATACATCAATGATATTGATGAAGGCATAAACTGCACGTTAAGTAAATTCACTGACGACACCAAAATAATGAGTAAAGTAGAGTCAGCATCACAATGGCAAGAATTGCAGAGTGACCTGAACAAACTAGCATGCTGGGCGGAAAAATGGCAGATGAAATTTAATGTAGAAAAGTGCAAGGTCCTTCATATTGGAAACAACAACGTCCAAGCTAAATACTCGATGAAGAATGTGCCTCTGGCAAGTACGGAAAAAGAAGTAGATCGTGGCATTGTGGTGTCAAAGGATCTTAAGCCGAGCCAACACTGCACAGAAACAGTGAAAACGGCAAATAAATTAGTAGGGTTCATTGGTAGAACCTTCGAATTTAAATCTGAAAAGGTCGTACTTGCCTCGAATATTGTCTGCAGTTCTGGTCACCATATTACAGAAAAGACATGGAAAAACTGGAAAAAAATACAACGCAGAGTCACCAAAATGATTCCGAGATTAAAAGATAAGACATATTGTGGAGAGGTTGGGGGTTTGGCTAGGGGACTTACCCACCCTCCGACAGAGTTCATTTATATTTTTCTCCGGGAACAAAGAAAGAACGTGGTCAATGTTTTAACAGAGTGTATTATCAAAAGATAACAGTTAAGATATTTAACCACTTCGGGCTGCGAAAGAAAAGGGGTAGAGACATGTTACACCAGTGAACAATAACACCATCACTTGAGGACGCGAACAATAACCCGTATGCTCTCCAATCTTACTCACGCAAAGCTCCCAACACCTGACACACCTCTGGGCGACACAACACACCCCGTGTCTTACCTTAAAATCGCCGTATACTCACAAAACACAGTTTCCCACGTGTGATACGGCGCCCCACGCCCGCGTCCGTCCTCCCAAAACACCGCCAGCCAAGTAGTTTCTCTCGGGCACGCTGGGAGCAGCGTCCCGCGCCATGACGTGCCACATGTCTCTCTCCGCCACTACTCAAACTACACATACTTAACCATACAGATCTTTCCTTTCCACACAATACATCTAATTCTCCCCCCAATTACACACTACATTCCCTTACAATAGTTCCTTACACGAATACACACGGTAAAAATACAACTAGGCAATATCGTCGCGCTTCTGGCAACACACACACGACAGTGATCCCCTTGTATCTGGCCACCGGCCACCTGCACCCAAACTCCCTCGCCCGCCAGGTTTAAATTCTGGACACTTACAAACTCTATATGTCAACCACTAAAATCTGAGGAACGAGTGAAAGAATTAAACCTATTCAGCTTAACAAGAAATAATGGTTGCAAAATTATACCTAAGCGTTTTAATCTCACGAGGCTAAGTACTTCTTCTTTAACCGAATGGTTAACATCTAGAATAAGCTGCCCTCTGAAATTGTAAACAGCAGCTCTATTCCATCATTCAAAAACAAAATTGATAAATATTTAAAAGCAAACCCCCAACAAGCTCTCTTCTTGTCCGAATAATCTTACCACGTATCTCCTATTAATTGACGCCATGGTTTCTGTGTCTCTTTTCTTTATCAAATAGACATGTAGAGTTCACCTTAGGTGAATGACAAAATTTCCTTTCATCCTTTCCTGTGAAAATTCCATGCCAGTTTTTCCATACTGCACGGTACTTTTCCAAACTATTTTCCACGCCAGCGAAAGCTGGAGGGAGTGGTGGGTGAGGAGGAGCCTTCTCCTGTATTGTCCTGTCTCTCTTCCCTGTAGATAGTTAGCAATAGTAACCAAGCAGCCTTGAAAGAACCATTAGATCTGCTGCTGCTTGGCTCTCCTTTGTATTCCTTTATATGTACACTGTCAAGGTATGTGAAGCTTTTCAAGATATCAATGTCTTCACCACACGCATGGACAGACTGTACTGTTTCATCCACTACACCTCCAAACACCTGGACCTTGGTCTTGGCCTAGGAAACCTTAAGTCCCAAGGGCTTCACCTCCTCGTGCAGTGCCTCTAGAGCAGGGGTGGCCAACCTTTTACATACCATGCGTCAATTTTATGTCATACGGTTTCAGATGCGCCATAAATCTCTTGTACTCACCCCCCATGGCTACTTGATATATATATATATATATATATATATATATATATATATCTATATATATATATATATATATATATATATATATATATATATATATATATATCTATATATATATATATCTATATATATATATATATATATATATATATATATATATATATATATATATATATTACGTGCTAAAGATATTTAGGAGGAAAAAATAACTATTAAGACATTTAAGCTGATCAACTTTACTTACCTTAATTATGAGACTTTTGGGGTTGTTTTGATTTTGCAAGTTTTTCAATGTTTGGATTTATATGAGTCACTGAGAGCAGCAGTGTATTTTTCAAATTTGCATCAGTCAGTCGCGACCTTGTTTTGCTTTTAACCAGTTTCATAGCTGAGAATGTTTGTTCACATCTATATGTCGTTCCAAAACGACATATAAAACTCTGGGCAAATTTTCTTAGTTCTGGGAAATTTTCACATGGTAGTGATCGCCAAAAGTTAATCATATCAGAGGCACTTGGGACTGAGGACAGCTCGTGAAATTTTGCTTTCAATGATGAATTTGTTTTCAAATCAATAAGTTCCATTTGTATTTTACTTGGCAACTTCATTATGTTTTGTTCACTAAGCGAAAATGGGTTTGTGAAGGCAAGTATGCAGCATTCTTCTTTAGCAAAATCATGAAAGCGACTTTCAAATGACTCTTGTAATAACTTGATTTTTTCTGTATATTTTGTCAGATTGTCATTATCAGGAGCACATTCACTTTGTTCTTTTAAGTGTGGAAAACGGCTCAAATCATCATTTTCCAATTGAGAAACAAACAGCTTTAACTTCATCTTGAATGCATTGATGTCATTTACCAAACTTGGAAACAATTTGCCCTTACCCTGCAGTTTCAGATTTAGGGCATTGAGATGGATAGTAACATCAGTTAAAAAGGCCAAATCAAATAGCCAGTTGCTATCACTTAAAAGGGCTCTTTCTTCAGATAACTCACTTTTCTCTTCAAGAAAGTCATGAACAGCACTTTTTAGCTTCCAGAACCTATTTAGCACCTGTCCTCTAGAAAGCCAGCGCACCTCACTATGAAGGGCAAGATCGCCATATTCCATATCCAGCATTTCACAAAATTCTCTGAATTCTCTTCTGTTTAATGCTCTTGCTCTAATTTTATTCACACATTTCAAAACTGGCAACATAACATGCTGCAAATTTAAAGTTTTTCCACACAGTGACTGTTGGTGTATAATGCAGTGATATTTTAGGAGAGGACGATTTAAAAATTCCTCCAGCAAAGCTGTAGTCCCCGCAACTCTACCGATCATTGACGGGGCTCCGTCAGTACACACACTGATGAGTTTACTAGAATCTATTTGTAAACTTTCCAGGCATGATTTTACTTTTTCAAATATGTCTGATCCTCTTGTTTTTCCATGAAGCGACTCGAGACTAAGAAGCTCTTCAAAGACACTGAAATTATCATCAATTCCTCGTATAAATATGCTCAACTGGGCTACATCACATACGTCAGTTGATTCGTCCAGCGCCAATGAAAAGAAAGTACAAGACTGGACAAGGTCTTTCAATTGCTGAACCACATCATGAGAGAGTTCCTCGGTACGTCTCGTAACAGTCTACTTTGATAAAGCAATTTCATCTGCTTTCCTTTCGATGCTTGTATCACCAAGACGTCTGGCAAATATTTGGAGACAAGGCTTAACAATTTCTTCTCCATCAGAGAAAGCTTTCTTTTTCTTAGCTAATGCTAAAGCAATTTCATAAGAGGCTTCTATCATCGCCAGATTTTCACAACTGATCTTACGAAATACATTTTGTCTTTTTCTGATTTCTTCCTTTTTCTTAGTTACGTATTCTTTCCGCAACTCAGACCCAAGCACGAGTTTCAGTTTTCCTTCAATTTCAGTCTGATGCTGTGTTGTGTAGTGTCTTTTCAGATCATGTTTTCTATTCTGTGAAAGAGTGTTTTCACACACAATGCACAACGGTTTTCCTGATGGTCCTGCTATAAACAGCAGTTCATTTTCCCACTGATCATTGAATTCACGCTTACTATCACTTTCTGCCTTTCTTTTACTCATTTTGCTTTTCACTGTCACTCTGTGATGGAAAACTGAAATATAAAAACAAAGATTATTTTCCAAACGTATAAAAATGCGAATATTCGCAAACGAAAAACCGAGCACAACTTCGTAGCACCAACCCGACCGAGCCTCAGTTGCAAACTGGCAAAAACGGTGGTGCAGGATTGCCAGCTGTTCGATAACAGGCGACAGTCAAATCGTATATTTATAATTTTATATTAACAATAATGAAATGAAGGCCACACGTGGAACAGAGGAATGAATGGACCAACCACAGGACCGATGAGCCAGCAGCATTGCCCTGCCAGGAGCGGCTTGCGCGGGAAGGCTACAGCAGGCAGCTGTGTGTGGCGCGACTAAACTCAACGCAGCGTATTTTGGCCGGTGAGGCGGAGCTCGGGGATTCCCCCAGTGGTGCTACAAGTAATTTGTTATAGATCATAAAACTGTCTACTCCTTCTTGTAACCCCGATTCACCTCCTTAACCCTTCTGGCTCTCTCTTTGTTATGATTTTTTGTCACCCACCACCACAGAGATAAATATCAAAGTAATGTTTTCTATACAAAGGTCTCGTTTCCTCAAATAGTAAACTTAGCATATCAGCGGAAATTAACAACATTGCCGCTTTTATGTCTTATGACTCCGCCCACCGCCCAGGACCACCCTCGCAGCCTCGCTCAAGGACGTCAGTCTGCATTGAGAATAGATGGCAGACGAATGCACGCACGCACTCGCCATGGATGCCCATGCTTCAACCTCGCCATATGGCCACCTTCATAGCCAAGCCAAGAAAGTAATTTTTAATGTTAATAGGTACTTCTTGGAAGAAAAAGCCAACGGAGCTCCTATGCTCCCACCTGCACAAGCTCTTACAAGAACTGCTATGGCCACCAAAACTAGCGAAAGAGAGAGAGAGAGAGAGAGAGAGCGCGGAAGGCTGGTGGGCGTTCCGTGGTATCTGTGAAGACGCGGCAACACTGGGGAATTTCCCTTAATAACTCTGCCTCACCGGCCAAAATACGCTGCGTTGAGTATAGCGACGATATTACCGTTCTTTGGCTTGTATTTCCTGCATAGTGTGTGTCTGACGCGTAACTGAGTATTGAGTGGCTGAATGGATGATTCCTCTGGCAGATGCACTCTTCTGTATTGTGATAGGCGCTGTGTGTGCTGCGTGAGCTAGGAATGAATGAAGGAGAGTGTGTGAGGATGTGTCTGACAGGCGCGAGAACAAAAGCGGAAGTGGTGCCTCGCACCGCCCTCAGTAAGGGAAAGAATAGTAAAGTGGGTGGTGGTGATCGCCTTCACAATATTTTTTAACCGAAAGCAGACTAATGCTAAGGAAGTTTACACTTGCTACAAAGTATGTATACGAAATAAAAAAAAAATAACGAAAATTATGAATAAGCTTAAGTTTTATCGCAAGGATGCATTGCGCCACTTGAAGTCATGCAATGCGCCACGTTTGGCGCATGCGCCATAGGATGGCCACCCCTGCTCTAGAGCCATTACCAGCACCTCCGGTGACTCAGCGAAGATTGCTCCATCATCAGCAAAAACAAGATCTATAATCTCAGTGTTGCCGACAGATGCTCCACAATGACTTTGTTCCACAACTCTGCTTAGTACCCAATCCATACATATGTTAAAAAGTGATGGAGCAAGCACACAGCTCTGCCTCACACCTGTATTTACAAAGAAGAAGCTGGACACGCCTCCTCCATACTTCACAGCACTTAGTGTCCCGGAGTACAGGCCAGTTAATAGACTAATAATCCTTGCAGGAATCCCACGGAGATGCAGAAGATCACAGAGTGTCTCTCGATGCACTGAGTCAAACGCCTTCTTGAGATCGACATAGACTGCAAGCATTCCCTGTCGAAACTCACGTCGGCGCTCCACCAGTACGGAAAGCGCTGGGATACGGTCAGTTGACTTACCGGGCGTGAATCCTGACTGCTCAGGTTTCTGATGCATTAGCAGGTGAGTGCAGATCCGCGCCAGCAGTAAATGGGCAAGCACCTTGCCTGGTACGCTGAGCAGCATTATTCCACGGTAGTTGCTGCAGTCTTGACGGTCCCCTTTCCCCTTCCAGATAGTGACGACCAACTCCTTCTTCCAGTCAGGGGTAATGGTTCCTGAATGCCATACAGCAGTCAAGACATAATGCAGCCCACGGATCATGGCTTCACCCGCAGCTTTGAGCAGCTCCGCACTGATGTTGCAGATGCCAGCCGGCTTTTCACCCCTCAACTTTGCCACAGCCTCTTTGACATCGCCAATGGAGGGTGCAGTTTCGGCAATGGGTGGATCAGTATCCAGCGTCTGCAATCCTGCAGTCCGCAGCTGTCCGCTTGGAGGATCCACCGTGAACAGCTGCTCAAAATACTCAGCCCAACGAGCCATCTGCCTATCTGCGTCAGATACGAGACAACCATCTGCTGTTCGGATAGAACTCACCTGAGAAGTAGACTTGGACCGGAGTTTCTTCAGAGCTCGATAGGCAGGTCTGAAGTCATTCGCATTTAAATGACACTCGACATCCTCAGCGAGACCCTTGACATACCTCTCCTTGTCTCTTCTCAGGAGAGTTCTAGTCCTACGTGACAGAGCCTCGTAGTGGTCCCCAGCTAGTCTGGCAGCGCGACTCTCCTCAATACTTTCCAGCGTCTCTACCGAGATGAAGCCACTCCGTGACCTCGGGCACTCCCCAATGCATTCCTTGGGAGCCTCAAGATTCTCACGTTTGAAGGTATCCCATAGCTCTTCAGGGTCCTCAAGAGTGTCGAACTCTTCAAACTGATTGGAGACTGTCACTGCATACTCTTGTGCATATGTCAAGTCCTTCAGCTTCTCAAGATGAAACACAGTGTGGTTGCGTCTTGGAGGCTTTCTGGACTTGATATGAAGCTTGAGTGAAGCAACAACAAGCCTGTGATCGGTCGCAAAGAACTCGGCACTCCGAAAAACCCTGCAGCTCTGGAGGATCCTCCAATGAGTAATGACAAGGATATGGTCGATCTCCTTCGCTACCCCTCTGGCATTGCTATACCAAGTCCAGCGGTGCAGGGTTGGTCTCTGATACAATGAACCCGCAATTTTCAGCCCTCTGGATCTTGCAAAATCCAGAAGGAAAGAGCTGTTGTCATTCCTGTTACCAGAACCATGGGGACCAACACATATTTTATAGCCAGCCCTTTCAGTGCCAGTGACAGCATTAAAGTCGCCCAGGACAATGAGTGCATCATGAGGGGGACACTGGTCCAGTACAGAGTCGAGTTTTGCGTAGAACATCTCCATCTCTTCAGTTTCACAGACCTCGGTAGAAGCATACACTGCAACAACAGACATGAAGCCTAAACTGTGCTTCAGCCTTAATCGCATTATACGTTCATCATCCGGAGTAACCTCTACAACAGACGGCTGCAGTCTGCTAGAGATGCCTATGGCTACCCCCTTGACATGGCCATTGCTCATGCAGTAGTAAGTAAAACCCTTACTACTGGTCTCGCCACTACCAGGCCTCCTGGTCTCAGAGAGCCCCACCATATCCACCCTCAGCCTACTGAGCTCATCTGATAAATGAGGCAGTCGGTAATCGTCTGAGACATTTAGTACATTCCATTGCTTTGCCCCAATCAGAAATTCTAGAGAGATAAGAAGTTAGGCACTCTGAGGCTTCTCTGTGTGAGATGTGTACTTCCTAAAGGGTTGGTCGTCTATGGAAAGACGTAGCAAAGTGCTAGGTGGTATCCTCAGCATAGGAGTGGATAGGGCAAGAAGTTTGGTTTAGAAAACCATTGAGAAATAATAGGAAGAGAGTGGGTGATAAGACATAACCTTGAGGAACACCACTGTTAATAGATTTAGGGGAAGAACAGTGACCGCCTACCACAGCAATAGAACAATGAGAAAGGAAATTTGAGAGGAAGTTGCAGAGAGAAGAATAGAAGCTGTAGGAGGGTAGTTTGGAAATTAAAGCTTTGTGCCAGACTCTATCAAAAGCTTTTGATATATCTAGAGCTACAGGAAAAGCTTCACCAAAATTTTAAATAATAGTATATTCGTATCTTTAAACAAACAAGCTTGACATATCACCTCAACATCACCTCCCTCCTCTCTACTCAAACTCTCCTTTAACCCTTGAACTTTCTCATTACTACATTCCCTTGCTTTCAGAACCTTTCACACTTTCCCTCCCTCCCTAGTTTTTCTCTCACTTCCTATTTTCTTAAAAGTTCTTACTAATGCTTACTTTATGTAAGTCCATACATGTTAGTCCATACAAGTTTTATAGAAATAGCAAGTATGGTTAAAATATTATTCCTCCATCAATAATACTGCTTATTGTTATAAAGGCTACATTCAGTGAAAGGAAAGAAAAATAGCAGTCTGTAAGTTAACATTCATTAATTGGAAATTTTTCCACACAAGGTGCCAGCCAAAGGCATCTACCTTCCTCCCCAAATTCCCAATATTTTTATGACATAGATTCTAACCTATGATTACTTTATTGAGGTCAATAAAAGTTATATATAGATAACATATGGTCCAAATTGCAAAATATTATTTATGTATTGATAATACTGCTCTTTGTCATTAAGGCACCATTCAGTGAAAGGAAAGAAACATTTAAGTATGTCAGCTGTTTAACAATCATTAATGGCAATTCTTTCTAAAAGGAGGAGCTAGCAAAGGCTGAAGATAAACTGCCTCCTCCAAATTTATGCATTAATGTAATTATTTGGTCCATTGCTTGCTGTGACACCATCACACCAGCTGAAAATGCACCGATCATTACTAGTGTTGGTGCATCATCTGGAGTAGAAGGGACTTCTTCCTTCATCTGTGAAGACCTTGCTGCTGACAGCCATCCTGCTGAGTCTGTGCAGGACATTGAGCAGCAGGCACGTGCGGCTTTTGAGACTATGTACCTGCAGATGCAATATTACCAGAGGTTATTGGAGAATAAATCAGCAGACAAGTAAATACATCTATAATTTCCATTATAAACTATTTCCCATAAGCAATGACCTTATTATGACTATTTTACTGATTTTTCTTACATGGTTTCTCACTAATTTCAAATAGTTTTAATGTAATTAGACTTTTGTTTTTTACTATGTCCTGATTGGAAATAATAATATCAGAAATATATAAATGAAAAATAATAACATCAGAGAGATATATAAAAGAAATAGTAACCTCATGCATGTCTCCCACCCTCATGCGGCCTTGCCGCACAAGACTTTCTTCTTCCTCTCATCCCTATTCTGACCAAATTTTAATGCAAGGGTTAACCAGTTCTCCCAGTCATTCATTCCTTTCTCTAAACTCCCTGCCTGTCTCTGTATTTCAACTTCCTATGACTTAACTCTATTTAATAGGGAGGTTTCAAGATATTTGTCCCGGACTTTCGGCTAACTCTTTTATTCTCTTACGGGACTGGCAATAATAGTGGGCTTTTTTGTTTTCATTGTTTTTGTTGCACTTGGCTGGCTCCCCTACTTACATGAACATAAATCATCAATTATAACATATCAATTACTATAATGCAATAGGTCAAATTTGTTCATGTCATAAAATTATTTCTTTAAAATTGTAACGTATAACATGTCTCCTGCTGAGATTTAACTTACTTGAAATACAAGTTGCAGAATGCATGCCGATATGCACAACCCTCATTCCGGCGACCACCGGCTGCATGGGCAACCTCTTCACAGTATCACTTTGTTGCAATGACACTGAAACTTCAGCCACTGCACTCGTTGGTTGGTCTTCATCCAGAAGAGGAATATTCTGCTCTTTTTAAATACTGTGAAGCATACCAAAAGCTTGTATGATCTTGCAGACCTTGAGAGATGGGCTCACTCGTACCTCGCCATGCTGAACGTGGAATCTCCACTTGAGTTGCCCTATTCCCCATTCAACAACACAGCGTGCCTTTTGTGGGCTCTGGAAAATAATAATTGAATAATGGATTAACTTTGTCTTGTTGTGCTAGTGGTTATCTGGTTGTTATTTGGTCTAAACTTCATAAAGATTAAAAACTATACAATATAATGTATTTCTAAAAATTATAGTTACATAGCTAATAACAATTTTATGACTATGTTCAGCTATCAACCATACTGTTTTTCTACTGAGTTTCATAGTGGTTGTCAAAGTCTCAGCATAAAATATAGTGCATGTAAATTCATAAGATAATTTTCTTGCTAAACCAAATACTCAACTAACCAAACCGAAGTTAACTTAAATTCATGTGTATATCAAATAATAATATAGTTACTTATCTTACTGAACCAAATACTAACGTAATCAATCCAAACTATTTCAAATCTAACCTAACTACTTAAGCTAACCAAACAAAATGTCACACTGAAAGAGCCCAAAAAGAAAATAAACTTAAGAAACTTGATGGCAGCCTTATTTATAAATTGCTACATATATAGATTGTGTTCAAAATAGCCAGAAGGAGCTATACCCGATGAGATAGATAAGAAATGTCTAACTCATTAGTAAGCTATACTTAACTTATTAAGATTTGTGTGCACATGAAGTAATAAGATAGTTATCTTACCAAACCCATTGTAACCTAACTTAACCAAAAGTTAACTTACACATCAAATCATAAGATGGGTACTTATCTTACTGAACCAAATACTAACCTAACCAATCCAAACTAAATCAAATCTAACAAAACTGTTTAACCTAACCAAACAATTTCACATTGAAAAGGCCATAAAGAAAATAAACTTTAGAAACTCAATAATAATAATAATAATAATAATAATAATAATAATAATAATAATAATAATAATAATAATGTGTTTACCTACTATATCGTGATTGAGGTCCAGGCAGTGGACGCAGATAAGGTGTGAGAAGCCAAGTCCTGGAGGGATACCCACTGTCTCCAATTAAGTGACATCCTGCTGGCACATATCCTCCAACAAACATTTCTTCCTGTTATTTTGGTGCCACAATTCTTATGTGTCCCATCAATGGCACCTGCGAGGTGGTCTTCTTTATTTTTTGTCAGCTGTGTCTGAAGTGACGGGAAAGTATATAAATCTCTTGAGGGCATTGGGATCTGCAAGGGCATCTATGGTTCTGCTGATGCTGGATTGGGAGGGGGCAAGGTCATCACTGCTACACTGATGCATTTTCCCAGTGGCAAGGTAACGCAATGTTATGATCACCTTCATGTCTAAGGTGAGCGGGTTTGACCGACTGGTTTCACTGCACAGGGCTTCTCTCAGAAGATTGGTAATTATATACCTCTTGATGAGCTCAATATCATTAAGCTCATTTAGAATATCCCTTCTACGGTGATTTCTTCTTGGTCGGTGTGGGGGATGCTCTTATATCGCAGTCATGTTGATTGTTTACATTCAGCTCCGTCGATCCTAGCGCGGCTAAAACAGGGTAGACCCACTCTTACCGCTATGGACGACACTAAGACCGACGGAAGGCAAGTTAAGGCCGACGGCGAGCAAGTTAGGGCCGATGGCGGCCATCTTTGTTTGTTAAGACCGACGCCGTCGGGCTTAGCAGCTTCGTGGATACGGCCCCAGGCCAACCCGCCGTGTGAGTTCTTGGCTCGATCCACCATCGTTATGCACTACATTACCAAGGCATGTGAATTTTTTTTTTCAAGATCCCATATCCTTGCCACACACATGGACAGACTGAACTGTTTCATCCAGTACGCCTTGGCCCAAGAAACCTTGAGTTCCAAGGGCTTCACCTCTTCGTGCAGTGCCTCTAGAGCCATTACCAGAACCTCCCGAAGATTGCTGCATCATCAGCAAAAACAAGATCTGTAATCTCAGTGTTGCCGACAGATGCGCCACAATGATTTTGTTCCACAACTCTCCCTAGTACCCAATCCATGCATGTGTTGAAAAGTGATGGAGCAAGCAAACAGCCCTGCCTCACACCTGTATTCACAGGGAAGAAGCTGGACACGCCTCCTCCACACTTAACAGCACTTACAGTCCTGGAGTACATGCCAGTTAATACAGACCAATAATCCTTGCAGGATTATAATAACCCACGGAGACGCACGAAATCCCAGAGTGTCTCTCGATGCACTGAGTCCAACGCCTTCTTGAGATCGACATAGGCTGCAAGCATTCCTTGTCGAAACTCACGTCGGCCCTCCACCAGCACGCGAAGCGCCAGGATATGGTCAGTTTTTTACTTACCGGGCGTGAACCCTGATGGTTCAGGCTGGAGCTGTTTGCTTGGAGGATCCACCGTGAACAGCCGTTCAAAGTACTCAGCCCAACGAGCCATCTACCCATCTGCGTCCGATACGAGACAACCATCTGCTGTTTGGATAGCTTTCACCTGAGAAGTAGACTTGGAGCGAAGTTTCTTCATAGCTCGTTAGGCAGGTCTGAGGTCATTAGTATTTAAATGACAGTCGACATTCTCAGCGAGACCCCTGACAAACCTCTCCTTGTCTCTTCTCAGGAGAGTTCTAGTCCAACGTGACAGAGCCCTGTACTGATCATGGTCCCCAGCAAGTCTGGCAGCGCCACTCTTCTCAAAACTTTCCAGTGTCTTTACCGAGATGAAGCCACCTCAGGCGCTCCCCAATGCATTCCTTGGCAGCCTGAAGAGTCTCACGTTTGAAGGTATCCAATAGTTCTTCAGGGTTCTCAAGGGTGTTCAGCGCTACAAACCGATTGGAGACTGTCACTGCATACTCGTTTGCATATTTCAAGTCCTTTAGTTTCTCAAGATGAAACACGG
Organism: Callinectes sapidus; assembly: GCA_020233015.1. Lineage (NCBI taxonomy): Eukaryota > Metazoa > Arthropoda > Malacostraca > Decapoda > Portunidae > Callinectes > Callinectes sapidus. The sequence goes on along the minus strand of CM035185.1, from coordinate 18,417,530 downwards.
TGTGGTTTCATCTTGGACGCTTTCTGCATTTGACATGAAGCTTGAGTGAAGCAACAACAAGCCTATGATCGGTCGCAAAGAACTCGGCACTCCGAAAAACCCTGCCGTTCTGGAGCAACCTCCAACGAGTACTGACAAGGATATGGTTGATCTCCTTCACTACCCCTCCGGCATTGCTATACAAAGTCCAGCAGTGCAGCGCTGGTCTCTGATACCAGGAATCAGTAATTCTGGATCTTGCAAAATTCAGAAGGAAAGAGCAGTTGTCATTTTTGGTACTAGAACCGTGGGGACCAACACATATTTCATAGCCAGCCCTGTCAATGCCAGTGACAACATTAAAGTCGCCCAGGACAATAATTGCATCATGACGAGGACACTGGTCTAGTACAGGGTCGAGTTTGGCGTAGACCATCTCCTTCCCTTCAGTGTCACACACCTCAGTAGGAGCATACATTGCAACAACAGACATGAAACCTAAACTGTGCTTCAGCCTTAATCGCATTATATGCTCATCAACCGGAGTAACCTCTACAACAGACGGCTGCAGTCTGCTGGAGACGCCTATGGCTATCCCCTTGACATGGTGACCATTGCTCATGCCGAAGCAGTAGTAACTAAAACCCTTACTACTGCTCTCGCCACTACCAGGCCTCTTTGTGTCAGAGAGCCCCACCATATCCACACTTAGCCTACTGAGCTCATCCGATAAATGAGGCAGTCGGTGATCTTCTGAGAGACTCAGGACATTCCAAGAGGCCACACGCAGAACCCTTCGAAGGTTCACCCCAGGAGTGGTCCAATGTGTAGGCGCCACATCTGCAGCCCCACCGGCACCCCCAAATTAAGAATAGGGTTAGGGTGTCTTCTCGCCCTTCTCAGGACACAGGTCAACCCGCAGGCTTTCCCCTACATCCGTCATACCTGTAGGCAGGAGCCTCTGGTGCCTCGGCACCCGAGAGGTCTGCATGGTCGGACCCCCCCAGCATACTTGGATCAGGGCGGTGGCCAGAGGCTCGCCGGCGCCTACCTACCCCGACCTTTGCCTCTAATACTGGTGGTGACTGGGGAGGTTTTTTTTACAGGGAGGGGTTGCAAGCCCCACCCAATCCAGCTAGGTCAGCCATGGGCAGGGACACTGGTATCCCTTGGGGAAAGAACCCTGGCTGCCCTAAAAGGAGGAAGGGGAGGCAGAGGGGGAATGAGGTAAGGGAGGTAGAGGGCACTCACTCCTCACTTGGAAAGAATCCACCCATAACCAAAGAATCCCCTGACATGTTCTCAGCATTACGCAGGACGGTCAACTTCCTTGACTGGAAGGGTAGGCATCTGCTTTATAAGGCCCAGATAAGGTCTTACTAAGAGTAAGCCGCACTCTCCTGGATGTTGTGTGCTGCCTCGCATGCCAAGAAGCTGGATATATATATATATATATATATATATATATATATATATATATATATATATAGATATATATAGATATATATAGATAAATAGATAGATAGATAGATATATAGATAGATAGATAATGGCTAAGTGGTTCGACATTGTGTTGTGTGACAGGCTGTCACATGTTCAGACCACCGCGGGGGAACAGAGAAGTTGTTGCTCTTAAGTACAAACTGTTGCGCTGTGCTTGTTGATGAAAACCTTTAAGCGAAAAAAAAGTTCATAGTGTTTGCAAGATTCTCAAAAAGCATAAGACTAACTTCCAAGGAATATACTAATTACTGTATTGAAAAGACTGAGTTGTAGGGTGGTATTGCTGGGAGCACTAAAAACCATATACAGAGTAACGCAGTGTCTTTGTTTACCACCACCCTTTGGGTGGGCCAGGGCTTCCTCCCTTCCTGCCTCCTTTGCGTTATTTACATCAATAATCTAACCAGATGATTAGAAATTGGTGCATACTAGAAATCTTCTTATATTGGCTTCATATCTTAGTGTTAATGGATGATACTATTTTACTATCAACAAGTCAATCTAATGTATTTAGAAAGGTGGAAGTAATTGAACAGTTTTACAGAGAATATAATGAGACTGTTACCAACGATAAAAAGAAACTTTTTGTTATCAATGGTGAAGATGGAGACAAGGACACTGTTAATATGAACAGTTGACTATTGAACACTGTCGTTACAGTTACATAAGTTCACCGTTCGCCGATGACGGTTCTGTGCCCTCGACAGTTAAGGCACGTTCAGCAACCAAGCTATGACGTGTATTGAAATGTCTCATTTGTTATGAAAAACAATGAGCTACCCTCTATTGTAAAATCTAGAGTTTTGAGGCTGCTCTAATGTTTGTATTTTTATATGGATGGGAATCGTTGGTAAACCCTGATTATAAGCCTGCCACTAAATTGTACATCTGGGCACTAAAGCAAATGTTGGGAGTTAGAAAACCAACGTCTTAAGTGGTATGCTATGCTATGGTTTGCCATCACTTGCATATCTTATAAAATCAAAACGACAACTTTTTCGAAGAATATAGCAGTGCCCAGATGTACAATTTAGTGGCAGGCTTATAATCAGGGTTTACCAACGATTCCCATCCATATAAAAATACAAACATTAGAGCAGCCTCAAAACTCTAGATTTTACAATAGAGGGTAGCTCATTGTTTTTCATAAACAATGTGTGATGATCCCTTGGTATTAGCCATTCGAGTGACATGTGTATCCCACACACTGACAGCAAGCTACCTGGATAAATAATTTTATTAACACTGAACCACCGACTATGTAATCAATTTTGAATAAGGTTTGTAATAGCATAGCTAACTCAGCTTCATCCCAATGTGAAGCTTCTAAGATGGAGATAAAGCCACGATTCACAGTTCACGATATTTACAAGCAGAAACATGTAATCAAAGAATTCCACATAATAGTTTTTACTTGTTTCCGGGTATGCAGTCATAGTATTGCCCTTGAAACTGGACGTTGAAAGCACAGGGGGAGAGGGTGACTGCCAACAGGAAACCGGTTATGTAAATGTGGTTAAATACAAAACAGAGACATGTGATAGAATTGCCCCTACTCGCCCCAGAAGTTATTATAATACTAATGTATTCGAAGATCTATTTGCTAATGTGTTTCATCATGAAAAAAAGGCGCCATGAAGTGCTGAATGTTTTTTTAGCAATTTGGTGACGGATGGAGACGTTTAAATTGTTAGAATTAGATGTATTGAATTTTATTGAATTTTTGGACTATGGTTGTTATGAAATCATGTTAATGTCAGTAACATTGATAAAAATGTTTTAATTTGTATTATTTCCAATCACTATTGTTACATCTGTATCAGTTGTTGAAATCTCTCTCTCTCTCTCTCTCTCTCTCTCTCTCTCTCTCTCTCTCTCTCTCTCTCTCTCTCTCTCTCTCTCTCTCTCTCTCTCTCTCTTATTTAAATAAATAGTACATGAAGTAATTTACAGTGAACTTAAAGTTGTACATTGACGTGCACAGTTATTTCAAAAGTTCTGCTGCATGGATACAGTGGTAAATGAAATAATATACATAGTATATACATAGAATAGATTGCAGTTCGGTTCACGTGAGGGGCACGAATGGTGAGAGCAGTGTGGCTCTTTAGGTGTTGGCGGCTCGCTTTGCCTGGTGTATGGACGGACTTGATGTTTATTTCAATCTCGTTTAACATTGATTTCAGGTAACACTAATCTTGAATTGACACGGTTGACTCCCTATGTTTGGTAACATAAAAGTGTCAAAAAACTCATTCAAGAAAAAGTGTCAAAAAACTCATTCAAGACCGACGTACTTGACCGCCGTTGAATTTTACAACTTTGGTTACCAAATGGGTTTCAACGTGTTACCAAAATTAAAACAGGAGAAAGTTGACATGACTGAAACTTCAATATTCAAAACCGAAAATCGCAGTCTTGAATTACCTACACTAGAATCATCTCAGTTTTGTTACCTAATTTTTAGTCGGTCTTGACTTGAACCTGTGGTCTTGAATGCTTCATGTTACACATTTCCATTGGGGCAATAGGTCAGATACTTTATGTGTGCAGGGGACAAGACAAGAAGAAGAAGAAGAAGAAGAAGAAGAAGAAGAAGAAGAAGAAGAAGAAGAAGAAGAAGAAGGTCCAGGATACATCCGCGAACTTGCCTAATGACCGCAAATGTATCAAGGGTTCTGCCCTTCTGACAAAGGTTATATTATATGATATATAGAAACATAAAAGGAAAAAAATCCAAAATACTAACTCTATTGCAAAAAAAAAAAAAAAAAATGTATGAGGTTTTGTAATGCACTAACTTAGATGTCTGTTTAACATAATTATCATAGTATAAAGATTAAAAGAGAAAGAAAACACCCTTAGAAGGTGCAGGCTACAGAAGGAAAAAGAAGAAGAATAAGAAACAAAGTAAACAACCCATAAACATCTGGACCGATTTCGTTGAAAATTTACCTACACTCTGCTACAGAAATTAACTCTTTCGAAAAATCTGGTACACTTATTACATCTGAATAGGGCGAAATATGTAGATTATTTATTAAGATTTTTCTTATAGAGCAAATAAATTTTCATGATCAACATAACCCACATGCAAAATTTCATTAAAGTCGGTAAATTAGTTTTTGAAATAAGGCGCAAATGTATTTTTGATGAGAGGCATTTGGCTAGCATATCCGTGGTACCTTAAGCTCTACAAGGTTCGCCTGGCAGGGAAAGCGCCCGGAGATCGCGCACTAGGAGCTGCGTCACAAAACTGTGTCACATTTCAAAAAAACTTTCTACACTTATTTTTTTCTGCAATAGTTGACTAGTATCAAGTATCAATAAGATAATACTCCCAGCATTGTTTGTTAAGGTGAAAAATGTAAAATGATTTTCATGCAGTATGGAGATTTTTGCCATGTAGCATATAAAATGTTATGACAAGAGAAACAGATATGCAAAATATCATTGACATCGGCGAACTCCTTCTGGAGAAAAAGCGCATTTTTTTCATGAGGTATTTGGGTTAATTATTTGTGCTACCTTAACTGCAATAGGGGAAGGCAACGACTGAATACGATTCATCCAAAAGTTTCTTCCTTATTATGTCAGAATTTCCTTACAATCTTGATTTCTCTATGTAGCATATAAACTGCTATGACAAGAGAAACGGATATGCAAAATATCATTGACATCGGTGAACTCCTGAAGAAAAAGCGCATTTTTATTTTCATGAGGTATTTGGGTTAATTATTTGTGCTACCTTAACTGCAACAGGGGAAGGCAACGACTGACTACGATTCATCCAAAAGTTTCTTCCTTATTATGTCAGAATTTCCTTACAATCTTGATTTCTCTATAACTTTTAAATATTTTTGTCAGTAAATCAAGACCTGCGGAGAAGACTCACTACAGACAAATTTGTAAATGCTACCTAAAAGGCCCTTCAGGCTTGAATAAATGGAACCTTCATAAAAGCTCAAAACAACCCACAAACCTCACTTGGTTTAATCGGTTCAACACATATGTTAATCCTCTCGACGAGTTCTATCAAAAAACGTCTTCAAACACGTTGAATCAATGCTTTTAGGCGAATGGTGAGCACCAAAAGTTTGGTTGAATTTAGTCATGACCGACAAATTTGATAACAATTTACAATTTAAGACTGACACTCACACCAATGCCAGTCTTGTCAGGTGGGCAATACTTGCTCATAAAACTGTGAAAATGTGATATTGTGGCCCTTTAGCAATGAAATATAAATCCCTGTGCAAATATTCAACGAATAATCCGTTGAACAGCTATCTTCCTTGAATCTTAAATGTAATTTTCGTTGAACATGAATGTTACCATAACAAAAGTGTAGAAAATACTGTATTTCACCTAATAAATCTTAAACAATCACAACGAAACTCAAATATGTTGTTTGTAACTGCAATTCCGACATCATATCTGGAATTCAGATCAAAATTCCGAAAAGGAAATAAAATGCAATTTTAACGAAATTTAAGTGTTTCAAGATGAAAGACCTAAGAGTACATGTATATTTTTGGTGGATATTTCACCACGACATTAGTTTTTTTTTTCCATCCGAAATCGCTGAAACTCACAGGGAACAAAGAAAACAACTAAAAACACCTACATTATTTTTTTGCAAGTTTATTAAGCATTTCTTCAAGGTAAAAAAAAGGTGGTTAAAAGTGTACAGTTCATTAACGTTACCAAAAATAGAGAAAAACACTTAACCACCTTTAACCACTTTTTTTTTATTTTATTTATGGAGATTTTTCAATTAGAATGATTGCAAAATGTAGGGAAACGCGGCGTTAAGAGGTTTTTGTTTTGAAATCCGGATTGAAATCCCATTTTCATGTCCAGTTTTGATGATTTACCCTTTGTTACATTCTGTTCCCGCGACATTCGCGTCAGATCAGGCGTGGCCTCTGTGAAGCCATTCCACAGTCACGCTATCCGGGCTTTATAAGTTCATTAGTGTTGCGAACTGTGGGAGAGAGGCACAATCACAAACTGTAGCTGTCCCCCCCACTGCCTGAGAAGCAGCAGGAAACCGGGAGACGACCATGGCGTGTGTCTTTTTCGGCGCGAAGTCGACCTGCCACACTTTCCCCCACTCCTCCGCTGCCTTCAGCTACTTGTTGACGGCGGCGATAGCACGCTTGCTGTCCTGACAGTCGTCAGTGTACGCCTTCACTGCTGGAAATTGACGGAGCAGGTCATCTATGTACACGTTCCACAGGACTGGCCCCAGAACCGAGCCCTGTGGAACTGAAGCCCTTATACTGGCAGGCTTGGAGATCCGTCCGTTGAGCGCTACTTGGAGTGTTCTTCCTTGGAGGTAGTGGTCGAGCAGCCTCTCAGGAGACTCCCGGCGATGCACTTGCCGCGTTACTTTATTAGAAGGCCAGAGTGCCACACTCGGTCAAAGGCGCCGGCGATGTTCAGAGCCACCACGAGTGTGTACAGGCCTTCGTCGTGGGTGTCCTGGCATTCTTGTAAAAGGAGAAGGAGAAGGACGGAAGTGGAGCGGCCTGGCTTGAAACCGAACTGATGTGGGGAGACAAGACTGTGTTTTTTTATGTAGAAGGGAGGCGGCGAAGGGCAACAAAAATAGAACAAAAAAGCCCACTGTAGTGCCGGTCTCTGGAAAGTCCAGATTCAGTAGCCAAAAGAATGGGATAAGTGTTTTGATACCTCTCTCTTGAAACAGTTCAAATCATAGGCAGGTGGAAATACAGAAGCAGGGAGAAAGTTCCAGAGTTTACCAGAGAAAGGGATGAAAGACTGAGAATACTGGTTAACTCTTGCATTAGAGAAGTGGACAGAATAGGGGTAAGAGGAAGAAGCAAGTCTTGTGCAGCGAGGGCGCGGGAGCAGGGGAGGCACGCAGTTAGCGAGATCAGAAGAGCAGTTAGCATGAAAATAGCGGTAAAAGAGAGCAAGAGAGGCGACATTGCGGCGGTGAGAAAGAAGCTGAACACAGTCTGTCAGAGGAGAGGATTTGATAAGACGAAAAGCTTTTGATTCCACCCTGTTCAAAAGAGCTGTATGAGTGGAGCCTCTTGAAACATGCGAAACATACTCCATACATGGGCGGATGAGGCCCCTGTATAGAATTAGCAGTTGGGGAGGTCAGTAAAACTGGCGGAGACGGCTCAGAACACCTAACTTCATGGAAGCTGTTTTAGCTAGTAAATGATAGACCTAAAATGTTTAGTGTAGGAAAAGGGGACAGTTGAGTGTCATTGAAGAAAAAGGAATTGTTATTTGGAAGGTTGTGTCGAGTTGATAGGTGGAGGAATTGAGTTTTTGAGGCATTGGACAACACTAGGTTTGCTTTGCCCTAATCAGAAATTTTAGAGACATCAGAAGTTAGGCACTCTGAGGCTTCCCTGCGTGAGCTGTGTACTTCCTGAAGGGTTGGTCGTCTATGGAAAGACGTGGAAAAGTGCTAGGTGGTATAATCAGTATAGGAGTGGATAGGGCAAGAAGTTTGGTTTAGAAGATCATTGATGAATAATAGGAAGAGGGTGGGTGATAGGACAGACTTTTGAGGAACACCACTGTTGATAGATTTAGGGGAAGAACAGTGACCGTCTACCACAGCAGCAATAGAACGATGAGAAAGGAAACTAGAGATGAAGTTGCAGAGAGAAGGATAGAAGCCATAGGAGGGTAGTTTGGAAATTAAAGCTTTGTGCCAGACTCTATCAAAAGCTTTTGATATGTCTAGGGCTACAGCAAAAGTTTCACCAAAATCCTTAAAAGACGATGACCAAGACTGAGTAAGGAAAGCCAAAAGATCACCAGTAGAGCGTCCTTGACGGAAGCCATACTGGCGGTCAGAAAGAAGATTGTGAAGTGATAGATCTTTAAGAATCTTCTTGTTGAGAATAGATTAAAAAACTTTAGATAAGCAGGAGATTAAAACAATAGGACGGTAGTTTGAAGGATTAGAATGGTCACCCTTTTTAGGAACAGGCTGAAGGTAGGCAAACTTCCAGCAAGAAGGAAAGGTAGATGTATATAGACAGAGTTGAAAGAGTTTGACTAGGCAAAGTGCAAGCACGGAGGCACAGTTTCGGAGAACCATAGGAGGGACCCCATCAGATCCATAACCCTTCCGATGGTTGAGGGTTTCTGCTTTTAACTTCTCGAACATTTTGCCCATGGCGGATAAAAAGGAGATAGGTCTATAGTGTCGAGGGTCAGTCTTGTATTCTTTTTTTGTGGATAGGAACCACATGAGCCTCATTCCAGGCAGCTGGCCACTTGATTTGCTCGAGACAGGCAGCAAAAATAATAGCCAGATGTCCTGACAGCTCCCTGGCACAGTTTTTAAGTACTCGAGGGCTGATGTTATCAGGGCCAGTTGCTTTTCCTACATCAACGTTCCTGAGTACTTTCTCCACCTGTGCTGCAATGACCAGGACTGATGTAATGGTGTGATCAGTTTCCCGTGGCAGAACAGGTGGGGGACGGCTGGGGTCCCTTACTTGCATTTTTCAGCAAATATATTTGCCAAGAGAGCGGTCTTGTCTTCGCTGCTCGTGACTGCGGACCCTTCTGGTCTGGTGAGGGAGGGCACGCTGTCCTGGTGGAGTAATCCTTGCCGCTCCTTGACGAGAGCCCACCATGTCTTGTATCCTACACCCGGACCTCTTACCTTCCGCCCCATCACCCCTTACCAGTATTTCCTCGCCCATTTGGAGGTAGATGTTATCCTCCTACAAGCTGCCTTGTGAAGGACAAGGTTCAACTCTGTGGGGCGCCGCTTGTACTTCCTCCACGTTGAATATTTGGCTTCTGCGGCGGCGGGGCAGCGGAAACCAAACCAGGGAGGGTCTGTGGCCTTGGTGAGGTACGAGCGGTGAGGTACAAACTGGGACTGGAGGGCAAGCAGCGTTGAAGTGAGGAAACGGGTCTTCTCTTTCACATCTTCGCTGAGTAGCGCCTCCGAGTCTGTGGTGTACAGTGCTTGCCTCAGGGAAGGCCAGTATTATCCCACGCCCATATCGTGCGGAGAAAGCGTCTTCCTTTGCCGCGCTGAGGTTGATGTGAATCAGCACGGCGTGTCAGGTAGGTGCTGCCCAATTTTTCCAGCTGCTGACATCTTATGTTCCTTCAGGAAGGTCAGACTTTAACCGGCACGAGTGTCGATTAAATACAGCCAACCCTGCTGCCTCTCTCTTGAAGAGCTACCAGCTCACAAACGTACCCTGGAGGGATACGCCGTTTTTAGTCCGTTAGGGGCCGTTGGTAATCTGAGAGCAGCGAACCCTGTTCTGCGCCCAAACCCATATATGCATATGGGCGATATTTGTTTCTCTTAAGGGTAAGGGATACGACAGTTTACATCTCTCTCTCTCTCTCTCTCTCTCTCTCTCTCTCTCTCTCTCTCTCTCTCTCTCTCTCTCTCTCTCTCTGTGTGTGTGTGTGTGTGTATGTGTGTGTGTTTATTGTTCAAAGAAACTTACACGTCATTCAAGGATTCTATTCTAATACTGCAAAATAAATATAATAATATAAATATAAGCTGTGCGTGTATGTTTTCTGTATGTGTCAAAGACTGTATATATATATATATATATATATATATATATATATATATATATATATATATATATATATATATATATATATATATATATATATATAAAAGGCACGGTTAGTGTATGTATTTGCTTGTGGAAAGAAGGTACGAAGTAGAAATGATTGATATTTCTTTGGAGAGAAATAAATTATCTGTAAATAGTTACCCTAGGAAGTGTAATAGAGTGGTGTATTTTGAGGGCACACTGGACTAGAACATGGTGCACACTACAAGACAGCATTGGGTCGAGCAGCCCTCCGCGTTAGTGGGTCGGGAATGTGACGTGGTTGACGAGGCCTTGCACTGTAGCCAGCATTTCGTAGGCTTGCTGCTCCAGGTGCAAATTAAGATCTACGATAAGGACATTTTCACATCCGTAATGTCAGAGCAAGTTGTCCAGCTCCTTCGCCAGGAAGTCAAAGGATGAGCGTCCTTGTCTCGGGGGGCGATGTAGGATGCAGAGTAGCAAGCCACTGTTGTCTTGAAGCACTATTGGGAAGAATAGTGCTTCTATAAGGTGAGGCAGGTCGGGCTTCACTTCTTGGATCTGGAGGTCGCTCTTAAAACAGGCAGCAACACCATCCCCTGTTCTGACAAAGCGTTCTTTCCTCACCCAGTGTGTGTAGCCAGGTATCCTGCCGTATGTTGGTTCCACCTCGCTGTTCAGCCACGTATCACTCACTGCAACAATGTCAGCTTTATGTCGTAAGACACAGTTGTGTGAGAGTTCACCAACATTGGTACGTAAGCCCCTCACATTTGCTGATACGACAGTGAGCTGTGGGACGTGTGCATGGCTTGGACGTGTGTCTTGGTGGGCCTTTGATCTTAGTATGTGTAATTCCCGCTCCGAGAGGACGTGGCCCATTCGCGTGGCGGGAATCTAGCCTGCTCCTACCATTTTCTGTGTTCCCAGTTGGAGTCCCGAAAGTGCGCTAGAGGCTGGGGGAATGTGGGGTTCGGCTGCCTGTTAGTGCTACCCTCTGCCAGGACCCCTCCCGGGATGGCCTCCTGCCTGGCGTCAGCTGCTGGAGAATAGCAGTGTGTTGTTGTGTGCCCGGGATGTAGACAGTACTGGCAGGTGCCACGTCCACGTGACCTGGGGGGAGGGTGGCGAGGCCGCGTGGGTGGGGTGTTGGGGGATGAAGGCTGAGGCTGCCTTCCTCCCGGCCTGCATTTCTACGTCTCCCATTTTTCCATCTGTTTTTCTTGCTGTAGTTTTGCCTGGTGGTCGGCTTCGTGGTGGTTGCGGCAGAGCGGGAGGTGTTGTTGGGGACTGCAGTGGGCGTGCAGGGGCGAGTATCAGAGGAAGGGGTGGAGGGGGAGGCGGGAGAGGAGGCAGTGGTGGTAGAGACGGGGGGGCGGCAGCGGGGGGTTAATCCCAGGCGACCCCTGGGGAGACGCCTGGGGCGGTCGGAGTCCCACCATTCCTTAGTACTGGGTGACGAGGCACAGGCGTTCGTCCATGCGTTGGCGACGGCAGTGGTTCCAACGATGCGGGTTGTTCTGCACTCGTCGCCGTCTTTCGCGTCACTCAGGGCCTTGATCAGATGTAATATTTCTAGCATCTGAGAGGAGGCAGTGGTGGTAGAGAAGGTGGTGGTGGAGACGGGCGGCGGCAGCGGGGGGTTAATCCCAGATGACCCCTGGGGAGACGCCTGGGGCGGTCGGAGTCCCACCATTCCTTAGTACTGGGTGACGAGGCACAGCCGTTCGTCCATGCGTTGTGAATTGCGTTGGCGACGGCAGTGGTTTCAACGATGCGGGTTGTTCCGCATTCGTCGCCGTCATTCGCGTCACTCAGGACCTTGATCAGATGTAATATTTCTAGCATCTGTGGCTCCTTGTTAAGTATCCAGTCCCGCTGTAGTGTAAGAGACAGAATCTTACTGTTGTTCCTCGACACCTCTTGTTTGAGACGTAAGGTGTGATTCACAAGCTCCTCCTTCTCCATCACCATGTAGGTTTATCTCTCGTCGTCTACATTTACGTCGTTGTTGTTGTCGAGAGGGGTTATAGGGCGGGCTGCAGCGGTTGAGTTGTTCTCCCTGTGGGTAGCGTGGACGGCGTCATCGTGCATCGTCACAGTAGCGTCGATGTTGGCCTCCAGTCGCAGCTGCTGTGTGTCGGCGCACGAGTATGTTTTATGGTCACCGAGGCAGGTGACATGACACACATTTGGGCAGAGTGCATCCCCGTCGCAACAGACGTAATGTGCATCCTTAGTGGCCTTCCTGCCACAGATGGCACACCATCGCGCGGGGCAATAGCCTGGATGGGGGAGTCTCGGAATTTTCTGGTGAGCCGCCATCTTTTTCTCCTCTGCGGCGAGATGTGAAGGCGGAGAGAGAGATCGAGGCGAGGACGGCTCAGAGAGGGAGAAAGAGGGTTATCTCCCTTGGGAATTTAAGGCTAGGTAGTTTGGGGCAGGTGAGGTCAGGTTAGCCGGCCTGCCAGACATACACACACCGCAACACAGAGCAACGCCAATTCACTTATTTCAATGGTTCACTGAGGTGCCATACACTGGTACAATTCTTACTTTGATGCACGATGCACTAACAGGACTTCTTCAACTACACCACTGCGTGAATAACTGCTGTACACTGCGCTGCACCACAAAGCGCTCCTGCCATACGCTAATATCTTATGCTAAATTCTCTCTCTCTCTCTCTCTCTCTCTCTCTCTCTCTCTCTCTCTCTCTCTCTCTCTCTCTCTCTCTCTCTCTCTCTCCTTCTCGCTAATCTCTCTCTTATCTTCATGCCCGACAAAATCCGATTTTTATCCTCAAGGAATAACACCTGTATTGCTTACACCTCTCGCCATTCCTCTCTCCCATATAAACCCTCACCGCTACGCGCCACACACACCCGTTCAAGCTACTTCACTCAAGCTGCAGTCATTCATATTCAAGACACATTCTCATCGAAGACTCCATTCAAGTTACATCGACTCATCCTCATTCACATACAAGACTTCATTCAAACAATCATTGGAGCTCTATCAAGATATTAATGTCATCTCAACCACGTGAATAAAAGTATCTTGTCCGCTTGTCACTCTCTGGCTGTACAATCAAAGAAGCAACTGCAAACTCAGCAGCCGGTTCTGACCTTTTTTCTGCTGTTCTTCTCAAATTTGTGCAGAATCTGCTTCTTGGATTCTTTCTCCACCTCCTATCTTTCCCGACTCTCACATCACTGAGTTTTTCATGGTTCTACCTTCATCCCCATGGCAAGCTAACCATGTAAGGATCACCGTGATCACCTTTTGACTGCTTTAGCAATCTTCACAGACTCGAGGTGTTCCAAGATAGCACAGTGGAACAAGAACTGGCTAACACAGTCGACAGTACTACACTAGTGTGTCTTCAGGGGAGGCTCGCACTGTCCTGCTAGCTATTTCCACTGCTACTGCTTGACTGACTCAAGCACACTCTTCCAAAATTCACCCTGTTTTAAACTGACCTGAAGTAGTTGAGTTTCTGTAAAGAAAGAAAGAAAAGAAGAAAAGAAAAAAAAAGAAAAAAAAATGCTAGATAAAACATTACATTTCTAAGATATTCATCAATTCTTTTAGCTTCCTAGTCTCGGCTGTCTATAGAATAACAATAAACATAGTCCTGTAAACGAATCAACAAAACAGAGGCAGAAACAATAAAATTAAACTTGTAGGAGATTTCAACATACATTTATTAGAACTCACAACTCAAATATGCAAACTTAAGATCTCACTCCCCACATTTTCAAACCAACTAGGTTTACCAGCACCTTAAACCTATCCAAATCATCTATCCATGACCATATATTTACTAACTTTATTAAAAAAAAAAATACCTGAGGTATAACAAACGATCTTATGAATCATATTATTGTTATTGATATAACTGATCATTTTCTGGCCTTATCTTACTGGAAACTGTAGTGTGCACTTAATCTAGTCTAGTGTGCCCTCAAAATCCACCACTCTCATACACAATTCTCTTACACTTTTTAAGGGTAACACTTGTAACTCTCTAAACTATTATTTCTCTTCCAAGAAACACCAGTCATCTCTACTTCGCACCTTCTTTTCACAAACAAACACATACACCAGTTGTGCCTCTTTTACACACACATCTATCACACCCACATAAAACATACACGCACTATATGTATAAATGTATGTATAATATAGATGTCGATTTCTGGAGTGTTTTGTAAATGAGAATGACATCGTGTAAGTTTTCCGTAGTAAACCAGACTGAGCCCAGATACCGTCCTGGAAACACGTATTCTGACGCTTCTATCTTTCTGCCACCTTTGCTTGGAATTTTTTCTACGCCCATCTGGCCTATGGTCTTAATTAAATATAGTTAGGTTTCCCATTGCCCCGTGAAGTTTAGATTTGCTTGTCATGGCAACAGAAGATGTCTGTTGCCACCAAGTCAGATTGTCTTTCGTTTCTTACCTACGGAGGGATCGATCTGCCTCAGTGAGCGTGCTTTTGGGGTGAATTAACACCGTCAGGCCCCCACTACAGTGGTTTGGCAGGACAATCTGACCATAGGAATCTCCTCCCACTTATGTCCCACTCCCCTCCTGTAGAAGGGGGGTGTACCCCCTCCATACCGGAAGGACTCTCCTCCCCTCCCCCTCCAAGGGGAAGGGAGGATACTGATCGACGACCCCTGACTGCCAGACACATGACCCCAATAAAGCGACATATGTGACTCTACATTGCAAGACTTCCACCCGCCTCTCAAGTGTTAATTCTTTTATTATAAAGAAAGTTATTGATTGTAATATCGGAAACATTGTTAATGTAAAAAAAAAAAAAAAAAAAACTTGCCAGTGGTGACTTGCTAGTGCGGAACCTTAACGTCAATTTAAATCATTGTTGAAGTTCCGGTTCATCCATGACATCGAGATTGAGGCTTTCATTCCAGTGTCTATGAACTCGTGTCGGGGATTTGCCTCCCACTGCTATTCTCATGTTGTCGCAGCTCCCGCACCCTCGAGGAGTTCTCACGCTCGCTCCCTCTCGACGAGCTCCGGGGAGTTAACGATTGATGACCCAATGGATATCACCACTAGTAAGGGCCAGGAGAGGTCCCTCGGCAGCTCCTCAGAGCGCAAAAGGACAAAGAAACACGGCCGCCACCTCCACTCTGAAGCCATAATGTTCAAGGTGTTCCAGTGGAACTGCAGAAGTATTCGGAAAAAAAATTCATATTTGTCACTTTTAGTGAACATCGTACACAGGCCGTCTGTTATTTGTCTACAAGAGACGAGACAGCAGGATCAGCCTGATCCTACAGTGCTAAAACACTACCATCATTATATAAGATATGAGGAACACGGCATTGCCATATACATACACAAAACACTAACACAAACAGAAGTGACGTTGAATACACCTCTGGAAGCTGTCGCGTGCAGGGTGAGATTTAACAACACGGATCTGGCTATCTGTTCCCTCTACTTGCCTCCCAATACCCCCATTCTTGATGACGACATTACATCAGTGATTAGCCAGCTCCCGGGCAACAGGCTAGTACTGGACGACTTTAACGCCCATCATCAACAATGGGGAAGTGACAGGTCAAGTGTACGTGGGGAACAGATAGTTGACATTATGTTGCAGACAAACCTCTGTCTTCTGAACAATGGAAATGCGTCTCGTGTAGATGATCGGACTGGTAAAGCGTTTGCCATTGATCTGTCATTGTTATTGCCAGGTATACTCCCTGACTTCTGGGAAGTCATCGACGACTCCCACGGAAGTGACCATCTGTCCATCTGTATCTCTTACTCACGCGACATCCCGCCCACCCCCCGCACTCCCAAGTTCAACTTTAAGAGAGCAGATTGGGCAACCTTCCGTGGGATTGCCGACGTGGATATATCTGGCGACGACATTGACACGATGGTCAGCAACTCAACACGATCCACAATACACGCCGCCGAGGCTTGTATTCCGAAAACTTCTACAGTTCACACAAAGCATGGGGTTCCATGGTGGGCAACGGTTTGCCAACAAGCACTTCGTGAGCGTAATAGGCGATACAGGCATTTCAGCCAGCAGCCCATTCAAGGAAATTTCATAGCCTATAAAATGGCAAGGGCTCAGGCAAGGAAAGTCATCCGTAATGCAAAAACAGACTCTTTCAGACGATGTATATCAACAGTAAATCGCACCACGCCTCTCTCAAAAGTCTGGAAAGTAATAAACATATTTAACAATAAAAAACCCATATATCCCAATAAATACTCTAAACATAAATAACAACGTAATTAACACCAAACAAGAAATAACAAATGCAATAGCCCAGCATTTTTATCAGGAAAGCAGTTCCGCCTACTATACCCCTGCCTTCCTCCCCCCGCAAGGAGGAGGCAGAACTCTCAGTCCCAAACTTTGCCACGGGAGGCATAAACTCGGACCACAACACAGAGTTTACGTTGGATGAACTCCATCTTGCCCTGAAATACTGTAAAGGCTCCAGTCCAGGTCCAGACAACATCTCATATATTATGTTGCTAGGCACACTAGTTAGGTAGAGATATATTTGTATATTCTAATTTATTCTGTATATTGTATGCATCGTCTGTACGTATCGTCCCGTCTCATACAAGCCTGACACTCGTCCTGTCGGAGCAGAGACGCGTCGGATTAAATTGCCATACAGTAAATCTTTACTTTACAGTACTCTTTACCTTTGAAAAGTACTAAAACTACTCACAATAACCTTTAGTCACTTTAATAAAAGACGGCTGAGTAACTAACACACCTTACTAACCACAATATTTAAATGAGTAAGTAATTTCTGTGTCACTACATGCAACACCGCCGCTGGCGTGCGGACAGCAGATCTAAGTTGGGTGGCGTGAAGTCGACAAGTGTGTGCCGTGACTCTACGTGTGTGACTCTTTCCGGTGATCTTGTGGTGACTAAACTACTGAAAGACTCCCATGCCGTGTCAGAACATTTAGTGACCCGCCTATCTTCACTCGTGTGTATAAATTGTACAAATTAATTGTTTAATACACCTACGACACGGCACCTGGAGTGTACTTATCTACCAAACAAAACAAAAAAATTTAAATTCTATACCGCTCGACCATAATCCCTGGTACCGATGAAGGTCTACTTCTGGCCCCTAATACCTGCCAGATTACCTGCAGACCTTCCTCCTGTCTTCACCCTGTCAGTGAGTCGTCGACCCTGCCTTCACCTGGTGACCCGGCAGGTATCAGTGTCGGTTAAAACAACTACAGCCGATGAGGGTAACATAATGGTGGCAGCAGTGGGATACACACAATGCAGGACAAAATCCATGCAATAAATAAATTTCCAAATCCACAGAACGTAGACAATGTTCGTTCTTGCCTTGAGTTGTGTGGCTTTTATTAAAAAACTTTGCGACCCTAGCCTCACTTTTAACAAAACTCCTGAAAAAGGAAATTCTCTTTCGCTGGAAGGAAGCCCAGGAGTCGAGTTTCTATAAACTCAAAGAAGCTCTCACCAATGCCCCAGTATTGGCCTTCCCAGATTATGAGGTTCCTTTCGTCTTGTGCACGGATGCCTCTGCCAAAGGGCTTGGTGCAGTTTTAATGCAACCAGACACTAATGGTAAAAGTCATGCCATTTCGTTTGAGAGCCGAACCTTAACTGTTCCTGAGGTAAATTATCCTGTAAATCATCAGGAAGCACTCGCCGTTGTCTGGGAAACTATATAAATTTAGGGATATGATTCTAGGCTATCCCATAACTGTCTACACTGACCACGCAGCCGTTACCAACCTCTTCAAAGGGAGAAACCTTAGCGGTAGGCTTTCGCGCTGGTACTTGACCATACAGGAGTTCAGTTCAACATTTAAGTACTTACCCGGCCGAGTAAATGTAGTTTCCGATGCCCTTTCTAGGAATGTACCTGTTGGAGCTGTGACAAACCCGTCACCGGAACATGAATCTTGTCCTGTAATTCAGAACTTTACCATAGGTGACTTAGCAAATGCTCAACGTCACCATGATGTTTGGAGTCAAATCATTTATGCACTGGAATCAGGCGATGAAAGTAATTTGCCTAAACTTCCTATTCCATTTTCACAATTTTTCTTGTCTCAGGATGGAGTCCTTTGTAGGTATTGGTCTCAGAAAAAGGATCCTGTGGCGCAATTTGTGATAACTGAGTCATATGTAGCAAGGGTTTTAGAATTAACCCATGACGCGGTGTTAGCCGGTCATCCAGGAAAGGAGCGTACACTTTCTGCGGCTCGTAGAAATTATTTCTGGCCGTCCATGCGCAAGGACATAGATGCGTATGTATCTAGGTGTATAAAATGCGCCCAGTACAAGGGTACTGTGCTTAAACCAGCACCTATCTTGGAATATCCTCCTCCAGAACAACCTTGGGATGTAGTTGCCATTGATTTACTACAACTTCCCATTAGCCGTCAGGGCTCTAAGTACCTCTTAGTGGCTGTCTATCACTTCTCTAGGTACGTTGTTCTAGCTCCTCTGGAAAACAAAACTGCCGATGCGATTGCACATGCTCTTATAGCCAATCTGTTCTGTCCTTTCACGACTCCTAGAACGTTGATAAGTGACAATGGAGCAGAATTCCGCAACGCACTTCTTGCCGAAATTTGCAAACAGTTCAGTGTAAAACAAACCTTTATAACAGGCTATCACCCTTCAAGCAACGGTCTTGCAGAACGCGGAAACAGGAAAATCTTAGAAGTCCTGCACCCGACTGTTGGTGATTTGTATCAATCCTGGGAGGATTGGCTACCTCATGTTGCTGCAAGCATAAATTGTAGTCCATGTGAATCAACTGGACAGTCCCTTCATTTCATAATTTATGGGGTGGAAAAAAGGTTTCCATATGACTTGTTACGTAGTCCGCAAAAACCCTGTCTACAACTTTGACGATTATGCCAAAAAGCAGCTAAGGGTTTTCTCTAACATACATCAAGACGTACAGTCTCGATTACATCAGTCAAAAGCTGACATGAAATTGCAGCAACACAGGCGATCTTCACCTGTCACGACCAAAGTTGGTGACTCGGTAATGGTGCGTGTTCCTGAGAGAAATTCTAAACTATCTCCTAAATTTGTGGGACCTCGCATGGTGGTTAAACAAATTAATGAACACAAATTTAAGCTGTTCGATCCTTGGTTGAACACACTTGAAGTAGTTCACAATGATCGTTTGAAAAAGACCAATGCCAAGCCTGATTTAGCGCTAATGGAAAGTGCCAGACTGAGCATTGCCACTCGTCTTGACACTAGCAGCTCTAACCCACAAACTATTACTTCTCATCCCTACAATCTCCGTTCTCGGAATTAACATGTTTCCTCTTTGTTGCCGACATGCATGCCTACATACTTCTTTTCACCATGAGCTCTATTCTGGCTCTGGATCCTGCTCACCTCAAGCCTGGAGCTCTCACTGCTCATTTGGGTTGAGTTTCCTTGATAGAGGATGTTCTTTGGGTCAGATACCCCTACACTGCTCTCTCCAAAATCCCGAGCAGACTTAAGGAGGTCACTGAGCAACTGAATGCAGCTCCTAGATCTACAGGCCGCCCAGACCCTTGACCCAGCTCTGTTGGATCTTACACATTCAAGGTTATTGTACCTGAATGTCAGTATCACTTATGCCTTAGAAAACTATTATGGCTTTGATGTTTCTAACCGCACGAAGCGAGGGTTGATTGATGGTATTGGACATTTATATCGCATGTTATTTGGAACTGCAATGAATGAAGATGTAGAGGAATTAAGAGAAACATATGACCAATTAAGTTCCATAGCTTCATTAAATAACAAAGCTATTCATTTGAACTATAAAAATATTGCCAGACTTGAATTGCATTTTCAGGATCTCATCATATACACTAATGCTTTGAGATCTTCCTTGAACAGTGTCTTGCAACAAGTTACTAGCCTGCAGGGTATATTGACATTGAAGCAAGCTTTGTCTATTCTGGAGAACACTATTAACTCCTTCCAGCATACGAACCTTCTGATCATACAAAATCTAGTCGATGCAGCTCAAGGTAGGTTGACTTCATCTCATTTCCCGGTGAAGGATCTTCTCCACACCTTGTATATTGGAATTTCTTTTTTTTAATTTAGCCCCCTTGTTTGACTTTCATAGTATTGAACATTACTATCCCTTACTGGAATCTGTGCTGACATCTGATGCGGTGGTTATCAATGTTCCCTTCCAATCACGGGATGCTTTTAAAGTTCATCAAATTGAACCCTTCCCTTTTGACATAAACGGAACTATAATGATATTAAATTTGCAGCCATCAATGTGGTTCTTATCGCAAATGATTTTTCACTGTATGCTGTTGATCATTTGTCCGATCTACTAAAATGTTAGACAGAGTATCGTCATCTGTATCATTTTCCAGCCTATTTATTCGCGTTCTCTTACCTGTTACAGGCGGAATTTGTCAGGTAGTGCTGACCCAGACCGATGCTTCTAAGGCTTTATCCTTGTGCCCTTATACTCAGTTAGGACCTAAACCATTTTTTCATAAAAATTCTTCGGTTTTCACTACTTTTACTTTACACATGTTTTGTGTCAGTAGTTTGCTCCAATCATACCGAATATATGGAAGTGACAGGTCATTTTGCAATTCTTATAGCGTGCTACTTACGCTCTTCCCAATTGTCAATTTTTCCATCCAAACTTCATCATGGTTTCACTGCAAACATCTCAAATTATATCATACCCATGAAATTTTTCAGTAACCTCAATTTCTCCAGCATCAAATATGTTACTAATACCTTATCTGAGTTCAAATTTTCTAATAACTCCGGTTTAGAAACAGCTGTTCGAGAATCCCTATCTATGTACCTCAGTCCTCCAGTTCATTACCCTTCCATCATTGCTCCTGTGTTTCTGATCATTGTTGTATTAGTTCTTCAGATTTTCTGTGTCAGGAAAACCTTAACTTTGTACAATCATCTTAATGATATGGTTAGGGCTGACGCCGAGAACACACAACATGGTTAGGTACACTGTTACACCATCACGAGGTGTAGTAGGTGCTTTGTAGTAGGAATAGGCACCCTGTGTGAATGAAAAGTGTGTGTAGGTGTGATTGTTGTTGTTGTTGTTGTTGTTGTTGTTGTTGTTGTTGTTGTTGTTGTTGATTTTATTGATATTCTTGTATATAAAATATAAAACAAAAAAATAAAAGGACAAATAAATAAATAAGAAATACACTTGTAAATTAACAAAACAAATACACTAAATTCAAAAATAAAATGGCCTAATATCCATGATTGGGTGATGGCAAAAAAAAAAAAAAAAAAAAAAAAAAAAAAAAAAAAAAAAAAAAAAAAAAAAAAATATATATATATCTATATATATATATATATATATATATATATATATATATATATATATATATATATATATATATATATATATATATATATATATATATATTAATCAGACTGAGCCCAGATACCGTGCTGAAAACACGTATTCTGACGCTTCTGTCCTTATGCCACCTTTGCGTGATATTATTTTGTACGCCCATCTGGGCTAGGGAGTTAGATAAATAAAGTTAGGTTTCCCATTGCCTCGTGATTTTAGATTTGCGGCAACAGAAGGTCTCTGTTGCCACCGAGTCAGATTGTCTTTCCTCTCTCACCTACGGAGGATCCGCCTCAATGAGCGTGCTTTTGGGGTGAACTGACACCGTCCGGCCCCCCTAGAGTGGTTTGACAGGACAATCTGACCGTAGGAAACTCCTCCCTGACCTCCTCCCACGTGCGTCCCGCTCCCCTCCTGTCGGATGGTGGTGTACCCCCTCCAAGGCGGACGGACTCTCCTCCCCTCCCCCTCCAAAAGGGAGGGAGGATACTGATTGACGATCTCTGACTGCCAGACTGAACATTGACTCCAATAAAGCGACATATGTGACTCTACATTCAGAGACTTCCCCCCGCCTCTCTTCATTTAATTCTTTTTATTATAAAGAAAGTCATTGACTTCAATATTGGAAATGTTGTAAATGTAAAGAAACTTGCCAGTGGTGACTTACTAGTTCAAACCCTTAACGTAAGTCAAGTTAAATAATTGTTGAAGCTCAAGTTCCTCCATGACATCGAGATCGAGGGTTTCATTGCAGTGTCTATGAACTCGTGTCGGGGAGTTGCCTCCCACCGCGATTTTGTGGATATGGATGAGGCCGAGATTACTGATTGCATGCCTGGTCAGGATGTAATTGAAGCTCTTAAGATAATTAAGAATGTTGACGGCACAAGAAGGAGCACAGCATCTGTCATTTTAACTTTCAGTGCTGCTAAATTGCCGGATAGGGTTCATGTAGGATACGAGTCGGTTTCCGTTCGTCCCTACATTCCGAATCCTCTCCGTTGCTTCAATTGTCCACTTTATGGTCATCATGGAAATGCTTGTCGATCTTCCCACGCCTACTGCAGTAGATGCTCAGGAGAGGGTCATTCTGCAGACCAATGTACATCTCTGGTCCAAAAGTGCGATTGCCCCGCGTGGATATTGGAAAAAGAGATCTGTACAGTGAAAGCTACTGAAGGGATTTCTTACTATGAAGCAAGGATGAGAGTGAAGCAGACGCAGTCCGCTCCTGCTTCATCGCTTCTTATGCTTCAGCAGTAAGGGCTCTTCCCAAGATGTGCACTATTGGTATTCAGGCTGATCCGTTGCCTGCCTCATCTACCTCCACAGTTTCCCCTTCAACATCTGCTTCATCAGCTGCTAAAACTACATCCACTTCAACTAAAACTTCTACGGCTATCACTTCCTCTGCTGCATATTTGTCCGCTATATCTCGCTTTCCCAGTAAGAATGAAAAGACTGAAAAGATTGATAAACTAAATTTAACAAAAGTAGAATGCCATTCCCATGTCGTCGCAGCTCCCGCGCCCTCGAGGAGGATTCTTACGCTCGCTCCCTCTCGACGAACTCTGGAGAGTTAATGATTGATGACCAAATGGATGTCACTACTAGTAAGGGCCGGGAGAGATCCCCCGGCAGCTCCTCTGAGCGCAAAAGGACCAAGAAACACGCCACCACCACTCTTAAGCCATAATGTTCAGGGTGTTACAGTGGAACTGCAGAAGTATTCGGAATAAAGATTCATATTTGTCACTTTTAGTGAATATACAGTTTTTACATTACGGATGACTTTCCTCGCCTGAGCCCTTGTTTTTTTATAGGCTATGAAATTTTCTTAACTGGGCTGCTGGCTGAAATGCCTGTATCGCCTATTACGTTCACGAAGTGCTTGTCGGCAATCCGTTGTCCATCACAAAACTCCATGCTTAGTGTGAACTATAGAAGTTTTCGGAATACAAACCTCGGCGGCGTGTAATATGGATCGTGTTGCGTTGCTGACCATCGTATCAATGTCCTTGCTAGATATATCCACGTCAGCAATCCCATGGAAGGTTGCCCAATCTGCTCTCTTAATGTTGAACTTAGGAGTGCTGGGGGCGGGCGGGATGTCGCGTAAGAGATACAGATGGGTAGATGGTCGTTGATGACTTCCCAGGAGAAGTCAGGGAGTATACCTGGCGATAACAATGGTATGGAGAGGCATGCAACACCATAGAACAGTGAACTGAAATACCCACGTATAAACACTGTACAAAGATGAAATATGAAATTATATTTATGTAACAAGCACACGTATGGTAGTGGATGACCCTGTATTTACATCTCCAATGGGTATATTGTCACTTCATATCCCTAACAAACTGTACAAGTAATAACTATAAACATACCTTAATGTATAAGCAGCACCAAACCCATGACACCACCCGGGTGTCTACCAGCTGACGGGAGGCACGGCACAGAGCGACTGTCCCAAACCCTGCTGCCCGCCACCACGACACACGGGTTTACACGTCATCAAATGAACGTCGACAAGCGTTCTACAATTATTAATAAAAAATGTAACCACATATTGACCAATTACATATTAACAATTATTAGTGTGCAAACTAATAATACACTCCCGGCCACCTTTATTGTTCCTCAATAGGTAATAGTACCACCAACTTGTGAATTGACCTTTTGATGACTGTGTCACACTGTCCTTTGTACCTTTTCTCTGGTCTCTACTTTGTATCTGATGCTCCCATCTCTGACTTTATTATCTCGGCCAATTTCTACATCTACAACCTGTCCCATTTTCCATTTACCTCTCAATAGATTAGCATCTTGTATCAGAATAATATCACCTGGTTGTACATTTCTCCTACCCGTATGCCACTTTTGCCTAACAATAAGCGTAGGAAAATAATCTCGTTCCCACTACCGCCAGAATGTGCTGACAACATTTTGTATAAAATTCAGCCTTTTTCAAGTGTTATCTGATATGGACCATGGACCAGAGGAAACTTTATTACTAGCTCTACCCAAAAGTAAATAATTAGGACACAGATAGGTTCCTAGCTCCACATCCATACCAGGCTTTATTCCAATAGTTCTTTCATTCATTAAGTTTGGTATTTAGAAAAATATTGTTTGCAAATCACTAAATGTTAAAATGCTACATCCTATGAACATTATCAGCAAACTTTTCACAGACTTAATTAATACCTAACTGACCATTTTGCCATGCAGCATCTGCAGACCGATTGAATTTCCATTTCAAACCTTCTTTGGTGCCAAATTCAGTGATTTCCGACATGTTCCATTTGTCGATTTCATTCTTAAGTTCTTTACTGGCCGAAACTAACTGGGATGCTAAGTCAGAGTGTACTGTATCTGGGTATCCGTGAACAGCTGTAAACTTCCTGAAGCTTTTCCAAAAAACTAAGTGTCATACCCATCTACAACATCAAGATATACAGCACGTGTAACCTTGCAATTGAATATAACACCATAGGCCTTTCCAGTAGTTCTTTTCTTAACATTGTCTTTAATCTGAAAAGGTCCAAAGATATCTAAAGTTGTATGATAGAACGCTGGAAAGACTCATTCGTTCATCAGAAATCTGACCCATGCTCTGACCTTCAATGTTGACCTCTAACTGTCTACACACAATACAAGCATTCTTGACAGATTTTAAGATTTTGCGTACTCAGGGAACCCAAAACTTGGATTGCAATAAAGTAAAGCTATCCTGATTCCAGTTATATTTTAACCAGTTCTCCATCCTTTGTCCAACCATGATTATACCGTCTTCAGCCTTAAATGGTCCTAATCTTTGAAAACACCTCTCCCAGTTCTCGGGAATAAACTTCTGTGCTTCTCTAATCCAAAACCGTCCAGCTTCGCGTAGGTCAATAGGTTCAAGTTTTAATGCTACACACTTGAATCATTTTACCTTAGCGATGTTTAACACTCTAGCAGTGACTGCGATTAACATATTGTAGTTCTTGAACTTTGACACATCAATAATGGTATCTTTCTCACTATTCAAACATTGTGGTAAATTGACATTAATCCTTTCAGGTAATTCACAGTCTGTTGATTGACTGACAGACCACATTTCTAGAGGTAGAGCCATAAATTCAGGGCCGTATTTCCATAAAGAGCTGGTAATAGCTTTTGAAGGGTCATGAGGTCTGGTCAACAGATCGGCAGGATTAAGTTCCGAGGAAATCTACCACCATTCACTGGGATCACTTTTAGCTTGAATTTCTGCTACTTGAGTGGCAACAAAGGTCCCAAACCCATACGATTCCTTTTGGATTTGTGCTCTAACAATAGCTGAGTCAGTTACATGCATAACCGAACTAAATTTGTGTGTCATTTCATCTTCAATGATTCTACGGATCCTAGATGACACAATAGCTCTACACAATTCAAGCCTTGGGATAGAAAGTTACCTAGTAGGGGCTATTCTATTCTTTGCCATGATGAGTCTGCTTTCGAATCTTCCATATTCTACCTCCCATTTTCCGTACGCAACGGTACCATATGCATTTGTATAACTATCACTGGAAATAACTAGCATAGGCATTTTTCTGGCTGAAGTTTGCTTAACGGTCCTCTAAAAAGTCATCGTCTCTGTGTTGAATAAGTCATAGTGCGCCACCCACTTATCTTTTATGTTAGAAGGCAAGGGATCATCCCATCCTAATTTAGCATTACACTTCACTGTGTCCCTCAACAGAAGCCTAGATTTCAGTGTGAATGGAAGCAAAAATTCTATTGGGTCATATACAGAACACATCTGACTAACAACAATCCTTTTCGTCAAAATTGAAGGTATATTCTCCAAGAAATTGGCTTTGTTTAAGTCTGGACATTTTCTTATTCCTTTTTATTTTGGAAAGAAATTCAGTTTTGTTTTGAAAGAAAATACATCACTCCTGCATTCCTTTTCACCATCATACTCTAATGTATTCATGTCAGAATTCTCACCATCTCCAGTCATGTCCCATCGTTTGATCTTAAAACTACCATTATACAATACATTTTCAATATCTTCAATAAGGAAAAGTGCTTCTGCTTTGCTTTTCACGGAATGAAGTATGTCATCTACACATCAAGTATGCGGGGGGGGTCCGACCGTGCAGACCTCTCGGGTGCCAGGGCACCAGAGGGGCCTGCCTACCGGTATGACGGATGCAGGGGAAAGCCTGCGGGAGCCCTGTGTCCTGAGAGGGGCGGGAGGACCCCCTAGCCCCACTTCTGATTTTGGGGGTGCCGGTGGGGCTGCAGATGTGGCGCCTGCACGCTGGACCGCTCCTGGGGTGAACCTTCGAAGGGTTCTGCGTGTGGGTTCCTGGAATTTCCTGAGTGTCTCAGAGGATCACCGACTGCCTCATTTATCAGATGAGCTCAGTAGGCTGAGGGTGGATATGGTGGGGCTCTCTGAGACAAGGAGGCCTGGCAGTGGCGAGACCAGTAGTAAGGGTTTTACTTACTACTGGTCCGGCATGAGCAATGGCCACCATGTCAAGGGGGTAGCCATAGGCGTCTCCAGCAGACTGCAGCCGTCTGTTGTAGAGGTTACTCCGGTTGATGAGCGTATAAGGCGATTAAGGCTGAAGCACAGTTTAGGCTTCATGTCTGTTGTTGCTGTATATGCTCCTACCGAGGTATGTGAAACTGAAGAGAAGGAGATGTTCTATGCCAAACTCGACTCTGTACTGGACCAGTGTCCCCGTCGTGATGCACTCATTGTCCTGGGCGACTTTAATGCTGTCACTGGCACTGAAAGGGCTGGCTATGGAATATGTGTTGGTCCCCATGGTTCTGGTACCAGGAATGACAACAGCTCTTTCCTTCTGAATTTTGCAAGATCCAGAAGGCTGAGAATTGCGGGTTCCTGGTATCAGAGACCAACGCTGCACCGCTGGACATGGTATAGCAATGCTGGAGAGGTAGCGAAGGAGATCGATCATATACTTGTCAGTACTCGTTGGAGGATCCTCCAGAACTGCAGGGTTTTTCGGAGTGCCAAGTTCTTTGCAACCGATCACAGGCTTGTTGTTGCTTCACTCAAGCTTCATATCAAGTCCAGAAAGCCTCCAAGACGCAACCACACTGTTTCATCTTGAGAAGCTGAAGGACTTGACATGTGCACAAGAGTATGCAGTGACAGGCTCCAATCGGTTTGGAGTGCTCGACACCCTTGAGGACCCTGAGGAGCTATGGGATACCTTCAAACGTGAGACTCTTGAAGCTGCCAAGGAATGCATTGGGGAGCGCCCGAGGTCACGGAGTGGCTTCACCTCGGTAGAGACGCTGGAAAGTATTGAGGAGAGTCGCCCTGCCAGACTTGCTGGGAACCATGACCAGTACAGGGCTCTGTCACGTAGGACTAGAACTCTTCTGAGAAGAGACAAGGAGAGGTACGTCAGGGGTCTCGCTGAGGATGGCGAGTGTCATTTAAATGCTAATGACCTCAGACCTGCCTATCGAGCTCTGAAGAAACTCCGCTCCAAGTCTACTTCTCAGGTGAGTGCTATCCGAACAGCAGATGGTTGCCTCGTATCGGACGCAGATGGGCAGATGGTTGGGCTGAGTACTTTGAGCAGCTGTTCACGGTGGATCCTCCAAGTGGACAGCTCCGGACTGCAGGATTGCAGATGCTGAATGGTGATCCACCCATTGACGAAACTGCACCCTCCATTGGCGATGTCAAAGAGACTGTGGCAAAGTTGAGGGGTGGAAAGGAAGCTGGCATCTGCAACATCAGTGCAGAGCTGCTCAAAGTTGTTGGTGAAGCCAAGCCATGGGTTGCATGCTGTCTTGACTGCTGTATGGCATTCAGGTACCATTCCCCCTGACTGAAAGAAGGGGTTGGTCGTCCCTATCTGGAAGGGGAAGGGGGACCGTCAAGACTGCAGCAACTACCGTGGAATAACGCTGCTCAGCGTACCAGGCAAGGTGCTTGCCCATTTGCTGCTGACACGGATCCGCACTCACCTGCTGAAGCATCAGAGACCTGAACAGTCAGGGTTCACGTCCGGTAAGTCAACAACTGACCGCATCCTAGCGCTTGGCATACTGGTGGAACGCCGACGTGAGTTTCGACAGGGAATGCTTGCAGCCTATGTCGATCTCAAGAAGGCGTTTGACTCAGTGCATCGAGAGACACTCTGGGATCTTCTGCGTCTCCGTGGGATTCCTGCAAGGATTATTGGTCTATTAACTGGCCTGTACTCCGGGACTGTAAGTGCTGTGAAGTGTGGAGGAGGCGTGTCCAGCTTCTTCCCTGTGAATGCAGGTGTGAGGCAGGGCTGTGTGCTTGCTCCATCGCTTTTCAACACGTGCATGGATTGGGTACTAGGCAGAGTTGTGGAACAAAGTCATTGTGGAGCATCTGTCGGCAATAACAAGATTACAGATCTTGTTTTTGCTGATGATGCAGCAATCTTCGCTGAGTTACTGGAGGTTCTGGTAATGGCTCTAGAGGCACTGCATGAAGAGGTGAAGCCCTTGAGACTTATGGTTTCCTGGGCCAAGACCAAGGTCCAGGTATTTAGAGGCGTGCTGGGTTAAACAGTACAGTCTGTCCATGGGTGTGGCGAGGACATTGAGATCTTGAAAAAACTTCACATACCATGGTAGTGTAGTACATAACGATGGTGGGTCGAGCCAAGAAGTCACACGGCGTTATGGATTCGCTCAACACGAGTATTTGGCGTTGTCGATACATGTGCAGACGGACAAAGATTCGGATCTTCAAGTCGCTGGTGATCCCTGTCTTACTCTATGGTTGTGAGACATGGACACTGAACATCGACCTGAATAGGCGAATTGATGTTTTTGGTACTAGATGCCATCGCAGGATCATGGGATACCGCTGGTATGACTTTGTGTCAAATCAGCGATTGTTCCACGAGACCGATTCTAGGCCTATTACTAGCATAGTCCGTCAGCGCCAACTGCGGCTATATGGGCATGTGGCACGATACCCGGAAGCCGACCCTGCTTGTCGGGTTGTTTCTGTAAGGGACAACCCAATTTGGAGGAGGCCTAGGGGACGCCCACAGAACTCTTGGCTGCGGCAAGTCGATGTCTCCTGCTGGGAGTTACTCGGTATAGGAAGGGAGCCTGCATGGAGACTAGCGAGGGGTGACCGCCAGAAGTGGCGCCGTAGGGTAGGCGAGGCAACGCGCCCCCCGGCGTATGCCCCCCATGATTGATTGATTGATCTACATAGGAATTAATATTTATCACATTTGCTGCTTCAGAAAATCGGTTTTCTGACAACTCTGCTGTGTGTCTGATTGCCAACATTGCAATAATTTCTGATGGCTTGTCACCAAAATCCGTCGATGTCAATACATAGTGATCTGGTTTCCGATGTGTTTGAAAATTTCTCCAGACAAACCTATGTACGTGTTGCATGCACGTGATGCAATTATACATCTTGCTTATGTCACCTGTGAAACCTACAGCTTTCTCACGAAATCTTAACAATATACCGAGCAATTAATTCAAAATATTAGGGCCCTTCGCCCATAATTTATTCAGAGATTGACCCATGTATTTGGCAGAAGAATCAAAAACAATTTTTAGTGGGGTTGTTACATATCCAGGTTTTAACACCTCGTGATGTTGAATGTAAGTAACAGGGCCATTATAATTCCTCACTTCATCATCTGACAACTTACGAGCCATGTTACGCTTTACGCTTACGTTACCCTTTAGTCTAGCGATGGCAGCAGATACATAGTAATCTGGGATCTTTAATCCATGGAAATTTGGCAGACCATTCTTTCTTATCTGCATCATACAACAACCCTTCTTCAATGTGGACTAACTCCCTTTCCTCCTTTATAGTATAATTACCATTGCCTACTGCACACTTCCCGCAACGGCAACCACCGCACCTAGGATTACAATCCGTGCCTAGATACTCAACCGTGAAAAAAATCATTTATCTGTTTTCTGAAATCAATATCATGTTCTACCGGTATTTCATTATCACAGATCACACTAGAAACATGATTGACCCTTTGTGCTGAAATTACTACTGAATCTTAGTAAGGTAAAAATATCAGAATGGCTGCCATAGACACACATTCCAAACACTGATTCCATGAGCTGCAAATTTTTTGCTACTTTTTCCTTAACAGTTTCAATCAAAGAGCAATAATCAGAGCCAATCAAAAGATGTATTCTCCCAAAAGGTCTGTCTAATGCACATACATCAACACTCTTGAAAAAAATGTCTCACTTTTGAGAGATCAACTTTATCAATCTGGGACGTACTCTCATCAAATCAATAAGCAGTAATGTTGATATCGTTCCTATCTTTGTCAGTGAGAGTTAGATCATACTTTTTGTTATTGTAAGTCACAGTTTGATCTCCTAATTTAGTGACAGATAATCTGACATTTCTTCCTTTCAACCCAAGCCTTTCGCTATCTCATTTTTTATCATGGTCATGTCAGCTCCAGAATCAAATAAAGTGTTTGAGTTGCCATATTTGATCTTATTAACCATGAACAAAATCCCATTTCTTCTGAAACTCACATTAGAATTTCCAGTTATGAAACCTTCATGTAAAACCGTATGGTGCAATTTACCACAAGTCACATTGTTAGTATTAGTAGCATGACATCTGGACTTCTTAAAACATTTTCTGAAGTCCTTTAAGGCAGTTAAAGCAAATACCATTAGTCTTTATGCTCTCCAGTTTGTCATTAATACTTAAGTTCTGGAATGTAGTACAGTCTAGAATATCATGCCCATCTGATCCATGATACCAACCTCTATTTAACTGTGAATTCCCAATTGCCTTTGTTTCTGCTTACGTTACCCTTTTCTTCTGTGAATCTAGTGACAAGGTTAGTGATGTTTGTCAAAGCACTTACAAGTCCTGCTATACTTTTCATTACCTCTGATTCCCTTTCAGGTTTAGGAAAGCTTTCATTTCCATAAGACTGAACATAATGCACTTTGGCCTTCACATTATCTTTGCTTCTTTCACTAGCATTTAAATATTCCACACATTTCTTTTCACTCAAAAGATATTTCAATAGCTTTTCAAATAGGTCTGAATTCTGAACAGTTTCTGCCAAATAAACCCATTCACGTTTCTGAGTAGGTGGTAGAAGCTTTTCTATTTGACTGGTTATATTGGCAGTATTCAGTTCTGAGGCTTAACCTAATTGGTCAAGATAGAAATAGCATTGTTAAATCTTATCCACCATCTTCATAAAACTCACATTATCACCCTCTGGTACAGGCTCAATCGCTCTTATGTCCTCTACCAATACATCAATCACTCTTCTGCTGTTACCAAAAGTTTCATCCAGTCGTTCAAACATTTTATCAGTCATGATCTGTACCACGAACAATTTCCAATCCTTCCCCTGAAAGACATTGTCTGAGGACGAAAGGGTCTTTCCCATGACTCGATTGCATAAGTCTAACAAAATCTCTCTTAAAACTACTATATTCTCTTACATCTCCTTGAAACACTGGCACATCAATTGGTTTTACCTTAAGAGGCTTTCTTGTTTGCATTTCTTTCTTTACTTTCACAAATAGCACATGGGCTTCATACTTTCTGCCCTCTAGGTCTTTGATATATCTGTTAACTTCTTGTATTAAACGTTCATTACTGTCTTCATCTAGCAAAGTGCAATATTGTTCATTGGCTCCTTCGAATTTCTCATAAGACTTTGCAACACTCTCAAAACTGTCTTCCAAAATCTTTAACGCCACTTGATCTGCTACATATTTATGAAACTTTTCCAACTTACGTGTTAGTTTTGCCTTGACTGTTCCTCTTTGCTGTCTGTCCTTCTTCTTCTGTGCTTCCAGTGACATCCCGCTGGTGCCGTTGTTTCCCGTGCCACTCATGTCACGGTCTGGCATGTTACTTGTTGTCGAAATGTTGCTCAGGTACCAGAATTAAAGTGGGTTTGCCGTAAAACGGTTTTAATTTCGA
Organism: Callinectes sapidus; assembly: GCA_020233015.1. Classification (NCBI taxonomy): domain Eukaryota; kingdom Metazoa; phylum Arthropoda; class Malacostraca; order Decapoda; family Portunidae; genus Callinectes; species Callinectes sapidus. Next base: position 18,385,084 of record CM035185.1, on the reverse strand, counting down.
CCTACTTGTTAAAACAATAATAAATGCATGCATACAATGAAGTATAAATCCCCATGATAAACAAAGTATGCCGTTATCACAATATCTGCGTGTTATCAAATTGCATCAACAATATCACCAGTCATTAACATTCTAACATGAACACAAACATAATAATCATAAACCCATCATTACTGTGAAAGCACAAGCACAAACAAATACCGTTAATATAAATCTCAATACCATAACTGCACAAACATAACTATTATTGCCTTAATCATTAACGTGCTAGCACAAGTACAAAACTAATTATCATAACTTTAAGCATCAATGAAAACATAAAATTCACTCACAACAATGCCTCCTCTCCGGTACCCAGCATATGACCCGTAACCAATGCTGCATTGCCTACACCCTCCACATATGGCCGTATAGAGAGGCATGCAGCACCATAGAACAGTGAACTGAAATACCCATGTATAAACACTGTACAAAGATGAAATATGAAATTATATTTACGTAACAAGCACACGTATGGTAGTGGATGACCCTGTATTTACATCTCCAATGGGTATATTGTCACTTCACATCCCTAACAAACTGTACAAGTAATAACTATAAACATACCTTCATGTATAAGCAGCACCAAACCCATGACACCACCCGGGTTTCTACCAGCTGACGGGAGGCACGGCACAGAGCAACTGCCCAAAACCCTGCTACCCTCCACCACGAAAACTGGGTTTACACGTCATCAAATAAACGTCGACAAATAGTTATTAATTAAAAAAATCTAAGCACATATTGACCAATTACATATTAACAATTATTAGTGTGTAAACTAATAATATTCTCTCTCTCTCTCTCTCTCTCTCTCTCTCTCTCTCTCTCTCTC
>CM035185.1:18359791-18377838 GCA_020233015.1 Callinectes sapidus | reverse complement strand
ATATATATATATATATATATAATTCCTTTTGCTATGATATGGATCATCATCTAACCTAACATTATAGGCTGACCAAGATGACTCTACACCAGTATTTCTTCATCTTTTTTGAGTCATGGACCCGTTTAAGAAGCTGATGGACTCATTTCCCCAGAAATATTGGCATAAACGTAGCTTTGCATGGAACGTGTAAAATCTACTTTATCTATTAATATTTTATTATCTCATAAATATATCACATACTAAAATTTATTGTTAAATTTTAAAATAATCTATGAAAGAAGACTTCTTTTTATGCAATATATATATATATATATATATATATATATATATATATATATATATATATATATATATATATATATATATATATATATTATATTATTTTATATGTATACACGATTGCCATACGTATGATATCAAATAAAATGAATACATACCTGATAATCGTCAACAAATTCTAATAAATCATCTGTAACATTACATTAACAAACCAAATGCTATAAACATGTCACTCACTTCAGTGGTCACACCGTCGCCAGCCTTGAACCTCAGTAATCCACAGTATATATATCCAGTCCTCACCTAAACATCACTGCACCGGCTTTGCAAGTCCAAGCATGAAATTTAAAGTGATCATTAACTTCATATATATATACCACTTGGACAGTGACTGCTAGACCAACCAAGCAACAAATCGTTGGGGCACAAATAACTGCCTAACTCCAAATTGAATGCAGATTTTACTCCAATGGGTCTTTTGTTCAACTTATTTGATATACTGAACATGGCAGTCTGTAAATCTCCAAAGGTTAGAATATAATCAACTGTGATGCACAGACACTTTTTGATTTATTTAATTATCGACTCACTTGCTCCATTATTCTAAGGTGCATCACTTGGCTTACTAAATTTCCATTTTACACCTTCCTCCATGCCAATGTTTTCAAGCTCCTTATTAACTGATACTAATTGAGTCCATTTATCAAAATACATGAATTTTGGAGCACCTCTGATTGCAATGAACCTTTGAAATGTTGATAAAAAATCCTCAGCATTAAACCCCTCAGCCAAATCCAGGCACACTGCCCTGGTGACCAAACAATTGAATACGACACCATATGCCTTACTACAGGTTCTCTTTTTTACCGCATCCTTTATTGTGAATGGCCCGAACAAGTCCACTGCCGTGTGATAGAAAGGTGGGGCAGGTTTCAGTCTTTCAGCCCTCACTTGACCCATACATTGCTTTCTGTCCTTTTCTTTAGCTTCCTTTATACAATACATTTCTATTTAATAGTATGGATAATCTTCCTGGCACTAGAAACCCAAAATTTTCTCTGCAATTTTGCTAAAGCATGATCCCTCTTATGTAGGCCTTTTATATACAACCTCGTCACTGGATGGTTAGATGGTATCAAAATAAAGCTTTCTTGGTTCCAATTTCCCTTTTAACCACTTGGATATTCTTTCACCTACCATAATCACTCCATCATTGAGTTTAGGCCCCAATCTCTTGAACCTGATCTGCTAATCAATCATGTCCCTTTGCATTTCTTTCACCCACATCAATTCTACTTCCTTTACATCCTCAACTGTAGGTTCCTTCAACATACCCTTCAAAGATTTATATTCGAATACAGTTCTAACTCGGCAAGTAACTCTCAGGATTTTTTAATTATCACCAATTCTCTCCAGTTTGATTACAGTTACGGTTGTGGCTTCCTTCTGGTAATAGTCATGATAATGCCAGCCATGTCTGATATTTGTTCCTCACAAGTTCGTCTGATAGACCATTCTGTGACTGGAAGGGTTAAAAATCTAGGTCCATTTTGCCAGATGGAATCCTTCCCTACTCCTTTAGGGCCACATGGTTTTGAGGGTAAGTCTGCAACATTCATACATACTTGAGTCAATCCACAACCACTCTCTCGGATCTGTTTTAATTTGAATCTCTGCTATGCGGACAGCTGCAAAATTACTGAAACCTTGGGATTCCTTCTGGATTCGTGATCTTACAATTGATGAGTCTACCATATGAAATACTGATTCAAATTCCCAATTAAATTACTTTACAATACTTTCCCTCATCCTTGCTGCCATAAGAACACCATATAGCTCCAAGCGAGGAATAGACAGTTGTTTTACTGGTGCAATTTTGTTCTTTACTACAATCAGACTTGCAACAAACAAGTTTTTAGCAATCTGCCACCTTACATATGTACATGCTCCGTATGCCTGTAAACTACCATCCAAAAATATTACAAGTGTGGGCCTTCAAGATGCATTAGATGGTTCTAGGTTCCTCCTGAATGTCAAGTCCTCCAATTCATACAAATTCACACACACACACACACACACACACACAAAAAAAAAAACGTTTCCATTTATTCACCGTAGAATTGTCCAAGGAGTCATCCAAAATCAATTCCCTTATCCCCTGGAGGTGATTTTGTAATCGTGGATCTCTTCAATATTTTCGCTTGCAGTATTACAGGCACAGCAAATCCCAAAGGATCATACAATTATGCAATTTGGCTAGGGATCATTTTACGGGTCAAATTTTGGGGAAACTTGGTTTTAATTTCATGCCTCTGTAAATTTGGACCAGTCCTCATCTTCCTTACTCTTGGAAATAAATTGACATTTACAGAGAAGAAAAAATAGTCCTCTTTGGGCTTTCACTTTAGACCTAAAATTTTCTCACAATTTGATTCCATAACATTGACATCATGACTCTCATAGTAACCACTGATTACCCAATACTTTACACGAAAACCTTTCTTGGCAAGAACCCCTTCTGTATCATGGATTAGGTTAAATGCTTTGTCTACATCAACAGTAGAAAAGAGTACGTCATCCACATATGTGTTGTTCATAATCATGTCTTTCACTTCTGGAAAATCACTACCAAATTTATGGACCATTTCTCTCAAAGCTAATGTGGCTATGACTCTATTTGGTCTATCTCCAAATGTTAAAGAGTTCAGCACATAATGATCTGGTTGTCTATTGATGCCCATGTCTCTCTACAAAAACCTGTGAGTATGCTGATCCAACATATTGATACTTATGGTGTGATACAATTTTGATATATCACCTGCCATAGCTATTTTTCTCCTGTCTGAATCTGAATAGTAATCCCAACAAATTATTCAAGATATTTGGGCCCATTGCCCAAAATTATTTTAACTTCTGTCCCATATATGAAGCTAATGAGTTGAAAAAAAAATGTGCATAGGGGTTGAGCTCGGCTCTGGTTTTAATACCTCATGATGATGGATATAATGGACAGGACAATTATAATTTCAAATTTCACTGTCACTCAGCTTCCTTGCTATTTTCCTTGTGACCATATCCTCTATTTCTCTTTGATAATTAATTGAATATTCAACGTCTAGTTTTCTCAACCTATTTTCAGTAGTCCTTAATCTGGCAATAGCTACCTTTATATTATTTTTCAGTTGATTGGGCTCTTTGATCCAAGGATATCTTGCTATCCAGCATTTCTGTTTATCATCATAAGTGAGTCCCTTCTCAGTCAATGCAAGTTCCTTTTCTCACTTTAAGTTTACAATTCTAGATTCAGGACAACCTCTGTGTAGACACTTAACACATTCTTGATCACTTTCTATACCTCTGTCCTCTCTCGTGAAAAATCTATCGAATTGAACCTTTTGACTCTCTCTAAATGCAATGGCAATTTCTTTCAAAGTTTGTGAGTCCTTACAACTATGTTATAGCTAGTATTGACAAAACTAGTAATTTCATCGTGCCTGCCACGTATGCTGAGACCGAATTGATTTTCGATCTCGCCACGAGGAAGATATACATCCAGTGTTGATATTCCTACAAACAACTCAGAAATTCTAAATATATCAATTTCTTTGATTGTGGTAAATATTTCAGTAATCCCTATAACATCAATCTCCAAAACTTTACGGCTTTGCTGAATGTCAGTGTAGTCTACAGTGAGAATGAACCAATTAATGTGTTATGGGATTCCGGATCAGATGTATTGTCAATCCCACACAGTCACTCTTGGGTCGACATCGTCGAAGTGGAGGAATTACACTTGGTGGAGGTGTGAGGTGGAGAAGGAGAACTGAACGCAGTGAAGGCTCGAGATGGAATGTATTTCGTCAAACAGATAGTCAATGACATTACTTCTCATGATGAATATTAACATTTAATTAATCATCAAAGTACTTAGAATAGACATTCATAACACAGAATAAACCGTTTTACATACAAATAGCAGTATTATACATGAAAATAAAGAAAAAGCTTGCAACATTTAACAATCTTTTCACCTCTAGTAACCCTAAACAACCCAGCACAGAAATCACTCGATCATTATCTCGAACACTCATTCACCAAACTGAATCATTAACTCACACACCCTCGCTGTCTCGAACATCCTCCCCACCATAGGAGTATCAGACTTCTATTCTTATGTATCCAAAGTAACTTGAATTGCAGATATGCACTAACTTAATACTAAAGAATTTCCAAAAGGTATACCATAAATCTTACCAATATCACAAAGAAATCACATGCAATTACCTAGATAAAGTTACAATTCCAACCTTACAGGTTGCTTCACCATGCGTCCTGAACGAGTAGTGATAGATACAGGGCGAGAGTTACCACAATCATTACATTCAGTCCTAACGTCTTCTTGTCCTACAACCCAAGATGCTGCATCAGTTTCATCACAATAACTAGTCACCTCCAAGTCGTGCAATCTTTGCACAGGCCTACATATAAAACCCTTTGAATTCCGAACTTTCACACTTCTAGTAATATTGTCTTTGCCAGGAAACATATCTACTATTACACCAAGGGGCCAATACATTCTTGGAGTATTATCTTCCCGAATCATTACAAGAGAGCCTTTCTTAAGGTTGCACCTAGGAACGAAACCTTTGACTGTTGGAGGCAAGTTTCTTATATAATCTAAGTTCCATAGGTTCCAAAATTGATCTAACTGATGTTGACGCACTTTCTCTTCTATGCACATATCTTTACTAGACAAAGGTACAAGAAGGTTATTACAATGTTCTAACTGAGCTCCAAATGTGCCTCCAATAAGGAAATGTGAAGGGGTCAAAGAGGGAGAGGCTTCAGGTTCTACACTATTGAAAGTCAAAGGTCTAGAATTTACACAAGCCTCAATTTCATGAAGGGTAGTTTCTAGCTCAAATTTTGTTAAACATCTTACACCTAGAGTCTTCCTGAGGGCAGTCTTAACTGAATTGATAAGGCGTTCCCACCAGCCTCCCCACTATGGTGCATGCGGGAGTATGAATTTCCAGTCAGGAGCAAGTGGACCAAAATGCTGCTGCAGTTTCTTGGAAACACTGATGAAGGTCTTGGCATTGTCAGAATAGAAGACGTTAGGAAGCCCTCTCCTGGCGACAAATCTGCGTAAAGCTAGTAGACAACCTTTAACTGACAGGGAGTCGGTAATTTCTACGTGCACAGCCCTAACAACAGCACAAGTAAATAGCAAGATGTAAAGCTTTTTGTCATGATCAACACAATAGAGTGGGCCAGCATAGTACAAACCAGTTACAGAAAATGGTGGTGATGGTCTTACTCTTGATTCTGGCAAGGGAGCAAAGGGTTGATTACAAGGTTTTGACTCATGTCTACGACATACAACACAATACTTACAAATACTCTTTGCCAGCCTCCTTACACCAAATATCCAGTACTGGTTTCTATAGGTGGAAATAAGAACTGCTATTCCAGCATGTTTAAGTAAGTTATGCTGAAAGCGAACCAGAAGCATTGCCACATTACCTGATGGAATTTTTATGGAATGCTTAGTTTCATATACAAAGTCTGAGAGTTCGAATCTCCCTTTATTTCTCAAAAGGCCTTCATTATCTAAAAGGGGGGTCAACATTAGTCAAGGGAGATCTTTTAGGTATTTTCTTATTTTTCTCTAAATTCAAATTTTCCTTAGGGTAAGCTTCTCTTTGCACACAATGAATCATCTTTACTTTAGCCTTGGTTAACTCGTCATATGTTAAAGGGCCAGAACATTTATTTACTTTATCCTTGCAATTATTGATAAATCTCATAACCCATCCAACAATGCTTATGACCGAGTAAATTCAAAAGCAGATTGTGATTGGTCAATCGCCATAAAAGCCTGTCTGGTTCGCCTGAGGACAACCCATTCTGGCATTGGAAAGCCATGCTGGACCACTCAGCCAGTGTTCTGCAGATAGGAAATGATTAGTCAACACATCTCTAGAAATGAGATCACCAGGATTAGTCTTCCCTGCACAGTGAAACCAATCATCTGCTGATGTCATTGTCTGAATCTCTGTCACTCTGTTACGTACAAACGTTTTCCACTCACTTGGGTGTTTTGATATCCAGGACAGCACAATGGTAGAAACAGTCCAACAGAAAACAGGTAAATCCATGTGAAGGGCAGATTTAACAAACTGTACTAACCTTGCACAAAGCAATGCACCGAGCAATTCTAGGCGGGGTAACGTTAGACTCTTAATAGGTGCTACTCTCCCTTTTGACAAAACAAAGCACACTTCGTACCTATCATAAGCAAGGGGGATTGGGAGGTAGATACAGGCACCGTACCCCTTCTCAGAGGCATCACAAAATGCATGAAGTTCCAGTCCCTTCAAACTTTTCAACTCATTACCAGGGAAATAGCAACGCTTAATCTTCCATGACTGTAAAACATGTGTCTGTAAACCAATTATGAAACTTGGCTAGTAACTCATTAGGTAGCACCTCATCCGAGGTAAGACCAAGTCTCCATATGTCCTGAAATAGGATTTTAATGTACATGATGAAAGGACTAATAAAACCCAGAGGGTCAAAAAGTTTAGCAAGCAAACTGGGAACTATTCTCTTATTGACAGGAGATTTTATTGCATCTTGCACCTCTAGACCTGCAAATGGAAAACAGGCCTCAGTTACATTCCATTGTAACCCCAGAACCTTAACAGTGGTTTTGTCCTATGTATAAGGGTCATAGACATTCTCCATCAAAGACTTGTTATTAGACACCCATTTGGACAAAGACATCTCAGCTGCTGCTAAAATTGATTGTGCCTCATGAAGCTTAAATTGACCCTCCTCAACGCTGTCAGCCCCGGACAACAAATCATCTACATACAAATTTTCCCTCAGTTCCTGCACTGCCTCATAATTAGGATACTTTTGAAGGTGGTACTTGATGGTTGCGTTTAAGAGAAAAGGGCTGCTCTTGTTTCCAAACGGTACACGGGTAAATCGCTTAGTGCGACTGACACCGTTATGAGACCATAGGAATCTGTGAACGTCTCGGTCTTCTCTACGAATGCCAATCTGAAGGAAAGCTTTACTTATGTCCGCTGTTGAAGCTATTTGCCAACGCCTAAACCGCATGACTGTCTCCACTAGGTCAGGGTTGAGGGAAGGACCGGTTTCTAAGCAATCATTAAGGGATATTCCGTTGTAGCTAGGGGCTGAGGCATCGAAGACTGGTCTTACCTTGGTTGTGGTGCTACTTTCTCGTGCAACCGGACGATGGGGTAAATAGTACACCGGTTGCCCGCTCTTAAGCTCACATGACCGGACCTCTTCAATGATACTCTCCTTCTCATAGTCCTTAAGAACAGCATCATACTTCCTTTGAAGACTTGGATCTTTGTTTAACCTGAAACTCAAACTTAGTAATCTCTTACGTGCGAGCCTCTCATTATCCTGTAAATCAGACAGCTATATCAGACTTCCAAAGTAAAGTTACCTCAGATCTACCATTAACAAAGGAAACTGACTTGTTAAACTTTTCTTGAACATAGTCAGGAACAGAACTAAAATACAATTCATCAGGGGTAACTCAAATGCTTTGTAAGTCCCAAAACTTATTTACTTCACACTCTGTCACATGATTAACACACAAAAGCTGAGTAAGTGGGCTAGTTTGTTCATCTGTAGTCCAAGAACCTGAAAATATCCACCCAAACACACTTTTCTGGGCAACCAGTCCTTCAGTCAGCAAAACCTGGTCAGGGAGCATAAATTTCCAGTAAAGGTCAAGTCCCACTAATATGTCCACAGTCACATTTCTATCTGTCAAATAATCATCAGCAAGAGGTAAGCCTAACTTGGTAACAAAATGCAAGGGAACGCTTTGGTGGAACAATGTAGGACAAATGGTAGGAATCTCAACTGTTTGTAATGAATGTCCTATACCAGTGCGGTCCTTAATACAAAAGTCATAAATGTTACACATGTGACCCCTCGTGGTCTTGTTACCAAAAGCAGAATAACTCACCGGCTCAGAACACACCCACTTTGGTCGAACTTTCTTAACAAATTTACTGGACACATAAGACCTGTCTGAACCATTGTCAAAGAGCACAGTAGCCTCAACACATTGTCCTTGTTCACCACACACTTTCACCTTTGTCGTCTGTAAAACAGTACAAGTTGTATACACAGAGTTATCACTTTTAGATCTACTCGGAACTACGCCAACATGGTTTACCTGAGGGGGCGAGCGAACTTCTGTCTCTTCTTCCTTGGTGTCGTTACTAGATAGTACAGGCTGGTTCGTAACAACACTGCTGTCTTTAGTCTTGCCGCCAGACACAACCTTCCTACAACATAGTACATTATAATTACCCTTACAATGTGCACACTTTGCCTTACATCCCCTTGCTATATGTCCCTTGGTAAGGCACCGGAAACACAGGTTACCAGACTGAATTTTCTCTGCTCGTTCAGCTATAGATAACTTTAACACATTAAAGCATCTCTCACTTGGATGAGACTTGATGCAGAATCCACACTTCACCTGTCCCATCGTTGAAGTAGTCTGAAGAACAGAAGCAGTATGACGTGGTGTTCTCCTCCTTTCATGTCCCGATACGCAAGAAACTTCTTCCTTGTTCCTTTCACCTCGAAAGGATTCTGATGTTTCTCTACGCTCTAATTCCTGTTGAAGAAACTTCATAAGCCATGAAAGATTGCTCTCATGCCCCGAACCCTCTCTGGACCATTCCATGCGTAAGTCGTGTGGAAGGCGTGACAAAATAACTGGAGTCAAAATTACACCATACTGATCTTCCTTCACATTCAGTACTTCCAAACTACGCACATGCGACACAAGTTGATCTTGCATTTTCCAGAGTGAGGTAATATACTGTGCTCCAGAGGTCTTAGGAGGAGCAGTAATATTTAACAGTGCTTGAATATGGGCAAAGATAATGCGTTTGGATCTACCGAACCTCTCATTCAACAACGAACAGGCAGTAGGGTAATTAGCGGCAGTGAGTGACAATCCTTGTATCACCCTTCTAGCTTCACCCTCGAGGGAGACATGGAGATAGCCAAACTTACCGACATCTGGAAGGTTTGACTCGTCGACTAATGCCATAAATTGATCCCTAGAGGACTGCCATTCAAGAACATCTCTACTAAACTTGGGTAACTGAATAGTAGGCAATTTCACTGTGTTAATCACTGAATCAGCACCAGAACTCTTAATACTGGAAGCAGTCTCACCTTTTTGTTTCTCCTTAGCCATTTCCAACAACATCTGGGCAGCTTGGAGCCTTGGGACTCTTACTTGTCTGCGAAACTGGTCGGCTTCGTCAATATCCTCTTCTAACTTCTTGGGATAACTTATCAGCAACTCCACGGAACTCTGGGCGTCGTCCAAGGATGCAAATCGCCGATCCAAGACATCGATAGCGTCCTCCAGTGCCACTCGTCCTACGTCGTCGTCAGCCAGCAACTCCTTCAGGGCCTTAGCAGACCGGCTGCCCCAACCCCGCGCTGCCGCTCTCCTCCTCTCTACTGTCTTCTTATCTTCATCCATTTCGCCAACTTCAGGGAGAAGCCTCTAAAACTGTACGAGGAGCCCCTGTTCGGGGGCCAATAATGTCAATCCCACACAGTCACTCTTGGGTCGACATCGGCGAAGTGGAGGAATTACACTTGGTGGAGGTGTGAGGTGGAGGAGGAGAACTGAACGCTATGAAGGCTCGGGGTGGAATGTTTTTCGTCAAACAGATAGTCAGTGAAATTACTTCTCATGATGAAGATTAACATTTAATTGATAACCAAAGTAATTAGAATAGACATTCATAACACACAATAAACCGTTTTACATACAAATAGCAGTATTATACATGAAAATAAAGAAAAACTTGCAATATTTAACAATCTTTTCACCTCTAGTAACCCTAAACAACCCAGCACAGAAATCACTCGATCATTATCTCGAACACTCATTCACCAAACTGAATCACTAATTCACACAACCTCGCTGCCTCGAACACTAGTAATTAACATAAATTTTGTGTTGCATGTACCGCTCGCCTTGTTGGGTGTCCGGCACCTTCCCTCCATTCCCGGCGCACTATGCACTAGAATAGTGTCACGCGTTGTTAAATAGACGCCACTCAGATTCTTACAGTAAACAGGTAGCAAACCACAGATTGACATTTTGCATGTGTTGGTCAAGAAATTGCAAAAGTAACACTACAATACATTGATTTCAAGAGTGTGTGTGTGTGTGTGTGTGTGTGTGTGTGTGTGTGTGTGTGTGAGAGAGAGAGAGATAGATAGATAGAGAGAGAGAGAGAGAGAGAGAGAGAGAGAGAGAGAGAGAGAGAGAGAGAGAGAGAGAGAGAGAGAGAGTGTGTGTGTGTGTATGTGTGTGTGTGTAGTGTAGTGTAGTGGGTAGCAGGTTCCCTCCGCTCGCAACCGAGAAGGCCCGGATTCGAGTCCAGGGCGCGGCAAGCCAACTTTGCAGTAAGAAGGTGCGGGGTGTAATTCGATGTGATATGGCTTCGCTGTCTCAGTGTGTAGTGTGGGATGTGGTTTCAGCCCTATCCCTCTGAGCTGGCTCCATAGGGAAAAGGCTGGCTGGGTGACCAGGAGGTGACCGCGACATTGCATACATGCACGCACACACACACACACACACACACATACAGTGGTGTGATTATGCAGCTGAAGAGTTTGAATCTGTGCGCTTTATTCCAGTCCACTCTGCCGACAACAGGAGGAAGCAGAAAGTGAAAGAGGCGAGGGTTACTACGTTTATCGAAGTGTTGCGTGTTTTGCACAGCCTCCCCTCCCTCCTCCTATTAAACTTGACATCGCTGGCAAACAAAGTGGATGAACTGACGGTGACAATGCGTGCAGCAAGTGCGGACATTGTAGCCATCACGGAGGCGAGGCAAATTGTTCCTGAGGTGTGCAGTATTGATAAGTACCAGCTTTTCCACCACCTTAAGAAGGGGCGCAGAGGGGGAGGTGTTGCCCTGTTCTGCACAATGCTCTCTGTCCCACACTACTCAGTGTGGATGTGCCTGATGGCGTAGAAGCACTGTTGGTGAGAGTGAATCCTCTTTCCCACCCCTACAACACAGCTTCCATCATCGTCTGTGTTGTCTATCAGCCTCCACGTGCGGCCACAGCACAACTGCTAACAGAGCACCTGATAAGTACTGCCGACGCTCTCAGCGTGAGATACCAGGCGGCAAAGCTCGTTATCTATGATGACTTTAAGCGCCTGGAAATCAGCGACATCCAACACCAGCTGCACCTCACCCAAGTCGTGGGTTTCCCTACGCACGACCAGACATCTCTCGACCTTATCTTGGCTGACCTGAGCCAGCAGTACCAGCCACCCCAGCCCCTCCTACCCATAGGGCGTAGTAACTACCTCACTGTCGTCTGGAGGCCTAAACCGACCATCTCAGCTTTGAGGGAGTTCGGGCAATGGATCACCCACCATCCATGGACAGAGGTGACGGAAGCCGAGGACGTTAACACCAAGTGAGAGAAATATGTCAACACTACCATGCAGGCATACCACCGCTACTTCCCCGTCAGGAGCATTGCAGTGCACCCCAACGACGCCCTGTGGATGTTATCCTGCATCAAACGCCTCCTCCGTCTGAGGAACAGGCTGTATTACACAGATCCTGTCCTTTACAGAGGAGTTAGGAACAGTCATCGGGGATATAAAGTCCGCTAAGAAACGGTATAACCCAGACAAAGTTCACCATCTCAAACAGGCCAACAACACTCAGTGGTTCTACAAGGTAAAGTCGCCGTGCGGTCTACAAAAACTGTCCACCTCTCTCCCCTGTACTTCACACCTACCCTCTGAGATAGCAGCAGAGGACATTAACGGTCACTTTGCCGCTATCTGTCAAACACTTCGTCCCTTCAGCACCGCCTCTCTCTCTGCTAACCTCCCTTCCCCCTCCACTCCCCACGCTGTCCATGAGACTGATGTTGTCATCAGGATTAGAAAAATTCAAATATAACAGAGCCACTACTCCAACGGACCTCCCCATCAAAATTTACAAAGAATTTGCAGGAGAACTCACCACTCCCCTCTGTTCTATTATCAATGCTTCCCTCTCACAGAGTTCAGTTCCTGGTGTCTGGAAAATTTCATATGTCACGCCACTCCCCAAAATAACGAACCCTCAGTCATTCAATGATCTCAGGCCAGTCGCTCTCACTCCCATCCCTAGCCTTATTTGTGAAAATTATGTATTTGACTGGTCTTAATCCAAAATTATCAAACACATTGATGTAAAACAGTTTGGAAATATCAAGGCTACTTCTACCTCCCACTACCTAGTTAACTTCCTTGATTTCATACACAGTCACCTGGACAAACGCGAAACCTCTCTTGCTCTCACTTTTGTGGACTTCAGAAAAGCATTTGACCTTGTAGATCACACTGTTGTTATTAACAAGGCCATTGATCTGGGACTACCCTACCCTGATAGCGTGGATGGCTGATTTCCTCACTGGGCGCCAGCAAACCGTCCGTTGAAGGGCTCTGTCTCCTCGCTTCTATAGCTGACCTGCGGGGTGCCCCAGGGGACCAATATGGGGCCACTGTGTTTCCTGATGTTGATAAATGACGCCCTAATTGACACCCCACATCGATGGAAGTACGTGGTCGACTGCACCGTCGGCATCACCGTCAACAACAGGGTGCCAGACTACACGGCGCTACAACATACGCTGGACAGACGCAGGACAACAGCGTCACCATCAACCACACCAAGATGTGGTGATGCACGTCTGCACGTCTAGAACACCTGTACCACCACCCCAGCTCACCATCAGCCCCCACCCACTCTAGGTGGCTACTTGGCGTGGTCTTGACGTGGCCAGTGCGGTAAGAGCTGCATCTTACTGGCTCTACATGCTGCGTTGGCTCAGGTCTTTGGGAACACCGTCGGACGAACTCAAGGGAGTTTACACCTCCTTTATCCTCCCTAAGCTCGTTTACGCCTCTGCAGCTTGGTCATCTTCCCTGGCCACCAAACGGCTACACCAGCTGGAAAGTCCAGAAGATGGTATGCAGGCTCATCCTTGGCCCTACATATGTCGACTACAACGCTGCCCTAATCAACCTGAGTCTGGCCACACTGGCCGAGAGATACCATCAAGCTCTCACCGTGTTCGGGGCAGGCCTGCCAGCGTCACCGCCACTTCCTACCACCAGATGCGCCGCCTCCCAGACGGTCAACGAGGCACACGAACAAACTCATGCCTTTGAAAGCCCCACGCACGGACAGATATGGATGAAGTACCATCCCCACCATCTTCCGGGTCATAAACAATAGACAGTACACCATAGTTATATAAGTCGTAGATTTAGGTAGCTTTTTACTTTTAGAATAAGGTATTTTTCCACCCCCCTGTACAAATTTTCAGTCACTGGACTGCCCTACCAATAAACCGCTTATTATAATCATTATAATAATAATAATAATAATAATAATAATAATAATTATTATTATTATTATTATTATTATTATTATTATTACTATTATTATTATTATTATTATTATTATCTATTATTATTGTTGTTATTATTATTATTATTATCTATTATTATTATTATTATTATTATTATTATTATTATTAATTTTATTATTATAATTACACACACACACACACACACACACACACACACACACACAACCGACGTACATAAATTCAAGGAAATGTTAAATATATGGAGATATGGAGACAGGACACTATGAGCTCCACTCAAACCATGTATAATGCAACTAGGTAAATATCAATCAATCATGGGGGGCATACGTCTGGGAGCGCGTTGCCTCGCCTACCCTCCGGCGCCACCCCTGGTGGTCAGCCCTCATGAGTCTTCATGCAGGGTCCCTTTCCATACTGAGCAACTCCCAGCAGGACGCATCGACTTGCCGCAGCCAAGAATTCTGTGGGTGTCCCCTTGGCCTATTCCAAGCTTTCGGAATCAACCCGATAAGTAGGATCGGCTTCTGAGTATCGCGCCACATGCCATATAGCAGCAGTTAGCGCTGACGGACTATGCTAGTAAAAGGCCTTGAATTGGTCTCACGGATCAATCGCTGATTTGACACAAAGTCATATCAGCGGTATCCCATGAACCTCTGAAGGCATATAGTACCAAAGACATCAATTTGCCTCATCAGGTCAGTGTTCAATGTCCATGTCTCACAACTATAGAGTAAGACAGAGATCACAAGCGACTTGAAGGTCAAAATTTTTGTCCGTCTATACAGGTATCGACAACGCCAAATACTCGTGTTGAACGAGTCCATAACACCGTGGGCCAGGCCAATCCGCTGTGTGACTTCTTGCCTCGACCCACCATCGTTATGCATTACACTACCAAGGTATGTGAAGTTTTCAAGAATTCAGTGTCCTCGCCACATGCATGGACAGACTGTACTGTTTCATCCAGTACGCCTCCAAACACCTGGACCCTTGGCCCAAGAAACCTTAAGTTCCAAGGGCTTTACCTCCTCGTGCAGTACATCTAGAGCCACCACCAAAACCTCCAGTGACGGCGAAGATTGCTGCATCATCAGCAAAAACAAAATCTATAATCTCAGTATTACCAACAAATTCTCAACAATGACATTGTTATACAACTCTGCCTAGTACTCAGTTCATGCATGTGTTTAAAAAGTGATGGAGCAAGCACATAGCCCTGTCCTACACCTGTATTCACAGGGAAGAAGCTGGACACGCCCCCTCCACACCTCAAAGCATTCACAGTCCCAATAATCCTTGCAGGAATCCCACGGAGACGCAGAAGATCCCAGAGTGTCTCTCGATGCACTGAGTCAAACGCCTTCTTGAGATCGACATAGGCTGCAAGCATTCCCTGCCGAAACTCACGTCGGCGCTCCATCAGCACGCGAAGCGCTAGAATACGGTCAGTTGTTGACTTACCGGGCATGAACCCTGACTGTTCAGGTTTCTGATGTTTCAACAGGTGAGTGCGGATCCGCGACAGCAGCAAATGGGCAAACACATTGCCTTGTACGCTGAGCAGTGTTATTCCATGGCAGTTGTTGCAGTCTTGACGGTCCCTTTTCCCCTTTCCCTTTCCCTCTTCCCTTCAGGGTCCCTAAGGGTGTCGAGCGCTCCATACCGATTGGAGACTGCAACTGCATACTCTTGAGCACATGTCAAGTCCTTCAGTTTCTCAAGATGAAACAGTCACATCTTGTAGGCTTTCTGGACTTGACATGAAGCTTGAGTGTAGCAACAACAAGCCTGTGAACGGTAGCAAAGAAAAAGCCTACAGTTCTGTAGGAGCATTCAACGAGTACTGACAAAGATATGGTCGATCTCCTTCGCTACTCTTCCGGCATTGCTATACCAAGTCCAGTGGTGCAGCGCTGGTCTCTGATACCAGGAACCCGCAATTTTCAGCGTTCGTCATCTTGTAAAATTCAGAAGAAAAGAGCTGTTGTCATTTCTGGCACCAGAACCATGGGGGCCAACACATATTTTATTGCCAATGACAGCATTAAAGTCTCCCAGAACAATGAGTGCATCATGACGGGGACACAGTATGAGTACAGAGTCAAATTTGGCGTAGAACATCTCCTTCTCTTCAGTTTCACACACCTCCGTGTTGCAGACACTGCAACAACAGACTGTGCTTCAGCCTTAATCGCATTATACGTTCATCAACCGGAGTAACCTCTACAAGAGACGGCTGCAGTCTGCTGGAGACGCCTATGGCTACCCCCTTGATATGGTGACTATTGCTCATCCCGGACCAGTAGTACGTAAAACCCTTGCTACTGGTCTCGCCACTTACAAGCCTCCTTGTCTCAGAGAACCCCACCATATCCATCCTCAGCCTACTGAGCTCACCCGATAAATGAGGCAGTCGGTGATTTTCTGAGAGACTCAGTACATTCCAGGGGCCCACACGCAGAACCCTTCGAATGTTCACCCCAGGAATAATCCAACGGGCAGGCGTCACATCTGCATCCCCAACAGCACCCCAAAAAATTGAAATATAGCTAGGAGGTCCTCCCGCCTCTCTCAGGACACAGATCTCCCGCAGGCTTTCCCCTGCATCCGCCATACCGGCAGGCAGGCCCTTCTGGTGCCTTGGCACCCGAGGGGTCTGCACGGTCGGAACCCCCCAGCAATCGGATCGGGGTGGTGGCCAGAGGCTCCTCCGCGCCTAGAGCTCCTACCCGGACCTCTGCCTCTAACACTAGTGGCGGCTGCGGATGTTTTTTTGCAGTGCGGGTTGCAAGCCCCACCCCAACCAGCTAGGTCAGCCATTGGCAGGGACACTGATATCTCTGGAGGAAAGAACCCTGGCTGCCCAAAAAAGAAGGAAGGGGAGGCAAAGATGACGAGAGACAAGGGGGGATGGCAATCACTCCTCACTTGGAAGAAATCAACCCACCACAATGCTAAACACAACCAGAGAAACACACACACACACACACACACACACACACACACACACACATACACACACACACACATACACACACACACACACACACACACACACATACACACACACACACACACACACACACACACACACACACACACACACACACACACAGATTTTGGTCGCAAAGCTCGTGACTAGAGCTGGGTTAATCAATCAAGTTAATCAATCAAAAGTTAATTGATTAACGTTTTTTTACTTAATCATAATCATAATCATAATCACCATTTCAAAAAATTAATCAATCATTAATCTTAATCAAAATCGTGTGGATCCGTGATTAATATCGTTGATTAACCCTGGACGGGTATCGCTGTGCCTGTGCCATATTTGCAAGTTGCAACATGGCCCCTCCCACAACGTGCTTTTGCGCCTGCGCGCGCCATTTCGCCTGCTAGAACCCCGATACTACACTTGGCGAGTCAGTTGAGCTCCTTGTATGTGGCGTTGAAAATAAATGAATTTGTTGACTTCTCGAATCATTCCAAGTTAATCATTCATTAATCATAATCACTCGAAAGGAAATTAATCATTAATCATAATCATAATCACAAGTCGGAGGACTTTAATCAATCATAATCATAATCATGGCTAGAAAAAGTTAATCATAATCATAATCATAATCATGGTTTCCGAAAATTTGTTAATCGACCCAACTCTACTCGTGACCACGCTCATGCTCCACCGTTAGCGCGCGCGCACACACACACACACACACACACACAGGATAAAATTTTACAGAACACAACATAAGTTAAAATGATGGATGATTTAAAGGGATTTACAAGATGATGGTGATATCAACAGACTGGGAGCAGCAGCCGGGAGATAGTCGTCGAGAAGCTGGTGAGTTGCTATGCAGTATGTTTAGAGAGGAACACTTTAAATTATTGTATTGCAATGTTAACTGTACAATTTCTTGACTAACATATGCAAAGTATTAGTCTGTAAAGATTTTAGTGGCGTCTATTTTACAGGGAAAAAAATAGTTAACAGTGCGTGACACTGTTGCAATACACAGTGCGCCTGGGACGGAGCAAAGGTGCCGGACACCTACCAAGGCAAGCGATACCCAAAAAACGATGTAAAAAAAAGCAAGCTATATATAAAAAAACAATCAATGGTAATTTCTAGCAAAACAAAGCAAAACACGGCATATGTGTAGAGAGAAATTTCGAATTAAAGTATCAAATCTTTTTTTCCGGCAATTTATATATATATATATATATATATATATATATAT
>CM035185.1:18343470-18359691 GCA_020233015.1 Callinectes sapidus | reverse complement strand
GGCGTACATACAGTACATCATGCGTTACCACTATTTCAGCCTTGTACAACTATTTGTGTATCATGAACACATCTTAAACATCCTGTATTGAAGCAAGTTGAGCTAAACAAATACCTGTATCCTCTAAAATGCCCACAACCACCTCCACGTCAAGCACAGTCCAGAATGTCAACACTAAGTAGTGAGCGGCATCCCAGGATGCGTTGAAACAACTATGCACACACACAACTATGCGCACACTAGCATATACAGAAATTATGCCATTTAACAGATCTCCAATAAATAAAGTAACATATTCCTTAACTCATTCACCTTTTTAGTACACAAATACATACCATAATATAATGCATAATATTTAACAATATACAGCATACACATATCAATCCAAGATTCCTATCATCCTATCGAGGATGATACATTCCCGTCCCACAAGAATTCTCAATACAAGAATCATTGGTCCTCAACAGGTAGAATTGCCACTAGGCGATGTGCCAACCTCCTAACTTGTACATCACTGCTCCCTTCATACTTAGAACCTGTTATTTGACGTTTGTATCTAATGGTGACATCTCTTACTAATCCATCTCTTCCAGGCTGAGCATCACAAACCTGAGCCAATTTCCAAACACCTCTATTAATATTAATGTCTTGAACCAACACTAAATCACCAACTCTCATATTCCTTTTTTCAGCATGTAACTTTTGTTCCAATATGAGAGTAGGGAAATAATCTCGCTGCCACTTTCGCCAAAATCCATTCACTACATGATTCATAAATTCCAGTCTCTTGTTGGTATTATCTACTGTCAAACTACCACATTAACATCTTATCCTGGCTTTAGCCCTATTGGTCGTTCATTGAGGAGGTTTGCTACCTCAAACATAACAGTTTGGAGCTCTCCAAATGTGATTGTACTGTCCCCAATTATGATCTTAAGTGAATGTTTTACGCTCTTTATCAACGCTTCTCTAATGCCATTCTGCCATGGAGAGTCTGCAGAATTGGAAAACACCCAGTTCATCCCTTGATCGCTTCCAAAGTCACCAATGGTATGCCAATCTAATCCACTAAATATTTGTTTCAGCACCTTGCTAGCAGCTACAAACTTAGGGCCCCAGTCTGAAAACATGCTAGACGGATAACCCCCTTATGGCTGCAAACCGCCTTAAAGTCATCAGGAAACTCTGAGTGTCATATCCCTCTATTATATCCACATAGACACCTCTGATAGACAGGCAATTGAATATAATCCCATATGCTTTCCCAAATGTCTTACGTTTCCGTATCACATATTCTGAAGGGCCCAAAAATGTCACAAACCGTATGGCAAAATGATGGTGATGGCCTCACTAGTTTGTGGAGACAACCTTTTACAAGTTACACATCTGTGCCTTATAGACTTTACAACTCTAGTGACTCCTGGAATCCAAAATTTCCTCCTTAGTTTACCTATTGTAGACTCTACTCAAGAGTGATCTATCTTGTGTAGATGTGACAAGTAAAGATGTGTGAGTTTATGATTACTAAGTAGCAGCATATACATATTGTTGTTCCAATTCTGTATCAGCCAGGATTTCATACCACTTCCCACAACAATTATTCCCTCTTCATTAATTGCAGGTCCAAGGCGTCTGAATCTCTTACGCCAATCATCTAGGTATTCTTTCTGAGCTTCCTTCACCCATAACTTCTCTGCGCTAACCATGTCACAACTACTGACATCATTACCAATTGCTTTAAGAGACTTACCCTTAACTGCATTCATTAATCTACTGGTACCTCTGAGTAACTTTGAGTAACTACAAATCTTTGCAAATGAATGACATTCAGATCTATCTGTGATACAGTCGAATTATGCCTATCATACAGAAATGCATTATCACTTGTTAGCGTATGACAAAGCGTATCAAGTACCTCTGTTAAATAGTTTTGATGAACAGGCCATGAATCTACAGGTGCCTTCAGAAACTCTGGTCCATCCTGCCAAACAGAATTACTGCCTATGTCCTCAACTGCTACAGAGTGTGTCAACATATCGGCTGGATTATTCTGTAAACTCACCCACCACCAATCATTGGGATCTGTTTCCCTCTGTATTTCTGCAACATGTGTCCCAACAAAGGATTTTAATTTATGTGAATCCTTCTGTATCTGAGCTCTTACTATCTTTTAGTCCCCTATGTGATAGACCTTTTCAAACTTCCAATGCAATTCACTTAATATTTTCCTCCTCAACCTGCATGACATAACGGCAGCACAAAGCTCATTTCTGGGAATAGTCATTTGCTTTGAGGGTGCTATCTTGTTTTTGGCCATCATGATAAAATATTCAAAGGTCCCTGATTATGTCCTGAAACGGCAATAGGCTACAGCACCATATGCATCTTTAGATCCATCTGAGAATATGATCAAACTTGGTTTTTCTACTGCATCTTTTGGTTTCATTGTGTGCCTAATCTTCAATTTTTCCATTTCATACAGTTCTGTAAAAAAAAAAAAAATCACCCCTCTTGCTTTATATTCCTGCACAATTGGCTCATCCCATCCTCTGCCCTTACTGTTCACGATCATCTCCCTCATAAATAATTTAGCAGCCAGAATGAAAGGTTGCACCATACCTAATGGATCAAATATCGATGCCACTTGACTAAGCATCATCCGTCTTCTAAGGGTGTTGGGAAACTTATAGTTGGCTCACTGTACAACAGATTTGGTTCTGTATGCACCCCTTTGTATTTGGGAGAGAAATTTATCCTGACTATATAAAAAAATCATCCTTCTCCATGTCCCATGATATTCCTAATATCTTCTCTGTCTGCTTTCTCAGTAAGTTGATCCCCTCAAAATCACCTTCCCTGCCTGATATCACCCAATGTTTCATTCTGAATCCTGCTGTTGACAAAATGTACTCTGTATCCGTGATGACTCTGTCTGTCTCTGTTTTACTGGAAACGGAATGCACCATATCGTCCACATAGGTGTTTCTAATGATCATCTGAGCAGTCTCAGGAAAATCCTCTAAGTTTCTCGGTTGTGTGTCGAAGCGCCAGTGTCGCTATAATGCCACTCGGACGATCACCAAAGGTAACAGTTGTCAAAACATAATGATCAGGTGCTTCAGTTGAATTAAAATTTCTCCAAATGAGTATGTTGATCTTCTTTATCTAATTTAATGGTGTGATACATCCTTGATATGTCCCCTACTATAGCAAAATTTTCCTGTTTATCCTCAACATAATTCCTAACATTGAATTTAACATGTCTGGCCCCTTCGCCCAATATGAATTTAGTCTGTGTCCCCGATAGTTACTTGACGAGTCAAAGACAATTCTCATTGGTGTTGATGCAGAGTCTGGCTTCATAACCTCATGATGGTGCACATAGTGGATGGGCCCTACATGTGATTCAATTTCATCCCTGTCAAGTCTTCTAACAACTCACTTAATGATCATCTCATCAATCTGATTTTCATATAATCTACAATACTCGTGCCCAAGTTTGGATAGCCTTTTTTCAGTAGCCTTCATCCTATGCACAGCAAACACATAGTTGTTAGGTAAATCCATTGGGTTTTTTTTATCCAAGGATATTTAGCTTCCCACATCTTGTTAACTTGATCATATGTAAGTCCCTGCTCCATCAAGTCCAGCTCCCGCTTCTCTTTAATTGTGTAACCACTGCCAATATCCTGTTTACAGACACAAGTTTCATAATTCAAGTCTAGGTCACCCCCGAACACTCTATCTAAAGACATTTTGAAATCAGGCACTTCACTGACAGATATTTCACTCGCAGATGAATCAATTGAAATATGATTCACCTTAAAGACTGATTATGTGTAGTCTTGATGGTTAGCACCCGCTGCGAATCTACCCCTAATACAATAACCAAACTGATTTTCCAATAACTGGAGGCCACCCACAGTCCTGACCACTTAAGGAAGCAACTCACAGCAGTCTGTACCAATCAGCATGTCTACCTTACCTACAGGCCTTGTCACTAAATGTTGTTGAACTCTCAAAATCCTACTAAGTTCCCTGGTGTCGACATAACTCACATTTGAAGTAATTTCATCCATTCCATAAGCATTAATCTGCCAAACTTTATCCTGTTGGTCCACTAAAGGAATAGTATATTCTTTAGTAATACAGTTCTCTGTAATGTTGCCTACTTTAGTAACCTTGATAGAGATATTTCTGCCTGTAATTCTCAGCCTCCTTGCTAGTGAATGAGTTATTACTGTGATATCTGAACCACTGTCCCACAAGCTGGTCAGTGTCTTAGTCACATTCAATAATTGCTTCTCCATATTTGACTGGTTGATATGCAAATCCTTAATTATTGAGTGTCATCCTGGATCCTGAACCTCCACAGCTGACACACTATTAACATTTGACTTGTTACTAACTTTTCTTATGAATGATCCCGTATACTCAGTCCTCCTTCTTTGAGTTTGTGAATACTCTAATAACTTTTCAAAGTCCACAGTATAGCCAGTTTCATGACTTATCTCATATATCACTGCTACCCACTCCCTTTTCTGAGTGGAAGGCATCACTCTTTCTACTAGACCCCAAACATTGGTGAAATTAATTTCTGCCTGCAAGTTCATCCTTTTTAAATCTAGAAAACATCTTTTGACTGTTTCTATCATCTTAATCAAACCTTTGCCGTCCCCCTTTGATACTGGACTCAGTGCACGTAAATCCCCAGTTATCAAATCAACTATTTTCCTGGGACTGCCATATTTCTGATCCAGCCTTTTCTGCATTGCATTATAATCATTCTCCAGCCCTCTGACAGACTGTAAAGCATCACCAGATAAACAACGCTTCAGCACATATGGATCCTTCCCATATGTAGGTACAACCAGTCTCGTAAAATTTTCCTTAAAGTTAGGGTACTCCCTTATGTTACCACAAAAACTGGGAGGATCAAGCTTCTTCACAGAAATATTACCAATTCCTAACGATGTCCCAGTCGCTTGAATCTTCTGATTCTGAGCCTACTTTAAGACTTCTAACTCAACGTTAACCTTTAACCTGCAAACTCTTAACTGAGACATATATTCATCGGCTTCCTGTGTTAACTTCCCTTCACCTACACCTTTATAAAGAAGTTCAAGATATCCTTCGTTTATTTTCTCAACATCCTTGAATGCTGAATCCACGTCCTCATAGATACCGTTCAATACAGTGGCCGGTACTGCATCGTTGTGTGCTGCCAGGAAGGTATTCCATTTCCGTGTGAACTTGCCCTTGGCCACTGCTCGCTTGTTCTTCAATTCCTCAATGTCTTCATTCAACCCCATCTTGGATGCAATGTTGAAATGTTTCACACTAGACTCTTGGGGTGTTGTAATGGTTTATTTCAACCTGTTAAAGGTACATAGGTCAGTTAAAATTGCCCTATATATGCCTAGTAGATAACTCTAACATTAAATGATATTAGTCCTAACTCACAGCACTGAAGTGAATACTTTTACCTAACATAAACCTAATAGCATAACATAATACACATAATGATATAAACATCTCATATGGCATAGCACAGTCGTAATTCAACCATACATCATAACACTGCACTTACATTATAATGCTCCAGGTTTAATATGAAAAAATACGTACGAATAATCTCCATCCCAACACAGGCTGGCACAGATAGCTCGCCTGTCCCTACCTTGACTCAGTCACTGTAACATTAACCTGCGTTACCACTATTACAGCCTTGTACAATTCGTGTACCATGAACACATCTTAAACACCATGTATTGAAGCAAGTTGAGCTAAACAAATACCTGCCCACAACCTCCTCCACGTCAAGCACAGTCCAGAATGTCAACACTAAGTAGGGAGCGGCATCCCAGGATGCGTTGAAACAACTATGCACACACACAACTATGCGCACAATAGCATATACAGAAATTATGCCATTTAACAGATCTCCAATAAATAAAGTAACATATCCCTTAACTCATTCACCTTTTCAGTACACAAATACATACCATAATATAATGCATAATATTTAACAATATACAGCATACACATATCAATCCAAGATTCCTATCATCCCATCGAAGATGATACAGACATGACTATATGAGAGGAAATTATTTACCTAAGAAACTAAAGCTTCAGTCTCACATAACGCCTTATGTTAGCACCTCTTGAAGGCATGGAACTCTGTGTATCATGTGCCGTGATAGGTGTGTGCTTTCTGGAATAGTGGTTTTTTTTTTTCTAATTAACATGGAAAAACGATTCAAACTTGACACCTTTCCGAGCAAAGACAGTGATATTACACCAAAATCCTGTGTCACCCAAAACCATATAAATATCACACATAATATAATAACTTTTGTAATCTGAGTTTTCCTACAAACCTGGACGTGTTGGGTTTGAAAGAACACTATAAATGAATATAACCAAGTTGACAGCTTACAGTTTAATAAAACAAACATTTATAAAACTTAATAAAATATCATTGATGTTGGTGAAGCTACCTTATAAATTCCAACATATAAAAATGGTGGCAGCGGTGGAATGACCCACTGGAAACATTAAAAACCCAGGAAACTCCGAAAAATAAGGAAACATCGTGTGACCGACACAAAACAAAAAATTGTGAAACAAGCTACTCAGTGAACACAAACAAGAAAGAGGTGTGAGAAAGGTGTGAGATGGTAATAAAGCTGCCACTGAGACCATAAAAGCTAACAATTAAAATTCTTGTGACTTGGCGCTAGCTACTGAGGGTTGCTATCTCTCTGCATCATCATTCTAAAGACACTCCTTCCCATCATAAGGTTTTTTTTTTTGCAGCATTCATAGCATTATTGAAAACACACACCCAAACACCACTTCAGCTCAACCTGCCGCAGGGTGGCACTGGTAACAAAATAACTCAGTTAAAAATGTATAATTACACGAAAAACTATATATATGAGGGCGTTGTCGACGTCGGCTGGGAAGCATTGGTGTGGTACCTTGGTCAGGGTGAAGGAAGTAGCGATCCTTGACCCTCTGCGAGCCTTTGTGGATATCTTATACGCCCTTGCTCCCACCACCCTCTCTTGGAAGAATAAGGGGTGGCTCAAGCGGACTTCACACCTTTTGCTACCAAAGAGGAACACAAAAAACATCTTAGGAATTAGGTGAGAAACAACGGTGTAGCTGACACTAGATAAATGCTGAAGAAATTATATCACTTGCTGTCATAACTATTGTTGATGAATTATTACTGAGCTGTCACATTTTCTGGCTTAAAAGCCAATGTGATATGAGTCTTTCAATTTAGTAGTGTGACTTGAAACTCTGTTCTGTTATATATATATATATATATATATATATATATATATATATATATATATATATATATATATATATATATATATATATATATATATATATATATTTACTCATATCACATATAGAAGTAAATAAACAAACAAAGAAACATACAAAGAACAACAACAACAACAACAACAACAACAACAACAACAATAATAATAATAATAATAACAACAATAATAATAATAATAATAATAATAATAATAATAATAATAATAATAATAATAATAATGATAATAATAATAATAATAACAATAATAATAGTAATGATAATTTCATGTGTATGTATCTTTGTGTTTCTCTTTCCTGAAATCTTCTTCAAGGCGTCAGTAACGTTCTACGTCCTTAAACAAGCCTGAAGTATTGAAAGATGAAATTGATGCATGGTTAACAATAAAATAAATATTTAAAAAAATCAAATAAATGAAAACATGTAATAAAATAATGGAAAAGCTTTTTGGCAGTGGGTAGTCCTAGGGGCCTTGGTTTCTCATCTCAATGGGAAAAGAAAAGGTGAAAAGCGCCAGATACTGAGAATGTTTGTGCTCAATCCGTTTCCTTTGTACGGGATTTATCTGCAAGACAGGATGAGAAAACACTTAACAAGTCTGGAAGTAAACTACAAGACGCAGTTGTTAAATAAAAACTTTTCGTAAGTTCAGAAAAATCACTAGATAAAGAGACGTTGCCAGTTGTTAAGGCTACAGTAATTGGAAGTCATGTGATTCCTGATCGCACAGCTATGCACGTCCCTGCGTCCGTCCAAAACACACGTGTAGGTTGTGACATCTGCATAGATAACAATGGGGAAGTGAGAGGTCAAGTATACATGGAGAACAGATAGTAAACATAATGTTACAGAGAAACCTCCACCTTCTGAACAATGGAAGTGCGACTCGTGTAGATGATCGAACTGGTAATGCGTCTGCCATTGATCTGCTGTTGCTCTCGCCAAATATACCCCCTGACTTCTCCTGGGAAGTCATCGACGACTTCCACGGAAGTGACCATCTTCTCATCTGTATCTCTTACTCACGCAACATCCTGTCCACTCCCCGCCTTCCTAAATTCATTTTCAAGAGAGCAGATTATGCAACCTTCCGTGGAATTGCCAGTGTGGATTATATCTGGCGAGGACATTGACACGATGGTTAGCAACGCAACACGATCCATAGTACATGATGGCGAGGCTTGTATTCTGCATACTTCCACAGTTCACACTAAGCATGGAGTTTCATAGTGGACAACGGATTGCAGACAAGCACTTCATGAACGTTATAGGTGATACGGGCATTTTAGCCAGTAGCCCAGTCAATCAAACTTCATAACCTATAAAAAGACAATGGCTTAAAGAACGAAAGTCATCCGTAATGCAAAGACAGACTTATTTAGACAATTCATATCAACAGGTAACCGCACAACCCCACTCACATCAGTTTGGAAAAAAAACAAATATGGATGGTAGTCTTTTAGCACTGCAGAATCAGGCTGATCCTTCAGTCTCATCTCCTGTAGACGAATAACGGACGGCCTGTGTATGTTCACTAAAAGTAACAAATATGAATATTCATTTCGAATACGTCGGCAGTTCCATTGTAATACCTTGAATATTATGGCTTAGAAGTGGTGATGGCAGTCGTGTTTTATTGTCATTTTCGGTCAGAGGCGAGGCACTGGCGGGGAACCTCTCCCAACCCTGGTGTTGACATCCATTTTTTCAATATAATTATTAACTCCCCACAGCTGGTCTAGAGGGAGCGAACGTGAGAACTCTTCATTGAGAGCGTGGAACGAGCGACGACGAAGGAAGGTGATTGTGCTCAGTTTCGTTAAATTCAATTTATCTGATTTGTCAATCTTCTCACTATTACTCGGAATACGATAGCTGACAGATATGGAGCAGAGAGAGTGATTGCAGTAGAAGTTTTAATAAAAATAGAAGTCGTTTTGGCAGCTGATGTGGCAGAGGTTGAAGGGGAAACTATGGTCGTAGATAAGTCAGTCTGTCTGTATACCGATAGTGCACATCTTTGGTGAAACCCATTCTGTTGAACCATAGGAAGCGTTTGAAGCAGGTGCGGACTGCATCTGCTTCACTCATATCCTTGCTTTAGAGTAAGAAATCCCTTCAGTAGCTTTAACTGTGCATATATATTTTTTCCAATTTCCACGCCGGGTAGTCTCGGAAGACCGATGAGTTTCTTCATAGTGACCCTAAAGTTGGCAACTGAAACAACCAGAGGGTTTTAAATCTAGGGACGAACGTGAACCGATTCGTATCCTACATGAACCCTATCCAGAAAGTTAGGAGCACTGAAATTTAAAATTATTGATACTGTACTCCTTCTGGTGCCATCAACTTTCTTGATAATTTTAAGAGCTTCAATGATATCCCGGTCAGCAATGCAATCGGTAATCTCGGTCTCATCCATATCCATAAAATCACGGTGGAAGGCGGTTTTCAGATACGAATTCATGGATACTGAAATGAAAGCCTCGACCCCGATGTAATTAATGAACAGGAGGTTCAACAATGACTTTATTTGATTTACGTTAAGGGTGTAAACAAGTCACCACGAGCGAGTTTCTTTACATTAATGACTTTCCCAATATTGCAGTCAATAAGTTTCTTTACAATAAAAGTATTTACAGTCTAAAGGCAGATGGCAGTCTCAGAGTGCAGAGTTACATATGTCGCTTTATTGGGGTCGATGTTCAGTGTAGCAGGCAGGGGTTGTCTAGCAGTTTCCTCCCTCTCCTTTGCCGGGAGAAGGGAATAGAGTCCGCCCAGCATGGAGGGGAATGGACATGATTCCATTAGGTGCCACATCAGCTTAGGTCATATGGCATCACTAGGGTAAACGGGAGAGCGTTACATCTCCCACTGGGCAACTAGGTTTGGCAAGGATTCGAACCCAGGCCGCCAGCACCGGAGGCCTAGGACGAGCCCCCTTAACCAACTATGACACCCAGCCTCCCTCCAGCATGGAGGGAGCTCACTTTTTTTTTTTTTCGTTTTCTAAATTTCATGCAAGCTCCTAACTACACTCCCACACATACAAGATTTCATGACAGTCTAAACCTCGTACAACTCTCACTGCTAGATCACATATGGATTAACTTCCTGCCGCCTTCCCTGTCAGGCATCATTCACTTTTGCATATCTGATCACCTTCCTGTATTTATAAGCATAAAAAAAATCATACCTCTCCGAATACCTTACATTATAAACTGGAATGAGTTTCTTGTCATGTCTAACATATATGAAAATTTCAACTTGTTCTAAAAAAACAGTTAATGGTTGTTATATTAAACTTAAAACTTAAAAAAACAAAAAAGACTTCATAATGGCTAACAAGTGGTATTATGAACTCTATCAAGCATAAATGCAAGTTGCCTAAAATGCGTAAAACAGAAAAAGCTTCACATAATTTATTAAAGCATTATAGAAATCAATTTATTCAAGTTATTGCCTGCTACAGCAAAATATTATCGTTAAATCTTTACTAGCTTTGAAAATAATACAAAGAAAATTTGGCTAACTACACTCCTAACTACACTCCCACACATACAAGATTTCATGACAGTCTAAACCTCGTACAACTCTCACTGCTAGATCACATATGGATTAACTTCCTGCCGCCTTCCCTGTCAGGCATCATTCACTTTTGCATATCTGATCACCTTCCTGTATTTATAAGCATAAAAAAAATCATACCTCTCCGAATACCTTACATTATAAACTGGAATGAGTTTCTTGTCATGTCTAACATATATGAAAATTTCAACTTGTTCTAAAAAAACAGTTAATGGTTGTTATATTAAACTTAAAACTTAAAAAAACAAAAAAGACTTCATAATGGCTAACAAGTGGTATTATGAACTCTATCAAGCATAAATGCAAGTTGCCTAAAATGCGTAAAACAGAAAAAGCTTCACATAATTTATTAAAGCATTATAGAAATCAATTTATTCAAGTTATTGCCTGCTACAGCAAAATATTATCGTTAAATCTTTACTAGCTTTGAAAATAATACAAAGAAAATTTGGCATGCAATAAATGAGTTAAAGGGTAACTTTCTTAATAGAAGCACCAAATAAACTTTACAATATGAAAACTAAATTTTAGATGATCCTTTAGACATCTCTCATACATTTAGTAACTTCTGTAAAATTGCACCTGATCTGGAAAGTAACCTTCCTCATTCAAAAAGAAATACAACAGCCTATCTTGGAGGAAAATATCCTAATGCAATGATATTTCCCATTATCACTAAATATTAAACGAATTCAATAATTAGATCATTAAAAAATGAAAATCCAAATATAAGTGATACCTTAATTATCATAATAAAAAGAAACTCTTTTCTTTCATAATTCCATTATCCATACTATTTAAACAGTCTGTTACAGAAGTGACTTTTCCTGATATGTTGAAGACTGCTAAAGTTACACCAATTCATTAACCTAACCCACAAGATTATAGACCTACATCCCAGTTTATAGTATTTTCTAAAAACAATTAAACTCTAATGAAGTTCCATCTTATTCACTACTTTAAACATAAAATATATTATATCTAACCCAGTAATGTATCAGAAGTAATTGTAGCATCTTTAAAACACTAAATAAGTTTTCCAAAGCTGTACTTTGTGCTATTGATAAGAAATTATCAGCTTTATCTTTATTTATTGTTTTGTAAAGGTATTTGACACCATAAAGCATGAAATCCTCATTAATAAAATGCATTATTATGGACTCCATGGTCCTGTACATTCTTGGTTTAAAGACTACTTATTTGACAAACATCAGTACAGTTTTATTGACGGTCTGAAAGCATCTTCTACCCTAATTACTCTTGGTGTTCCACATGGCTGCGTGTTGGGACCTATATTTAAGTCTATATATATATATATATATATATATATATATATATATATATATATATATATATATATATATATATATATATATATATGAAAGATATCTCAGACATTTTCCTTGACTCTAAGAGTTTTTTTGTTTTATTTGCAGATGATATGGCAGTTTACCTAGTTGGACCGGGCCCAGATCAACTTGTGTATACTGTTAATAATGAACTTCAAAAAATTTAGTAATGGTGCCTTTGCAACAGACTCACAATTGACACTGACAAACTTACTTCATGCTATTCTCTGGTTAAAATATTTATAATTTCTCTAATATACACATAAATAACAGCAAAATCTTAGATACAGGTGAATATAAGTTTTTTGGTATTATTTATGATGATTCTTTAGCTTTTGAAATTTCATACACATAATCGTACCTTAAAAAATATTGCTTTGTTATACGAGGTCGAAGATTTTATGCCGCCTGATGTTTTAGGTTTTATTTACAATACTATGCACATATCTATTCACTACCAACATACTGCAATCCAATATGGTCCACTACTTACTCTACATACATAAATCCTCTGCATTTACAGCTTTAAAAAAATGTTCGAAATATAGCTAACAGGAGCCATTTATAGCATACAAATCCTCTTTTACAACAGACCAGATTTTTTTTACTTAAAGGTATAACTAGATTTGTAATAGTCACACATATGTATTATAACAAAATCCATACTCACAACCTACTCTCATCGCATGGCTACAGCACCCGCCACCGTGATCTACTTAGTCTATCTCAACACCGATTGACAAAGATTCAACTCAACACTCAACCACGTATCTTGGCCCGTTTATAAGGATTTCTATGCCCTTTTACAAGAGACACCTTTCCTCAACACACTCAAAGCAAGACTTAAAGGTTACACCATGTCTAATTACACAGGGCTACAAAATTGGACTTTCGAAAAATTGTTTTGAATACGAAATGTGTATTGAATGATTTCGAGGATACTGACTGAAAGTATCATCACAGGTTTTCCCTACCACGTAAGGTTTAGGTACACATTGGTAGAGCTCATTATATATTCAAGGACTAAATAAAGTAATAGAAAATTTGCCTGATCATGTATTTAGAGAAGATTGAATGGAAGAAATATAAATCAAACTTAAGTAAAATGTAATCTTAACTGTTCTTTATAATCGTAAAATCACAATTTTCCTTCTTGTTTTGAAAACTTCGTCTATAATCTTTACGTTTGTAGGCATTTTGTGAGGTCTCCTGGTGCAACATCCACCAGCAGTCCGCATACATACTAATGTTCCATCTTCCTTGATACCTTTTTTCCATCTCCTTTATGTCCTTATGGAACCTTTCCCCCTGTTCTTCACTCACGTCTCCTAAATTTTCTGGGAAATGGTCAAGAGTGCATGTAGAAAATGAACTTTAAGACTCATGTTGCATCCCAAGGCCTTGAACTTTTCCAGCATTCTTTCTATGATATCCTTGTAGTCTGGACTCTTGTGATTGCCCAAGAATTTTTTAATCACATTTTTTAAGGTAATCCCAGCATCCTTTTCTGCCTCACCAAGACAGCTCTCGAAGTTTTCATAATTCATGAGCTTTCTTATGTCCGGGCCAACAAATACTCTCTTTAATCTTGGCGTCCGAGAGACTTGGGGAACTTTCTGTAAAAATACCCGAAACCATATCCTTCCCGTGGCAAAGCCTTTACAAACTTTTTCATCAGACCCAGTTTAATAGGAAGTGTTCGCAGTAGAACATTTTCAGGATCCACTAAACTCTCTTGCAAGATGATTTTGTCCCTGGTTTGAGTGAATCCCTATTAGGCCAACGTTCTTGAGTCCGAAGCAGATTCCTCGCTCTACTGTCCCACTCACACAAAAAGCATCGAAATTTCGTGTACCCTGCTTGCTGCCCCAGCAACAAACAATCTTCGAATCACCACACACCACGGCCACGAGGGGACTCCGAAAAACTGTGGAGTGTAATGTAATGTAATATAGAATTAAGGTGACGAGTCTCCAGTCATAGTGTCAAAGAAAAAAGGGTAGATGAGTTTAACCACGATTATAAAAGAGAAAACTGAACCCACAGAGTACTCATAGTAAACCACTTTTCATAACAACGTCTCTCAACCGGGAGCCCTTAGGGGGCCATCAAAGGTTGAGAAACGTTGATATAGGTCATATAAATATATAATAATGTACTGTAATTTGATTACTAGTAAAATGTTCAATTCTCTCTCTCTCTCTCTCTCTCTCTCTCTCTCTCTCTCTCTCTCTCTCTCTCTCTCTCTCTCACACACACACACACACACACACACACACACACACACACACACACTCACACGAAACACACACACACACACACAAAGAAAAAAAGAACACACACAAAGAAAAAAAGAACACACACACACACACACACACACACACACACACACACACACAGACACACATGTACAATCAGTCAACCACTCACGTCCTTTCCCTTAACAAGGAAAACAGTAAAACTTGATTATCTTGAGGAATAAGAGTTTGTATTTGAAGAATTGCTGTCTGCGTGGGTAAAGAATGGAGAAAACCGAAGAATGAAATAAGATTTGGAGGTTTGTGTATATTATATATATATATATATATATATATATATATATATATATATATATATATATATATATATATATATATATATATATATATATATATATATAAGGGGAAGAGGTGCACTTTTTCAGAGGGCTCATCGGAAGAGAGGGAAGGTGAAAATATACGTAGAAGAACGAAAACTGCTGGGCGGTACGGGTTGCTGCAGTTAGGTGGTGAGGTTTATAGGATTACTTTCGGTAAGAAGAACCTTGTAAGCTGGTTGGAAACCTGAGTCCCCTAAGCGAAAACTATTCACACTGTTATGATGTGGTGGAGAATGGGAACAAAGTTATCTACAATATGTATTTACAAGTTATATGAAAAAAATTTGCATATAGATAGAGGTTTACAATAAAGTATATAGAAGTTAGAACTAGTAGCAAAAAAATGTTGAAACATTAATGTTGAGCATGGAAAAATATTTTTAAGAAAACAAAGACAAAGATATCACGAATACAATGGTAAATGTTAGGATATAATTTGTATACTATTCTCTCTCTCTCTCTCTCTCTCTCTCTCTCTCTCTCTCTCTCTCTCTCTCTCTCTCTCTCTCTCTCTCTCTCTCTCACACACACACACACCAGGTGTTCGTCTTCCATTGTCACACCTTCCTCCCTCTACCTCACACTTCTCTCTCAAGGGAAAACTAATGTATTTTAATGACATGTGGAATTCCTGCCAACTTTCAGTCTCCTGGAGAAACTTTGACCTGCTGATCTTTCTGACCGAAAACTGGATATTTCCAACTCTCTCCAAGTCACGTCCCCTCTCCATACAGTCTTTTTCACGGACGAAGAACACTGAGGCGCTGGCCAAATACAGTTTGATAAGCTGCCACAGCACACAGTTTGTCTTTGATAGGGCAGTTTCATGTTTTCCTTTTATTGAAATTAAGGTATTAGGTAAGGATGATTTATTCTACCAAACTAGGCAGCTCTTCATATAACACGAATTTGAAGGTAATAATAGAGTCTACGTTCTATGTAAACATGAAAACATTTGACAGCTAAGCTGTGCGGCGTTGTCATCCAGGATCACCTGCAGCCTGGTTGGGTGGGTCCTTATCGGTAGGGACAGGTCACTTAGATCAGAGAGAAAGGCCACTTTTCGGACACTCCCTCACTGGTTGTCACCCAGAAAGGAAGCAACTCATTAACTCATTCACAGTTAGCATCAGTCAATGTTCCGATGATGAGCCATCATAATAAATGTCATAGAAAGGATTCTGAGAGAGAGAAATATTCATAATAATAATAGTATAGTCTCTCTCTCTCTCTCTCTCTCTCTCTCTCTCTCTCTCTCTCTCTCTCTCTCTCTCTCTCTCTCTCTC
>CM035185.1:18325455-18343440 GCA_020233015.1 Callinectes sapidus | reverse complement strand
GAGAGAGAGAGAGAGAGAGAGAGAGAGAGAGAGAGAGAGAGAGAGAGAGAGAGAGAGAGAGAGAGACCGACGCTGGTCCTTTTCATTAAGGTGTTAAGACAGTAACGACGTTATAACGAAGCTCATGTGAATATCCCGTACTCAGCCGGCGCTTAAATGTTCTTGACCGTTGGAAACGACTATAATCACGCCTTCTGACATCTTAAAAACATGTTAAAAGACGTGTACTCACCATTCAATCAGTTCACATCTCAAGATTGAAGACTCATACATCATTCACTTCAGCACTCACCATTCTCCTTTGGTACTAATTTCTTTGCCACTTATTTCTCTCGTCCGGTATCGTCGATCATCTTAGCTGTATCAAGAGACAATCAACTCTACCGCTTCTCTAATACCCGCCCCTCTGAAGGTTACCACTGCAATACAATCCTACTTATGTCCTCCAGCCTTGCCAGCTACTCGAACACTCGCTACCAAATAATTACCACATTGGTTACGGTTTCACATCGAGACTGAATCAGTATATAGTGGTGGCAGCGGTGGGATTCTAGAATCATAAAAAATCATCAAGAATCATCAAGACTGAATAAAAATCAAGTGATATATCTTTCAAATGGGTCATCAAGTCAACAAAGCATCAAGTTATAAAGAAAATCAAGTATTCTCCACACAAGGCTTCTCCTGTCAACATTGTCACGTGGCCTTCACCTGCACCCACCTAGTCCTGCCACACCTGAGTCCTGCCTTCACCTCTGGCCACCTGCACGGGACCTCACTTGGCGCCACCCACATTCTCTCCTGGCCACAGCAGCGTCCAGCCTTCTCCTGCATCCACCTGTATCTTGCCGTGACCTCACCACCCAGCACTTCACCTCTGTCACTTGCCCCAGCCTTCAGTCTTTCTGAGTCCGTCTCCACGACATCACCTCCTCACCAATATCAGCCACCCACCCCAGCTCCCCGCCTGCCCAGCGCTACTCCCAGCCGGCTGTCTATTTACGTTGCCTGTCTACACTGCTTCTGATGCACTCCACAAAATTTGAGTACAATTATTATTTCTTTCCTGTTTCCTTTTTCAAAGTGATTTTTTTTTGTGTTTTCTCTGTTCTCTCTGTATGTTGTTTTTTGGTTATTGTGTTCATGCCTGTGTCATTTTTACATGCCTTTGCGGTCTGGTGATATTTCCCTGCCCCCAACAACTATGGCCGAATCATCCACTCACATTACTTTCAGCAATGAACCCCTACCTCTTCCAAACTTCACCGGAACTGGCAACGAATCCACACATAACTTTATTGACTGCATGAAGATGAATGCACCCGACGATCTGCTTCATCTGACAAGGAAAGACTTTCGATCATAAAATCACGCATCTCATATGATTATTCTGGTCTTGCCGAACTTCTCATAAAATCAGATAGATTCACTTCAATCACATCATATGCTGACTTCACAACTTACCTCCAGAATCACTTCCAATCTCACTTAAAACTCGGCACGACTCATTGAGTTTTAAAAATCTCATCATCACTAATGCAGCATGGTCGCTCTCTGTCAAATCCGTTTCAAGCAGAAAATCTCGCTTCATCGCTCAGTTGTGAATCCATCACAAAACTACAAACTTATCAATGGTTCACTAATGACTCCATCTCCAAGGACGAACTGAAACGACTGTTGGCTTATTTGTTTTCACCAGCTTCCTTAACAACCAAAATTTTTCCAGTGCTTGTGATTTCGAGTTAAGAAAAATCCCCATATCTGTATGATGTATGCAAGTAGGTACATTAGTGACAAAAGACCCCTCACCGACTCAGTACCCGTTCAGGCAATGGACAAAGCACAACCTCATCTTCTCCCCCTCCATACCATCATACACATCAATGTGTACGTTCACTCATTCGCTCTCATCATCCTCATTCTCGCCATACCCATTCTCGCTCTATCTCATATGACAAGGGTGTCCTCTGCGCTCGTTGCCGCCTGAAAGGTCATCATGCTTACACACTAAGTCTAAGCGTCGACAGCCTTAAGGACCTTGAAGAACAATGGGATACCTTCAAACCTGAGACTCTTGAGGCTGCTAGTGAATGCAATGGGGAGCGCCCGAGGTCACGGAGTGGCTTCACCTCGGTAGAGACACTGGAAAGTATTGAGGAAAGTCGCGCTGCCAGACTTGCTGGGGACCATAACCAGTACATGGCTCTGTCACATAGGACTAGAACTCTCCTGAGAAGAGACAGGGAGAGGTATGTCAGGGGTCTCGCTTAGGATGTCGAGTGTCATTTAAATGCTAATGAACTCAGACCTACCTATCAAGCTCTGAAGAAATTCCGCTCCAAGTCTATTTCTCAGGTGAGTGCTATCCGAACAGCAGATGGTTGCCTCGTATCGGACACAGATGGGCAGATGGCTCGTTGGGCTGAGTACTTTGAGCAGCTGTTCACGGTGGATCCTCCAAGCGGACAGCTCCAGACTGCATGGTTGCAGACGCTGGATGCTGATCCACCCATTGACGAAACTGCACCCTCCATTGGCGATGTCAAAAAGGCTGTGGCAAAGTTGAGGGATGGAAAGGCAGCTGGCATCTGCAACATCAGTACGGGGCTGCTCAAAGCTGGGAGTGAAGCCATGATCCATGGGTTAATTGCTGTCTTGACTGCTGCATGGCATTCAGGTACCATTCCTCCTGACTGGAAAAAGGAGTTGGTCGCCTCTATCTGAAAGGGAAAAGGGGACCGTCAAGACTGCAACAACTACCGTGGAATAACACTGCTCAGTGTACCAGGCAAGGTGATCGTCCCATTTGCTGCTAACGCGCATCCACACTCACCTGCTGAAGCATCAGAGACATGAACAGTCAGGGTTCACGTCCGGTAGTTCATCAACTGACCGTATTCTAGCGCTTCACGTACTGGTGGAGCGCCGACGTGAGTTTCGACAGGGAAGGCTTGCAGCCTATTTCGATCTCAAGAAGGCGTTTGACTCAGTGCATAGAGAGACACTCTGGGATCTTCTGCGTCTCCGTGGGATTCCTGCAAGGATTATTGGTCTATTAACTGACCTGTACTCCGGGACTATAAGTGCTGTGAAATGTGGAGGAGGCGTGTCCATCTTCTTCCATGTGAATACAGGTGTTAGGCAGGGTTGTGTGCTTGCTCTGTCACTTTTCAACACATGGATGGATTGGGTACTAGATAGAGTTGTGGAACAAAG
Organism: Callinectes sapidus; assembly: GCA_020233015.1. Classification (NCBI taxonomy): domain Eukaryota; kingdom Metazoa; phylum Arthropoda; class Malacostraca; order Decapoda; family Portunidae; genus Callinectes; species Callinectes sapidus. Next base: position 18,340,224 of record CM035185.1, on the reverse strand, counting down.
TCATTGTAGAGCATCTGTCGGCAACACCGAGATTACAGATATTGTTTTTGCTGATGATCCAACTGGTAGTGTGGTGTGCGGTGGGTCGAGCCAAGAAGTCACACGGCGGATTGGCCTGGCCCACGGCGTTATGGACTCGCTCAACACGAGTACTTATTTGGCGTTGTCGATACCTCCACAGACAGACAAAGATTCGGATCTTCAAGTCGCTAGTGATCCATGTCTTACTCTATGGTTGTGAGACATGAACACTGAACACCGACCTGAGGAGGCGAATTGATGTCTTTGGTACTAGATGCCTTCTCAGGATCATGGGATACCGCTGGTATGACTTTGTGCCAAATCAGCGAATTTTCCGTGACACCGATTAGGGCATGTGGCAGATACCCGGAAGCCGATCCTACTTATCGGGTTGTTTGCGTAAAGGACTACCTGTCTTAGAGGAGTGCAAGGGGACGCCCACAGAACTCTTGGCTGCGGCAAGTCGATGCCTCCTGCTGGGAGTCGCTCGGTATGGGAAGGGAGCCTGCATGGAGACTCGAGAGGTGTGACCGCCATGAGTGGCGCCGACAATCAAGGAATATGAATACCACTAGGAGAGATTAAGTTTTGGAAATACAACTGAGTTTTTGTCTGTAACAAGAGTGTGTGTTATGAGTTAAACCATCAGTGCTGGAAGATATTGGAACAGGAACATTAGAATCTATATACATCTCAGATATGCCTCTGTGAACCTTTTTAAGATGGTCTTCGTGGACAATACGTTGCTCTAAGCTTTAGATATCTAAATTTTTTACTTTATGCCCGTGGAGTTTTTCAATAGTACGATGTGGTCCACGAAATAGAGAATCGAGCTTTGAGTGACAGAAATATTGTTGAGGAAATACCAGATCACTTATTTCGAGAGAATAAATGGATGCACGAAGATGTTTTGCTAACATTTTTCGTTGTGAGGCAGTGAGACGAATGTCTCACTGCCTCACAACAAAAAATGTGGATAATTCGATGCGATTTTTGAAATGCGTGCATCCTGGACTTTACATAATCATCAAATGTATGCATAGAACAAGGTGTGCTGAGAAGAAACACGTGAGTTAAATGCTTGTCTTGCTCGAACAGGGCGTACTGAAGAGATTCTTTAATCGCATAGTGAAAAGCAGATTTAAGAGAACAAGCTTCCTGAAAGAGTTATTCTATCATGATGACTGAGAATCCATGATATGGCATAGGATATCAAAGATACGTTTATTAAATCATTCAACCTTTCCGTTTGGACTTTGTGAGTCTTGGCAGATTGACTAAAACTTAATTGTTTAACTATGTGCCATTGTCTGAAAGTACAAAGAGTGGAGCACCGTAGGGACAGATTACATGATCAATTAGGGCCCTGGCGACAGAACGAGCAGTCATGTCCTATAGAGGAACGAAAATGGAGAAACGAGAGGAAAAAAAAAAATCTACGCAGACGAAAAGATACTGAAATCAATTTTGCGTGGGAGAGAGTTAAAATAAGTCTATGCAGACTAAATCCCATGGCAACGATGGAATTGGGTATGCGAGTGATGGACTCTGGTGAGCAGATGATCTATTAGCAGCGTAGGACTGACAACGTACGCAGTGAGAAAATAGATCGATCTTCCTACCAATCAAATCAATCATGTATCAACAACACCAGATAATTCTCAAATGTCTCTTATCACTGGAAACATCTGTCTGATTTGGATTTCCCTGAATATAAAACAGATCTACTGGCACTTCTCCATTCTTCTAGAAATTCTGTCTCTCTCTCCATGAAGAAGCTATGGGCCATATAAGCATCATCCAAAACGCCATCCATCTGACACCTTGGTTCAAGCCATCTTACACTCCGAGTTATCGACTCTCACACAGCCGCCGAGTTCTGCTTGAAACTGCTGTCCAGAGTATGTTAAACCAGGATAACATAGAACCAGCATGCTCACCTCACAATACCCCTTTGTTACTCATTCCAAAGAGACAAGCTATCATGTAGTAATGGACTTCAGATTTTCTTTCAAGTCGAGTTCGAAGAATCGTCTCGCCCTTTTACTGCTTTCACTAATAACTCAGATAAATTCATGTTCAAGTGTATGGCACAAGGTTTATGTAATTTCCCTCTCACTTTTTAAAGGCTAATGAACTCAGCATGTCAGTACTTCTCGGTAAGCACGTATTTTGCTTTCTACATAGATGACGTTATCATCACTTCAAAGGTTTCTCATGAACATTGTAGCTCTCTTAGGTTATTTCGCGTTTTAAATTCGTCAGTCTCAAGATTAAACTCCTCATGAATCAAGTAAAAATCCTCGGTCATAGAGTAGATAAAGATGGTATTCACACATTAGATTGTAAAATTCAGGCCATTAAGTCTTTCCCTACTCCAACTTGTCCACATCAGGCCAGACAATTTCTTGGTTTAGCTGGATTCTACCACCATTTCATTCAGATTCTCAGTTTGATTGCTCAGTTTCTCATACAATTAATGAAGAAAAATCCTGAATTCCTCTTGTCTAAGAAGGAAGAAGATGCATTTAGTCATCTCAAATCTGCTTTATGTAGCGCCCCAGTACTTGCTTTCTCAAATTTTGAAAAGCAATGTTCTCTTTGTATGTGCAGATGTTTCTGTCTATGTTTTAGGCGCTGTTCTCATGCAAAAGGACGATAATGGCAAATATCGCATTACGGCATATGCTAGCAGACTCTTAAATAAAGCTGAACAAAATTTTGACGTGACTACCCGCGAAAGTCTCTGTTATTTGGTCCTTACGTCGTTTTCGCAAAGTATTTCTCGGTTACAAGATTCACATACTCACAGACCACTATGCTGTCACAGAAATATTCAGGGGAAAAAATTTCACAGGTAGATTTACTAGTTGGCAGTTAACCATTCAAGAGTTCAATCCCCATGTTTTCTTTATTCCTGGTAAAGCAAATGCCATTGCGTTATCGCAATATTGCTCCTGTCTCTCTTGTCACAGATAAACCTACAGTGCCTACATCTGAGGATTTGATAACACATCAACGTTCAGACCTGTTCTGCGCTTCTCGCTTGTATTACCTCGAGTCTGGTCATCCATCAAAGCTACTGAAATTCCACGTTGATGTAGATTTATTCTTCCTACAAGACGATCTTCTTTACAAGTACAGTTCTACATCTCCAGATAACATAAATGAACGTTTCACTCAATTAATTGTTCCACAGCCTTTGGTTGACAATACATTATTTCAGATTCATGATTCTACTCTATCAGGTCATCCTGGTCACGATCGCTCGCTCTCACAAGCTAGACGTTCATATTTCTGTCCATCTATGATGAAGATCTATTTTCTCACTGCGCGCGCTGTCAGTCCTGCGCTGCTAATCGATCATCTGCTCATCAGAGTCCATCACTCGCATACCCAATTCCATCGTCGCCATGGGATTTAGTCAGAATAGACTTATTTAAACTCTCTCCCACGCAAAATGGATTTCAGTATCTTTTCGTCTACGGATATATATATATATATATATAATATATATATATATAATATATATAGATATATATATATATATATATATATATATATATAAAAATTTTTTCTCATTTCTCCATTCTCGTTCCTCTAAAGGACATGACTGCTCATTCTGTCGCCAAGGCCCTAATTGATCATGTAATCTGTCCCTACGGTGCTCCACTCTTTGTACTTTCAGACAATGGCACATAGTTTAACAATCTTTCTGCTGTAAGTGACTTTTTACAGCAGCAGCAGTATGGTCAACCTACGAGGACGGGATAATAAGGCAGCTACCCAGCCTCCTACACCTGCCCAGGCTACACCTGGCCATGCTACACCTGCCCAAGCCACACCTGCCCAGACCTCCATACCGGCCCAGCCCACAGCAACATTGGATCCGCAATCTACCCTCGACATTTTCACCACCCTACAATATGACATCAGCACACTCTCTAATGAAGGTAAAATTATAGTGCAAACCATTATCAAGGCAGTGCAAGCCATGTCTGGGAAAAAAGACAAAGTGATAAACCAGCTTCAAAATAAAGTGTCAGTACTGGAAAACAAAATATATGATCTTGAAAATCAGATAGATGATGTGAACCAATACGAAAGAAGAGATACAATAATAGTCAGTGGTGCTTCCCTACCCAAAGAAACCCCAAATGAGAACTCTGCTGAGGTTTTCATCAATGCAGTCAAAGATAACCTTAATATAAACATGAACCACTCAGACATAAATGTAGCACATAAGCTAGGAAATATCAACAAACAAAATGCTAACAAACCCATCATAGTAAAACTTCACAGCCGTCTAAAAAACAAGACATTATTAATGCATGTATCACTGTTAGACCAAACTTGCACATTAATGAGAGTTTAACACTTAAACGCTTGGCCCTCTTCAAAACCATCTGGAGCATCCGTAGGGAAAATCGAGAGATTTTCCAACAGTGTTACACCAAAGATGGAAAAATCTACATAAAACTAAGATGCTCTAACCAGCAACACATAACCACCAATGAACTAAACTTGAACACCTTCTTAGATAGGTTTCCTGGTTTCCGAGGCAATGCGTAACTAACCATTGAAATTGCAGTTCTTATTATTGTTCTTCATATATATATATATATATATATATATATATATATATATATATATATATATATATATATATATATATATATATATATATATATATCCCATTATTTTCATTATTAGTAAAGTTTTGTTATGATTTTGCTCTTTATTTAAATTTTCTCTCTTTACTGCTACTACTTCTGTTTCTACTGCTACTTCTACTAGTAATCTACTATGCTATTATTACTATTAATACTATATTACTGCTTCTATTATTATCATACTGCTACTACTGTCTCTATGCTACTACTATTCTATTACTATTGCTGCTATTGTTGTCACTACTATTGCTATACCACTATTTTGCTACTTGTATACTACTATCACTATTATATTATTATTGCTTTTACTACACTACTATTACTACCGTTACTTTATTTCTAATATATTACTACTACCTCTACTACTACTACTACTACTGCTACTACTGCTACTACTTCTACTATTATTACAACAACTGCTACTACGTACTTATCTATCATCACTATTACTGCTAATATTAATATGATTACCGCTAGTACTGCTACTGCTATTGCTGTTACTTCTGCTGTACCACTAGTACTACTACTTCTATTGTATTACTATTACTATTACTGCACTGCTGCAACTTCTACTACTACTACTACTACTACTACTACTACTACTACTACTACTACTACTACTACTACTACTACTACTACTACTACCTTTTACCCTCCTTTTCGTGTCATTTCTTCTGCTGCTATTGCTATGATCACAATTACTACTTCTATTGCTACGACTACTAATACTGATACTTCTCCTGCTACCACTACAACTATTATTACTGCAAATAGTAATATTATTACTATGACTAGTACTGCTATTGGTATTAATGCTATTGAACCACCATTACTGCTACCTTACTTGCCCACCTTTCTTACTACAATTAGTACTGCTACTAGAACATCTTGATAATGTCTGCAGCAACTATTAGTCTTACCTCATCACTTTATATCTACATCGTAATTTTGGTAAATATACCTTCATTAGTATGAATAGTCCACAAGTTAACCGTATATCTATTGTATCTATTGTATAGCTGCAGAGCCTACTGTTATACTGTATATATATATATATATATATATATATATATATATATATATATATATATATATATATATATATATATATATATATATATATATATAATATATACATATATATTCAACCTTAACGATGAAAATTATTCAGGAACCGAAATTATTCGTTCTATAAATGGGCATGTTGACAATCATGCAATATCCAAATATTATGATCTAGACTCTATGCTACAGACTAGATCTATGCTACAATATCCAAATCACATAACACCCCCTTTATAAACTTATTGCATGTAAATATAAGATCCACAAGGAAAAATTTTGATAATCTTAAAATTCTTATTAATAGCTTTTCATCTGAACCTGATATAATTGCTGTAACTGAAACATGGCTGTCAGATAATGCATTATTTTTATATGAACTAGAAGGTTAAAGGTCTTACCACGTGGTAAGAACTGCTCGGGAACACGGTGGAGTTTCTATTTATGTGCACAACAATCACCAATCAGAATTAATCCATGACCTTTCATTTGTTAACAACATCATTGAGATTTGCAGTGTTAAGGTTAAATTATCAAATTATACACGAACCGTTTCTGCCATTTATAGACCACATTCAAAATACGAGGACATAGATAATTTCATTAACCAAATGAGTGTTATCCTGAACAATGCCAATCATAAAAACATTAAATCTGTTCTTCTAGGTGATTTTGATATAAATTTACTTGAACAGCACACAGAAAAACAGCCAACTACCTCAACACAATGCAGTCACTCTCTTACTTCCCACACATATCAAGACCCACCCGCTTCCCTGATACCAATGACAACACTCAGCCTTCTTTGCTTGACAATATATGGACTAACTTCACTCCACATTCATTCTCTGGCATCTTACAATACCAGATATCAGACCATCTGCCTGTCTTCTTGAATATCTTCCAATCCAATAAATCTTCCCTAGAGTCAAGAACTAAAGTTAGTTTCAGGATATATAACAGACAAAACCACTTAAAATTCACCAACCATATTAAGCAAATACATTGGGATAATGAACTTAATTCACAGGATGTAAATCAGAACTTTGAAAAGTTTGATAACTTATTATTTACACTTTATGATGATTGTTTCCTCATAGCAACTAAATTTATTTCACACAAGAGAGCTACCACCCCCTGGCTAACTTCTGCTATCCTTAGTTCCATAAAACATAGGAGTAGACTATTTAAGCAATTAAAACTTGAAGTCATTATATTTGATTACTATAAAACTTACAGAAATAACGTAAACCAAATAATAAAAACTGCTAAATCAAACTATTTCCTTCAAGCATTCTCTAACTTTAAAAATAACACCAAGAAGATATGGTCCATCATTAATGAAATAAATAACAAAACTCATTCTCACAATAAAAACTTAATAATTAAATTGAATGATAAAACTCTGCAAACTCCAATAGAAATAGCTGAGGCATTTAACGAGTATTTTGCAAATATAGCACCCAGCCTAGATAAGTATATACCCCCCACTAATATAGATCCAACATCATACTTAACAGGCAACTTTCTCAACTCTATGGTTATTCCTCTTGCTAATGGCATTGATATAATAAAAGCTACAAGCTCCTTAAAAAACAAAAAGTCCCATAAAAAAGGAAGTCCCAGTTAGTATATTTAAACGTAATATAATTGATCTTGCTACACCATTAAGAATACTATTTAACCAATCAATAAGAACTGGAAAGTTTCCTAGCCTACTTAAAAATGCTAATATAACTCCAATTCATAAAGCAGGACACCCAAAATACAGTAAAGAAAGCATGAAAAATATAATGAATACAATGAAAAATATAGTCTATAATGTGTACAAGACAGTTTAAATTGAGACTATGGCTGATTCTGAGAATACAAATTCAGAACTGAATTTACAATGGAGCATACAGTTGCGCTTTCAAAATTCCCGCAGAATAAATTATAAAGTCCGATTAAGCCATATGTGTCACGAATATGTTGAGAAAAGGGACACTCATTTATTACGTGGTCTTCTGTCTGCAGCATTCCGCAAGGACATAACCGCTCCTCCAACGGCAGACGGCCACGTCCCCGTCTGTTCCACCTGCCCGCCTCGACAGCCAGCTAGTGGGCTGACAAGCGAAAGCGGCTAAATGACATCCTATGGTCTTCTATTACTCCGTGCCTACAAGTGTATACATTGTGTACCGTTAAATCAGGATTCATTTTCTTGTACGTTATTTTTCTTGAGTCCGAAAGAGAGATATTCTGCTTTAGGGTTTCCATACCTACGGCAATGTCATCTCTGTGATGGAATAGCAAATCTGATACACATGTTCTTGCGTTGTACCTTCCATTAAAGGTCACATTAACTGCAAGAATTAAAGGATCATCAGTCATACTTGAACGTTCCTGCCAGATCATCTTGAAAAATTTTCTTTGCTTGCTTCGAACAAGTTTCTTCAATGGTGGATACCCTAACTCAACATAACACATTTCATTACAAGTTGTTCCTCTCACACCCAGGAATTGCTTCAGACACAAGTTATAAATTTTTGTCACTGGTCGGAGATCAGCATTTAGCCAAGATTCACATCCATATAATAAAGTTGACATGAGAGCCGCATCGAAAATTATTTTTTAACTATAAAAGGATCGTCATTGTTTTTTTTCTTAGAAATGATACAAATTTATTGACATGAGCCATCTTAATATGAGCGTGAACCTTGATTGAGAAAGAGATCGAGCCATCACATGTAAATGGGGAACCTAAATATACATACTGTTCACATGGCTGCATCACAAAGTCACCCAACTCAAACGGTTCTCTATCACTGGCTTCCACAGATAACAAAAAAAATAAAAAATGTTTTTGATTCATTAATTTTCATTCCATAACTATCACAGAATTGTAACAAGCTATCCAGTTTTCTCCGCATGTTCGCTCTTGTAGTAGCCAAGAGGACTGTATCGTCCATCAGTACAAGTACGTGGAGCCAAGATAGAAAACCCTCTGGTTCACAGTTTTCCTTAATAAGCTTGATGAGATCATTAACATAAATTATGAACAAAATTCAAGAAGTAGGCGACCCTTGACGTACACCAACTGAAGTTGATATAATTAGTGTGCCAAGCATGCTATCAGTAATACGGTACATAGCAATTATTGTAGCTAACATTAGTCCTCCACAGCCCAACCTCTTTAGAATCTTAAATAGAACTTGTCTGGGTACTAGATCGTGAGCCTGAGAAAAATCAACGAATGTTACAGACAATTTTAGCTTCTTTTTCTTTGCAAAGTCTGTTAACAGGCGTAAAGTTACTAAATGATCCAAACATCCTCTTTCTTTCTGGACTCCTGCCTGTTCTCTATAAGAGACAAACCATTTTGTAACCTTGCACAGAATACAGAGTCAAAAAGTTTTGTTATACTATTTGTTACTGATATTCCTCGATAATTTTTCGTCATTTGTCTATTGCCTTTTTAAAGATGGTAAATAGCCGTGCTGTCGTCCAACTTACAGGATAACTGGCAGAGGAAAAGATAGCATTAAACAAAACAGTGATAACTGCTAACCAAGCAGCAGGGAACAACTTGAACACACCAGGGGAGACACCATCAACACCACACGCTTTTTCAGGTCTCATTTTCTGAATCTGTAGGGACAACTCTGTGATAGCATCATCTAAAACTGGTACATAAGAAAAATGGTTAGAATCAATGAAATCTTCGTCTAAGTCGGGATTACAAAATGTCTCATAATAAGTTTTAAATTCATCATCAGATGGGGTGTTACTGTTAGTAGCACCATCCTGGAATTTTCCTTGCCAATCGATGGCTTTCCATACTTTTGTATCATCGCGGTCATTCAGCAACCTATCCCAGCGATTACCACATGAAACTACGTTAGTCACAGAAACAGAGCCTGACTTGCCGCTGAACACCTGTATAACATATTCGTTACATATATAACTGGAAAGCACGTTTACATTACTCATATCGATATAAGTCAGATCAAAATTAGAGACGTTATTAACAAAGGCATCATGATCTACACGTGCCCACTTGATAGGTCTCTTCACGCGTGAATTATGGCGAGAATATTCCAGGATGGGATGTTCACCCAGTTGACACGCTCTACTGAAAAGGTCATGACTGTCTGTACCTGGTACATCTATCTTTAAAGAAATTGGAGCATGGTCAGAAGGTAGGAAATCTGTTTGCTTTACATCAAACGCATCTATGTAATCAATCATGTTACTGGGTACCAAACATACATCCAGTTCTGAGACCCATGCATTATCTTGCTTGTAAGACATTTTGCCTGCAAAACAATTATTTCTTAATCTTAAGTTGTTAATAACCACTAATTTAAAATTAATGCACATGGTTGCCAAAACACTAGCATTATCATTCGGCCTCTCAACTGGGTCTGGATTGTGAGGGTAAGAGTACTCGTCACAGCTTGGCAACTCTGTTCGTGCCGGTAACTCTTTAACAATATTTCCAAATCTAGCATTACAGTCACCAATGATCACATACTTGTATTACCCTCATTTGCCAATATTTTGTCTTGGATAGAAGCGAAGGAGTTGTGTGAAAAATATGGCGAGTAGCTCGGGGGAACGTACCAACAGCCGAACAAAACTCCCGCCACACAACGAAACTGAAGCCACACCTGGTCTACCGTGCTTGTGTCTACATTCATGACAGAGAGTGCTAAATAATTTCTCACCATAACCACTGCTCCACCGCGATGAGGCGACGTTTTGTTGTTACTCATAAAGGAAGCGTATCCTGGAAGACTAACACGTAAAGAAGTTTTAACTTCATTCAGGCACACAATGTCATAATTCATTAGGAAGTTCTGCACACTTTGTTTCTCCAATTCAGTCCTTGACATCAACTTAATTCCACGTACATGTTGTTGTGGTCGACTTAGAAACGCAGCAGAGACCACTTATATATCACCGCGCTGTCTTTGCACAATTTCCTCTCGCGAGTATTCAGATGAACGCTACAACCGACATTCTCTGGTCGTTCCTTTTCTTTTTTTTTCTGCGTCCCTGAGCAGCTTCCATTCATTTGGATGGATTTGGATTTTACTTGGATGCACGTCCTTCTTTATATAAATTTTGCTGTATACATCTCTCAGGGACTTGAGTGTTTTGGCCTTGTCCAGCACCATGTCTCTCTCGTACCTGCTGGCCACGATGAGAAGTATTGGTCGTCGCCGCGGTGTACCGTCCGTGTTGTGGGTGGTGGCTGTTCGTGCTGTTTAAGGTAGCACCGTCCTATAGGTTCTTCTGGTGATAGAGGTGAGCACAACAAACACAGAATGTACGTTTTGTAGGTGTATTGGCTTAAATACAAAGAGCACAACACGGAACGTGTATCTGACCTGGCTTGCCTCCGCTGATCTGATACGATATCGTTGCCTGGCGTAGGGTGTGACTAGCAGTTGTCGTACCCCGGAGTTGTTTGTATGTTAGCTAGTGTACATATGTGTCCTAACTAAGTTAATGTGTTATCCCACAGCGGCGATGTTACCAAGTCGGCGAGCAGCACTCACCTCCGTCACGACACCCACCTTCTCCCATAATTTCTTGATCTTTTCAACATCCGATGTAGCGCCCTCCAAGCTTTCATGTTCGTCTGGGACTCCAGTGATAACCAGATTGCATTCTCGTTCCTTCCTATCGATGTTTTCGAGAAATCGTTGTTGCCTCTCCAATATCTTCACTTGTTTGTCGACTTGGGACTGGAGCTCTGAAATCTTTTTTAGAGTTGAGCTGTCTTTGGTTGCAATTGCCTTCTTCAGATCAGTCATATCGTTCATCAACATGTCTAGTTTTGCAGTGACAGTTTGCAATGCATTATTATCTTGAGAGGACAGGATACTATCGATGAGCTTATCTTTCGGCACTGACTTCAACGGATTGCGTTGCATCTTCCTGAGCTCAGAGAGGGATTTTGCCATGACTGTACGTGTTAGAAGCGGATTACTCCCTCTTCAATCTCTGTATTCAGTAAAGAGCTCGGGGTCTTATTTTCGTCTTGGTAACAATTGCCTCTAGTGCGCATGCGCGTACATTGAAAATCTGGCGAGGGTTGATGTAGTTTAGACTTTCAGGTATAACTGGCTATATCTATTCAGCCCGAAACCCTTATCATTCCATAACACTCTCTATTTCAACTTACTGCATTCACAAAGAGGTTTAGAACCAATCACGGCGTTAGGAGTTCAAGGAACGGTGTTAATCCATCAAAAAACAGTAGAGCCAGGCGTGAGAGTTGCACTTCACCTCTCTGCGAGCGCACACACACCTCGGTAGGAGCATACACTGCAACAACAGACATGAAGCCTAAACTGTGCTTCAGCCTTAATCGCATTATACGCTCATCAACCGGAGTAACCTCAACAACAGACGACAGCAGTCTACTGGAGACGCCTATGGCTACCTACTTGACATGGTGACCATTGTTCAATAGTAAGTAAAGCCCTCACTACTGGTCTCGCCACTACCAGGCTTCCTTGTCTCAGAGAGTCCCACTATATCCACCCTCACCCTACTGAGCTCATCCGATAAATGAGGCAGTCGGTGATCCTCTGAGAGACTCAGGACATTCCAGGAGCCCACACACAGAACCCTTCGAAGGTTCACCCCAAGAGTGGTCCAACGTGTAGGCGCCACATCTGCAGCTGCACCGGCACCACCAAAATTAAAAATAGGGCTAGAGGGTCCTCCTGCCTCTCTCAGGACACAGGGCTCCCGCAGGCTTTCCCCTGCATCCGTCATACCGGTAGGCAGGACCCTCTGGTGCCTCGGCATCCGAGAGGTCTGCAAGGTAGGACCCCCAAGCATACTTGGATCCGGGTAGTGGCCAGAGGCTCGCCCGCGTCTATAGCCCCTACCCCTCTAACTTTGGTGGTGGCAGTGGATGTATTTTTACAGGGAGAGGTTGCAATCCACTCCCTAATCAGCTAGGTCAGCCATGGGCAGGGACACTGGTATACCTGGTGGAAAGAACCATGGCTGCCCGAAAAGGAAGAAGAGGAGGCACAGATGAGGGGAGACAGAGGGGATAATGAGCTATGGAAGGTAGAGGGCACTCACTCCTCACTTGGAAAGAATCTACTCACCACCACATACAAATATGTATATATTTTAATTATCTGTATGCATAAATGCCATATTTAATTATCTGTGTGTTAATGTGTATCTTATTTATTTGCATGTATAAATGTCATATTTTTCAATTATATGTGTGGTCATACATATCTTTGATTTTCTGTATGTATAATTGTCATTTTTCATTTATCTGTCTGTCAATATATATCTTCATTACCTGGATGCATAAACGTATATTTATTTCAACTATCTGTGTATCAATGCTTTCGGTTATCTGTACGTATATGTACATGTCTTCATCATTTTTGTTTTATATCTACTTCATGATTTTATTATGTATGCATTATTTTCATGTATTTCGTTCGTTCCGTCATATTGTTATTATATGTTTTCATGTATTTTTATCTCATTTTCATTTTGCGAGGACACATTTCACTAAGGGGAAGGTATTAAAAGACGTGTACTTACTCTCCGGTTCATCTTTCGATCATTTCACATCTCAAGATTGAAGATTCATACATCTTTCAGTTCATGGCTAATCATTCTCTCGATAATCAAATCTATATCGTATTTCTTTCGTTCTGTATCGTCCATCATCAAAGCTGTATCAAGAAAGAAATAATACAAGTTCAGAATCAACTCTACCGCATCTCTATCACCACTGCTTATACATTCCTACTTACGTCCTCTAGCCTTGCCAGCCCATCGATCACTCACTACCAAATAATTAGCACATTGGTAACGGTTTCACATCTAGACCGGACCAGTATGTTTTCATACTCCCTTTCTCTTCCAAGCGAAGAGATTCAAACTGTTGGATTACTGATGTTGGATGTTGATCAGCCTATTGGCGAAACAGCACCCTCATCTGATGATGCCAAAGAGCCTGTGGCAAAGTTGAGGGGTGGTAAGGCCGCTGGTATCTGTAAAATTACTGTGGAGCTTCTCAAAGCTGGTTGTTTGGTTACTTGATCTGCTGTATGGCATTCAGATGTTATTCGCCCTGAATGGATAAAAGGGGTGATCGTTCCTATGTGGAAAGGGGAGTACCATCAGGGCTGTAACAACTATCGGAGTATAACATTACTCATCGTACTGGGCAAGTTGCTTGCCCATTTGCTATTGATGCAGATCCACTATGGGTTTCCGCTCGGTAAGTTAACACATCGTGAACGGATCCTAGCGCTTCCACTACTAGCGGAGCGCCGACGTGAGTTTCAACAAGAGATGCTTCCAGCTCATCTCAGCCTATCTCAAGATGGCGTTTAATTCAGAGCTTCGAGAGGCACTGCCTCTATTAACTAGCCTGTATTCCGGGTTTAAAAGTTCTGTGAAGTGTGGAGGCGACGTGTCCAGCTTTCTTCCTGTGAATATGGAAGTGAGGCAGGGATGTAGGCTTGCTCCACTATTTTTTAATACTTGCATGGATTGGGTTCTAGGCAGAGGTATGGACCAAAGTCAATGCAGAGCATATGTCGGCAATAGTGAAATTACAGACTTTGTTTTTGCCGATGATGCATTAATTTTTGCTGAATCACTGAAGGATCTAGTAATGGCTCTCGAGACTACACGAGATGGCAAAGACCTTGGGACTTCAGGTTTCCTGGCCAACGATTAAGTTTTTTGGAGACTTACCGGAGGAAACAGTACAGTCTGTTCATGTGTGTGGCAAGTATATTGAGATCTCAGAAAACTTCACATACCTTAATAATGTAGTACATAACGAAGATGGGTCGAGCCAAGAAGTCGTACGGTGTATTGGCCTGGCCCATGGCGTTATGTACTCGTTCAACAAGCGTATTTGGCGTTGTGCAGACAGACGAAGATTAGGATCCTCAAGTCGCTGGTGATCTCTGTCTTACTCTATGGTTGTGAGACATGAACACTGAATACCTACCTGAAGAGG
>CM035185.1:18298637-18322574 GCA_020233015.1 Callinectes sapidus | reverse complement strand
TTATTATTATTTTTATTATTATTATTTGGGTTTTTATTTTATATTATTATTGTTATTGGTATTATTATTAATACTCTTATTATTATTATTATTATTATTATTATTATTATTATTATTATTATTATTATTATTATTATTATCCTTATTCTTCTTATTCTTCTTATTTTTCTTCTTCTTATTATTATTATTATCATTATTGTTATTATTATTATTATTAATATTATTATTATTATTATTATTATCATTATTTATATTATTATTATTATTATTATTATTATTATTATTATTATTATTATTATTATTATTATTATCATTATTAATATTACTGTTGTTGTTATTATTATTATTATTATTATTATTATTATTATTATTATTATTATTATTTATTTTATTTTTTTTTATTATTATAATCATTATTATTATTATTATTATTGTTGTTGTTGCCATTATTATTGTCATTATCATTAATGCTGTTATGATCCAGTGAATTAAGGTACATACTTTTAGACTTGATAGTTTAAGTAATTCCATTTCGAAAATACTGTATGCACTTACATATGTTGTGTTTTGCTTCCTTTTGCTAGATATTAACAAAGAAATTCCGTGTCTTTTGCGGGAGCCGCTCGCCTTGGTGTGTCTGGCTCCATCTTTCAGTCCCCGGCGCGCTGTGTACTCGGGTGGTGTCATGCATTGTTAGCTACTTGTTTTCCTTGTAAAATGTACGCACTTGAATCGTTACAGTAAACAGATAGCAAACCGCAGATTAAAATTTTGCAAGTTAGTCAAGAAATTGTCGTTTTCTAATACACACACACACACACACACACACACACACACACACACACACACGGTTTCAGATCAGATAGTTTATTGACCACAAGTGACACATATTACATATATCAATCAATCATGGGGGGCATACGCCGGGGGGCGCGTTGCCTCGCCTACCCTACGGCGCCACTCCTGGCGGTCACGCCTCGCGAGTCTCCATGCAGGCTCCCTTCCTTTACCGAGTAACTCCCAGCAGAAGGCATCGACTTGCCGCAGCCAAGAGTTCTGTGGGCGTCCCCTAGGCCTCCTCAAAGTTGCGTTGTCCCTTACAGAAACAACCTGACAAGCAGGGTCGGCTTCCGGGTATCACGCCACATGCCCATATAGCCGCAGTTGGCGCTGACGGACTATGCAAGTAATAGGCCTCGAATCGCTCTCGTGGAACAATCGCTGATTTGACACAAAGTCATACCAGCGGTATCCCATAATCCTGCGAAGGCATCTAGTACCAAAGACATCAATTCGTCTCTTCAGGTCGGTGTTCAGTGTCCATGTCTCACAACCATAGAGTAAGACAGGGATCACCAGCGACTTGAAGATCCGAATCTTTGTCCGTCTGCACCGGTATCAACAACGCCAAATATTCGTGTTGAGCGAATCCATTACGCCGTGGGCCAGGCCAATCCGCCGTGTGACTTCTTGGCTCGACCCACCATCGTTATGTACTACACTACCAAGGTATGTGATATTTTTCAAGATCTCAATGTCCTCGCCACACGCATGGACAGACTGTACTGTTTCATCCAGCACGCCTCCAAACACCTGGACCTTGGTCTTGGCCCAGGAAACCTTAAGTACCAAGGGCTTCACCTCCTCGTGCAGTGCCTCTAGGGCTATTACCAGAACCTCCAGTGACTCAGCGAAGATTGCTGCATCATCAGCAAAAACAAGATATGTAATCTTGGTGTTGCCGACAGATGCTCCACAATGACTTTGTTCCACAACTCTGCCTAGTACCCAATCCATGCATGTGCTGAAAAGTGATGGAACAAGCACACAGCCCTGCCTCACACTTGTATTCACAGTGAAGAAGAACACGCCTCCTCCACACTTCACAGCACTTACAGTCCCGGAGTACAGGCCAGTTAATAGACCAATAATCCTTGCAGGAATCCCACGGAGACGCAGAAGATCCCAGAGTGTCTCTCGATGCACTGAGTCAAACGCCTTCTTGAGATCGACATAGGCTGCAACCATTCCCTGTCGAAACTCACGTCGGCGCTCCACCAGGACGCGAAGCGCTAGGATACGGTCAGTTGTTGACTTACCGGGCGTGAACCCTGATTGTTCATGTCTCTGATGCTTCAGCAGGTGAGTGTGGATGGCGGAGACGGCTCAGAACACCTAACTTCATGGAAGCTGTTTTAGCTAGAGAGGAGATGTTAGGTTTCCATTCTAGATTACTAGTAAAGGATAGACCAAGGATGTTTAGTGTAGGAGAAGGGGATATTTGAGTGTCACTGTAGAAGAGCGGATAGTTATTTGGAAGGTTGTGTCCAGCTGAGAGGTGGAAGAATTGAATTTTTGAGGCATTGAATAACACTAGGTTTGCTTTACCCCTATCAGAAATTTTAGAGAGATCAGAAGTTAGGCGTTCTGAGGCTTCCCTGCGTGAGCTTTGTAATTTCTGAAGGGTTGGTCGTCTATGGAAAGACGTGGAAAAGTGCAAGGTGGTATCATCAGCATAGGAGTGGATAGGGCAAAAAGTTTGGTTTAGAAGATCATTGATGAATAATAGGAAGAGAGTGGGTGATAGGACAGACCCTTGAGGAACACCACTGTTGATAGATTTAGGGGAAGAACAGTGACCGTCTACCACAGTAGCAATAGAACGATCAGAAAGGACACTTGAGATGAAGTTGCAGAGAGAAGGATAGAAGCCATAGGAGGGTAGTTTGGAAATTAAAGCTTTGTGCCAGACTCTATCAAAAGCTTTTGGTATGTCTAGAGCTACAGCAAAAGTTTCACCAAAATCTCTAAAAGAGTCAAGACTCAGTAAGGAAAGCCAGAAGATCACCAGTAGAGCAGCTTTGGCGGAAGCCATACTGGCGGTCAGATAGAAGATTGTGAAGTGATAGGTGTTTAAGAATCTTCTTGTTGAGAATAGATTCAAACACTTTAGATAAGCAGGAGATCAAAGCAATAGGACGGTAGTTTGAAGGATTAGGACGGTCACCATTATTAGGAACAGGCTGAATGTAGGCAAACTTGCAGCAAGAAGGAAAGGTAGATGTAGATAGAGTTGAAAAGTCTGACTAGGTAAGGTGCAAGCACGGAGGCACAGTTTCGGAGAACAATAGGAGGGACCCCATCAAGTCCATAAGCCTTCCGAGGGTTTAGGCCAGCGAGGGCATGGAAAACATCATTACGACGGATTTTAATAGGTAGCATGAAGTAGTCAGAGAGGGGAAGGAGAAGGAGGAACAAGCCCGGAATCTTCCAAGGTAGGGCTATTAGCAAAGGTTTGAGCGAACAGATCAGCTTTAGAGATATATGAGATGGCATTGCTGCCATCTGGTTGAACTAAAGTAGGGAAAGATGAAGAAGTAAAGTTGTTGGAGATGTTTTTGGCTAGATGCCAAAAGTCTCGAGGTGAGGTACATCTGGAAAGATTTTGACACCTCCTATGAATAAAGGAGTTTTTGACAAGTTGAAAAACAGACTTGGCATGATTTCGGACAGAAATATACAGTGCGTGAGACTCAGGTGATGGAAGGCTCAAGTACCTTTTGTGGGCCACCTCTCTATCATGGATAGCACGACAGCAAGCTGTGTTAAACCAGGGTTTGGAAGATTTAGATCGAGAAAAAAGAATGAGGAATGTACGCCTCCATGCCAGACACTATCACCTCTGTTATGCGTTCAGCACACAGAGGCGGGTCTCTGTCACGGAAGCAGTAATCATTCCAAGGAAAATAAGCATAATACCTCCTCAGGTCTCCTCAACTAGCAGAGGCAAAACTCCAAAAGCGCCTCCACTTTGGAGGGTCCTGAGGAGGGATTGGAGAGATAGGACAAGATACAGACATGAGATTGTGATCGAAGGACCCCAACGGAGAAGAAAGGGTGACAGCATTAACAAGATTACAGGTTAGGAACAGATCAAGAATGTTGATCGTATCTCCAAGGCGGTTAGGAATACGAGTAGAGTGTTGCACCAGTTGCTCTAGGTCATGCAGGATAGCAAAGTTATAGGCAAGTTCACCAGGATGGTCAGTGAAGGGAGAGGAAAGCCAAAACTGATTGAAGTCTTAAGAATGGAGATCTCAGCACAAGGAAAGATAGTCAGAATGTGTTCCACTTTAGAATTTAGGTAGTCAAAGAATTTTCTATAGTCAAATGAGTTAGGTGAGAGATATACAGAACATAAAAATCTAGTTAGAGAGTGACTCTGAAGTCGAAGCCAGATGGTAAAAAACTCACAAGATTTCAGAGCGTGGGCACGAGAGCAAGTTAAGTCATTGTGGACATAGACGCAACATCCAGCTTTGGAACGAAAATGGGGATAGAAATAGTAGGAGGGAACAAAAAAGGGGCTACTGTCACTTGCCCCAGATACCTTTGTTTCAGTAAGGAAAATAAGATAAGGTTTAGTGGAGGGGAGGTGGTGTTCTACAGATTGAAAATTAGATCGAAGACTGTGAATGTTGCATAAGTTGATAGAAAAAAAATGTGAGGGGGTGTCAAGAAACTTAGGGTCGATGCCAGAAAAGCATTCCGACCTGGGGACATAATTTTATGGTCCCCTCACCAGAAGGGGACTCCGAGGCTAGTGTAGGAGTCGCCATATTTAGTTAATAATTTGAATGAAGGATGTGTGTAACTAGGTGCATGTAGTTTGGTGTGGAGGAAGAGGATGTCTTTAGTGGGCAGGCTGTGACTACCCTCTTGTGTTATGAGACACAATGGGAAACGTTCAGTGAGGGCACAACTGGTCTTGATTATAAGCTCACAGCACCCCCTGATCCAGTGCTTTAGACCTCCCTAGGAGAAATTATCGTTTCGGCAGGTGTCTACTGCCTTCTTATAAAACGTTGGCCACACTGTCGGCGTAAGCATCTACATTGTTATTAGGGTTCTGTTGTGCAGCTTGAAACAGTAAATTGACAAGCTTTGTTGTGTCCACTTTGCTAATTTCCATCTGCTTCTTACAATAATTCATATATCGTACTCGTTGACCGTAAAATGGGCCACTAACTCCTAAAAAAAATAGTTCTTTCTAAGACATTAAAAAAAATCTATCAGAGGGCGACATAGACAACATTAGTGGAGCATGACCAGATGGGAGATTATCATCTCGCAACACTTGGAATTCGTTTAGTGACTGAGTAACTCATGTTCGATACGCAGCGTGGACATAATTTCTGCGTTTTCGTTTGCCGTGTTAACATCGTCAATGATCATTGGAAACGAAAACCTTGTTTTGCTTGGAATTTTGATCTCTTGGAGAATGTTTCGAGCAGCTTAGCCAAAACGAGTATTCATGTCTCCTATAATCACGTGTGGCGTATCATAAAATGGGTTGCCCACTTTGTTACGAATGGCAGCGAATCAATCGTAACAGTAGTACTGAGAGTCACTAGGAGGTATGTAAACAAAACCGAACTCTACCTCAGGGACGTTTCGGAACATAATTCACACCTGGTCTGGTGCACTAGCATCTACAATTTTGATATTCCAAGTAGTTTTTCACTAGCAACACTGTTCCATCCCTTTGTGCCGAACCGGTGTTTCTGCTGCGATACGATCTGTATCCTGGAAAATTCACGGGTAACTCTGTTTTAACCTCATACAGACCGATAATGTCAAATTTCAAAAGTAGATTTTGGACATAACACTTCTCAACCTTTGTCTTTACACCGTTGACATTCCAAGATAATATTTTCAGGTCTGCAGTCACATGTGTGCATGAATCCACTACTACTCGATCTTTATATAATTTTCGTTCTCTCGTTCCAAGCCTGATAATGCACGCAACATTTTCCGGCTTTTCTTTTTGATTTTTTCTTCACGCAGTTTTCCCCACTTCGAACACTGGGATGAACGTCTTTTTTGACGAAGATATGTTTGTACGTATCAGCACTGGACTTCAACTTTTTGGCATTTTCCGGGACGGTGTCACGACACAATTTTGATGGGAATGTAATTAGAATTTGACGTTTCCTGCGTTTTTTTTTTTTTTACTTGCATCCTCTTTTCCGAGCCTGTGGAGTGACATTTCGTTTCTTGGCAGTCCGATCACCTTCGACACCTTGTTTACCTTCTCATCATCCTTTGTTGCTCCATTGAGACTCTCCTGCCCCGCCGGGATTCCCGAGACTACGACGTTGCATTCACGTTCATTTCTATCCTGAGCTTCAAGGAACTGTTGCTGACTTCTAATGATTGCTGCTTGGGAGTCCACTTGAGATTGCAGGTCGATCAGCCTTTTGTTCGTTTCACTGTCTTGTGAGGTGAGGGATTTCTTTAAATCAGCGAATTCCCTCACCAGTAAATCCAGCTTTGCAGTAACAGCTTGAAGATTTCCGTCACCAGGAGTAGCTGGAACCAAAGTGGCATCTATTAATTATTTTGTATTTTCCCTTGCCAGCTGATTGCCTTGCAGCTGCCGTAGATCTGCCAAAGACTTGGCCATTTTGAAGGCTGAGATTTCAATGTCACCTGGCTCCCGGAAGGTCAAACAGACAAGGCTAGGCACCGGTAGAATGCAGGTACGGAGGAGCAGAGGAGCGCACGTCCTTCTCTCACGACTGCCTCACAAACACACACACACACACACACACACACAAACACAAACTTACTCACACACACACACACACACACACACACACACACACACACATGCACGCACGCATACACACGGACTGCCGACCCGAACAGACGTGCTGATCCTGTGGTCCAGACACTCTACACTGGACAGAGAAACTTTCAAAAGATTACTTGACTCCCAAGAGCGCACACAACGCTCTGTGATGGACCTTGTGGTTAAAACCTTCCAAGAAAGAACAAAAATATTTGGAGAAACCATACAAGAACTAATGAAGAGCCAGGATTACGCCCACGCAGAAATCGCGGACCTGAAACGCTATGTACATAAAAGTGATTCAGAATTTGGACCCTGAAAAGCAAGTGATAATTAAACGCTTCAGTCAAGTGTAGCGGAACTGCAACAAAAAGTAAATTATCAAGAAGATTACAACAGGAGAAATAATTTAAGGACCACTGGTCTACGGAAAAAAAAAAAAAAAAAAAAAAAAAAAAAAAACAGTGAGACATGGGAACAGACTCTTACTAGTGTCACCAATCTCTTAGAAGAAAAACTTCACTTGCCAAATGTGTTTCTGGAACGAGCTCATAGGGTAGGACCGGTGACGGCTTCCCACCCTCGAACCATTGTTGCTCGATTTGAAAAATATAGCCAACGTGATGCAGCTCTGAGAAATGCCAGGAAACTAAAGGGCACTGGTATTTATTTGAATGAGAATATGTGCTTTGCCTCTCTGGAAATTAAGAAAAGGAAGATTCAACTCATGAAGAAAGCCAGAGAGGAAGGCAAAATTGCATTCTTCTGGCATACAAAATGAATAATAAAGGAGAGATCGGTACTCCAAATGCCATCCACCGACCACGAAGGTACAACTATGAGAGATTCAGAAGCTTGGGATAGATACTACGAACGTCGAATCAACTCCCAGTGGTTCATCTCCTAGCGGTCCTTGCTCCAAGCACGACTGACCACCTCGAACCGAAACAACGAGGTCTGCTGATGACGCTGCCGCTACAAGGCAAGGAGCTGTCAGTGCAGATCTTGCTCGTGCACTGACTACGACAATAATTCTCCGAGGAGACGACCAAGGCGCCAAACCAAACAGAAGTAATTACAGAACTCATAAGTAGATAAGTAGTCACTAATCATATCTATATATAGGATTAAAATTCACCAATTCGCTACTTTTCCTGATACTATTGTTACTATAGCATACGCTGTTATTATTTTTCTTATTATTGGCATTTCTTCCATTGTACATAACAAATACCATCAAAATTTCTTTGGGTACTGATTTCATCACGCTAACCTTACTCACCATTTGGTATATCATAATATTTATTTACTCTGAGTAAATGAATACGTATGTTTACCATCGCTACCACAACTACTGCTATCACTACTTAACGTACTTCCATTGACCGTCTGCACTGTTGCTGCTAATACTACTTCTACTACTACCAGCACTGAAACTGATATTACTATTCCTAACATTGCGGTTTGATCTCCTTACTACTGCTTCTACTTTATTATTATTATTATCATTATTATTATTATTATTATTATTATTATTATTATTATTATTATTATTATCATCATTATTATTATTATTATTACTATTGTCGTTGTTGTTGTTGTTGTTGTTATTATTATTATTATCATTATTACTATCATTATTACTATAATTATTTTTATTATTATTTTGTGTACTGTTGCGTATCTTATTTCTGCTACTATTACCACTATACCTTGCTACATACACTATAAGTATATTGGGACATTGATACCCCTATTACTAGTCCTATTTTCACCAGGAATAACACCACCCGTTATTCACCTCCAAATACTATTAATAACGCTATTCCTTAATCTATTAACATCGTAACAACAACAACAACAACAACAACAACAACTACTACTACTACTACTACTACTACTACTACTACTACTACTACTACTACTACTACTTGTCATATAGAATCTATGAATGAGCTGCCTTTTTGTACATTAACTGACGAAGAAGTGAAAAGTCACGTTACAACAAATAGAATCCACTATAATAAACTCTCTGACGTTGTCAACCTTAGCTTCGATCCATTTAGTATTGACGACGATAAATATAATTATTCAATCGATCCAACTGCCTTTCATGTACAAACAAGAGAATTTAACTTACCGTCTTGTGATTACATTTATCTAGATTATGTGTACATGCATTTTAATGCTAACACAATCACCTTATTCTCCATGAGAGTATTGCTGTGAACTTTCAAAACGTGTTGAACTTACGCTTTTCACAACCCTCTGTTAATTAATGTGTATGTACTTGCCTTTACGGAAACTCGACTGGATCCCGAGCTTTCTTCGGTGTATCAGCTCCAAGGATTCAATCAATTTATAGATTGCCGAAACAGATATGGTAGTGGAGCTGCTTTATATGTAAATTATGAATTTGAGAATTCTGTAGTATTTAATATTTGTTTCATGCAGACCTATGTAGAATGCATCTGTATAAGTACCTTTACAGCAGGGAAGTTGCATTTATTTGTATGTATATAGACCTCCATGTGGAAATTTTAAACATTTTTTAAGTAAATTAACTGATATTCACACATGTGTATCATCACTCAAATTCTCCAATGATTGTTTTATGGGAGACTGGAATATAGACCTTTTAAAACACGACGAAAGCTCAAATATTCGTGATTTAGTTTCCTTAATGTATTCATTTTCATTTCTTCCAAGTAACACCACACCAACCAGAGTTACAGAATCTACTGCCACTTTAATTGATCACATTTAGACATACAAAATTGAATCTCTTACTTCCAGTAGAACTCTGCACACAGATAAACCAGATCACTTTCCTGTCATTGTTCAATTCAATTTTAATGGGATCGTCAGGTCAACAAGTCCTATACAAAATTACATTAATTAAGACCAGACAATTTTCAAATAGGGCTATGGAAAACTTTAATGATGACATTTTAGAAGAAAATTGGTCTGCTGTAATGGATTCTTGCTATCCTAATGAAAGTTGTTGCACTTTATATATATATATATATATATATATATATATATATATATATATATATATATATATATATATATATATATATATATATATATATTTTTTTTTTTTAACAAGCTATTTCAACGAAATTTTCCACGGAAAAACATTCTTCTAGATAAAAAAAAAAAAAAAAAAAAAAAAACACGATAAAAGCCCTTATAATATAACACCTGCATTGAGGAAAAGTATCATCGAGAGAAACAGGCTAGAAAGATTATGAAAAAAAAAAAAAAGGCATATAACTTATAAAGAAACTGATTCGTAAATATAGAAACAAATTAACATCCATATTAAGAGATGCCAAAAATAAATTATATCAAAATATTCTAAAAAATAATCAAGGTAATCATAAAAACATTAAAAGTCCATGAGCACTATCATCGGTAATTCCAAAAAATCATACAAACAAAAACTCAATTTAACTTAAGCCATCAAACTCTAGCATTTATGAAATGTTTAATAGTCATTTTCTAAGATGTGGTTGTAACTCGAATTTAGATGAGAATTCCTTTGTCCAATATCTTCACAACTCACCAGACTACTCATTTTACCTATCCCCAGTTAACTGTGATGAAGTTCATCAACACCAGAAACTGTTAAAACCCTCTGCTTCAGGTTATGATGATAACCCATCTAAAGTACTCATGCAGGTTTCTGCATTGATCGTTCCACCATTGTAATATGATTATAGTTCATAATATTGTTTCCATATTGTTCATGTTGTAATAAGGTGTATTAAATAGTTTCGAAATAATTCAGTTTGGTTCATGAGGCTTTCCATAGCCTTAACGTTCGAAATAACTTGGGGCAATATTTTCATCACAATTTCGTAGTTAATTAACCTGTTTATATGTATTCATGTACTTGTTCAATAAATATATATTATGGTTAATGTTATTGTCTAAATGATATATTTATTATGTGGAGAGTTAAACCTTTGGTTTGTATATTGTTGGGAGCTTTAAAGGAGTCGAATTGTGGTACGGGAAGTGGGCTTTACTAAACGACAGGTGAAGTTTAGGAACACAGTATCAATTATCAGGGCCAGAGACACGGACGGTGTGGTGTTCGTTGTGGAGTCTGTGTACAGTGGGCATCGGCAATGTTGTAAGTATAAGGATATTATTATATGTACAGTCAGTGGTTGAGTAACTGGTATTTCTATTGAGACTGAACTTTTATATTATGTAATGTGATATTCTTGTGTATTTTTTGAACTGAATAGTAAACGTAATAATAACTTGTTATTGAACAATTATATTAAGTAATATGATACTCTTGTGTATTGTTAATTTTCTATCAGGTTGTTGGGTTATTTATATATGATGTAAAGTTTGTGGATCAATTTAAAGTTACTGGTGTGTGTGTGTGTGTGTGTGTGTGTGTGTCTGTGTGTGTGTGTGTGTGTGTGTGCGTGTAGTAGTGGCAATGATGTTCGTTATATTAAGGGCATTTGATTATTTGTCATTGTTTCATACATTTGAGTGTTTGTGCGTGTGTGTGATGTGTGTACTATTACGACCCCATGTTAAACCCTGACAAGGTTCCCAACTCAACTGGGGAACCTGTCAATAAGTGAGATCAATGAATAATAAGGCCACGTTACAACAGGTTTAACGCTTTGGGTTAACTCAGGGGTGTAACTGGAAAATAAAATAAAAAAATAATAAAATTAATAAAATTAACCTAAGTTCTAGGGGATGGAGACTTGAGAAAAGAGTCTCATATATTCACAAGATTTATTCACAAATAATTAAGATTAGAAGTTAAGTTTAACCAGGATAAAAAATAAGTCAGGTCCGTTACTGTTAAGGGAATTATAATCACTTCCAGTAAAATTAAAATAACACAAAGATTAAATATTTCACCTCAAAAATAGGAATAATTCAGGAACCAAGAGACACCAAAATAACTGAGAAAGATCCACACACGCTGGTGATCACATACACACCAGTTCAAAAACCGAATAAATCCCGCATTACACAGAGAAAATAATCAGCAGAACAAACCATAATAACGTTCACAAGAAAATAGCACCACAACTTGTTAACACCCGTAGATGAATCACCATAATAAGAAATGAACCCAACACAATGCAATAATGATGCTAAGATAAAGGAAACCGGGCGTGCACCTACAAAATGGCGTACCTGAGGGGATTACACGACTCACGAAAAAACACCCGTCACCACTCTCGCCAAAATACCACAATAAATCAAGGACAAACCCTTACACCAAATAACCCGTAAAACATCTCAACACATTGGCAATAATTGTGCCTAAAAGACAGAATCCTAGCACCAAAAATAAGAACAATAGAAAAATACTCAGCCCGGTACAAAGAGAGACACCACTGCGTCTGGTCCCGTCGCCCCTCGCCCGCCCGCTCTGGTCTGTCCCTGTCCTGACCGGTTTTCGTCCGTCGCGCTTCTCTCTCCCTCCTCGTCGGAGGAACACCATTACGTCACACATCGCCTCTTCCACCTCACGGTCTTAATTACTACTCAGTAACACGAACGGAAATTACACTATTATTCTAGCAATACATTTAGACAATTATAATATAGACACATGCATCACAAATAAATTCATATATGGCACTACATACTTAGCTTCCCTCGGGGGAGCGGCGCGGCGCGTACTCGTCCTTCATAGAACAGCGTTGTTTGTCACATAAATTCCGCTGACCTGACAAAACGTGACCCGGCTAGTCACCAACGAACCTTCTAGACGCTACGCAGTTATATGAATATTACAATATATTCACGAATAACGAGATTACATACAATAGATACATACATATAGTAAATAATAGTATAAGGTATAATATATTGTTACGTTCACCCTCCCTGTTTCTTCTTCTTCACACCCTCTCTCTGCCCTCAGCAGCACGTCTCAGGCCACAGGGTTCATACAGGCCTCCCAGGTGCACAAGCAGGGCAACAGGGCATAGGGGGTTGCGTAACTTCCACACGGTTCGGATGGGCAAGTGTAGCGATGTGTACCTATAGCAGCTCAAAATGGGGGACAAAGCAAACACACAGAGTTCACTTTGGCTAGTTTACTCAGCAAGCACTACAGGTGACACGGGGGACCGTGACACGACTCACACAATGACAAAGGCGCGCTCAGCAAGACGACACAGCAAGGCGGCAGCTCGGGCCTCCTCACACCTCACACCTCATTCACGGCCTCCCAGCAGGCTTCCACGATGTCAACTAGGCACACACAGTCCAGGCGCACACACTGCCAACGCACAGGTACTATTACATGGCAGTCAGAATATATCTGTCCAGGAACAAGGGGAAGCGAGGCAGCTCTTCCCTCTGTCCTCCTCACTGGGCCCCAACTCTCTTCTCTCTGCTCTCTCCCCTCACTGCCTGTCGCCGGGCGGCGGCAGAAACTATTTGCTGAATCGTCAAAAGCCCCCTTCTCCCTTGTGTCGCTCCTCCGGCCTCTCTCTCTCCTTCCCGTCCCAGACCCGTTGCTTCTTTTTCTACTCTCACGCCCACCACGCACATACATACACACATACCCACGGCCACGGCCACCCCCCCCATACATGGGTTCGTAACAATATATATATATATATAATATAGTATATATATATAATATATATATATAGATATAATATATATATATATATATATATATATATATATATATAAAGAATGGGCTGTCCTGGGAACATTTTATATAGTTACTTAGAAACAAACATTGCTCACAGGACACCAATAATAATATTTAACGTCAATACCTGACGGTCGTAACAGTACACGTGTGTGTAGTTGTGGCGGTGATGTTAGTTATATTAAGTACATTTGATTAACTGATTGATGTAACCACAAGGTATATATTGGGAATTTGTATTTACAATTACCATGGTTCTCAGGTTGGAACGTCTTCAATAAATGGAGGTTGCTACATATTGTTTCCCTGTACCACGGATGACACTACATTCCAACAACACGATGTCTAAAACGGAGGATATACAGCGTCTACGGCGTCTAAGAGGGACAACACGTGGGAAGCTTACCAGGAAATGCAACCTTCTCATGGAGCAAGTACACAAAGGTAGCCCGTATAGTATAATCTCAACTTATTATGACCAGGTAAAGGACTCTTTTAGTGAATTGGAAAGAAGGCATGAGTCGCTGGTGGAAGCCTTGTGTGGGAGTTAGCATAACGAGGGAGATTTGGATAAGTTTCTTAAGGAAGAGGAACAGTATATAATCCAAGCTGAGTCGCAAAAGACTAGTGTATAATTATGAGAAATTGGTGAAATTATGTAATAGAAAAGGAGGAAGCTTTAGCTAGCAACACAGCCAAAGTCAAGGTAAAGCCTATAGAACCACCTAAATTTGGAGGTGACATACGCCAATACCAGACATTTCGTAGCAAAGATGAGAAAACAATGACTGCTAATTATGGGAAAAATGCCTTTGCTCTGAAACAATGTTTGTCAGATGATGCCCTGAGTGTAGTTCATGGTGTGGAAGACGACTATGAGGAGATGTTTCGTCGTCTGGACCAGAAATATGCTGACCCTGTTAGACTAACAGACACTGTTATTAATCAATTAAGATAATTGAAGCCTATTCCTGAAGGAAATACCAACAAATTTGTAGAAACTGTAGAGGTAATAGAGAAGTGCTTCACAGATATGAAAAGAAATAAGTTAGAGTAGCAAATGTCAACTGTGATAGTAATAAGTATAATGAGAAAATTCTTCCATCTCAACAAAAGAAAGAATGTGCCAAAATATACCAAAATCTAGCGGTCAAGGCGAATACCTTTCCTGAATTATTAAAATATCTAAAAGAATAAAAGGGTATCATTGATTACATGGATAAGGATATTCGTAACAAATCATACAGTACCAAGTCTTCTTGCCATAATGTGGAAATTAAAGAAGATACCTTAATCATGAGAACATTGGAAAAATTACAAAGCCAACAAGCAGAGCATCAAGCTAACATGCAGAGTATGTTTCAGCAGTTTACTCAGGCCTTGTTGGGTGTAGGTTCACAGGCAGGACCTCCTCGACAAAAATACAATAATGCTAACTTTTGTTGGTATCACAACTCAGATTCTCACACTATCAGTAAATGTACCACATTTCATAACTTGGAAGCTACAGCAAAAATGGAGATCTTGAGGAAAAACTACATCTGTTTTCACTGTGTAGGGATGGGACACGGTTCTAAGGATTGCTTTGAGAAGCGTACTTGTTATATGAAATTTAAAAAAAATGGTAATGTTTGTGGTAAACCACTCCACCCTAAACTTCACTATCTACTTTATCAAAATAATTCAAATGAAGTGAACTTACACACCAACAAATCTGATACTTCTACATTGTTGATGATTGGTCAAGTTAACTGTAAAGATGAGCCTGCTTCTGGCAGTTCGAGTACTTTGGTTACGCACCAAAAGGCAAGGGACTTGGGCTTGTGTACCATATAACATAACTATGACAACTGTAGGAAATGTAAGTGACACTGTATTAACTAAATTATATAAGGTTCCTCTTGTAGATGAGGCGGGTAAACAATACCTTATACAATATGTGGGAATGGATGAAATTACATCTGAAGTTAATCCAGTTCCTATGAGTCAAATACTCCCACTATTATAAGGTGTCTCCTTTACTGAAGGTCTTGCGACCTCATGGTAAAGTAGATATACTAATTGGTAGCGACAATTGTGACCTTTTCCCACAAACTGTTAAGACGGCAGGAAAACTTCAAGAGGCTCCTTTGGTTATTGTGTCAGAGGATCTCATCCAGAACTAAAAGCTGAATGCACAGGACACTACGTAGCTCAAGTAAATCACATACCCTTAACATCTAACACATATGAGATTAAGGGAGAGGTTTGTAATACTATTAAAGAAAACTTAGACAACCTGTTTACTATGGACCACTTGGGTACAAATTGTAGACCTAAATGTACCAGTTGTAGCAACTGCATAGACTGCAACAAAGAAACAAACATGACTGTAAAGGAAGAAGAAATGAAATTAATTATCAGTGGTCTTGAGTATAGAGAGAGAGAAAAGACATGGATTGCTCATTACCCTTGGATTAAAGACCCAACTCAGCTCCCTAATAATCTCGGAGTAGCCGTAATGAAACTTAAAGGTACGGAGAAGCGATTAAAGAAATTGGGAAAAAGGCAGTCGGAAGATTATAGTGAATAGATCGGTGATATGTTAAGAAGAGGTGTTGATAGAAAACTAGTTGGTGAAGAAGCAAAGCAATATAAAGGTTCTGTACACTATTTATCACACGACGAAGTGATAAAACGCACTTCAGCCTCCACTCCTATTCGCATTGTGTTTAATGCTTCTGCCTCATACAACGGTCATGTCTTAAATGATTACTGGGCGAAGGGGCCGAATGTATTGAACAACCTTTTTGGTCTCTTACTTAGATTTAGAGAAAACCCTGT
Source organism: Callinectes sapidus (assembly GCA_020233015.1). NCBI lineage: Eukaryota > Metazoa > Arthropoda > Malacostraca > Decapoda > Portunidae > Callinectes > Callinectes sapidus. The sequence continues at coordinate 18,306,450 of CM035185.1, read as the reverse complement.
TGCAATTGTTGGGGATATATCTAAGATGTTTAACAGCATTAGGTTATCTGAATTTGACAGCCATGTGCACAGGCTTCTGTGGAGGGATTTTGAGGATCGTGCCTCGGACCACTACTCCGTAACTGCTGTTCCCTTTGGTGACATTTGTAGCCCAGCTATTGCTGTACTCGCTATGAGGCAAACAGCCGAGAAGTATAAAAGGGAATTCTCTACAGCAGCTAACATAATAATACAAGACAATTATATGGATGATATCATTCATAGCATGGTTAATGCAAAAGGAGCTAGTCATATCATGGAGGAGGTTGAGTTAATTCTAAATCAGGGAAACTTGCACCTAAAAGAGTGGATTATCAGTGGTAAGACTCACATTGAGGGAACTGTAGATTTATCTGGCATGCCTGGAGAAAAGGTTCTCGGACTATTATGGAATCCACTGGAAGATGAAATTATCTTTGGGAGAGAATTTAAGTGTACACCAGAACAAACAGACAATGTATATCAACCATGTGTTAAAGATGAGAGTAACTGGCATGAATTACAAAAACAACTGACTAAAAGAAAGGCTCTTAGTTACATATCAACTATGTTTGATCCAATAGGATTAGTTTCACCGGTCACCTTACGGGGTAAACTTTTGATGAGACAAGTTATTGAATACACTGATGAGAATGGGAAGAAACTTGATTGGGATGATCCTTTTCCGGAAAGTTTAAAAGAAAATTGGTACAGATTATTTCAGGATATGCAGGAGTTAGAGACTGTTAGATTTCCTAGATGCATCCGTACTACAGAGTTGATATAACCAACCCTGGTAATGTTCAATGATGCGAGCACTCTGGCATATTCTGCTTGTGCTTATGGACGTTGGCATATTGGGGAAAATCAATATCAATCTAGACTACTTGCAGCCAAAAGCAGGATCGCGCCAATCAAAACTCAGACGAGTGCAGTCCTTACTGTTCGTCTGTGCAATACAGTAATGAATGAGACTAACATAAGATTTAAAAACGTGTATCACTTAAGAGATTCTGAGATTGCACTTTCACAAATAACTAAAGACAACATTAAGACAGGAACTTATGTTGCAAATAGAATTTCGGAAATAACGGAAAGTACCACAAGTAATGAATGGCATTGGATCTCAACTGAAGTTAATATTACTGACATTATAACCCGGTTAAATTATTCTGTTGATGTGGGCCCAACGTCAAGTTGGCAACGTGGACCTGCTTTCTTAGAATTGCCAGTTTCTCTGGGGCCGATATTCATCGATGTTCATCCTACACCTCATATGAATTATATCATCAATACAGCTGAGGTGATCAATTGGAATGATAAGAGTTTAATTAAATATGTTTGACATTGAAAACTTCAATTCCTACCACAAAGTTATAAGAGTCACTACAAGAATACTGAAGGGTCTTCATATGCGTTCATTTAAGGGTATCCATTCACTACCAACGGTGGAACAATTAAAAGATGCAGAAACACTGTGGATCAAACATGCCCAGATTCCTTTAGGGCCGTTTGTAGGGATGGAATAATATAATTATGTAGGATCACGAATTGCCATATGGATGAAAAGTAATTATAATAATGAAGCATTTATATTACTTCCTACTAAACACAAACTAACTGAGTTATGCATCAAGAATAGTCATTATAGAGATCATGCAGGTATTGAATCTACTCTATGTAAAGTTCAAGCAAAGTTTTGGATCCCTCTAGCAAGGAAACTGATAAAGTCTGTTAAATCTCGTTGCGTGACATGCAGAAGATTAGAAAGGAAAGTGATCGGACAAAGTATGGGGCCAGTACCAGAAGAAATATTAAAACCTTCTCCTCCCTTTTATTATTCTGCACTGGACTTGTTTGGCCCAATAATGATCAAGGATACAGTCAAAGGAAGATGCAAGAAAAAGGTATATGGGGTCATAATAAACTGCCTTAGCACGAGGGCATCGTATGTAGATGTAGTGGAAGAATACGATGCAGAAAGCCTCATCACAACTCTACGTAGGTTTATAGCTATTAGAGGCTTCTCTCGCTCAATGTACTCAGACCGTGGGTTTCAACTCACATTAGCAAGTAAATAGACTTATTTCTTCATTGAAGAGCAGGAAAAACTATCCCAGTTCAGTCAGGAAGGTGGTTTGGAATGGAAATTCACAAAATCTGCCGATGCTCCATGGGAAAATGGTTGCTCAGAAGCCATTGTGAAGTTAGTCAAGAAGGGCATTATGAGAGTAATAGGAGACACTATCTTAACTTTTGGTGAACTCCAATCAGTGTTGTTTGAAGTTTCAAACGGGTTAAATGAAAGACCTATAGGTATGAAAAATGGTTCCAGCTCTGTCAAAGGATCTTATCTTTGTCCAACTGATTTTAATACTAGGACGTGCAAGTATACGGGCACCAGCAGGATTATTTGCCAGTAATGTGAGCTCAATGACCCACCAAAGATTCATCAATGAGATTGTAAAATCCTTCTGGAAAAAATGGATGACTTATTACTTTCCCACATTAATCATACAACAGAAGTGGCATTGGGATAAAAGGAATCATAGGGTTGGAGATGTTGTCTTGGTGCAAGACAGTAACGCTTTAAAGAGAACTTGGAAACTTGCTGAAGTATGTAACGTATTACCTAGTTCTGATAGTAAAGTGAGAGACGTTCAGTTAAGATACAAGATACAGAGGGGAGATGGTGAATATGAGGGTCAACAGGATATTAAGATTAACAGATCTGTACATAAACTTGTGGTAATCCTACCTGTTGAGGAACAATAACTTTCTTTTGGCGGGAGAGGGTAATATGATTATAGTTCATATTATTGTTTCCATATTGTTCATGTTGTAATAAGGTATATTAAATAGTTTCGAAATAATTCAGTTTAGTTCATGAAGCTTTTCATAGCCTTAACGTTCGAAATAACATGGGGCAATATTTTCACCACAACTTCGTAGTTAATAACCTGTCACATAGGACTAGAACTCTTCTGAGAAGAGACAAGGAGAGGTACGTCAGGGGTCTCGCTGAGGATGTCGAGTGTCATTTAAATGCTAATGACCTCAGACCTGCCTATCGAGCTCTGAAGAAACTCCGCTCCAAGTCTACTTCTCAGTGAGTGCTATCCGAACAGCAGATGGTTGCCTCGTATCGGACGCAGATGGGCAGATGGTTCGTTGGGCTGAGTACTTTGAGCAGCTGTTCACGGTGGATCCTCCAAGCGGACAGCTCCGGACTGCAGGGTTGCAGACGCTGGATGCTGATCCACCCATTGACGAAACTGCACCCTCCATTGGCGATGTCAAGGAGGCTGGGGCAAAGTTGAGGGGTGGAAAGGCAGCTGGCATCTGCAACATCAGTGCGGAGCTGCTCAAAGCAGGGGGTGAAGCCATGATCCGTGGGTTGCATGCTGTCTTGACTGCTGTATGGCATTCAGGTACTATTCCCCCTGACTGGAAGAAGGGGTTGGTCGTCCCTATCTGGAAGGGGAAAGGGGACCGTCAAAACTGCAGCAACTACCGTGGAATAACGCTGCTCAGCGTACCAGGCAAGGTGCTTGCCCATTTGCTGCTGACACGGATCCGCACTCACCTGCTGAAGTATCAGAGACCTGAACAGTCAGGGTTCACGCCCGGTAAGTCAAAAACTGACCGTATCCTAGCGCTTCGCGTACTGGTGGAGCGCCGACGTGAGTTTCGACAGGGAATGCTTGCAGCCTATGTCGATCTCAAGAAGGCGTTTGACTCAGTGCATCGAGAGACACTCTGGGATCTTCTGCGTCTCCGTGGGATTCCTGCAAGGATTATTGGTCTATTAACTGGCCTGTACTCCGGGACGGTAAGTGCTGTGAAGTGTGGAGGAGGCGTGTCCAGCTTCTTCCCTGTGAATACAGGTGTGAGGCAGGGCTGTGTGCTTGCTCCATCGCTTTTCAACACGTGCATGGATTGGGTACTAGGCAGAGTTGTGGAACAAAGTCATTGTGGAGCATCTGTCGGCAACACCAAGATTACAGATCTTGTTTTTGCTGATGATGCAGCAATCTTCGCTGTGTCACTGGAGGTTCTGGTAATGGCTCTAGAGGCACTGGACGAGGAGGTGAAGCCCTTTGGACTTAAGGTTTCCTGGGCCAAGACCAAGGTCCAGGTATTTGGAGGCGTGCTGGATAAAACAGTACAGTCTGTCCATGCGTGTGGCGAGGACATTGAGATCTTGAAAAGTTTCACATACCTTGGTAGTGTAGTACATAACGATGGTGGGTCGAGCCAAGAAGTCACACGGCGGATTGGCCTGGCCCACGGCGTTATGGATTCGCTCAACACGAGTATTTGGCGTTGTCGATACCTGTGCAGACGGACAAAGATTCGGATCTTCAAGTCGCTGGTGATCCCTGTCTTACTCTATGGATGTGAGACATGGACGCTGAACACCGACCTGAAGAGGCGAATTGATGTCTTTGGTACTAGATGCCTTCGCAGGATCATGGGATACCTCTGGTATGACTTTGTGTCAAATCAGCGATTGTTCCACGAGACCGATTCGAGGCCTATTACTAGCATAGTCCGTCAGCGCCAACTGCGGCTATATGGGCATGTAGCGCGATACCCGGAAGCCGACCCTGCTTGTCGGGTTGTTTCCGTAAGGGACAACCCAACCTGGAGGAGGCCTAGGGGACTCCCACAGAACTCTTGGCTGCGGGACGTCGATGCCTCCTGCTGGGAGTTACTCGGTATAGGAAGGGAGCCTGCATGGAGACTCGCGAGGCGTGACCGCCAGGAGTGGCGCCGTAGGGTAGGCGAGGCAACGCGCCCCCCGGCGTATGCCCCCCATGATTGATTGATTGATTGATATATGTATTCATGTACTTGTTCTATAAATATATATTATGGTTAATTTTATTACCTATATGATACATTTATCATGTGGAGAGTTAAGCCTTTCGTTTGTATATTGTTGGGAGCTTTAAAGGAGTCGAATTGTTATTCGGGAAGTGAGCTTTACTAAACGCCAGCTGAAGTTTAGGAACACATTATCAATTATCAGGGCCAGAGACACGGACGTGTTCGTTGTGGAGTCTGTGTACAGTGGGCATCGGCAATGTTGTAAGTATAAGGATATTATTATGTGTACAGTCAGTGGTTGATTAATTAGTATTTATATTGAGACTGAACTTTTAGATTATGTAATGTGATATTTTTGTGATATTCTTGTGTATTGTTTGAAGTGATCAGGTTGTTGGGTTATTTATATATGATGTAAAGTTTGTGGATTAATTTAAAGTTACTGGTGTGCGTGTGTGTGTGTGTGTGTGTGTATGTGTGTGTGTGTGTGTGTGTGTGTGTGTGTGTGTGTGTGTGTGTAGTAGTAGTAGTAGCGGTGATGTTCGTTATATTAAGGGTGATGTTAGTTATATTAAGTACATTTGATTAACTGGTTGATGTAACCACAAAGTATATATTGGGAATTTGTATTTACGATTACCATGGTTCTCAGGTTGGAACGTCTTCAATAAATGGAGGTTGCTACATATTGTTTCCCTGTACCACGGATGACCTGACACTACAACCATTAGTACACATTATAAACTTAACTTTTCGAAATGGTATATTCCCAGAAAAAAAAAAAAATAGTTAGCAAAAGTTATTCCGATTTATAAATCAGGAGACAAGACCAACATAAATAACTACCGGCCCATCTCGTTGTTACCGATCCTGAGTAAAAATTTTTAAAGGTCTATTTCTAATCGACTTGAGAAATTTCTGGAGAATAATAATATTTTTACTGATAACCAACACGGATTCCACTGAGTCTGCCATTTTACAATTTGCATGTAATGTCTACAAATGTTTAGAACAAAAACTATATACAGTAAGAGTATTTTTGGACTTGTCAAAAGCGTTCCATTCATTAGATCACAAAATATTATTGGCAAAACTAGAAAATATAGGCTTTAGAGGAGTGCCATTCAAGCTTATCGCCAGTTATTTACATATCAATCAATCAATTATGGGGGGCATACGCCGGGGGGGGGGGGGGGGGGGGGCGTTGCCTCGTCTACCCTACGGCACCACCCCTGGCGGTGACGCCTTGCGAGTCTCCATGCAGGCTCCCTTCCCATACCGAGTAACTCCCAGCAGGAGGCATCGACTTGCCGCAGCCAAGAGTTCTGCAGGCGTCCACTTGGCCTCCTCCAAGTCGGGTTGTCCCTTACGGAAAAAACCCGACAAGCAGGATGCTTGCCGCACACCACATGCCAGAACGCTTGCGCGCCACATGCCCATATAGCCGCAGTTGGTGCGGACGGACTATGCTCGTGAAAGATCTCGAATCGGTCTCACGGAACAATCGCTTATTTGATATAGTCATACTAGCGGTATTCCATGATCCTGTGTAGGCATCTAATACCAAAGACATCACTTCGCCTCTTCAGGTCGGTTTTCAGTGTCCATGTTTCACAACCATAGTGGAAGACGGGGATCCCCAGCGACATGAAGATCTGAATCTTTGTCCGTCTGTATAGGTATTGACAATACCAAATACTCGTGTTGAGCAAATCCATAAGGCCATGGGTTAGGCCAATCCGCCGTGTGACTTCTTGGCTCGACCCATCATCGTTATGCACTACACTATCAAGTTATGTGATGTTTTTCAAGATCTCAATGTCCTCGCCACACGCATGGACATACTGTAATGTTTCATCCAGTACGCCTCCAAACACCCGAACCTTGGTCTTGGCCCAAGAAACCTTGAGTCCCAAGGGCTTCACCTCCTCGTGCAGTGCCTCTAGGGCCATTACCTGAACCTCCAGTGACTCAGCGAAGATTTCTGCATCATCAGCAAAAACAAGATCTGTAATCTCGGTGTTGCCGACAGATGCTCCACAATGACTTTGCTCCACAACTCTGCCTAGTACCCAATCCATGCATATGCTGAAAAGTGATGGAGCAAGCACTCAGCACTGCCTCACACCTGTATTCACTGGGAAGAATCTGGACACGCCTCCTCCACACTTCACAGCACTTACAGTCCCGGAGTATAGGCCAGTTAATAGACCAATAATCCTTGCAGGAATCCCATGTAGACGCAGAATATCCCAGAGTGTCTCTCGATGCACTGAGTCAAACGCCTTTCTGAGATCGACATAGGCTGCAAGCATTCCCTGTCGAAACTCACGTCGGCGCTCCACCAGTACGCGAACCGCTAGGATACGGTCAGTTGTTGACTTACCGGGCATGAACCCTGACTGTTCAGGTCTCTGATGCTTCAGCAGGTGAGTGCGGATCCGTGTCAGCAGCAAATGGGCAAACACCTTGCCTGGTACGCTGAGCAGCGTTATTACACGGTAGTTGCTGCAGTCTTGATGGTCCCCTATCCCCTTCCAGATAGGGATGACCAACCCCTTCTTCCAGTCAGGTGGAATGGTACCTGAATGCCATACAGCAGTCAAGACAGCATGCAACCCACGGATCATGGCTTCACCTCCAGCTTTGAGCAGCTCCGCACTGATGTTGCAGATGCCAGCTGCTTTTCCACCCCTCAACTCTGCCACATCCTCTTTGACATCGCCACTGGAAGGTGAAGTTTCGTCATTGGGTGGATCAGCATCCAGCGTCTGCAACCCTGCAGTCTGGAGCTGTCCGCCTGTGGCAGTGGTTCTCAAACTGGGTGTCGCGGCACCCTGGGGTGCCACGGACAGCGCCTAGGGGTGCCACAAGATTGCCATGAATTTTGTCTTGGCTAGATCGTTTCAAGGTACATTTGTAAAACAGTTTGTAGCAGTCTGCCTATAATTAACTGTCGGTG
>CM035185.1:18235560-18296037 GCA_020233015.1 Callinectes sapidus | reverse complement strand
TAGTAGTAGTAGTAGTAGGTAGTAGTAGTAGTAGTAGTAGTAGTAGTAGTAGTAGTAGTAGTAGTAGTAGTAGTAGTAGTAGTAGTAGTAGTAGTAGTAGTAGTAGTAGTAGTAGTAGTAGTAGTAGTAGTAGTAGTAGTAGTAGTAGTAGTAGTAGTAGTAGTAGTAGTAGTAGTTGTTGTAGTAGTAGTAACAGTAGCAGTAGTAGGGGTGGTGGTAGTAGTAGTAGTAGTAGTAGTAGTAGTAGTAGTAGTAGTAAAAGCATTAATAATGAATGATACAATTGTCATCGGTTTTTTTACTGTATGCGTTCATTAACCTGACAACATAAAGGGAACTCCATATTGTCTCAGGCAGGTAAAACAAAGGCCGGTGTGAGTGTGCCTTATCTTTCTCCACATTTGCATATCAGTCGTGTGTATTTGCATTTTATAATTGAAGTTCTGTGTCCAGTTGAAGATATTACTAATGGGTAAAAGGTTATTTGCAGTTTAGGCTTTTTTGTACTGGTCCTATCCTTTTCTTTCTTGTGGTTTTAATTGCGCTTTTATTCTGTTTGAATTAGTACTGTGAGCAATCATTTTACAAAAGAGACACATATAATGACTGCACATGGTACATGGAAATCGACACATTTAATAATTGTGGAAAATAGGATGTTACATGAAATCTCATAATCATCACATAATTGTACATGAAAACAAAGAATAAACATTTTTGTAACAATATTCTATCTAACCTGACTCGAATAAAACCAGGATATATAGAAAAAAATGTCTTTAAATCTAGGAGCAGTATAGAGGTGCGAACACACCAACCAAAAAAAGGAAGAAAATAAATAAATAGATACAGATAAGTAGATGATAACAATGGGAAATCAAAAGCCATCTAAAACAATAAGTGACATGAGACAACAGTAAAAAAAAAAAAAATCAAAAGTAATCAGAATCCAACAATACTAGTGGAAAAAAAAGTGAACAGAGAGAGAGAGAGAGAGAGAGAGAGAGAGAGAGAGAGAGAGAGAGAGAGAGAGAGAGAGAGAGAGAGATGTGGGTAAACATGTCATTGGAATTCTGGAATCTGCCACATTTAGAACAAACGTCATAGATAGGATAAGATTGGGCGCAACAGTGGGATTTCCTTGGTGTGTGGTGCCTTACCACGAAGAGGACTCGGTGCTGAATGGCTGTCCAGGGGTAATGCAGTGATTTGCAGGCTTGCAAATTTATATAAGGACATTCATAGATAACTGGGACCTCTTCTATGGCAGAGACATCTTGTATGCCAAGGATGGATTGAATTTATCCCGCCATAGTGTTCGAGTCATTACTGGAACTGTTTTCGTTAGTCAGGAGATCGTTAAGGCTTGTAGGAAAGACAGGGAAGATAGAATAGCTAAATGTAGAACAATAACTAAGAAAGCATAGATAGAAAACAAATTAAATGTTAATGACACAAACTGTAGTAATATTATAAACAAGACAGATTTGCCTAGGGGAAAAGCGTGTGTCGAAAACTTTGATATCACTGTATTACAGAAACTTGGGTAGGAAAAACATTTAGTCCAGATATGAAAACTGATAGTTTCACACTATTCAATATGAACAGGAAAGGTGGAGAACTACCGCTGTAGGTTAGGGACACACTGCAATGTTGCCCAAACAGTATAATCAAGACATATCAAAACAAAATCATTGTGGGCGGATATAATGGATGGATCACAGACATTAGTTATGGGATTAGTGTACGTACAGACCATCAAATGCTACAAATGAAATCAGCTCCTCACTTTGCCAGGAAATAAGCAGAGCAGCAGGATACAGTCAGGTATGTGTTGTGGGATGATCTCAATTATAGGAATGTTGATTGGAGCTTGGCAACAGGGATATATATATATATATATATATATATATATATATATATATATATATATATATATATATATATATATATATATATATATATATATATTAGGTATTCCAGGATAATTTCTTAAAACAGGTAATCTTAGCATATACAAGGGGGAGTATTCTGAAAAACAAGGAGTAACTAATTACGCAAGTGGAGGTCAGAGGGCAATTACGTACCAGATATAAAATAAAGTGGCAGGGTAATGCTAGAAGCAGGAATATGAGGCGGCCTCTCGATTCTAAGAAGGCAGATTTTGAGGAATTAAAAAGGTACCTACAAATAAATAACTGCCATCGTTCAGACAGGGAAAGTCAGGTAAGGGTCAGGATGGAAGGAGAGGAGGAGGGTTGGGTGTGGTGAGCTGTGAAGCAAGGAGGGAGGAGAGGGAGGAGGGTTAGAGACGTGTGAGGGTGGTAAGTATCCGGGACGACTCAAGTCAGCCTGGGTTTATGTTGATAGAATTCATTCGGATCAGGCAGCTAGTATTCTTTAAAATAAATAAATAAATAGATAAATAAGATCACAGAAGGACAAGCTTAAATGGATGACAGATAAACTAATGCTCTACTTCTTCTTCTTCTTCATCTTTCGGCTATTCCCATTTTGGGGTCGCCACAGCGGATCACTCGTCTTTGAAGAGCTCTGCATATTGAGTTGGCAGATATTTTTACGCCGGATGCCCTTCCATGATGCAACCCTCCCCATTTATCCGGGCTTGAGACCGGCACTGAGTTGCACTGGCTTGTGCCCCCAGTGGCTGTGTGTGTGTGTGTCACACACTACACACCGGGACGGTGAGGCCACAACCCCTCGAGTTACATCCCTTACCTACTTGCTGCTAGGTGAACAGGGGCTAGATACACATTAAGAGGCTCGCCCATTTGCCTTGCCGCGCCCGGGAATCGAACCCGGGCCCTCTCGGTTGTGAGCCGAGCGTGCTACCACTACACTACGCGGTGTGTAAACTAGTCCACTACATAGGTCAGAAAAAAAGTACGTACCACATATTAAAGGAAGGTGAAGATTCTTTAAGGCGGTGGTTCTTAACCTGGGTTCGATCGAACCCCAGGGATTCGGTGAGTCAGTTTCAGGGGTTCGGTGGTTTGGTTCACCCCACTCGTGTGATTCGTGAAGTCACGCTCTGCTTGGCCATCATTGGCTGCAGCTGATCACGCCACATCGCTTGGCCCCGATGTCTGAGTTGCTGGAAACTTGCTCCACTCAGTAGTCGACTTGTGACTGTCTTGATCGCACGTGATTTGTGATTTTTTTTAACACTTCAAACCCTTGATACTAACCATGTCGAGTGAAAAAAGGAAGTGGTCGGACGAATACGTGCAGTATGGATTTCCGTGTATAATGGAACGTGATGGGAGTCAGCTTCCTCAATGCATGATTTGCAATGCCAAGTTGAGCAATTCTAGTCTGGCACCGGCAAAACTAAGGGAACACATCCTAAAGCTCTATGGAGATGGTAAATACAATAACATAACGCTTGCTGAATTCAAGGTGAAGAGAGCCAGATTCGATGAAAAGGCTACTCTGTCTGTTTTTGGCTTTGTACCCATAGACAAACCGGTCTTAACAGCATCATACGAAGTTGCGTACCTAATTGCAAAGCAGGGCAAACCATAAAACCAGCTTTGTTAAAGATGACGAATATCATGCTGGGAAAAGCTGCTGAAAATAAGTTGTCCCAAATTTCTCTCTCAAATGATACCATCAGCAGCAGAATAGATGACATGATCAATGACATATTGGCTCAAGTAGTTGCAGATCTGATTTCAAGCCCAGTACAATTCAGCCTCCAACTAGACGAGACCACCGATGTTTCCAGTCTATACCAGCTTGCTGTGTTTGTGCGCTATGTGAAAGATGACATGATAAAGGAAGACTTCATTTTGTAGGCCTCTCACAACAACTAAAGCAGCCGACGTGAAGAAACTTGTGGATGACTTCTTCAGAAACGACAATCTTTCGTGGGAAATGGTTTCTGCAGTTTGTTCGTACAGAGCTCCAGTCATGTTGGGACAAAAATGTGGTTTCAGTTCGCTGGTGAAAGCTGATGCACCACACATCATTGTTACGCACTGTGTTCTACACAGGCATGGATTGGCAACAAAAACATTGCCTCCAAAACTCGCTGAAGTATTAAAAATTGTAGTGGAATGTGTGAACTATGTGCGAAATAGTGCTCTGAAGCACCGCATCTTCAAAGAGCTGTGTAATGAAATGGGCTCTGAATTCGAAGTGCTTCTGTACCATTCAAACGTTCGCTGGTTATCCCGGGGAAATCGTGTTTTTGCCATGCGTGTGGAATTTGCCCTGTTTTTGCGAGAGCACCAACACTGTCATGCAGATTACTTTGAAAATTCTGAGTTCATTCTCATTTTGGCGTACATGGCCGATATCTTCAATGCTCTCAATCATCTCAATCAACAGATACAAGGCGGTGGAGTCAACATCATCGAAGCGGAAGAAAATTTGAGAGCTTTTCAAAAAAAGCTACCGCTATGGAAACGACGAACAGAGAAGGATAATTTTGCAAACTTTCCCCTGCTGGATGACTGTGTAAGTAAGATCGAAGACGTGTCCAGTATCGGAGACATTTCTGTACCCGGTGAACTGAAGCAAGCAATTGCCATGCACTTAGATGAGCTCGCAGTCTCTCGACGGATACTTCTCCCACCAGAGAGTCATATCCAGCATGGGTGAGACAGCCGTTCACGTTTAGTGTTGCGACAGCAGATGAATACCTGGGCGAAATCATTGAACTACAGCAGAGCCAGGTTCAACAGCAACTCTTCAGAACAACAACGCTCTCAACGTTTTGGTGCCACCAAATCGTAGCGTACCCTCTTATTGCTAAGAAAAGTCCTCGAGATACTCATACCATTTATTACAACATATCTTTACGAGCAGTCTTTTTAGAGGATGGTAGACATAAAAACGAAGAAAAGGAACAGACTTTGTTGCGAAAATTATATGAGAGTGGCACTTACCAAGGTGAAGCCGCGCATATCTGAAATGGTCTCTGAGAGGCAACAGCAAAAGTCACATTGATTTGCAGTAAGTATTCATAATGTTTTTGTTTTTTGTGAAATTCAGGTTTTTTTGTGGTTTTGTTCTTTGAACGCGTTGATTTTGTGTGCAAATGATGCATGGTACAATTCGTGCACTAATACAGTATATAGTAGTTATAGTTAAATACGTAGGTTTTGAATTTGAAGGAAAATTTTTATTTTTTTTATTTTTCCAACTATGAAGGGTTCAATGAATGCATGTATGGAACTTGTGGGGTTCAGTACCTGCAACAAGGTTAAGAACCACTGCTTTAAAGCCATGATAAAACATATTAGTCGGAACTGTCAAAAAATTAACGAGAAAAGCTAAAAGCAATTATGGGATAAAGGTAGCTAGCCAAGCAAAGATGGACCCAAGTGGATTTCTTTAGGTGTATAACACGAAGACTAGGGAAGAAGTAGGTTCATTAAATACAGCTATTGGAGACCTGGATAGTTCTGCGGAGGGGATTGAATGACCATTTCGTACTGTAATTGTCTTCATTCAAAAAAAAAAAAAAAAAAAAAAAAAAAAAACATGCAGGACATACCGAGTAGTGAGCAGATGTTAACAGCAGAGGAGAATGAGAAGCTGACAGATATTCCCGTAACTAAAAAAATATTAGGGAAAGAGATATCAATCATGGGGGGCATACGCCGGGTGGCGTGTTGCCTCGCCTACGCTACGGCACCACCCCTGGCGGTGACGCCTCGCGAGTCTCCATGCAGGCTCCCTTCCCAAACTGAGTGACTCCCAGCAGGAGGCATCGACTTTCCGCAGCCAAGACTTCTGTGGGCGTCCACTTGGCCTCCTCCAAGTCGGGTTGTCCCTTACGGATACAACCCCCGATTAGCAGGATCGGCTTCCGGGTATCGCACCACGGTACACGGACAGGATGCCGAATTCACTTTTGCCGAAGACCAATAAGCCAAAGCCAAGATGCCGAACGGACACAATGCCGAACGAACATAATGCCGAACGAACATAATGCCGAACGGACATAAAGTCATAAATGCTTCAGAACTGGTTTACAATGAAAAACATATAAAAGCATCACATCTTTATTTTAAAATTGTTGTTATTTTAAAATTAAAATGTAAAAGAAAAAACTATATAAGAAATACATAAAATAACTGTAATGCTTCAAAACTGGTTTACATTGTGAACATATATAAGTATCACATCTTTATTTTAAAATTGTTGTAATAGAAAAATTAAAATTTGCAAGAAAAAAACTATATAAGAATATTTAAAAATTGTGAGCCAAAGATCGTAGAAACGCCAATCCTTCTTCTTTATTATAAGACCTGCAAATGGTTTTTATCCTGTCGTTAATGGCATCATATTTCTTGTTTGGCCGTGATATGTCAATCCCTATAGATGCCTGCTCAATTAGCATTTCATTGGATGCCTGCTCACTTCTAATAACTTTTAGTAGTTTTGGCATTGTGGGATGAGTTACGTTAAGTCTATTTTTAAAAGCCTGGTGCCAGCCTTCGAGAGAATTGTTTGTTCTCGGCAGATTATCATGAACTCGAGTGTGGACAGACCACACATCCACATCAAAAATTGGCCTCCTTCGACGCCCTCTTTGGACTATTCCTAACCATGTACTTTCAAAATAAACTAGAAAATCACATAATAACTCCTCATTTTCGTCATTTAAGAAATTCACCAATTCGTCAAATAATTCATGCACATCTGAGGGTGGGACAAAGGCAAGTGCTTGTAACTGTTTAATGAAAAGGGCATTATTGACTTCAACATACCATTGTTGCAGTCCACAATGCTGGATTTTTCGCCATAAACATTGTCCAAAATGAAAGAAACAACCCAATATTGATGTATTGGGAAAGTTCTTCTTAATGCTATTTATTGTTGCTCGTTCGAAGTCGACTGTTATTGAACCTGGATCCTGAACGCCTTTGCTTTTCAAAAATTTAAAAATTTCGTCATACGTTTTCTCTTCTTTGTTACTCGCAATGCAATACACAATGGCAAGGTTTTGTTCCCTGAAACAATAGCATGTATAGTATACAGCTGTTTACCTAAAGGAGCAGATTGAAATGTGCCATCACTAAACCATGTTTGTTTACTAGATAGTAATTTCAAATTTTTCTCTGTCGATAAAATAGTAACATCAGTAGTTTCATACAGACGAAAATTTTCTCCACGTGTTGTCATGTTCAAGTCTTCACTATCGTCAATCTTTCTTGCTCGCCGTACCATTCTTGCAAGCGTTTCTCTCTTAGGCAGAGAACCAGCAACGCTGAGAGGCAATTCTTCCACGACATTATGAATTACACTGCTTGTCACTACTTCGGTCTGTTCTGCTCTAGTTTTCATTTTCTCCAAAGCTTTTAAAACACTATTATGAGCACCATCTGGAGGATGTGAATGATTTGATACATTTCCCTGTTCGATATCACTTACAGTTCTAATTCTAGCGTTGCACACTTTTCGTTTTTCACATCTCCAGTAAGTGGTTTCTTTAACTTCTTTATCAACTACGTATGTATATCCATTTAGAAGGAGCTTTCTGCTACCGCGTACTGTTTTAATGAATTCCTTGGGCAAACTGTGTGAATGAGAATAAAAGAAAAGAGTAATTAAACAGCGAATTAAATCTTAAGTGTCAAATTGGTGAATGGATAATTAAACTATAAAAAATTAAAATAATAAATAAACAACATAAAAATATTTTCTTTTGGGCTTTACTTACCAATACCTAGAGCTGTGTACAGTGCGAGTAGCTGGAGTGAACTGATTCTGGACCAGGAAAACAAAAAAACTCGTATTATGAATCAAGCTGTGAAGCTTTACATGTTAAACCCTCGTTACAGACATTCGGCTTTGTATCCGTTCGGCATTGTGTCCGTTCGGCATTGTGTCCGTTCGGCATCTTGGCTTCGGCTTATCGTCTTTCGGCAAAAGTGCATTCGGCATCCTGTCCGCGCACGTCGCACCACATGCACATATAGCCGCAGTTGGCGCTGACAGAATATCCTAATAAGAGGCCTCGAATCGGTCTCCTGCAAAGGCATCTAGTACCAAAGACATCAATTCGCCCCTTCAGGTCGGTGTTCAGTGTCCATATCTCAAAGGCATAGAGTAAGACAGGGACCACCAACAACTTGAAGATCTGAGTCTTTGTCTGTCTGCAAAAGTATCGACAATGCCAAATACTCGTGTTGAGCGAACCCACAACGCCGTGGGCCAGGCCAATCTGCTGTGTGACTTTTTGGCTCGACCCACCATCATCATGCACTATACTACCAAGGTATGTGAAGTTTTCAAGATCTCATTGTCCTCGCCACACGCATGGACAGACAGTACTGCTTCATTCAGTACGCCTCCAAACACCTGGAGCCGTATCCACGAAGCTGCTAAGACTGCGGCGTCGGCCTTAACAAACAATGATGGCCGCCGTCGGCACTAACTTGCCTCCCGTCGGGCTTACGTCGGCCTTACGTCGTCCATAGCGCTAAAAGTGGGTGTACCCTTTTTTAGCCGCGGAGGGACCGACGGAGCTGAATGTAAACAATCAACATGGCTGCGCCACAAGAGCATCCCCCACACCAACCAAGAAGAAATCACCGTAGAAGGGATGTGTTAGATGAGCTGAGTGAGGCTGAGCTCATAAAGAGGTACAGATTTGACCGGGAAGGTATCATATACGTATGTTACCGATCTTGTGAGGGAAGCCCTGTGCAGTGAGACCAGTCGGTCAAACCCGCTCACCCCAGAGATGAAGGTTATCATAACATTGCGCTATCTTGCCACTGGGAAAATGCAACAGTGTAGCAGTGATGACCTTGGCCCCTCCCAGTCCAGCATCAGCAGAACCATCACACAAACCATAGATGCCCTCGCAGATCCCGATGTCCTCAAAAGATTTGTATACTTTCCTGTCACTACAGACGCAGCTGAGAGAAATAAAGAAGACTTCTTGGCCATTGCCAATTTCCCTAACATCGTAGGTGTCATTGATGGAACTCATATAAGAATTGTGGCACCGAAGGAGCAGGAAGAAGTGTATGTGAATCGCAAGGGATTTCACAGCATTAATGTGCAAATAGTATTCGATGCCAGTTATCGAATTTTGGAAATCCTTGCAAAGTGGCCAGGGTCAGTGCATGATGCACGTATTCTAAACAGCAGTGGATTGTCAAGATTGTTTGAGGAAGGATATGTGCCAGCAGAAAGTCACTTACTTGGAGACAGTGGGTATCCTCCAAGACTTGGCTTCTCACACCATATCTGCGTCCACTACCTGGCCCTCAGTCACGATATAATAGGTAAGTACAATGTTGTTATTATTATTAGTAATATTATTTAGTTTCTAGTTTATTTTCTTTTGTGGGTTTTTCATTGTGACATTTAGTTTGGTTAGCTTTGGTTGAGTTTGGGTAGGTTAGGTTAGTATTTGGTTCAGTAAGGTAAGTATCCATCTTATGATTAGATGTGCACATGAGTTAACTTTGGTTAGGTTAGGTCAGGTTAGATTGGGCTCAGTAAGATAAGTATCTTATTATATATTGTGCTCATAAATTTTAATAAGTTATGTTTAGCTTACTAATGAGTTAGACATTTTGAATCTGTCAAGTATAGCAACTTTTGACAATTTTAAATTCTATCAATATATGGAGCTATTTATAAAAGAAGCCTGTCAGTAAGTTTCTAAAGTATATTTCCTTTCGTACTTTTCAATGTGACTTAATGTGTGGTTAGGTGTAATAGTTAGGTTAGGTTTGATTTAGTTTGGGTTCGTTAGATTTGATTTCTTTTGGGTTGGTTAGGTTAGTATTCAGTTATGATTATGATTATGAAGTATAGACCAAAAAACTAAAGCAGATGACCACTAGCACACCAAGACAGAAGAGTTAATACATTATTCAATGCTTTTTTTTCAGGGCTCACAAGAGGACACGCAGTGTTGTCGAACGAGGAATAGGGCAACTCAAACGGCGATTTCACATTCTGCATGGCGAAGTTCGAGTGAGTCCGCCTCTCAAGGTCTGCAAGATTGTACAAGTATGTGGAATGCTTCACAACATTTGCAAAGAGCGGGATATTCCTCTTCTGGATGAAGACCAACCCATGGGTGCAGTGGCTGAAGCTGCGGTGCCATTGCAACAAAATGATGCCGCACAAGAGCCTGCCAATGCAGCCGGTGGTCACCGGAATGAGGGTCGTGCATACTGGGATGCATTCTGCAACTTGCATTTCAAGTAAGTTGAATCCCAGTAAGACATGTTATGCATTACAATTGTAAACAAATAATTTGGGGGGGCATAGACAAATTAGACTGATTGTGTTATATTTGATCTATTTTATAATTGCTGATTTTATATATTTCTCTGAGTTTTATATAGTTAAGAGGGGGAAGCTGGGCAAGGGTAACAAAAACAATGAAAACAAAGAAGCCCATAACATTTTCTTAGATATCTCTCTGATGTTATTATATTTCTTTTTATGTATTTCTCTGATATAATTTTTTTTTTATCTCTCTTTCAGCAATGACGACTGATGGAATGTTTGCAACAAGGCTTCCTGTACCCACCTTGGTAATGTTTGTTGCCACAATATATCTGTTAATATATATACACCGCCTTTAGCATCATCTCCACTCTTCTAACTTACTACAATATCTGATGACATTCTCATAATTTGTTTCAAATCTAGACATAGTATAAAACAGAAAAGCCTAATTACATTAAAGCTATTGAAAATTAGTGAGAAACCATGTACGATAAATCAGTAACAATGGCTAAAGAAATGTTAATGCTTATGAGAAATAAGTTTATAATGAAAATGATACAAGTAGTATTTACTTCTCTACTTTACTTTTGCAGTAATTTTTTGTAGTACTGGGTTTGTACTACCATGTTGGCCTCAAAGGCCCGAATAGCAGACTCAAAGGCCCGGGCAGCAGACTCCTGTGCCCGGGCAGCAGATTCCTGTGCCCGGGCAGCAGACTCCTGTGCCCGGGCAGCAGACACCTGTGCCCAGGCAGCAGACTCCTGTGCCAAGGCAGCAGACTCCTGTGGTCCGGCAGCAGACTCCTGTGGTCCAGCAGCAGGGGTTCTGGCAGCTTCCTGCTGGACAAGATCAGCTGCACCAGTGAGGCCTTCGCAGATGAAGATCTCTTCTGCTGCAGCTGATGCACCGACACTGATAGCGGGTGCACTGGTCATGGTGTCACTGCAAGCAATGGACCAAATCATTACATGGGTGTAGAAACTTGGAGGAGACAGCTTATCTTCACTCTTTGCTAGCTTTTGCTTTTAGAAAGGACTGCTATTAATGAATTTTAAACAGCTGACAAAATGAAATTTTTCTCTTCACTGAATGGTGCTTTAATGACAAAGAGTATTATTCTCAATACAGAAGTAATATTTTACCCATATATGTTATTTTTTATAAAACTTCTCAATACAGAAGTAATATTTTACCCATATATGTTATTTTTATAAAACTTTAATTGACCAATAAAGTAAGCAAAATTTATAATCAATGTCATAAAACTACTGGGAAGTTGGGGGAGAAAGATAGGTACCCTTAACTGGCACCTTGTGTAAAAACATTTCCAGTTAATGAATGGCAAACAGCTTACAGACTGCTGTTTTTCTTTCCTTTCACTGAATGTAGCATTAATGACATTAAGCAGTATTATTGATAGAGGAATAATATTATACTCATATTTGCTATTTCTCTGAAACTTGCATGGACTTCATAAAGTAGGCATAAGTAAGAAATTTTATTGTATCATAAGAAAATAGGAAGAGGGAGGAACTAGGCAGGGAGTGAGTGAGTGAGAGAAGTTCCGAAAGCAAGGGAGTGTAGTAAGGATGTAGTTGAGTTACAGAGTTGGAGTAGAGAGGAGGGAAGAGACAAGGAGGTAGGTGATGTTGAGGTGGAGTGGAGTCCGTTTAAGAATATGCTAGTAAAGGAAGGCCTAAATTATATAATAGTAAAACAGGAAAAAAGTAGATACACACATATCAGCACGCTGGATATCCATGAGGTCGACAGCTGCTTCCTCTCCCAGGACACATTTATTGTCTGGCCCCAGGATGGAACTGACGATCTCGTCCAGAATATCCAGTGGAGGAGGGGGAGGGCCACCACCTAAAGAAAAAAGAATTCACACATAGTCATATAAATTGCACTCGTCTTAATATATAAGGTTGCACTGCTTAGGGTATGTTTTGGAAATCTTTAGGTTGTGAGCAATATCTCAAGTGTTGTAATAAGTTAAATTGAAAAGGAGCGTGAGAGAGAGAAAAAAAATGCACTCATGTAAACCCTGCTTATCTGCAGGTGTATCAGTTTAAGTTTAGTCTGTTTTGTGTATAGTCCTTTCAAAGAACCACTTATATGAAAATGAGAAAATGAACTCACTTGTTCTCCTCTGGGCCTCCCGGAATCTCTGGATGTTTTGTCTCGAGCGTGAACTGATGGCGAACCATCTTATCTTCACCTCGCTCGAGGTTCTGTTGTTTTCAAAATTTTTGTTTAAATTTTGGGCCATATCTTCCCAAATTTGATGTTTTTTTTGGTTTGATATCCCCTGCTTGTTAAAGCTCCCTCGAAGTTGTTGAGCCTTTTCTTGGTACATTTGTGCCAGGCACAAAGTTTCATCACCTCCCCAGTTGGCCTTCCTTAAACGCTTCACTGGAGGAGTGGCATCCATTGTTAGCTGCAATGAGTGAAATAAATGTAATTAGCACCAAGTCATTTTGTCCTAACAAAATTCACTGAGTTAATAAGTTGGCTTAGTTAAGTTTGGAATTCATGTCTTAATCCTTTATTCTAGAAAAAATAATGTATTAGAAGTTTGGTAAAGTAATGACACTTGCTTTTCCTTCATATTTTTCTTGCTTTATAGAAAATAATGTTTTCTTTTCATGGGCTATAGGAGTTAATATGTCAAGGTTCTTGGTTTCAAGAAAAGAATATAATAGTTTCTCACCATGAAAGAAAGTGTGGTTTTATGAATGGAACTAAGTTTTTGTTTATTTCTTCCAACCACCTTTTCAATAAGCAGCAAAATTTACCGTCATCGTCAACCTTAAGTATGGATGACAATTATAAATAAATAAGTATAAATTCTAAGCTACAACACTGGGAGGTTGAGGGGGGCTTGCAGGGGCTACAACATTGCAATAAAACCAAAACCTATGTTAACACCCTAACCTACTTAAACCTATTGAGAACTCACTGATGTTTTTCATCGTGTGTTTTTAGTTGACCTTAGGAGAGAGGCCTATGGTAAAACTTTATAACTTATTATAAATACTAAATGAGTAGTGAGTGAAGTAGGAGTGAAGAAAAGTGCCTTAGAGTAATGCATATTTCCCACTGGTTAACTCCTTTTTAATGTGTTAAACTGACAGCTTTTCCCACCAATACCCGTTAAAGTACTAATAAGCAATGTCTTTGTATACCTTCAAGCCTTACCTGGTATAGTTAGGGAGGAAAGATGATAGCTTGCTGTTTCAAATGTAGCGCTGGGAGACGAGAAGGAGTGTTTGCTCGTTGCCAACAGGAATACATTTCTTCTTTTTTCTTAAGTGTTTTCATCTGCTTAATGTTACTTAAGCAGCAGTTGTATTGTGAATTATACAAATAAAAAACAAAGAAAATGTTAGTATAATAATGTTTCGTTTAATATAATTCATGTCGACATTTGGTAAGCGATGCGTTCCAGCGCGCTCAGGTTGGTCCTGAGCGCGCTCGCTGAGCTGCACTAAGCACGACGGCTCCCGTCGGCCCTAAATCGTCGTCCATACGCAAAGTGCGATTTCGTACTTAGCCAGCGTCGGCCTCAGACAGTTTTCGTGGATACGGCCCCTGGAGCTTGATCTTGGCCCAAGAAACCTTGAGTCCCAAGGGCTTCACCTCCTCGTGAAGTGCCTCTAGTGCCATTACTAGAACCTCCAGTAACTCAGCGAAAATTGCTGCATCATCAGCAAAAACAAGATCTGTAGTCACAGTGTTGACGATAGATGACTTTTTTTCCACAACTCTGCTTAGTACCCAATCCATGCATGTGTTGAAAAGTGATGGAACAAGCACACAGGCCTGCCTCACACCTGTATTCACAGGGAAGAAGATGGACACGCCTCCTCCACACTTCACAGCACTCACAGTCCCGGAGTACAGGTTAGTTAATAGACCAATAATCCTTGTTGGAATCCCACGGAGACGCAGAAGATCCCATAGTGTCTCTCGATGCACTGAGTCAACGCCTTCTTGAGATCGATATAGGCTGCAAGTCTTCCCTGTCGAAACTCACGTCGGCGCTCCACCAATACGCGAAGCGCTAGGATACGGTCAGTTGTTGACTTACCGGACGTGAACCCTGACTGTTCATGTCTCTGATGCTTCAGCAGGTGAGTGCGGATCCGCGTTAGCAACAAATGGGGCCAGCACCTTGCCTGGTACGCTGAGCAGTGTTATTCCATGGTAGTTGTTGCAGTCTTGACGGTCCCCTTTTCCCTTTCAGATAGGGGCAACCAACCCCTTTTTCCAGTGAGGAGAGATGGTACATGAATGCCATACAGCAGTCAAGACAGCATGCAAATCACGGATCATGGCTTCACTCCCGGCTTTGAGCAGCCACACATTGATGTTGCAGGTGCCAGCTGCCTTTCCACCCCTCAACTTTACCACAGCCTCTTTGACATCGCCAATGGAGGGTGCAGTTTCGTCAATGGGTGGATCAGCATCCAGCATCTGCAACCCTGCAGTCTGAAGCTGTCCGCTTGGAGGATCTACCGTGAACAGCTGCTCAAAGTACTCAGCCCAACGAGACATCTGCTCATCTGTGTCCGATATGAGGCAACCATCTGCTGTTGGGATAACATTCACCTGAGAAATAGACTTGGAGCGGAGTTTCTTCAGAGCCCGATAGGCAGGTCTGAGGACATTAGCATTCAAATGACACTCGACATCCTCAGCAAGACTGTTGACATACCTCTCCTTGTCTCTTCTCAGGAGAGTTCTAGTCTTACGTGACAGAGCCCTGTACTGGTCATGGTCCCCAGCAAGTCTGGCAGCACTCTCCTCAATACTTTCCAGTGTCTCTACCGAGGTGAAGCCACTCTGTGACCTCGGGCGCTCCCCAATGTATTCACTGGCAGCCTCAAGAGTCACACGTTTGAAGGTATCCCATTGTTCTTCAGGGTCCTCAAGGGTGTTGAGTGCTTCAAACCGATTGGAGACTTACTCCATACTGTTGTGCACATGTCAAGTCCTTCAGTTCCTCAAGATAAAACACAGAGTGGTTACATCTTGGAGGCTTTCTGGAGTTGACATGAAACTTGAGTGAAGCAACAACAAGCCTGTGGTCGGTCGCAAAGAACTCGGCACTCCGAAAAACCCTGCAGTTCTGGAGGATCCTCCAACGAGTACTGACAAGGATATGGTCGATCTCATTCGCTACCCCTCCGGCAGTGGTATACCAAGTCCAGCAGTGCAGCGCTGGTCTCTGATACCAGGAACCCGCAATTTTCAGTGTTCTGGATCTTGCAAAATTCTGAAGAAAAGAGCTGTTGTCGTAGAACATCTCCTTCTCTTCAGTTTCACACACCTCGGTAGGAGCATACACTGCAACAACAAACATGAAGCCTACACTGTGGTTCAGCCTTAATCACATTATACGCTCATCAACCAGAGTAACCTCTACAGCAGACAGCTGCAGTCTGGTGGAGATGCCTATGGCTAGCCCCTTGACATGGTGACCATTTCATGCCTGACCAGTAGTAAGTAAAACCTTTACTACTGGTCTTGCCACTACCAGGCCTCCTTGTCTCAGAGAGCCCCACTATAGCAACCTTAAGCCTACTGAGCTCATCCGATAAATGAGGCAGTCGGTGATCTCTCAGAGACTCAGGACACTCCAGGAGCCCACATGCAGAGTTCTTCGAAGGTTCACCCAAGGAATGGTCCAACGTGTAGGCGCCACATCTGCAGCTCCACCGGCACCCCTAAAATTAGAAATAGGGCTAGGGGGGCCTCCCGCCCCTCTCAGGACACAGGGCTCCCGCAGGCTTTCCCCCGCATCCGTCATACCGGTAGGCAGGCCCCTCTGGTGCCTCGACACCCGAGAGGTCTACACGGTCGGACCCCCCAACATGCTTGGATCGGGGCGGTGGCCAGAGGCTCGTCCGCGCCTATAGCCTCTATCCCTACCTCTGTCTCTAACATTGGTGGTGACTGTGGATGTTTTTTACACGGAGGGGTTGGAAGCCCCACCCAACCAGCTAGGTCAGCCATGGGCAGGGACAGGTATCCCTGGGGTATACCAGTGTCCCTGAGATAGATGCACAAACAAAAATCAAATCACCAGGAACAGATGAAGTATATCCTAGAGTACTTAAGGAATGCAAAGAGGTTGTTAGTGAACTGTTAGCAGCAGTGTTTAGGATGTCACTAGATTCAGCTGAGATTCCAGAAGTATGGAGACAGGCTAATGTTGTATCGATATTTACATAAGAGAGGGAATAAATCGCTTCCATTTAATCATAGACCAGGTAGCTTATCTTCAGTTGTAGGGAAATTAATGGAATCGATAAGAGCGAAGAAAATCAGAGGACATCTAGACAAACATAATTTGACCAATCACTCTCAACATGGATTCACAGAAGGAAAGTCGTTCCCTACAAACTTGTCGAGCTTGTATAGTAAAGTGTATGAGTCAATAGATAACGGTGAGAGTTATGACGTCCTGCCCTTAAATTTCAGTAAAGCATTTGACAAGGTACGCCAACAGAAGCTCTTAAGAGACATTAGGGCGCAGGGGGTAGATGGCAAGATATTAGGATGGATAAAAGCATGGTTAAATAATAGGCTCCAATTCGGAGTTGGGTCAGGTATTTAGTGGGATGCCACATAAATCAGTTTTAGGGCCACTGTTATTATTGCTATATATTAATTAACTATGATATTAATAAATTCTCGGACCATACGAAAACAAGTAGAATGATTTGCTTGTATTTTGATGCCATCGCCTAACAGGTAGACTTGGATAGGATGAATGAATGGAGAGATAGTGGCAAATGCAGTTTAATATTAATAAATATAAAATACTCAGTGTAGGTAGAGGAAACACACAAAACAGGTACACTATAAAGAATGAGGCTCTGATAGGTTCGGATTATGAAAAAAAAAAATTTAGGGATAAAAGTTAGCTCTGACCTTAGTCTAATAAAAACAATGTGTTTAGGCTAGAAATAAAACAAATAGAATACTAAGTTTTATTTTTAGGAGTATTAAAAGCAAATGTCCAAAAATTATATTACAACTATGTTTGACGCTGGTTAGACCGCATTAAGATTATCTATAGTATACTTCTGGTCCTCACATTATAGGAAGAATATATATCTACTAGAATCTCTGCGAAAGAGAATGTGTAAAAAGATACAAGTGTTGAAAAATATTCCGTATAAAGTGAGGTTAAAGGCTTAGAAGTAGGTAAGAAGTAGGTTGAGGGGGGACCTGATAGAAGTAATTAAGTGGTATAGGGGTTATAACAAAGGGGAACATTAGCAAGGTTCTTAGGGTGAATAATCAGAATATAACCAGAAATAACGGGTTCAAGCTCCAAGAATTCAGGCTTAGGAGAGAAATAAAAAGGAACTGGTTTTCAAATACGGTAGTTGATGAGTGGAGCAGACTCAATAATCATATTGTTAGTATTCACGCATTAAGAAATTTTAAAAGATGATGGAATAAATCTATGGATGAGGATTATAAGTTGAAAGAGGCAGATCTGTTCACATAGGAACTGCCACGAATAGGTCTAAAGGCCTCTTGCAGCTTCCCTAATTTTCTAATGTTTTTTTTTATGAACTGCACACACACACACACACACACACACACACACACACACACACATACACACAGCCATCAAACTCCACTCTCATACACAAAAAACAGACGACTATATCGTACCACTACCAGACACCACCACCATCACCACAACTACCACCACCATCACCACAACAACCACCACCATCACCACCATTCACTATACCATACCCAACAACACAAAACACCACATCAAGACACCCTAGGTGCACCGACCTGCCCATCCCACATTTATATTTACAGTTTCCTTAAAACCCAAATCTAGTTGTGCCTGAATATAGTAAGCACCCCTTCCTCCCCCGTATTTCTATCCCTCTCCTCCCCTTCTTCCCTGTCTCCTCTCACTTTTCTTCTCTCTCTTAAGCAATACATGAGAAGAGATAATATAAGAACTGTGGTACTAGTAAAGGAAGACAATGAAGACGAAGATATATTACTAGCGATTAATGGTCTAGGCTGTTCTCAAGGTTGAATATATGATACCTGATTTTAGTTCAGATTTTTGCACTGAATGTGAAAATCATGCTAATTCTATCCTTTCAGATCAGCTTCTTGAAATAAAAGCACATGCCTAAAATTCCAATATTTATAAACATTTGTTGTGAATGGAACGCATAAAGCCCTGTGGGCGACCTGTGCTTGTCCACTCTTCTCTCTTTCACGGTTATTTTAATGAATTTGGAAGGTTGCTGATATTCCTGAGTTGCATGACGCGGATGATTTGCCTCGTTCTTTTCTGGTGGGTGCTGTAGATCTGTTTTATGAGAGTAGCTTCTGTATCTACCGCAAGGATATTATAAACAAGGATAAAGTGATCGAATTGGCGGAATTGAGGAAAATGTTCCTGCCGTCAGTTGACACTAGAGGGCAGCAGCAGTCGAGAGTAGTGAAGGGAAGGGGCACCCCCGGCCAGCTGTTGATGCTACACAAAGCACCACCATCACATTCAAAATGTCCCGACCAAAAGTTCATCAGTTTTTGCTGCCTTTATGGCAAAAAGTGAGCAACTTGTCCACGGATGCGCCTTCATCTGTTCCCTAGAGATCCCAGAAGGTATATTTTAATAGATAATGTTGAAATGAGTGAATAAATATGACACACATTAAAAAAAAAAAAAAAAAAAAACGCCATTCTATATATCGGAGTATCTCTGCCTCACTTAAAAAAAATTAGGTATATATCGTTAAAACATTTACAAACCTAACCTTATCCAGATTGCTCTAAAGGTTGTGACATAGGGACTGGTTTTATTGTTGAGTTGAGTTTTATTGACACTGACACACATTTCACTTGTAGACGAATGCAGTGGCTCCAACGCAAGCTGACTGGAAAGACCACCTTGTTGTTATCATGGCTTAATAATGCAGTCCCACGTCTCACAGGTAAGATAGGTGTGTGTGTGTGTGTGTGTGTGTGTGTGTGTGTGTGTGTGTGTGTGTGTGTGTGTGTGTGTGTGTGTGTGTTTCCTTTAGTGTATCTTCATAGGAAGTCTTTTATTTCTGGCATCCTCTTTGTGACTATCTTTCGGATTCTTTCTAATTTCCTAATGTGTTTTAGCATGTGTGGCGACTACACTACTGCTGCATATTCAAGTTTAGGTCTTATCATTTGGTTATGATCTTTTCAGCATTCTCTTATCCATGAAATTAAATGCCATCCTGATATTTGTTAGTGCCTCATATGTTAAAGCAAATAACTCATTCATGTGCCTGTCTTGGGTCATTGTGTCTTGTATTATAATTTGTAGGTCTTTCTCATCCTTATACACACACACACACACACACACACACACACACACACACACACACACACACACACATATATATATATATATATATATATATATATATATATATATATTTATTTATTTACTTATTTGATTGTAAACCTAACATGCCTCTCTACATTATCATTTCTTCCACAAGAACTTAATTGTATGTACTGCAATCATGCATAACTCGGTATCAGTATTCATCATGTTATTTTAGGGATGGTTAGAAATTATTGTTTCATTTCATGCTATATTACATTTAAAGACAGTATCTTAGTCTACTGGGGCCAGTGAAAGAAGATAATAGTTTACTCTCCCTCTATGGGATTAGATGCACATAAGTACCAAGAAATATAGAGAATGCTGTTGTTTTCTGAGATCGTTGATGTTTCCAGTTGAATGTACCCATTTGATTATTCAAGTCTAAAATCTGTTTTAGGGGAAGGGACACCCCAACCGCTCTCTTGGGGTTTTAAATAAGTTTTCCTTCTAGCCTTTGTCTGAATAGACATAACCTGCATGGTTATGGTTTTATAGAAGAGTTTTCCTTTCAGCCTTTGTCTAAAGAGGTCCATCCCTACAAGGCAGCACCTCTCTCTAACTATCAGCTTCCTCTACAGCTGGTCTAGCTAATATCATGCCATAATTTACAGATGAGGAAGATCCCAACTTTGTAATTTTAGTGGAGACTAACTCCCCCTCACCCCACGAGAGAGAGATATATGAGAGTCACTCCGAGTTCCACTATGATGGAGGATACGTATAAAGAAGGGAATTGGGGGTGGTGGTAAGTTGTATGTTGCATGTTTATACCTTATGTTTGATGTTATGCTTATTGGATGTTTTGCACTGCATGGATGTTATCTTAAACTATATGGGAAATGTGGATAATTGTTTATATTTCATACCCTGTATTGATGGATTAAGTGTCATGCTTATTGCACGCTTTGTGATTATGCCTTTTTTATGTAGAAGGCCAAGGGCAACAAAAATAAAACAAAAAGGCCCACCATAGTGCTGTTTCCTGGAAAGTCCACATTCAGTAGCCAAAAGAATAGGATAAGTGTCTTGATACCTCTCTCTTGAAACAGTTCAAGTCATAAGCAAGTGGAAATACAGAAGCAGGGAGAGAGTTCCAGAGTTTACCAAAGAAAGGGATGAAAGACTGATTACTGGTTTACTCTTGCATTAGAGAGAGGGACAGAATAGGGGTGAGAGGAAGAAGCAAGTCTTGTGCAGCGAGGCCGCGGGAGAAGGGGAAGCACGCAGTTAGCGAGATCAAAAGAGCAGTAAATAGCGGTAAAAGAGAGCAAGAGAGGCAACATTGCAGCGATGAGAAAGAGGCTGAAGACAGTCAGTCAGAGGAGAGGAGTTGATAAGACGAAAAGCTTTTGATTCCACCCTGTTCAATAGAGCTGCATAAGTTGAGCTTCCCCAAACATGTGAAGCATACTCTATACATGGACGGATGAGACACCTGTAGAGAGTTAACAGTTGGGGAGGTGAGTAAAACTGGCGGAGACGGCTCAGAACATCTAACTTCATGGAAGCTGTTTTAGCTAGAGAGGAGATGTGAAGTCTCCAGTTTATATTACAAGTAAAGGATAAATCAAGAATGCTTAGTGTAGGAGAAGAGGACAGTAGACTGTCATTGAAGAAGAGGGGATAGTTATTTGGAAGGTTGTGTTGAGTTGATAGGTGGAGGAATTGAGTTTTAAGGCCATTGAACAACACTAAGCTTCCCTGCGTGAGCTGTGTACTTTCTGAAGGGTTGGTCGTCTTTGAAAAGACGTGGAAAAGAGCAAGGTGGTATCATCAGCATAGGACTGGATAGGGCAAGAAGTTTGGCTTAGAAAATCATTGATGAATAATAGGAAGAGAGTGGGTGATAGGACAGACCCTTGTGGAACACCACTGTTGATAGATTTAGGGGATGAACAGTGACCGTCTACCACAGCAGCAATAGAACGATCAGAAAGGAAGTTTGAAATGAGGTTGCAGAGAGAAGGATAGAAGCCATAGGAGGGTAGTGTAGAAATTAAAGCTTTGTGCCTGACTCTATCAAAAGCTTTTGATATGTCTCGGGCTACAGCAAAAGTTTCACCAAAATCTCTAAAAAGAGGATGACCAGGACTCAGTAAGGAAAGCCAGAAAATCACCAGTAGAGCGGCCTTGACGGAAGCCATACTGGCGGTCAGATAGAAGATTGTAAAGTGATAGATGTTTAAGAATCTTCTTGTTGAGAATAGATTCAAAAACTTTAGATAAGCAGGAGATTAAAGCAATACGACGGTAATTTGAAGGATTAGAATGGTCACCCTTTTTAGGAACAGGCTGAATGTAGGCAAAGTTCCAGCAGGAAGGAAAGGTAGATGTAGATAGACAGAGTTGAAAGAGTTTGACTAGGCAAGGTGCAAGCACGGAGGCACAGTTTCGGAGAACAATACGAGGAACCCCATCAGGTCCATAAGCCTTCCGAGGGTTTAGGCCAGCGAGGGCATGGAAAACATCATTGCGAAGGATTTTAATAGGTATCATGAAGTAGTCAGAGGGGTAGGAGAAAGAGGAACAAGCCCGGGATCGTCCATGTTTTTAGCAAAGGATTCAGCGAAGAGTTCAGCTTTAGTGATAGATGAGGAGATGGTGTTGGTGCCATCTGGTTGAACTAAAGGAGGGAAAGATGAAGAAGTAAAGTTGTTGTTGATGTTTTTGGCTACATGATGCCAGAAGTCTCGAGGTGAGTTGTATCTGGAAAGATTTTCACACTTTCTATGAATGAAGGAGTTTTTGGAAAGTTGAAGAATAGACTTGGCATGATTTCGGGCAGAAATATAAAATGCGTGAGACTCAGGTGATGGAAGGCTCAAGTACCTTTTGTGGGCCACCTCCCTTTCAAGGATAGCACGAGAGCAAGCTGTGTTAAACCAGGGTTTGGACGGTTTATGTCGAGAAAAAGAGTGAGGAATGTACGCCTCCATGCCAGACACTATCACTTCTGTTATGCGCTCAGCACACAGAGACGGGTCTCTGTCACGGAAGCAGTAATCATTCCAAGGAAAATCAGCATAATACCTCCTCAGGTCTCCTCAACTAGCAGAGGCGAAATGCCAAAGGCACCTCCGCTTTAGAGGATCCTGAGGAGGAATTGGAGTGATAGGACAAGATACAAATATGAGATTGTGATCGGAGGATCCCAACGGAAAAGAAAGGGTGACAGCATAAGCAGAAGGATTAGAGGTTAGAAAAAGATCAGTAATGTTGAGCGTATCTCCAAGCCTGGATGTGATCTTAAAAAGGTATGGGAATTATGCTTGGTTTCTCTAATGGTGGGAATAACTTATTTTCTTTTGCATGTGGGGTATAATTCACTTATTTTTCCTTGTGGTGGGGGAACAAGAATTTATTCTCTCTCTCTCTCTCTCTCTCTCTCTCTCTCTCTCTCTCTCTCTCTCTCTCTCTCTCTCTCTCTCTCTCTCTCTCTCTCTCATGATTTTTGTAGAATAGCTTTTTTTAAGTAATACATTTTTATGGCTCATATTTCAAAAACTCAAGCTGATTGAGTTTGCATTGCCAACCTCCCCAAAAAATAGATAATATATATATATATATATATATATATATATATATATATATATATATATATATATATATATATATATATATATCATTATTTTTATCATTATTGATTTTTTTTATGGTTAACCTTGATATATAAAGGAGACAAGGTATGAAATATATATATAAGCCACATCAACACTAAAATTACATATACTCAAATGAAAAGAAAAGTGACTGAAAGATAAGTACAGTAGCGAGAAAAGGGAATGATGGTCAGACTACAATGGTGTATGTGGGCAGAGAGGTAAGTCACATAACATGGTACATGGACTGGCCTGAGTAATAAAAAAACACATACAATACATGATAACTTTATTAATACTAAACACTAAAGGTACTAAAACACAAAAATGCTACAGAATTGGTGAAGATTGAACCTTGCTGGACTATTGATACACACTGACTGTGTGATACACCATAACTTGGCTTGAAATAAATAATTAATTCCAGGCAAAGCAGATAAACTTAAGGGAGGATTCTTAGACAGAAAAATCTCAGATAAAAATAAAATAACCCAAAAATGACAGAATCTCCCATTAAAACACTATCCAATGGTGATAAAATAGGAATAACCCAACAATTGGCAAAGTAAGTGATAGCATGTGATGTGCACTACTCAAGACTAAGATGAAGGGTGCCCAGACATTTCGTCGACGGACCATTCGTCGCCGGACACTTCGTCGCCAGACAGTTCTTCGAACAGACATATCGTCGCCGGACGATTCGTCGAATGGATATTTAGTCGAACGGTTGCTTCCTCGCGAACGATTGTTTTGTTGCGATAAATATAAATAATTTGTTGAAAGCGATCAACCAGGTAATCTCTCTCTCTCTCTCAAAATTATAATAATGAGAGAGAGTTTTTACTTCAGATTTTTTTAAAGGAACTTTGACATTAAAATAAATGGCAATAAATAAAATTATTAAATTTTTATTAAAACATAAAAAACTTACAAATTATGTGCAATGGATTGTAGGTACTGTAGTCTATCACCGTATGCATAGTCATCCGTGAGCTTTTTCAACCGTTCATTAACAACTGCGTATTTCTTTTTGGTGTTTCTAGGCATAATACCGCATGAAGCCTGTTGTATTGTTAGTTCCAGATCATTTTGCTCTTTTTTGAGTTTGGTCATAAGGCGAGATAAATTTGGATGAACGATTGACATTCTTTGTTGAAATGCGCGGTGCCAACCTTCAACAGAATTATTTGTGCGTGGTATTCCTAGCAAGGTCTTTTCTCTTACATTCCATAAGGAGATATCAAAACATGGACGGCGTCGCCTTCCCCTTTGTACAGCACCTAACCAAGTAGTCTCAAAGTAGACGAGAAATTCTCCTAGGACTTCATCTGTTTCCTCGTCTAGTGAAGCCATTAATTTATTAAATACGTCTATGACATCCTCCTTTGGAACGAACGCCAGTGCTGTAAGATTTTTTATTAGGAAAGCATTCCTTGGCTCATTATACCAATTTTGTAGGCCACATGCCTGAATTTTTCTCCAAAGGCATTGACCGAAATGAAAAAAGCATCCAGATGTATGAGAGTTTGGAAAATTCTTTTCTATACTACTTATTGCAGCTTTTTCAAAATCAACAGTTATTGAATTAGGCTCCATAACACGCCTTTCTTTAAGCTTAGAAAATATCGTATCATATGTTTCTTGAGTTTTAGATTTCGTAATGCAGTACACAAGTGGAACAGTATGATTTTCTCCGAGGAGAGCATGGATGGTATAGAGTTGATGGTTGTCAGGTGCACTATCGAACGTACCGTCACAAAACCAGTGGATACTTTTTTGCCAATAAATCGAGATTAGTGTCAGTTGCCATTAAAACGATATCTTCCTCTTCGACTAAAACAAATCTCTCCCCTCTTAACAAAACCCTAAGTTCGTCTGTTATTTCGTTCCCATCTGTGAATTTCCTTTCTCTTCTAATCATTCTGCTAAGACTTTCTTTTTTGGGAAGAGATCCAGTTGCTTCTAAGGGAAAATTAGATGTGCAGTTCTGAATTATAGTACTCGTAATTTCTTCAGTATTAGAGGCTCGTTCCTTCATCTTCTGTACTGTCTTGAGTACAACAACTCTACTGGGATCTGGTCGGTGAGAATGTGGCAGTGGAACACCTTGTAGTATATCATTCACTGTCTTAAGTCGCCCTCCACATCTTCCTCTTTCTTTGCATTTCCAATAGGTAATGCTATCCCTCATTTTGTCAACTGTATAAGCATACCCATTGTACAGTAGTTTCCTTCCACCACGTTTAGAAACAGTGAACTCCATGGCCTGTAAGAGAAAATATAAATTTTATAAAAAGAAAGAAAAATAAATTATATATATATATATATATATATATATATATATATATACACACACACACACACACACACACACACACACACACACACACACACACACACACACACACACACACACACACACACACACACACACAGTTTACAAGAAATTACACTTAATATACTAATAGTCTCAAAGTTTACATAAAGTATATATTAGATAAATCTGTAAACTAATGACAAGGTGTAGTTACCAGTAAGAGGAGCAGGAGGGAGACTGACAGACAAGAGAAACACAAGGAAGAAGAAGACCATAAGAAACAAACTACGGAACCCCGAACTGTACCGAGACAATGAGTCAATTAACTGAGTGAGTGAGCACGAATCGAAGAGAAAGATGGTTGTGTTAAGGGTTTGGTCGTAACACTCTTTCGACAAAAACGCTCTTCGACTAAATATCCATTCGACGAATCGTCCGGCGACGATATGTCTGTTCGACGAACTGTCTGGCGACGAAGTGTCCGGCGACGAATTGTCCGTCGACGAAATGTCCGGTGTGTGTGTGTGTGTGTGTGTGTGTGTGTGTGTGTGTGTGTGTGTGTGTGTGTAATTTGGTATATCAACTATATCGATAATTTATACATGTTTCACATATTTCTTTAAAAGTAACCACTGCTAGTATGTAATTCAATGTTTAAGAGGCATTAAAATTCTGCTTACAGTTTCTATTATTAATCTATTCATTATGGCTATTGACTTTATGTAACTAATATATATATATATATATATATATATATATATATCTAATCTATATATATCTATAATCTATATATATTTTATAATTATATATATATATATATATTGTTACGAACCCATGTATATGTATAGGGGGGAGGGGGCCGTGGGTATGTGAGTATGTATGTGCGTGGTGGGCGTGAGAGTAGTAGACAAAGAAGCAACGGGTCTGGGACGGGAAGGAGAAAAAGGCGAATCGGAGCGAGGCAGATGGAATGTTGACGATTCAGCAAATAATTGCTGCCGCCGGTCGGGCGACAGGCAGTGAGGGGAGAGAGCAGAGAGGAGAGAGTTGAGGCCCAGTGAGGAGGACAGGGGGGGGGGAGCCGCGTGAGAGTGCTGCCTGGCTTCCCCTCGTTCCTGGACAGATATATTCTGACTGCCATGTAATAGTGTCTGTGTGTTGGCAGTGTGTGTGCCAGAACTGTGTGTACCTAGTTGACATCCTGGAAGCCTGCTGGGAGGCCGTGAAAGAGGTGTGAAGTGTGAGGTGGCCCGAGCTGCCGCCTTGATGTGTGTCCTTGATGTGTGTCGCCTCATGGAGCGCGCCTTTGTCATTGTGTGAGGCGTTGTGTCACGGTCATCCCGTGTTACCTGCACTGTTTGTTGAGTAAACTAGCCAAAGTGAACTCTGTGTGTTTGCTTTGTTCCTCATTTTGAGCTGCTATAGGTACACTTCGCTACACTTGCCCATCCGAACCGTGTGGAAGTTACGCAACCCCCCTATGCCCTGTTGCCTTGCTTGTGCACCCGGGAGGCCTGTGTGAACCCTGTGGCCTGAGACGTGCTGCTGAGGGCAGAGAGAGGGTGTGAAGAAAATGGGGGTTAACGTAACAGTGGTGTCAGGAGTAGCGGGATGGTTGATGGTGTCAAGTGACTAGCCGAGTGTTGTAGTAGCAAATTGAAGGACGAACGCAGACAACAAGATGGCGGGGATGATGCCTATGCGTCTGTGGGCGAGGCTAGTGACGACACATTGGCCAAAAAGGAAAATTCCGTCATGATGGCGATACTTTTAGCCCTCATGACAGAAATAATAGTGAAAATAGACCAGCAGACGGAGAAAATAAACCAGCAAGCGGTAAAAATATTAGACCAGCAGGCTGCACAAATAAGGAACCTGGCGGAAGGGAACACACAAGTGAGGGAAGTTGTGGCAGTCCAAGAGCCCCCTTAGTTGGAACGGCAGCTACCAGGCCCCGTGATGTCTAAGATCGCGGTGGGTGGCGTTGTGGAGATGCTGACAGTCTCTGTGGACGACATGGAAGAACCCTGTCTAATGAGGCTGGACTCCCTGTTTCGAAATGCAGCGTGTGATGACCTCAGAAGGATGGAGAGACAGGTATGCGGAGAAGCCATACCACTGATCCTGGAAGGCACTGCTGAACAGGTAGAGAGTCTCGTGACGAGTTCGGATGTCAAGGACGAGAGACTGGAGCTGCAGTGCGGAGTCGTGAGGGGAGAGGCGGCGGACGCCACTGAGGAAGCCTGTAGAAGACAAACAGCGGTGAGCAGCTGCGGTGGTGAGGTGAACGGCGGCGCGGTGAAGATGGGCCCCGGTGGAAGTGGAAGCGGACAGAGCGAGGCTGGCCAGCAGCGAGACGACGGGCAGCATATCCACCTGGTTTGGTTGGACGGAGGAAGGTGAGGAATCGTGCAGGGAAGAGCAGCCGTGCAAGGAGGAATTCTTGCCGGAAATTCCTGCTATCGAGGACTCGATGGAGCAGGAGACGCTGCACATACAAGACGGTATGTGGCAGAGGCACGTGGAGGATGCAGCGACACAGCAGATGTGGCTGCTGGTAAACCCTTTCCCCCTGCAGGTTGAGTTCCTGGAGGAGGCGCATGCTGGCGTCTCTGGTGGGCATCTGGAGCGCAGGAAGACTCTGCGTCGACTGTGCCGACGCCTGTGCTGGGTTGGCATGGGACAAGGAGTGGAGGAGTGGTGCTGCAAGTTCTACCACGTTGGCCTCATCGAGAAGGAATCGGAGCGACGCACCAGAGCAGCGCTGAGGTGGTACCAGTTCGGCGCTTCGTGGGAGAGGATGGTGGTGGATACCGCGGGGCCACTGCCGTGTAAGCCCCGTGGATGCCGCTGC
Source organism: Callinectes sapidus (assembly GCA_020233015.1). Lineage (NCBI taxonomy): Eukaryota > Metazoa > Arthropoda > Malacostraca > Decapoda > Portunidae > Callinectes > Callinectes sapidus. Next base: position 18,267,604 of record CM035185.1, on the reverse strand, counting down.
CTACCGGCGGCTACTGGACGACCACCTGGGGGAGAACTGCCACAGACGTCACCTGAGGTTTTGGCGGCGTTGCAGTAGCGCTGGTAGCAAGCGCGCGCTGGGGACGTGCAGATGCGGTGCACGGGCGACCGCGTTTGCCTTGCACAATCCCCGCGAGAGAGGAGGCCTCGCCCCGAGGCTGCAGAACAACTGAGAGAGCCCGTATACTGTCCTTGCGCGGCTCCCAGACATCATCTGCAAGCTGGGCGATGGCACACATAAGCGGCCGCGCTTTATCCACGTCGGTCGCATTTGGACCGTCAGTGGAGGTATGCAGGATATGCCACTTTTTCCTGGGAGGACCAGGATGGTGCTGTCCAAACTCCTCCCTCACCTGGGAGTGAGAGCAGTGACGACCCTGTTCTAGACAGCGATAGCAAGGGTGAAGGGAGAAGTGACAGTGGTGACAGTAGTGATGGTGAGGCCCAAGGACAAGTGTTTGAGACTAACCGGCCTATCAGGGCCCGGAGACCACCGCAGTGTTTAAGGGACTATGTAGGAATTTAGTTCTTGTGTAGGTTTAGATGTAGAAGTGATTTATTTTTATTCTATTCTATTATCTATTATGCGCCGCCACGGTGCAGTGGCTAGCGCGTCTGGCTACGAATCCGTGGGCCCGAGTTCGATCCCGGACGAGGACGGCGCGGACACCACCCAGGTTTTCATCCTTCACTGGTCGATAAATGGGTACCTAGGGCAACCTAGGGAAGGTAAACTGTGGAAACCCGGATTTCATGCTGGCCCCATGTCCCGGGGTAAGAGAATATTCCATCACAGGCTCAAAGGCCAAGGAGACGGGAGATGAGCGCCCGCAGCCACGCGCTGAAACAGCGTAAGCCCCCCACTTTACTTTTACTTTTATTCTGTTTAGTTTATTTTCTTTTGTAGGGAGTTAAGGACGGCCGGATCGGCCTTTTTGCAAGAAGGGGGATAGTGTTACGAACCCATGTATGGGGGTTGGGGGCGTGGCAGTGGGTATGTGTGTATGTATGTGCTTGGTGGGCGTGAGAGGAGTAGACAAAGAAGCAACGGGTCTGGGACGGGAAGGAGAGAGAGGCGTATCGGAGCGAGGCAGATGGAATGTTGACGACTCAGCAAATAGTTGCTACCGCCGGTCGGGCGATAGGCCGTGAGGGGAGAGATCAGGGAGGAGAGAGTTGAGGCCCAGTGAGGAGGACAGAGGGAGGAGCCGCGTGAGAGTGCTGCCTGGCTTCCCCTCGTTTCTGGACAGATATATTCTGACTGCCATGTAATAGTGCCTGTGTGTTGGCAGTGTGTGTGCCAGAACTGTGTGTGCCTAGATGACATCGTGGAAGCCTGCTGGGAGGCCGTGAAAGAGGTGTGAGGTGTGAGGTGGCCCGAGCTGCCGCTTTGATGTGTGTCGCCTCACGGAGCGCGCCTTTGTCATTGTGTGAGGCGTTGTGTCACGGTCATCCCGTGTTACCTGTACTGTTTGCTGAGTAAACTAGCCAAAGTAAACTCTGTGTGTTTGCTTTGTTCCCCATTTTGAGCTGCTATAGGTACACTTCGCTACACTTGCCCATCCGAACCGTGTGGAAGTTACGCAATCCCCCTATGCCCTGTTGCTCTGCTTGTGCACCCGGGAGGCATGTGTGAACCCTGTGGCCTGAGACATGCTGCTGAGGGCAGAGAGAGGGTGTGAAAAAAGGGGGGTTAATGTAACAATATATATATATATATATATATATATATATATATATATATATATATATATATATATATATATATATATATATATATATATCAATGTACCTATGGTTGAGTGGATATATGGCTAAATATAATTATAAGAAAAGGAGGGCGAAAAATTAAACAAAACAATATAGCCATCCCTTGTCAAACAGAGAAAATGGGTTCCATTTTCTATCTTTTGTTCCATCAGTGGCCACTGTGGCGCCACGATCTTTCCTCCAGGGTATAATTCACGGCCTGTCATCCTTCTTAGAATCCTTGGACTACCCGGACTGATGAAGTGCCATATGTAAACAAACACCAAGAACGACTGATTTATGGCAAGGATACTCTGCTGGCGTGGGCAAAGTCTAGCACTGTTGATACAATTACCATGACTGTTCCAGATGTTGTGAAAAGGAATAGGTAACATCAGAAGGGAAAAGGTAGACATGGTAAAAAGAGAGAAGGGTGCGGTGGTGTGAGGGTGAGGTGCAGACGACGCGGTTCGAGACTCCCTCTCCCTATGTGCGTGACAGGAAATGTTTGATCAATTAGGAACAAAATTGATGAATTTAATACTTTGTGCAAGTGGAATTATGCATATAGAGAGGCATCGGTGAACTGTCTGACAGAAACTTGACTAAATGGTGATAATGAACCCGACACGGTATACCAGATTAATGGGTATCAATTAATAAGAAGCGATCGAATCCCAGAGTCAGGAAAAAAAGCTGGCGGCGGAGTGTGTGCTTATATAAACAGTAGATGGTGTAAAGATATAACTCTGAGTGAAAAAGTATGTGATGACAACATTGAATTCATGATACTTTCCGTGAGACTTTACCATCTACCAAGGGAAATTAACAACATTTGTATAATAGTTGTCCATATTCTTCCAAACGTGAATATAAAAAAATGCAGAGAGCTTCTTATATGATGCGGTGTGCAAGACTAAAAATATGTCACCCGAAGGTATTAAACTGATAACAGGTAATTTTGATGATTCTAAGTTTAAGAGTTATGTTCCTCATTATCATCAGTATATCAACTTTGCTATAAGTGAGCAGAAAATATCAAATCATTATTACTGTAACATAAAAAATACTACAAGGCAAACAAACTGAAGCCACTTGGTTTGTCAGACCATGCCATGTGCCTCTTAAATTGTGTTTATAGACAAAATCTGAAAACTTGTAAACCTGTCATCAAGAAAATATATGAGTGGGATGACAGAGTAGGTGATATTTGATGGGGTTGTATGGAAATAATGGACTGGGATATACTGCATGATGAAAATGTTAGTATTGATGAAAATGTGGATGTCTTAAATTGTTACATATCTTTTTGTGTGGAAAACATCTTGCCTGTCAAAAGTGCTAATTGCCTCTCTAACAATTAACCCTGGTGTACAAAAGAGTGGAAAAAGTTGCTACATGAGAAAAGACTATCCGTGGTACGAAACCATCGAGTAAAAAATAATAACAATAAATTAATAAATAAAATAAAATAAAAATTCAGAAGAAAGCTGATGATGCAATTAGATTGGAAAAAGACAAATACAAGAGAAAAATTGACAACTGGTTTAAGAAAGATAATAAGGCTGCTTGGCAAGGTTTGCGTAACGTCACTGGAATGAAAGAAATCCGTGTCTCCAGACATAACAAACTTAAAAGATTATTACAATGAATTGAATAAGTTGTAATGTAGATTTGATGTCCGTGATTATTCTGTAGAACAAAATATACTTTCTGAGCTTTTATGTATAAAATGTACACGGCAAATTTACTGTAACGCATGAGGATGTACTAGAAAGTCCGAAGAGAGTTAAGAGCAATAAGGCACCATGGCCTGACAGAGTAAATGCTAAGGTTGCAAACACTTGTAAATGCAAGTTGGCTCCGATTTTGTGTAAAATTTTCCAGAGTTCTCTGAATAAATCTTATATACCTAGGTTGTGGAAGACATCTGAAATCATTCCTGTTCCAAAATATCAATTATCAAAAGGTTATAATGAATTACAGACCTGTATATTTAAGAAATGTTCAAAAAGTGTTGTTAGGAAACCCCCGTACTTGGAAGTGAAAGACCAGATGGATGTATAAGAAGGATAGATGCGTGGCAAATGCTATACTATCAATCACAAATTATATTCTTAAATTTTTGGAAAATGTAAACAACAAATCCAGCAAGCATTTCGCTAAGGTATTGTTCATTGATTTTTCAGGTGCTTTCAACACTATACAGCCTCATATGCTAATGGAAAAACTCATAGGTCTTAAAGTGAATCCATCACTTGTTCTATGGATACGCGAGTTTTATTGCAGGAAGAGTGCAATATGTAAAATTTATAGAACAAACCTCTAACCTCATTGTAACAAATACGGGTGCGGCTTAGGGCTGGGTATTGTCACCCCTGTTGTTTTTTCTATACACAAACGATTGCAGAAGTAGAAATGATTGTAACAAGATATTCAAATATGTAGATGACACTCCCATAGTTTCTCTTTGTGTAAATAATGATGTTATGTATAAGCGAGAAATTATCATTTTCAGTACATGGTGCAAGAAGATCTTTTTAGGGCTTAATGTTAAGAAAACTAAGGAAAAAAATATTGATTTTAGTAAGCCTCCTGTACAACATGAACTTTTGGTAATTAATGATGGAACTGTTGAATCAGTAGAAGAAAAAAAATAATTAGAAACGATTATAGACAAGAAATTTCATTTTTCTTTTCACGTAGAAAGTATATATAAGAAAATAAATTGAAGGATGTTTTTCGTTAGAAAACCTTGTACTTTGAATGTAAGTGATAAAATAATGGATCTGTTTTATAGTACTATACCACAGTTGGTATTTTCATTTGTTATATGTTGATGGTACGGAAACAGTACCCTGGAATCTAAAGGTGAAATAAGCAAGATGATAAAGAAATGTAACCGACTAAATGTAAAAAAAAAAAAAAAAAAAAAAAATTGCTAGAAATATATAAACAAGCGGTTACTCAGAGATGTAATGTTACAATAAATTATCCTGGTCACCCATTGCACTCATGTCATGTAATGTTACTATCTGGCACAAGGTGGCGATCTGTGCAGTACCGAACTTCTTCTCAAGTATCAGTATATTGAATAGCAATTAACTGCCAAATACAAGGTGGCACACGAATATCAGCAATGTATGTTTTAATGTATGTTTTATGTATGTTTTATGTATTGTATGAATAGTAATTGTACAGATGACAGTGTCAAACATTTTTAAACTGATAAATTTCTCTTTTATATCATGTACTTTCGGCAAGCGCAAGACAAATTCTCGGTAAGAGCAACAAACTATTATTATTATTATTATTATTATTATTATTATTATTAGTAGTAGTAGTAGTAGTAGTAGTAGTAGTAGTGTAATTATTATTATCATTATTATTATTATTATTATTATTATTATTATTATTATTATTATTATTATTACTATATTTATTATTATTATTATTATTATTATTATTAGTAGTAGTAGTAGTAGTAGTAGTAGTAGTAGCAGCAGCAGCAGTTGCGAAGGAAGTTTGAAGCGACTAACTAAAGGAATAGCTATGCAGAGAGTTCAGTAGGATTTAATGAACAATCAAAACTAGTGTCTTTTATGAGTTCCCTATCTGAGGACCATTAAATATATCTGCCTTAAGCTTCTCCATGTTGATTCGTTTGAAATCATGGTGAAGAAAAGCAAACCCCCCCCCACCTCCCCTTTCCAGTGCCTTTACAAAATTCTTAGACCAAAATTTGACCTTCACCTTAGACCAAATTTGATGTTTAGGGATGGAAGTAACACCTTGCTCGGCTCAACCAGAGGGTGCAATAGAACATTGTGTGACCTGGGTTCTTATCCTTATCTTAATAGACACTCTTGTCTGGCATAATGCTGGTCATCAGCCCGACTATCCCAAAAGCACAAAAAGCATGCATACTTTGTGTACCCCACTTAAGTCCTAGGAGGATTCCATCAACTTTAAGATCTCCACAAATCTATCATTTATGTTTCTGGTAATTGAGAGCAGACAACAGATGTTACATGCTATTAGGAATTGTTTCAATTCAACCGAGTATCCGACAGATTTGATGAAAACTTATTTCCGTTATTCAGAAGAACTGCTTCAAGACTTATGTTAGACATGCCAATAAAAAGTCTCAAATCCATGGCATCATACTTGAGACCCATTGATTTCATTAGTTCAGCTATATTGTTACAGTAGATCAGTAAAGATGCGTCATCAGACGAAAACATTTTTCTGATTTTTTTTTTCTTTTTTCCGCGCTCCCGATACCAATAAAACTTTGTTCTTGGGACAAGTAAATGTTTTTTTTCTCGAAGACAAGAGCCCCGCAACTGAGCAGACCCCTTACAAAGGTTCAGGTCTCGTGTCAAGTCGTTGAGTTCGGCTTGAGTCTATGGCACCGGACGGTCGTCCTCTTCTGGCTTGTATGCGCCACACTCACCTGTATTAGTCATATCTGTAGATTCGGCATCAGAACTAGATTTCATGGTGACATCAGGCTCAGGAACAAGAATATCTGGTTCATGGGAAATTGGCTTTATGGCAGAAGGAACATCAGGGTAGTGAACATGGTGCTTGTTCTTGTGACTGATACCATTTGAATTTGTCGGTAACGTGATCTTTCCTTTCCCCCAACACCATTGGGATACTAAATGGCATACTCTTCCTTTTCCTATCCCTCCAATTGCAAAAGTTATCCACACATGTTTTGCAGAAAATATAGGGAGTCACTGCTTAATACTGTTTCCATAGTTTGACTCCAAAATAAGTGTGATAGTCTTCGCAAAATCCGTGGTTTTGGCTTGAAGAACCTTATGTACACAGACCTAACAAAATTTGTTTGGATGGTTCTTATATTTCCGATCCATTGTAATGCAAATATATACCTGAAAAAAAACAATTGTTATTTAAGGTAACCCATGACCAGCTGTGGCAAAAACAAAATTCATATATGCTTGGATGATATCGTCATCTATGGAAAGCATGTTGTAATAAAAATCGAGTGTACAGTATGTTAGAAAGCAGACTTAACAAAAGAAAATGAATAATATATATATATATATATATATATATATATATATATATATATATATATATATATATATATATATATATATATATATATATATATTCTTTTTTTCTTTAATTCAGGAAGCAAAAGTAATCCTAAAGCAGTTGGAGAACCCTCGACCTTTGAAAAGAAGAAAAAATGTTTTGAAGAAGAGATCAGTGTAACAATTGCAATGCCTGCTGATATCAGGATGACTGTGGATATTTCAACAGTTCATCGCTGGGGAAGACCAGAAACCTTAAACAGGCTAGTTGTTTTTCGCTTTTGCTGGAGAAACAAAAGAAATGAGGTGCTGGCAAAGAAAATCAACTGAAGAAAAATGGCAGAAATATTTTCGCAAATGAGCACTTGACTCCACTTCAAGCCCTACTACTAAAGATCGTTCAGGAACAAGACTGTGTATCAAACGCAGGGTAGTAGAGTACTGGCGTGCCTAAGGGACAACAACCGTCGCTTGGAAGTCAACACACCAGCTGATTTACATCATGTGGGCGTCGCTGTAGCGTACTGGAGTAGACATGGGAAGATCGAAAAGCTTTTCCGTGGTCCCCATAAAGTTGGCAATTGAAACAATGGAGAGGATTCGGGATGTAAGGACGAACGGAAAACAACTTGTACCCTACATGAACCCTCTCTGGCAACTTAGCAGCACTGAAAGTTAGAATTACAGATGCTGTGCTCCTTCTGGTGCCGTCAACATTTTTTTGTTATCTTACGAACTTATATTACATCTTGATCAGCCATGCAATTAGGAATCTCAGCTTTATCCATATCCGCTGTGGAAGGTGATTCCCTGATACGAGTTCATGGACAATGGAATGACAGCCTCAACCTCGATATCATGTATGAATCGGATCTTCAACAATGATTTTGCTTGGCTTACGTTAAGGGTTTGAGCCAGTAGGTCACCACTACACTACCACTTCTTTTACATATACACCATTTCCGATATTACGATCAATAATTTTCTTTATGATAAAAGAATTAACCGTTGAGAGGCGGGTCGCAGTCGTGGAGTGTAGTCACAAATGTTGCTTTATTGGGTTCAACGTTCAATCTTGAAGTTGGGGGTTGTCGATCAGTGTCCTCCATCCCCCTTGCCGGGGGTGGGGAGTCCGTCCGGCATGGAGGAAGTACATTTCCCTCCTACAGGACAGGAGCCGGACACAAGTGAGATGAGGTCAGAGAGGAGTTTCATAATGTCAGACTGTCCTGCCAAATCACTTAGGGGGACTAGACTGTGTCAATTCACCCCAAAAGCAGGCTCACTGAGGCGGATCCTCCGTAGGTAAGAGAGGAGAGACAATCTGACTCGGTGGCAACAGACAACTTCTGTTGCCGTAGGGACAGAACAGTGACAATCAAAACTGAAAATCACAAGCCAATGGGAAACGTAACTATATTTATTTAAGACCCTAGGCCAGATGGGCATATATATAAATGTTTCACTCAAAGATGGCAGAAGGACAGTACTATTAGAATTCATATTTTCAGCACGGTATCTGGGCTCAGTCTCCGTGGTGTGTAGCAGTGAGAGTGCTTTTATGGGCGAGAAGTAACTCGAGGACCATGGAAATATTAAACAGTCAGAAATGAGAATAAGAGGTGTAGTATTGTAGTGTTTTTGTTGTATTATATATCATATTCTAATGTATTTTTGTATTGTTTCGCACAATGTACTGTTTGGTAATTATTCACGTCATCTAGTTACCTGTTTTGATTGACGTCATCTAGTTACTATTGAGTCATCTTGTTTAGGGTTGTGGTTGGTTTAGATTTGTGATACGAAGTTTCTTTTCTTGTCACCTTGACGCAGTGATTCATTCAGCTGGTGACTTAGCTACTGTACTCACACACTGTAGCTGCTTCTTTGTGACCGTCTCGAGCTTGGATAAGAACATATTTTTACGTTATGTCAGATACTCTTCGATTTTGTCATTACTGTTATATCTCTTATAGAGAAATGTTTAGTTATAGTTAGTTATAGTCAAAGTATAGTTTGTGAACTTTGTTTACAGGCATTTGGTTGTACTTATGTTCTATCATCGCCTCGTCACCGGTGCCTCGCACCGTGAATAAACCCCTGCCCGCACGACTGAGTATACCTCCGTAATCCTCCACAGAGGTGGAAAAGTAAACCTAGGTAAGAAATGTGAGGTATAGCAGTGCAGGTATTTCCCGCAGAGAGGAAGAGTGTCCCCACACACACACACACACACACACACACACACACAGAGAGAGAGAGAGAGAGAGAGAGAGAGAGAGAGAGAGAGAGAGAGAGAGAGAGAGAGAGAGAGAGAGAGAGAGAGAGAGAGAGAGAGAGAGAACCCCGGCCTGACCCCGCTGCTCCCCAACCCCACCCCGCAGTTCCCAACCCGAACTCCCCCTCTCCCTGTCCCACCCTCCCTCTTGACTCTGTCCGGTCCCCACCTGCCCTGCCTACATCGGAGGAGGAAATCATAAGGAAGGAGCTGCTCTCCTCTTCCCCAGAAGAACTCGTCGACATCATTGTCCAACTGCGAGCTCTAATGAATAACAGTGGAGAGCGTGGTGGAATTCCGACAAACCGTGACATCTCCTAAAAGTATCATTTGTTACAGACACCACTGTCGCCTCAGTCGCCCCCATTACCTCCACCTCCACCAGTACACCAAACCTGGTAGTAGTCGTCCCCCCTCCGCTTCCCACGCAGCCCCTGGTCCAACCCCTGCCCCACGGAATAGGCATAACACTACTATCTCCGACCCAACCACCACGACCAACAATAACAACTACAGCAATCAAACTGGGGACGAAATACCACTTTCACCACCACCACCACCACCACTAACAACAACAACAATAATAACAACAACTCCAATACTGCTGCCTCCCCAGGCACAGGCACAGTCCGTCCAGTACCAGTAGCCTCTACTACCGACGACGAACCACCAACTACCGTGCGCCCCCCCCTAACAGCGCCGTCCCTGCACAACCACACCAAGCAGTAGTATAGCTCCCAGTGGCCTCAATATCCTGTCTGTTAACATCAGAGGTTTCAGGACAAACGTGGGTGAGTTCACCCATGCAGTCCTCAGGAACGGAGCCGCTATCGTGGTTCCTGTTGAAACGTTCCTGAGCGACATGTGTGTCACAACTTGCGACAGGATACCGGGCTACAGCCACTGGGAGAGACAGGATCGTAAAAATGGACAGACAGATGGTGTGGCTGCGTGCTATCGGGAATGTTTGCGGATACAGAAACTTTCGGTCTCAACACCACAGTAGATGGAAGCTATGTTCTTCCGCCTTCTCCTCGCTGATAACCCTGCTGTCCTGCTCTGCGCTCTCTCTCGCCCACAGTGGCAAGGCAGTGGCCCCTCACCCTCCTCACTGAACAGCTAGACACCATCATGAACACTCACAACTGCCAGAACACTGTAGTCGTTGGTGACCTGAATCACCATCTGTTGCACAGAGCCTTTAACGGAACTGACAGTGGTCCATGGGCTCACAAACCATGTACACTTCACCACACATGTAGGTGGAGCCACACTAGACCCCGTCCTCACTGACCTTCCTGGTGACTCCGTGCTGTGCTTCCAGCTGAACAGAGTTGGCAGCTTTGACCATAATTCTGTCATCTGCACCTTAGAGCTAAACCTACACAAGAGGAGAAAAGCCAGAGTATTATCTGGCTCTGGGAGCGGGCAAACTGGCAAGCCATTAAGGAGGCTCTAGCTGCCTGCCATGGACTAGGATGCCACATTCTCCAAGGACGTCAATCATTCCGTGGTTGCACTCACCTACATCCTCCTATTAGTCCAAACACAACAGGTTCCTCACAAAACATACCGAAGGAGCCTCGAGACCAGCCTTGGTTTGGTTACCGCTGTCGCATGGCCGCAGCGAAGTATTCAGCCTGGACAAGCGTCTCCCTTCAAACCGTAGCAAGGCCCTGCATCGCATCGCTTGTAAGGGAGAACAACCTAAGAGGAAAACTTTGCAGCAACCATGTTGACCCCAAGCAGTGGTGGTCTCTCGTGATGCTGAGGCAAGGGATGGCTACACAGGAAAGCATACCTCCCTTCAAAACAGCAGCTGGAGGCTTTACGGTCACAAACCAAGCGAAGGCAGACCTGCTGGCCGAACACCTCAGCGGCAAAATGACCACAGAGGAACCCAATAGACCCCCCCCCCCCCCCGCCTCATTTCACTCTGCGATACGCGTCTGAACAGTCTGCTGATCCACGAGAACACCATCATGCGTCTCCTCTGCAAAGGTAACACCAGAAAGGCACCTGGTCCAGACGGTGTGAGCCCCTTTCTGCTGAGGCTCTGTGCAGGGGAGCTGTCAAAACCTCTGATGGACATCTTTCAGCAGTGCCTCAGCTCCAGCACTTGGACCACTGCCTGGAAGGAGGTTCGGGTCACGCCCATCCACAAAAAGAAGGATAAGGGGGACCCAACTAACTACGGCCATTATCCCTGCTGTCAGTTCTCACCAAAACCTTGGAATGGGTTATTGCTGAACAGTTGACAAGCCACCTGGACCGTCACCACCTCTTCTTCCTCTTCAGGAAAGGGCGCTCAGTCTCAGATCTGCTCCTTCTCTTGGGTAAGAAATGGCAGGAGGCCCTGGACTCCGGCCAGCCATCGCTCGTAATTGCCTTAGACATAGCTGGTGCATTTGACCGTGTGTGGCAAAGAGGGCTCTGGCTAAGCTAGAGCAGCTCGGCGTGGCAGCTGAGCTGTTAGAGCTGTTCTACAGCTACCTGGAGGACCTGAGCCTGAGGGTCGTAGTGAGCGGGTGCACATCTGCCATCTACTCAATTGAGGCATCTGTTCCACAGGGTTCTATCTTAGGCCCCATCCTGTGGAATATCTACATCAACGATCTGCTCCAGAGCCTCCCTTTGGTATTAGCATATGCAGACGACTGCACCCTCTCCCATAGCTACACCAGGGATGAGACCGCGAACATGATCGAAGACACCAACTGGACCTCAGGGTCATCACAGACTAGGGTGTGAGATGGCAAGTGAAGTTTGCAGCTGAAAATACCCAGGCTGTTTCCATATCACTTTCGCGAGAGGATGCCAAGATGCTCAAGGGTCAGATAAAGTTTAGAGTGAGCACACTTGCCATCCAGGAGTCAGTCAACATCCTGGGGGTGGAAGTAGACTCCAAACTCTAACTCCAAACCTTGCAAAACCTCCAAACTCCAAACCTTGCGTCGGGTTAGGAACATACTTTTTTTTTCTATACAAAGTGGGAATTTTCATGGGAATTTGTGCGCTAAAAGAGACCACCTGATGCAGATGGCCTCTTGAAGCTGTACAAGGTGCAGGCGAAGCCCATCATAGAGTACAGGCCACCTCTCCCTGTTGGACGAGGTGCAGCGTCGGCCGAATGCCTCATAGCTGACACCAACAGCCATCAGCGGCAACACCATCCTGGGCAACAACTGCACCACCGTCCCCGAGAGCGGCGCCCCCAGCAGCAGCATCGGTACCCGCTTGAGGCACACCAAAACGCCTCTAGCACTCTGCTGCTGGACTCCCTGGAGCACCGAAGGAGGGTCAGTGCTCTCACTGTGCTGCACAAGGCTCAGGTGCAGCACACCCCTCACCTAGCAACGCTTCGGGTCCCATGAAGGAGGTATGAGCGCACTACGGGAACGGTAGTGTCGGATCTCCTCGAAATTCCGATGGCCCGCAAAGCAGGGAAACAGAGGGCCTTCATGTGTGCCACAGCGTTACTGTGGAATGCCTTCATCGCTGCAATGGAAGTGGGGCCCATGTCCACCCAGCAGGTGAAGGTTGCCGCCCATACCTGGCTACGCTCGCGACCATCCTAACAGAATCTAATGCCACTATAGCAAAACCTGACAGTGACAGTGCAGTGTTTATCGTGTTTCCCCCAACCTCGTACATGAAATTGTGCCTGAAGTGACGGTGCTTGTGACTATACCATGCCTGATGGTGACAGTGTACACAAGTTGCTTGATAGACACAATGCCAAGACATGGGTGTAGCTTTTGAATAGAAGCCTCAAGCTAGGGGTCTTCTTTGGCTAAAAGACAATTTTCCCTCCCATGTTTAATACCCCATGTCATACTTATGTTTAGATAGATAGATAGATAGAGAGAGAGAGAGAGAGAGAGAGAGAGAGAGAGAGAGAGAGAGATTTAACGATTGACACACTTCTCTTCTGTCCTATGTCTTAGTTTTTCTATCATCCATTTAGGCTTAACCTTCTGTGATGATTTTATAAGAAATATTACCTGTCTGGCCCGTATATATATATATATATATATATATATATATATATATATATATATATATATATATATATATATATATATATATATATATATATATATAAACAAAATAATTGCATACTTCCTCATTTGTTTCCCTTACCCTCATTTCACCAAAACTTGACAGACCGTTCAGGGTACTTGTAGTCGTTTTAATTTTGAAAGAACATTTAGGTGCAGAATTAATTTTAGAATATTACCCTCCTGTGTAGGTTCCAAGAATGCCTGCTTTAAGAAATTATCCTGGATTGTCTTAAGAAATTCATTTGTTTTCCTGTTGCCTGTCATCAGGTTGCAATCAATATTTCCATGATGGAAATCACCCACAACACATACCTGGCTGTACCGTGCTGCTCTATTTATTTCCTGACAAAGTGAGGGGCTGATTTAATTTGCTTCACTCGGTAGCCTATACACTAATCCCATAACTGATGTCTGTGATCCAAGCTTTATATCCACCCACAATGATTCTATGTTGCTGTCTTGATTATACTGTTTAGGCAACATTGCAGCGTGTCCGTAACGTACAGCGCTACACCTCCACCTTTCCTGTTTTCCCTGTTCATATTAAATAATGTGTAACCATCAATTTTAACCTCTGGACTAGCACTTTTCCTAACAAGTCTAACCAAGTTTCTGTTAATGCAATGATTTCGAAGTTTTCGACTGCTAGCACCTTCTAAGTAAATTTATCTTGTTTAAAATCTTTCTTCAGTTTAAATGATAAACATTTAAGCTGTATCCTACTCTCCTGACTAACGAAAGTAGTTGTAGAAATGCTATGGAGGCTCACTCTGAGCTTCCATGACAATCGTGTTTCCAGGGAGATTAACTGCCCTCAGCAACTTGACACTTGTCTATTGCATTCTTGCCCCCCCTACGAAGCCCTATCAACTTGTCCACTGCTAGGTGGGCCTGGCAACTTGATACTTATTTAATGATTATTAGCTTTGTTTATGTCACAAGATTCTTGTGTCTTGATGAAATTACTTTTTGAGGGGAAGTGTTGACGTCCGCGGGGGACATCTTCACCATTTGCGCCAAAGGAAGCGGTGGTTAACAGTGGATGGTTACATCCCTGAGGGGTGAACGGGAAGTATGCCGAAGGGGGAATGTTATTGTGATAGGTATCTTTACTCCCCCCCACCCCCACCCCTCTCTCTCCTTAGCTCCAACTTTCCTGATGGGTCACCAGGTAGGTCTATAAAACTAGATTAAGGTATTTTAAAATACAAAGACTGGTTAGTATTTTGTGAGATATGTTACTATAGCGACGTGTCTATAAAACTAGATAAGATATTTGGAAATACAAAGAATGGTTAGTATTTTGTGAGATATCATGTTACTACAGCAAGGTGTTATATATTCAATTTTAATTTCTTTAACTTGGAGTTAGGAGCTGATTCACCCGTAAAATCCCTCATCAACCATATAAAAAAGAACGGTGAACTCTCACATGACTTTGATATATATTCTGAGGAGCTTCAATTGATATTCTGTAATGGCGCGTTATCATTCCCGGTGTCCGAAGTGTCTTGGAAAATTGAGCGAAAAGTTTCGTTATTGTATTTAGTGTCATCATTCTGTTAAATATGTAAATATTAACAGTCAGCAGTTCCACCCATGACTATGTCTTCAAGGTAAGTTTTTTTATTTATTTTTTTTTAACTAATGATAATAATGATCATCATAATAATAAAAATAATGATAATAATAATAATAATAATAATAATAATAATAATAATAATAATAATAATAATAATAATAATAAATATAACAACAATAATAATAATAATAATAATAATAATAATAATAATAATAATAATAATAATAAATATAACAACAATAATAATAATAATAATAATAATAATAATAATAATAATAATAATAATAATAATAATAATAATATTTTTATTATTATTATTATTGTTATTGTTATTGTTATTATTATTATCATTATTATTATTATTACTATTATTATTATTATCATTATCATTATTGCTATTATGATTATTATGATTATCATTATTGCTATTGTTACAGGTCGTGCAGGTGGTCCATCAAAGAAACTGAGGAAACCAGACACCACTCCTTCCTTCACATAGACCCATTTGTTCTCTCACTCATCAATTAGTCAAGCTTCTACAAGCAATATAAATTTATCTGCTTATAATTCCCCAGGTTTGTTAGTCCATTATTTGCTTTAACTTATGATAACAATGATGATCAGAATTATGATATTGTTATTGTTATTATGATTATCATTATTGTTATTGTTACAGGTGGTGCAGGTGGTTCATCAAAGAAACTGAGAAGCCCAGACAGAACTCATTCCTTCACACAGACCCAAAGAGATATTGATTTGTTCTCTCAACCTTCAAATAGTCAAGCTTCTACAAGCAATATTGATTCATCTGCAATATTTCCCCAGGTGTGTTAATCCATCACTATTATTGTTATTATTATTATTATTATTATTATTATTATTATTATTATTATTATTATTATTATTTTTATTATTGTTATTATTATTGTTGTTGTTGTTGTTGTTGTTGTTGTTGTTGTTGTTGTTGTTGTTGTTGTTGTTCTTGTCATTACTATTATTGTTGCTATTATTATTATTATTATTATTATTATTATTATTATTATTATTATTATTATTATTACTACTACTACTACTACTATTATTATTATTATTATCTTTTTTTATGCAGAGATTGAGCAAGCAGGAATCTACTATCAGACAAGCAATGATCTCTAGACGGAATTTACTGATCAGCCTACAGTTGGGAAAATAAACAGTGACTTACATACACCTAATCATACGTTTACCTTTTTTAGATAATAGTTTATCTCAAGTTAGATTCACAATACTACAGACGCACACACGTCATCCTGTTTTGACATTGGAAAATTTCCGTTTATTTTCAAAGAGTAATAACGAAGAAATGTCTCACTTAAATCCAGAGTCTGTAGGTATTTACATTGTATTTTCATTACTTTTAAAACGTGGGCCAATACAATTAGAAGACTCATAAAGAACTCTTTCTATACACACCCCAAGAATGTTTGTAACAAGAAATACCATTGAACAAACACTGATTTTATTTCAGGAATATGTTCAGATACATATTGAAGGTAGACTTTCTTTAATTGAGAGAAGTGGAATTATTTTAGATTGTACTAAATTCCTGGACTTTTTAATATTTAGAAATGATGTACCCAGGTTGTTAGGGCTTATGTAAAGTATCCTACAAGAGTAAGATGTGAAAAACGGGTATTTAATCCTCACCCAGTGAAGATGTGCCAAAAAAAAAAAAAAAAAAAAATGCTTGTATCTCAAGGCCTAGCTGCATCTAAGTTGTGTAACACAAGACAACTAAAAACATGCAGAAATGTTATCAAGATACCTGAAACTAAAATGTCTTCTTGAGAGAGTTTAGATACATCGGAAAGTACAAAAAATAACATATACATATTTGTGTATTCCTTGTGCAAAAATTAAACAAGATATGATTGATATAAAAAATATCTAGAATAAGTGTATGATGTAATCATAATTATCTCTTAGTGTATATTGTGTGATAGATTCAGGCTTTTCCAGAACTGTTTATTATGTTTGTAGCATCATATGGTATAAATAAGGATATTAAACCAACTATGAATAATATTAAGACATTTTAGTTACTGCGAGGCGATGGTGTTTTGATGGGCATTGTGGGAGGTGAAGTCCAGCTGGAGCTGGCACTCCTGTGTGTGTGTGTGTGTGTGTGTGATGAGTGTCGGGTGGTCATCCGACCGATTGTGCAAATGTAGGCTAGTTCTGGATCTACTACTTTAAAGGTATGGTATTTATAATGCTGTAGTTTGTTTGGGGTTTAGGTGATGGAAATGCGTGAATACAGATTGTATATGGTACGGATCGTTATATGGTTATGTAGTTATATAGTTCGAATCGCTAAAGCATAATACACCTGTGATATCCTATGTTTAATTAAAGTGCAGGACGTACTGACAGAGGCGGGTGTCCAGAGTACTGGCAGAGGTGTACGTACAGCACACTAGTGGTTAGGGATGTGTGAGAACATGATCGGAGCGCCAAAGTGTAAGTTTCCGAGCTGATAATGTCCCATACTCTTAAATTCATGATGTATGTTATAGTTGGATATGCTCTGTCTTTTATTTTACATTTGAAACCATCTTTTGGGGGCATGTTTAACTGGGTGATTTGTCAACAAGTTGAATAAAGTATCCATCCATGAGGCACTTGGTAACTTTGCATCTCTCTGGTCCACACATACAATAAATAATAATAAATACCATGAAAAGGTGTCCATATTGTTGTTAAACAATGAACACTTGTCTAATTAGGAATCTGAAAGCATTTTACGAATGTTTCACGAGAGAGAGAGAGAGAGAGAGAGAGAGAGAGAGAGAGAGAGAGAGAGAGAGAGAGAGAGAGAGATTTAGGGCCGCCGTGGTACAGTGGAACCGTTTGCGCTCTGTGGGCCTTGGGATCCCAGAGCGCATAGGTTCGAATATTTACTACGGTCTGAGTGGAAATTGGGCGTCCACTCGGGGTAACGGCCCTCTAGTGGGTGGGCTTTCAGATAGGAGACCTCCATTAGATGGTCTCCTTTAGCCCATAAATTCCCATGAAAATGCCCACTTTGTATAGATAAGAGAGAGAGAGAGAGAGAGAGAGAGAGAGAGAGAGAGAGAGAGAGAGAGAGAGAGAGAAACATTCCATGAGTAATAACTTTTGTTGCATTTGATTTGTAGAACTTGAAAATGATTCTGATAAACTTGCTCACTCCAAATTCTGCATATCATTACAAAAGAAGATTTCTCCTCCCATAGGATCAAGATTAAAATGTGCTAGTTTTGCAAAGACATATTACCCAGAGATGATGTTTTTAATTATTTTTTTATTTTTATTTTGTGAGTTCACTTGTTCATGGGGATATAATTGTAGATAGAGTGGATAAACTTCTTGATCATTAGAGAAGATGCTGCAATACATTTTATTGATAGTCATCTTGTGCTGCGAAACTTTAAAAGCAGCTTTACCAAGATATTGTATACATGTCTCACAAAGATGAAAAAAGAAAAGAATCAGGACTTGTGTGAACTCTGCAAATGCTCTTTTAGATCAGATGACAAAAATAAACATCATGATCATCACTTACATTATAGCAACTATGTAGGTGCTTATTGTAGTATATGTAACTTCAGATCATAGACAAATAAAAAAGATTAGTACTTGTAGCTCATAATATGAGTTATGGTTTAGATTAAATTCTTAAGATCTCCCTATTGATGCATTGTGTAAGAATATTCTTAAGTTTTTTAAGGTTTATATAGGACAACTTAGATTTATTGACAGTCTATGATTTATGAATGGAAGTTTGGCTAACGTAGCAAGGGTTCATATTCAGTCAGGAAATTCTCTGATGTTCACTAGTGCTATAGTTGGTAATTTGGATAATCAAACAAAAAACATCTTCTTTATGGAAAACAAGTTTTTCCTTATATATACATAGACTCTTAAAAAAATATAAAAATAAAGAAAAATGCCTACCTCTTCGCGAAGCATTTTACAGTGAATTAAAAGATTCACATATTACTAAGGAAGATTATTTACATGTTCTTGAGGTGTGGAACATTTTCAATTGCTAAAATATCAAAGATTACTTTTGTCTATATCTAAAAACTGATTGGGGTTTACTTTCTGACCCATTCACAACGTGGAAAAGAACACTACAAAGAACGTATGAGCTAGACATTATCAACTATGTTTTCTACCTTTTTTTTTTTTTTTTTTTTTTTTTTTAGCTTTGATAGTTGGTTTAGGTCTTCTAAGGTTGAAATAGAGCTGATATCAGATATATCTTTAATCAATTTGATTCGGAAAAATATTAGAGGTGAATTTACAAGTGTTATAAGACGATGGATGAAAGTAGATAACAAGTATATCAATCCTGCTTTGACGTAAAAAAAAAAAAAAAAAGACAAGTCGAACTATATTCTATACCTATATTTCAAAAGTCTATGCATCTATAATGTGTGACCCTCTTCCTATAGTCAACATTGGTAAGCTTTGTGAGGCAGAAATGAATTAACTAGTTTTCAAGGGTTTGGAGTCACTTCCTACAAAAGGTGATATAGGTTAGTGGATAATATGTGACAGTAAACAGATATTAGCCGAGGTGGCATACCTGACAGATGATTTTCACTTGGGTTGGAGCATCAGGAAATCAGTGTTGATGATTTATCTTCTTACTCAAAAGAGGTACTAAAAAGCGAGGGAAAAAAGTACACACTTACCAGAACAAAACTTATAGATTAACATTCAGCAAAGAAAGACTATCTGATTGTGCTTCCTCTAGTACAGATCTTTCTAAAAACATGGACTAGAAATATATTATGTACTTACCGTATTCAGATTTAAACAAGAACCATTCTTGAAAAACTTTGTGCAAAGAATCATTGAATTACGTAACAAAGCAACAGCAAAAGACAAGAAAGCCATGTACAAGTTATGTCCAAATTCCTTATTTAGTATTTTTTGTGTAATTCAGAAAATTATGCAACAGTTACTAAAATATGCCTTGAACAAAAGCTGTTTTTGATATCTATCAGGAAGCCATATTTTAAGGGATCATTCCTTTAAGAGAAAATCGCGTGTTAACGATATTTCAGTCACCAAGCATAGAGTTCTCATACACACAGTTTGTTGGTTTCATAATTCTGGAGTTGGCAAAATGTAAAATGTATAGAAAAGAATAGATGAAGAAGAAGAAGAAGAAGAAGAAGAAGAAGAAGAAGAAGAAGATGTACAAGTACATGTACAAGTTATGTCCAAATTCCTTATTTAGTAATTTTTTGTGTATTTCAGAAAATTATGCAACAGTTACTAAAGTATGCCTTGAAGAAAAGCTGTTTTTGATATCTATCAGGAAGCCATATTTTAAGGGATCATTCC
The DNA here is from genome assembly GCA_020233015.1 of Callinectes sapidus. Classification (NCBI taxonomy): domain Eukaryota; kingdom Metazoa; phylum Arthropoda; class Malacostraca; order Decapoda; family Portunidae; genus Callinectes; species Callinectes sapidus. The sequence continues at coordinate 18,247,463 of CM035185.1, read as the reverse complement.
TTTAAGAGAAAATGGCGTATTAACGATATTTCAGTCACCAAGCATAGAGTTCTCATACACACAATTTGTTGGTTTCATAATTCTGGAATTGACAAAATGTAAAATGTATAGAATAGAATAGAAGAAGAAGAAGAAGAAGAAGAAGAAGAAGTAGAAGAAGAAGAAGAAGAAGAAGAAGAAGAAGAAGAAGAAGAAGAAGAAGAAGAAAACAGTCTCTGGTTTCCAAGCAAAGAATAATTACGGACATGTGATTTCACTCTAAAGAGGAATACAGATGTAGTTGAGACAAGTAATGTTATTAAGGGAAAGAAGCAAATTACTGGAAAATATTTTTTAGATATTGAATCTAGATAATAGGTATAATTGTTTTAGAAGACAACAAAATGCTATTATGATTGTCAAATTATTGTTTATAAACTCTGTTTATAATTTAGTTAGAGAAACCAAGTGTTTTTTTAATGTAGAGTTTATGTTCATCATAATGTCAAAAGAAAAAAAAATGTGTACAATATTAAGATATAAAAGCATTCTTGGTATTTCATTGGTCCTTGCTAAAACTTACCACTGCCAGTTTCTCTTTAACCATCATAGATAACGTTTACACTGAGGATGATATAAATATATTTCTCCAACCAGCTAGAATAATCGTGTCTAGGTTTTCAAATTGTGGTAAAATGGTCCTAGTCAGTAGACTTATTATAAAAAGTATTCTGCATATTTTTCTAAAGTAATTATATGTGAAGTAACTTACCATCCTTTGCAAGATGATGCAAATATTTCATATAAAGCTTTAGTATGCAAAGATAATGTAGACCCACTGGGAGACTGCAATCCTCATGATAAAGTGTTATTAGTTCGAGACGACATGTATTATGAAAGCAATAAAATGGCAATTAGTATTGGATGCATTCACTAAAGGTCAACACTCCAACTTGAGTGTTATTATGATAACACGGAACCTGAATGAAAGAATGAAAGGACCATATGCAAAAGATATTTCACTAAATGCTACACATTTTATTATATTACAAATGCGAGACTTATGACAGGTAGAATGCCTTGTCATACAAATATATGAAAAAAAGTTTCGCACTGAAAGTGTTAGAAATATACCAGAAGCCCGTGCTAAACAAACCATATGGTTATTTGTTATTAGATTTAGCAAACAAAAATTCAAAGTGAGCTAAAATTTAGGTCAAATATTGCTGGAGAGGGCCCATGTGAGGTGGTGTATTTGTTTATAGGTATGAAATGATTAAACCCTTATGTTCCCTTATCCGAAGAAAGAAAGGAAGCCTCAAAATTTCCCTTGGAAGTGAGACTGTGCGCGGTCACAGTAGATAGAATGGAAGCGTTCATATCAAATTGATTAACAAAACAACAACAATATGGTTATTTTGTTTCTATATGTAACAAAATAAAAACTCTACATGAACTAAGTTTAGATCAAAAGTTATTGAAGGGGCAACGTGTGAGGTAGTATATATTTATGGAAGCGCTGCTTAAAGATATTTACTACGATTCTATTTCACCAGCAGGATTGGAAGGCATTGTTAAAATATATAAAAAGGTAAAGTTAAATGAATCCAGATGTTAAACTCAGCAATATAAAGACGTTTCTTAAAATATCTCGAGTTTATACTCTTCATAAATGTTCCCTTGACGTAAAACTGTTGCCGCAACCAAACAAAAAAAAAATCTTATTTTTTGATCTTGCAGACCTAGGAAATTTACAAAAAGAAATCAGGAATGTCCGCTATTTACTAGTATGTGTCGATATTTTCTCTAGGTACATGTATGCTGAATTGATAAAACGTAAAATTGGTATTTCCATAGTTACAGTTTTTTTCTAAGATATTCAGAAAACCAGAAGCGAAAGGATACACTTGATTTTTTTTTTTTTTTTTGCGATAGAGGAAAAGAATTTTACAATAAACCTGTGGAATCATATTTACTTGAAGGGATCATTTCCCTACACAGTGTTTACTCTCAAGAAACGAAGACAAGTGTTTTTGAAAGAGCAATACATACTCTGAAACATAAAATATACAGATATCTTACTGCACATAACACACTTCATCATCTTTCTCTACTGAATAACACTTCTCTTTATTGAATGAAAAGAAAGACTCCATCACAGATATATCCATTAACTGACCATAAAGCTCGGCGAAAACAGTTCACAATAATGTATAAAAAACTATGTCAAGCAGAATAATGTATTTAATTCTGACGTTGAAATCGGGGATTTAGTACGTGATATGTCATTGAATAGGAACCAGCGATTTGATACTAGGTACACAATACAAAATCACAGGAGAAATATTCCGAGTTTCTGAAATAAATTAGAGCACTTCAAGTTTAGTTAGATACGATCTGGAAGACTGGGTAAGAGAAAAAAATAAAAGGAATATTTTACAGAGATGAACTGATTCTTACATCCGCTCCTGAAACATTTTCTACTGAAATTATAAAGGAGAGAAAAAGGAAAAACGGTAGTTTGCAATATTTCGTACAGTAGAAATCTTATCCAAAACGCTGTAATGAATGTATAGATGCCGCGGACATCCGAAGCATAACTGATTTTATTCCATCGTGTACTGGTCCCGTGTATGGAACAACAGTATTATAATGATTTGGGTAGCTCGTGGCGAGAGTGACAGGCAGACTGGATTTGCTTGGTGGGTGCATTGGTAAATAAGTGGAGTAAGGAGATGCAGAAGTTGTTTTTTTCTTTGTATATTCAGCTACTTTGGTACAACAGAATGTGATTACAATGGGCGAATTGTAGGCTAAGTGGATGCCTGTTGAAGTGTAGACGAGAGAATGCCCGTTGAGTGAGTGAATGCTGCCTGAATGATGAGTGTCACTTGAAGTTTGAGTGATGCTTGAGTGACTGAGAGAATGATCTTGAAGGAAGTGTGAATGCGTGTTTTAAAAGGTAGGAAAGCGGAATTTGAAGCGAAGGCATGGTTTACAGATCAAGGTTAGGGTTAGCAGAGGTCAGCAATTCCCAAGAGATCGAAAGCCGGCAAGAATGTCACACTGTCATTAAATATACATTAGTTTTCCCTTGAGATAGAAGAGATTAGGAGGAGGGAAGGTGTGAGTAGACAGGGAGTTGGTGGACACCTGACAAAAGATAGAGATAGAAAAAAAAAAAAAAAGCGAATACGTGTGTAAGAAATTATCATTAATTCTTTCCTATTTCCTTTTTCAAGTGAATTTTGTTAAGTGTTCTCCCTGTTCTCTTATCTTGCTTACTGTCTCTATTCTTTGTTGTTGTTTAGTTTTTCGTTCTGCTTGTTCGTTCCTATTATTCCATGCTATAAAGATCAGGAAATTTAACTTCGCTCCCAACAAATATGGCTCAATCTGTACCTGTTAGCCCATCTGCACCTGCTACTCATATCAACTTTATTAATGAACCTATCATCCGACCAAATTTCACAGGAACAGGAGATGAGTCCATTCATAACTTCATGGACAGAATCAACGACGAGTGTACCAGACGAAATGCCTTCTCTGACCAGAAGAGACTATCAATTCTCAAGTCACGTATTTCATTCGAAGACAATAGTACAGCTGGACTTCTAGTACAATCGGACAAATTCACATCTATCACCACTTACAATGCGTTCACCTCTGAGCTGATTAAACATTTTCAGTCACACTCAACTCTCGGGACCACACATTCCATCCTAAAAATGACATCTTCAACCTTGCAGAACGGTTATTCCTTCTCTAATGCTCTTCAAGCAAAAAATTTTGCAACAACACTCAGCTCAGAAGTGGTTTCACAGCTTAAGACTTCCGTATGGCTTGAGAATAGTTCCCTTAGTGAAGAGGCACTCCAAAAATTATTAGCATACATGTGTTTCATCAGCGTCATAGATGATAAAAAAAAATTCAAATGCCTCTGATTTCGAATTCACATAATCAAAGTACTTATATGATATATGCAAGCATATAAATGACAAGAAGCCACTCACTGATTCTCAGGCTATCCAGAAAATAGACGAGGTGCAAATTTCATCTTCTCGTCCTTCTCTGACGCTAATACGTGGACGAACACCCCTTCGCCATAATCATTCACACACTCATAATATTCGTACTCGCTCTACTTCACGTAATATATTCTGTTCCCCTTGTCATCTAAAAGGTCACCACATTAGCATGTGCAATGTTCGCCTGGATTCACGTGGTCACAATACATTCGACCCAAAGGCATTCTGTTCTTTTCACAATCAAACTGGTCACACACTGCAGAACTGCCGTCACTATGATTACCTGCATTCCTTGTCGGGAAACAACCAGCCCCCTTCATTAACCAATCCACCATACATAATGCATCCATCTAAAAACATCACCTGCCTGTCTACCAAAACCTCATCGTGGTGACCTTAGAGGTAATTTCACCTATCAGCAGGATTCCACTCTCCCTTATATAGACATTAACTACTCCACGCCATCTGAAAGTATCACCACAATGATAGAATGTCTTTCCAGTCAACGCAGTGCCTTCCTTGATATTGGTGCTACCATTAATTTTATCAAACTAGAAACATACAAAGAATTATCTACCATATCAAAAAAATCACTAAATTCACTACCACCTGATCTTAATATCCGTGCCATCTCTGGTTCTAAAGTCCTTCCTCTCGGCAAAGTTTTCTTAACTATTTCTTTTACACCTGAAAAGCGTACCATCATTGCTCCATTCTATATTGTCTCTCATGTTTTACTCCAGGCTGATTTTCTAATTTGTTTTCCCACCATGCGTGGTCACTTTATCAGCATTTATCCAGCACATAATCAAATCTCTCAGAGGGATACTTTCATTTCCGCTTTACCTCGCACTACTCCTCCTTCTCTTTCTTCTGCAGGTGTAGTTTTCTCTGCTACACGGGATAATGTTATGCCTCGGCTCCCTTCTGGCGATTGTGTAACTTAGGATAAACAAATTTTCTTAGCTGAATCGGTAATCTTAGCAGAATTTGATTTATCTATGGTAACCGTGTCTATTCCATCTGCTGCTCAGGCACAAGTATGCTCTGTTTATCATAAAATTCTCCATGCAAAAACATCCAGCTAAAGTCTGTTCTGAAAATGGATTATGTAAAATAGGTGTAAGAAATATTTCACATTTGCCTGTAAAACTTAAATCTGGTGTATTGCTCGGAAATGCATCAGTTCTCCCAGAAAATAGCCCATTTGTGGATGCTTTTCCTGTCAATCAGTAAATCATGTTTCTACAATACCAGATAATTATCATATGTCTCCTACTATCACTAATAAACATCTGTCTGATTTAGATTTTCCTGAACATGAAACAGATTTACTGGCACTCTTAAACCATTTCAGAAATGCTGTCTCACTTCCTGGAGAAGTCTTGGGCCACACACAAGTTCTCAAAAATTCCATCCATCTGATGCCTGGCTCAATACCAAGTTATGTACGAAATTATCGTACACCTCATAACAAACTGGTTCTTCTCGACACAGGTGTTAAGGTATGTTGGATCAGGAAATCATAGAACCAGCACACTCACCTCACAATGCCCCTTTGTTACTTATTCCAAAAATCAGGTGATTATCGCGTTGTAGTGGACTTTAGGAAATTAAATTCATCCACTCTACCAGACAGATATCCAATGCCACGATTAGGAGACATTATTCAATTATAAGGCACTTTAAATATGATGTTCTCAACCCTAGATTTACAATCAGGATTCTTTCATGTGGAATTATCATCTCGCCCATACACTGCAGGCACAACTAATTCAGGCCGGTTTATGTTAAAACGTATGGGGCTAGGCCTACGAAATTCACCTTCCAAAGGTTAATGAACTCAGTATCATCTGGATTACTCGGGAAAAACGTGTTCAGCTTCTTAGGCGATATTATCATCGCTTCAAAGGATTCTCAAGAACACTTTAGTATTCTCTCTCAGGTTCTCTTGCGTTTTGAATCCGCCGGACTCAAGGTAACATTCAGTAAATGCGCTTTCTTCAGAAAACACGTCAAATTTCTCGGTCACAAAATCGATAAACACGCTAGATTGCCAAATTCAAGATATCCAGTCCTTCCCTACTCCATCTTATCTAGATCAGGTTAGACAATTTCTTGGTTTAGGAGGATTTTACCGCCAATTCATTCAGGACTTCACTTTGATTGCTCAACCTCTCATTCAACTACTTTAAGAAGAAAGCTGAATTCGTATGGTCTGAGAAGGAACAACATACATTTACTCATCTCAAAACTGCTTTATGTAGCGAACCAGTTCTTTCTTTACCAAATTTTGAGAAAGAATTTACTTTTTGCACAGACGCCTCCGGATACGGTATACATTCTGTCCTGATGCAGAAAGATCAAAATGACAAATTTCGCGTTATAGCATACGTCAGCAGACTTCTGAATAAAGCAGAAGAAAATTACGATGTCACTACCAGCAAAACTGTTGTTTGGTTCTTAAGTCATTTTCACGAACACATCCTCGGATACAATATATACACGTACATACACTATGCTGTCACGGAAATATTCAAGGGCTCGTTGGGCTGAGTACTATGAGCAGCTGTTCACGGTGGATCCTCCAAGCGGACAGCTCCAGACTGCAAGGTTGAAGACGCTGGATGTTGATCCACCCATTGACCTCCATTGGCGATGTCAAAGAGGCTGTGGCAAAGTTAAGGGGTGGAAAGGCAGCTGGCGTCTACAACATCAGCGCGGAGCTGCTCAAAGCTGGGGGTGAAGCCATGATCCGTGGGTTGCATGCTATCTTGTCTGCTGTATGGCATTCAGGTACTATACCTCCCGACTGGAAGAAGGGGTTGGTCGTCCCTATCTGGAAGGGGAAGAGGAACCGTCAAGACTGCAACAACTACCGTGGAATAACACTCCTCAGCGTACCAGGCAAAGTGCTTGACCATTTGCTGCTGACGCGGATCCGCACTCACCTTCTGAAGCATCAGAGACCTGAACAGTCAGGGTTCACGCCCGGTAAGTCACCAACTGACCGTATCATAGCGCTTCGCGTATTGGTGGAGCACTGACGTGAGTTTCGACAGGGAAAGCTTGCGTTGGACTCAGTGCATCGAGAGACTCTGGGATCTTCTGCGTCTCCGTGGGATTCTTGCAAGGATTATTGGTCTATTAGCTGGCCTGTACTCCGGGACTGTAAGTGCTGTGAAGTGTAGAGGGGGCGTGTCCATCTTCTTCCCTGTGAATACAGGTGTGAGGAAGGGCTGTGTGCTTGCTCCATCACTTTTTAACACATGCATGGATTGGATACTAGGTAGAGGTGTGGAACAAAATCATTGTAGAGCATCTGTCAGCAACACCGAAATTACAGATCTTGTTTTTGCTGATGATGCAGCAATCTTCGCTGAGTCACTGGAGGTTCTGGTAATGGCTCTAGAGGCACTGCACGAGGAAGTGAAGTCCTTGGGACTCAAGGTTCCTTGGGCCAAGACCAAGATCCAGGCGTTTGGAGGCGTACTGGATGAAACAGTACAGTCTGTCCATGCGTGTTGCGAGGACATTGAGATCTTGAAAAACTTCACATACCTTGATAGTAAAGTGCATAACGATGGTGGGTGGAGCCAAGAAGTCACACGGGGGATTGGCCTGGTCCACGGCGTTATGGACTCGCTCAACACGAGTATTTGGCGTTGTCGATACCAGTGCAGACAGACAAAGATTCGGATCTTCAAGTTGCTGGTGATCCCTGCCTTACTCTATGGTTGTGAGACATGGACACTGAACACCAACCTGAAGAGGCGATTTAATGTCTTTGGTACTAGATGCCTTCGCAGGATCATGGGATATTGCTGGTATGACTTTGTGTCAAATCAGCGATTGTTTCGTGAGACCGATTCGAGGCCTATTACTAGCATAGTCCGTCAGCGCCAATTGCGGGTATACGGGCATGTGTCGCGATACCCGGATGCTGATCCCGCTTATCGGGTTGTTTCCGTATAGGACAACCCGACTTGGAGGAGGCCAAGGGGACGCCCACAAAACTCTTGGCTGTGGCAAGTCGATGCCTTCTGCTGGGAGTCACTTGGTATGGGAAAGGAGCCTGCATGGAGACTGGTGAGGCGTGACCGCCATGAGTGGCGCCGTAGGGTAGGCGAGGCAACGCGCCACCCCAGCGTATGCCCCCCATGTTTGATTGATTGAATAACTATACTGGTAAATTTACTCGCTGGCAGCTAACAATCCAAGTGTTTGATCCAATATTTCATTACATTCCAGGAAAAGGAAAAGCGGTTGCTGATGCATTATCACATAAAATCGCTCTTGTCTTGGCTTTCACTAATGAACCAATAATGCCCACAGTTGAGGAACTCAAAATACATCAACGTTCAGATCCGCTCTGCGCTTCTCTCATATATTATCTAGAGTCAGGTGATCCAGGTGCTGCAGATTGATGTAGATTTATCATTTCTACAAAACGATCTTCTTTACAAGTCAAGTTTCACCCAGTTAGTTGTTCCACAGTCTTTGGTTGATAATGTGTTATTTCAGATTCGTGACAGTAATCTCGCCGGTCATCCCGGCCGCGATCGTTCTTATTCACAATGAAAGTGTTCATACTTCTGGTCATCTATGAGGAAAGATATATTTTCTCATTGCGCACGCTGTCAATCTTGCGCTGCGAATCGCTCATCTCCTTATCAGAGTCCATCACTTCCTAACCCAATTCCAGCATCGCCATGGGACTCAATTTTGATTGATCTATTAAACTCCCTCTCACGCAAAATAGATTTCAGTATCTTTTCGTATGCGTAGATAGCTTTTCACGTCTTAGCATTCTCGATCCTCTTAAGGTAAGACTGCTCACTCTGTTGCAAAGGCATTGATTCACCATGTAATCTGTCCCTACGGTTCTCCATTGTTTTTAATTTCAGATAATGGCTCATAATTTAATAATTCACTCTTGCAGTCAATTTGCCAAAACTTTCACATCAAGAAATGCATATCTTACGCAATATCATGGGCTGTCAGTCAACATGGGATGAGTTTCTCCCTCAGGTAGTTGTTCTCTTAATTCTTCCATTCATTCTATTATCAAGGAATCACCTCATTATGTCCTGTTCGGGCAAGACTAGGGTTTATCTCATGAGTTTCTTCTCAGTACACCTCATCTAGTATATAACTTTGAGGATTATGTCAAATGTAAAATGCATGCATTTCAGATCGTCTCGCTGCCTCACAACAGGAAATGCTAGCAAAACAACATCTTCGTGCAACCACCCATACTTTAAAAATAGGCGATCTGGTATTCCACCATCAACACGTTCGCCACTCAAAATTAGATTCATTGTACAACGGTCCATTTCGTATAACTGAAAAAACTTCACGGGCATAAAGTGAAAATTTTACATCTAGAAAACTCAGAAGAACTTGTTGTCCACGAAGATCACCTGAAAAAAGTTCACAGAAGCATTGCTGACCAATGTACTGATTCTAGTGATCCTCTTCCACCATCCTCTAGCACTGAGAGTTTGTCATAACACACACTCTTCCTACAGACAGAAACTTCGATCTTTTTCAAAATCTTAATCCCTCCAAGTGCCATTCATGTTCTGATTGTATGTATGTATATATGTAGTATATATGTATATATCTCTGATTATTTGCCTGTTTTATTATCAATTATCTGTGTTTATATATATATATATATATATATATATATATATATATATATATATATATATATATATATATATATATATATATATATATATATATATATACTCGTATATCTTGATTATCTGTATGCCTTATTCTCATTTATCTGTGTGTTCTAATATGTCTCTGATTATTCATATGCATCAATGCCATATATCTTTTAAAAATTATCTATGTATATCTTTCATCATCTCTATACAATTGTCATATTTCCAATTATCTGCGTATCAATGCATATATTCTTTACTTGGATCATTAACCATATATTTATTTCATTATATGTGTACCATTATTTCGTTTATCTATAAATATATGTGCCTGTCTTATTAATGATTTATATATGCCTCATAATTTATGTATTATTCATGTATTTCGTTCGTTCCGTAATGTTGTTAGTATACATTCGTGTGCTCATCTCATCTCATCTCATCTTAAGCTGTGAGGCCACATTTTTCTTCGGGGGCAGGGGGGGGGGGGGGGCATTTGTATCAATTATATTAATCATAATTTATTGTAGATCATTTCACATCCACAACATGTATTCACTTTATCTATCTATCTATTTTGTCAGGTGTCCACACCTCCCTGTCTACTCATACCTTCCCTCTTCCTAATCTCCTCTACCTCAGGGGAAAACTAATGTATTTTTAATGGAAGTGTGACATTTCTGTCGGCCTTTCTGTCTTTTAGGAATAACCTTGTAAATCACGACTTCGCTTCAAACTCTGCCTTCCTACCTTGTAAAAGACACATTGAGACTTCATTCAACATTATTCTCTCAAGCTCAAGCGGCATCATTCTCACTCAAGCATTCACTCAAGCGACACTCATCACCCAAACAGCATTCTCTCACTCTCGGGCACCTCATCTTCGTTCAACAGGCATCCACTTATAGTCTATATTTTCGCCCACTGTAATCATATTCTGCTGTACCAATAAAATTGAATATACCAAGAGAAACCAAACTAGCAAACTACTGCATCTCCTTACTCCACTCAATTACCCACCAAGCAACCAGGCTGCCTGTCACTCTAGCCACGGACAACCAGAAACCATAAAAACTGTCCCATACCCAGAGCAATACACATAGTAGCTCCTATTTGTTTTGGAAATCAAATTGTTAGTTAACACTTAGATGCAATTCCACTTCCTCATGATGCAACAAGTAAAATAGTTAATCCCATTATGTACAAACAATTGATTTTTCCAGATGTAAAGAATATTTATATATTGATCGTCAATCAAAATGGAAAACCGATTTACTTTAAGAACGGACACAGTGCTAAATCTGTCTTACATATTATAAGACCTCCATAATTTCCAATTTCCTTTACTAGTAAAGTTGACGGAATGATGAGAACAACTTTGATAACACCGTCCATGGAAGAATTCTTGATCCTCGCATCATAAAACGAGGAGGTGCAGTAAGTGATATTTCTACACTTCAAGGCCCAGTTATTTAGCAAAAAGATGGTGGGGTTTTCAGTTCCTTAAAAAGGAATAGAGGAGCGATCCATATCATTCACAATGAAAAATGATATACCAGAGGCCGTTGATATGGAGAAAGAAATACTAGATGACATTTTAGCTGGTCTAGATAAAATAAAAATTTCAATAAAATCACGTGGATAGAAAGGCTCTTAGTGGTGTATCTAAAGGAATCAGAGGAGGTCGCATAAAGAAGAAAAATAGAAGGGAAGACGATCCCGACAAAAGAGTTATAAAAACTGTTTTCGCTTGATTTAAATTAGTTGTATTACTATAGGCTTCCTGTCAATATGCCGATGACTCCTGTTTCAGGGGTTCCTGTACACACCCCAGTGAACAAATGCTCGGGAGCAATCTCATAAATGTTTTCTCGTCTTAATAAACTTCGCATGATAGAAACTTCGATTACATCAAAATCCTATTGTTTTGGTACTAAGTTAGCAGCTGGAGGCAGGGAGGAGGCTTGATAGAAAATACTGATGACGCCCTAGAGCGCTTAACTTCATAAAAACGGTTTTAGCAAGAGATGGGGTCTGAAGTTGCCATTTTATGTTATAAGTAAAGGTATATGCAAAGTATGTTAAAAAGTATGAATATGAGTTGTATTTGACGTGAACACCGCTTCAGTTATGAAAATAATGTATTTATTTTATTTCTTTTTATTTTTTTAATTTTTATTCATCTTTACTTTAATGATGTTTTCGTTTTACAGTTCAG
>CM035185.1:18182316-18192496 GCA_020233015.1 Callinectes sapidus | reverse complement strand
TTCTTATGTATGATGATGATACTATTGTGTTATGTGACAGTGAGGGAGGAATGAGACAGGCTCTGATGGCATTAAACACCTATTGCAATGAATGGAAATTAAAACTTAATTGTAATAAAAGCAAAATTGTAATATTTAGTAGAGGTAAAGTTGACTTGAGCAAATATGAATTTAAATTTGAATGTAAAAAAATTGAGGTAGTGGAAGATTATAAATATCTTGGCTTAACATTCAATTATAATGGCAGATTTCGCAAGGGAGAGCTTGAACTGAAAGAACAAGCTACAAGAGCAATGTACTCCTTAGTTGGAAAATGTCGAAAGTTTGACTTGCCAGTTGACATGCAGATAGAGCTTTTTAATACCATGGTACAACCTTTATTAACTTATGGATCTGAAGTTTGGGGACATTATATCATAAGGGAGATTGAATTGTTGCATTTAAAATTTTTAAAGCATATGTTATTTGTGCATAAAAACACAAGTAACGTAATGGTATATGGGGAACTGGGAGTATATCCATTAGATAGTCATATCAAGTGTAAGATGCTATGCTTTTGGTCTCGGTTGACTACAGGTAAACAATCGACATTATCTTATGTAATGTATCAGTGTATGTTGCATCTGGATAGGCTAGGATTATTTACATCACCTTGGATAGCTTCTGTCAAACAACTGTTGAATGAGTGTGGTATGTCAGGATTTTGGTTAATACAAAATGTACCCAACACAGAGTGGTTCAAGAAGGCAGTGGAAAGAAAATTAATGGATCAATGGATAACTATTTGGTATAACAACTTGTCAACAAATGCAATATGTAGAAATTACAATATATTCAAGGGTGTATATGAACTAGAAACTTACCTAACTAAATTACCAAAAAATAGTCGTATCCTGTTAACTAGATTTAGAATATGCAATAATAGATTACCAGTAAATGTCGGCAGATACACGGGGGTAAGCAGAGAAGAGAGGGTGTGTAATCTGTGTAATGATAATACAATAGCGGATGAAGTTCATGTATTACTCAAATGTTCCAATGAAGATCTTGTCAGGTGGAGAGATATGTATGTACCAAGTTACTATACAAATAGCCCAACAATTTTCAAGTTTACTGAATTGTTACAAAATACAAATATAAATGTTCTCACAAATTTATCAAAGTTTTCAAAGTTGATAATGATAAAGTTTAGATAAATTATCAATATAGGGAATAACTAGTGTTCTTATGTTCTGTTACTTGTTTTTATAATGTTTCTTGTTTTGAAACATAGTCTATTTCTTTATATATATTATTATGTTATTATTTTCATCATTATTGTACTCTATCTGTAGTTTTAATTTCGGAGCTGTGCTCCATACTTTACTTTGTAAAGTCTGAGCGTATTAATAAATTCAATTCAATTCAAAAAATTAAATTCAATTCACACAAACACACCGGGTAGTATAGTGGTTAGCACGCTCGCCTCACAACCGAGAAGGCCCAGCGAGGCACATGGGCAAGCCTCTTAATCTGTATCTAGCCCCTGTTCACCTAGCAGTAAGTAGGTAGGGGATGTAACTCCAAGGTTTGCGGCCTCGCTGTCCCGGTGTGTTGTGTGTGATGTGGTTTCAGCCATACCAGAAGATCGGTCTATGAGCTCTGAGCTCCCTCCGTAAGGAAAAGCCTGGCTGGGTGACCAGTAGGCGACCGTGGTCAATAACACACACACACACACACACACACACACACACACACACACACACACACGCATATATATATATATATATATATATAGTATATATATATATATATATATATATATATATATATATATATATATATATATATATATATATATATATATATATATATATATATTCCACAGGATGTTGGAAAACTATCTACGAGGCTTAATTGACATTTGTTTTGTTCTTTGTTTATGAACACACACACACACACACACACACACACACACACACACACACACACACACACACACACACACACACACACCTGTAACATGGTTGAAATATCAATAGTAATTGAGGAGCAGGAACCTATAATTTGTCCCCACAACTTGCAAAACTTTAGATCTTTTCTTTCTTATATCATGTTAGCGTCACTCGCCGAACAATACACATTATTGTTATTTCTTTACCTGTGTATTTCACCTAAGAAAAAATAAGGGGTGTGACTCTACGTATGAATTACTCATCAACGACAAGGTATTTTTCTTTTATATATTCTCACACAAAAAGATAAATTATACTGACAACAATAATATGACAATTATATGACCAGTATGTTTTAATATTGACTGCTATTTCAGTAGAATTTTTTTTTCTCAATTACCGAAGCTGCATCACAGCACTTCTATATATATGCAGTATGCTGTTGAACTCTACACCCATTTTTCACCACTCTACCCGTCAGTAAAAGAAATATGAACATACAAAATAAGGAAAATTACAAGGATCCATCAGCCGTACACGTGGAAATACCAGTATGAACATAACTAATTTCACCTATAATCCCCATCTGTAAATATGTCTGATCATCTTTAAAGACTCGTATTGACTTAGAACTAGCAATATGATTTTTTTTATGTAAGAGGGAAAAGTTGGCCAAATTCAACATAAAACGAAAATAACAGCCCACTTAGTTGCCAGTTTCCTTGCATGTTAGCCAATATAAGCGGATGAATGCTTTAAAACTTCCCTCTTGAATAAAGTCAAGTCAGGAAATTCGAAATAAAAAATTATATGGCGTCTTCCAAGTATACCAGAGAAAGCTATAATTGGTAGAGGGTACTAGTTAGTTCTTGTATTAGATTTAGACAAAATGTGGTGAAATAAAAGAAAAGGCCCGGTGGAGGGACCGCAGGAGAAGCGGAGGTAATTACTAAGATCAGAGGAGCAGTTAGCATACAAACAGCAATTAAAAATGGCAAGAGATGTTGCATTCCAGTGTTGAAAAAGAGGCAAGAGATGTTGCAGTCCAGTGTTGAAAAAGAGACTGAAGACAGTCAGTCAGAGGATAGGAGATGATACTATGGTGTGAGTACCCTTTCCCCAATGCATGTGAAAATTTCTCCATACATGGGCGGATGAGGCCCTTGTATAGAGTTAGCAATTGTGGAGAAGTCAGATAAACTGGCAGACACATTTCGGAAGACTTAACTTCATAGAAGCTGTTCTTGCGTATGACGATATGTGAAATTACTAGTTCAGATACTAGGTAAAAGGTCATAACCAGGGTATTCATATGGAGACAGGTGAGTGTCATTGAAAAAAGACGGGACCATTGTCTGGAAACTTGTGTCAAGTTAAGAGATGGAACACATAATTTTTTTAGGCTTTGAACACTACTAAGATCTCTCTGACCCTATAAAAAATCTTTGAAAGATCAGAAGTCAGGGCCCATATCCACAAAACGTTTCATACCGATGACGTCGTCTATAACAAACAAAATGGCCGCCATCGGTCATAATTTGCCTTTCATATGAATGACGGGAGCTGAATGTAAACAATCAACATGGCCGCGCCACAAGAGCAACCACCACATCAGCCAAAAAAAATCACTGCAGAAGGGATGTTTAAAATGAGCTTAATGATGCTGAACTCGCCAAAAATTACAAATTTGACAGGGAAAGTATCCCTGAAGGGTTCGTGGTTTCAGAAAAGACTTGGAAAAGTGTACAGTGCTATGTATCATCAGCGTAGGGAAGGAAGGGGCAAGAAGTTTATTTTAAAAGACCATTAATTAATTATAGTAAGAGAGTAGGTGACAGGACCCTTAGGAGCACCACTGTCAATAGATTTAGGAGAAGGATAGTGGCTGTCTACCACAGCACCTTTGTGCCAGAATATCAAAAGCTTTTGATATATTCAAGGTAACAGTAAAAGTTTCACCGTTGCCTCTAAAGGAGAATGAATAAGACTCAGTAAGGAAAGCCAGAAAATCGCCATTAGAGTGAAATTGACTGAAGTCATATTGGCAATCAGTTAGAAGATTGTAAAGTGACAGATGTTTACGAATCTTCCTAGATTAAAAATACACAAGCAAGAGATTAAAACTATAGATCGGTAGTTTGAGGGATTACAATAGTAATCATTATAAGAACAGGCTGAATATATTGCCAAAAGTCCAACAAAAAGGAAGGGTATGAGTCGATATGGTGGAGGGGAGAGAGCAAGCGGAAGATAAAGGTAGGAATTTATAGATGCTTAGACGAGAGAAGAACTTCCATGATTTTTGTGAGTTTCATTGAAGTGTACATCATAAGTCATGTGGGAGTCTATGTGCATATCAAGGTTTTTTACATGTTTAGAAAATAAAAAAAAGTGATGGAGGTTTTGACAAAAGTGATTTTGGTAGTGATTAACAAAAAAAGAGCTGAAACTTAAAGACGGACTGCAAGGAAAATTTTCAGGTTTTGAAGATGGAGACTCGGGAAGAATTATGCCCATTAAAGAAAGCTAACGGAGAGCGGGTTAGTTCAGTGGCGGGGATTCGTAAAATAATGAATAATTATTTCCTAACTGTCTTAACTCAAGAAAACATGCAGGATATATCAAATGGTGAGCAAATCTTTGGAGCAAAGAAGAGTGAGAAGCTGACAGATATTCCTGTAACAAAAAAAAAAAAAAAAAAAAAAAAAAGGTAGAACAAGAGTTATATAGACCACAGACTTTAAATCACCATGTCCCGATGAAACATATCCAAGAGTACTTAAAAAATGCAAAGAGATTGTTACTGAACTGTTAGCAGCTGTCTTTAGGATGTCACTTGACTCAGGTGAGATACCAGTACTAAGGAGACAAACGAGCGTTGTTCCGATGTTTAAGAAAGGGGATAAAATGTTTCCATCTAATTATACACCAGTCAGCTTAACGTCAGTTTTAAGTATATTAATGAAGTCGATAATAGCGAAGAGAGTCAGACAGCATCTAGACAAGCATAATTTAATCTACCACTCAGGATGGATTTACAGAAGAAAAATTATGCCATACAAACTTATTGAAATTCTATAGTAAAATTTACGAGACAATGGATAATGGTTATGACCTTCTTTACCTAGTGTTTGATAAAGTTACCCAATCAGAGGCTCTTACGAAAAGATTAGGGCGCATGGGATAGAGGGATAGATATTAAACTGGATGATTATGTGGTTAAGCGATAAGTGACAGGTCTAATTCAGAGCGGAGTCAGCGAAATAGTGGAGTGCCAGAGGTATCAGTTTTAATAAAGGCCATTATTATTTTCAATATATATTAACGATTTGGATAGTGGAATTAGCAGTGATATCAGTGAATTCGTGGCTGATACGAAAATATGTAGATAAATCAAGTCAAGTATTGACGCCATCGCTCTGCAGGCAGACTTGGATAGGATGAATGAATGGAGAGACAGATGATGAATGCAGTGTAATATTAAAAAATGCAAAGTATTCAGTGTATATAGAGGTAAACAACAATTTAGTTACTCGATAAACAATAAGGCTCTGATAAGTTCGGAATAAGAACAGACTCAAGAGTAAGAATTATCTTGGACCTTTGTCTGAGAAGAAAATGCATTGAGGCTAGAAATAAAGTAAACATGGAACTAGATTATATCTTTAAGAGAGTTGAAGACAGAAGTACCAACTTTATAATAAAGGTATATTTGTGGCTGATCAGACCACATTTCGACTATGCGGTTCAGTTCTAGTTCCCACATTATAGGAAGGATATAGAATTACTAGAATCCGTGCAAAGGAAAATGTTTAAAAGGTTATAAGAGATGAGACTAAAAGGATACAAGGAATGGTGAATATTCCATACAAAACGAAATTAAAAGCACTGAATTCCCATTTTCTAGAGCAGGGGTTCTTAACCTTTTGATGATTCCAGATGCCCAATGGATTACCCAATATGGTCCCATACCCCCCTTCACTTGACTATCGAAATAATATGGTTCCATACTTGACTTCCATACTTCACTTGACTGTCAAAAGAATTTGGTAGGTTCTAGGTTCTAAGTAAATACCAGTACCAGTACTAGTATCTAACATTCTACCCAAGTGTAAACATGATTAAATTAAATAAATTACAAGTACCCAGAGATCCAGGCCCATACCCCCAGTATTTGGTTCCGATACCCCCAAGGAGTATGGATACCCCCGGTTAAGAACCCCTGTTCTAGAGAGTTGTACGTTAAGAGGGAATATGGTATAAGTAATTAGGTGGTATTGGGGTTACAAGAAAAGATGACATTAGTAAGGATCTTAAAATCAATAATAATGACAGGACCAGAAATAACAGTTTCGAGCTGGAGATTTTTAGGTTTAGGACTGAAATAAGAAGGAACTGGACGCAGTAATCATATTGTTGGAGCTGAGACAATGGTGACTTTTAAAATAAGATTAGACAAGTTTATGGAGAGAGAGAGAGAGAGAGAGAGAGAGAGAGAGAGAGAGAGAGAGAGAGAGAGAGAGAGAGAGAGAGAGATTATTTTATGGCCATTGCTACAATAACAAGACAAATGGATGAATTAGATATCTATATCCACCACAACAAAAAACAATAAATTATACAAGAACAAAATAGAAGGAATTACCGCGGAGGAGAAAATCTTTATATGAATCTCTGTTACCCTCCCAGTCTGTAACATCCATTTGTTCAGTTATATCATCAATGGCAGTGTTCCTAATTCTATACAAACTAGGACAGTCCATCACATAATGTTTTAAGTATGGCCTTTTATAGCCCCACAAATCTGAGACAACGTTTCTGCAACAACAGGTACATCTTTAAATTCCTAATAACATTTTTAATCCAACCTCATCCTCATCTTTACAGCATCACATTATGTTCCTTCTCTACCATAAACTACAACACTACTACTGCTGGCATGCTCCCTCAACATCCTACTCCTGTCCAAACAAAACTGCTCCTTCTGATCGCACTACGTATCTGCCTTATTGATAAGGGACATGGTAACTAAACTTTCTCATTCTCTGCTGCCCTTTTGGCTAACATATCTGCCTTTTCATTTTGAGGGATGCCAACATGGGAAAATACCCAATAGTAAGTGACAGACATTTTCTCCATAATAGCCAAACACTTGTTCAACAATCCGTCGATAAACTGGATTCCTCTACCTCCTCTCCCTACTAGAGAGAGAATCTAATGCTGCCCTACTGTCTGTAAATATAAATGCATTTTTGCTTCTGTCTTGGGTTTTACAAAGAACAACATAAATAGCATGTAATTCAGTCTGTGTAGACGAGACATTATCTGACATACGAAACAATAACGAGCTCTCATATTTATTATCACGTCCATAATACTCCCACAGCAACACTGCACACCCAGCCCTTCCATCTCCATTCACCAACCCATCACAAAAGGCATGTATACAACCTCTCTTAGGCACACAGTAAATCATGTGGCAGTACCAAACCCTCAAATAGTCAATTTTTTGTCAGCTAAAGAACTGATTATTACCTTGACCTTCTACCTCTCCCAGGGGGGAACACTACTGGGATACACCTGTGAGGGACAAATGAGTTCTGAAAGTCATACTTCACCACTTGTTCCTTTACATTCCGTACAAATACAAATATACTTCTATTACGCATAGTTCATCAAAAACATACGAAAGATTTACGCGACAGACATAATTTACAACACTTTTAAGGACAAGTCCCATCACTCTGTCACATACACTGGGCAAATTTTCTTCTAGACGCATAACATCTATTATAGCATTTCGTTGATACCAAAAAACAATCATCATACACTCATTTTGAGTAAGGTCAATCCTGTTTAGCCTTCCTATCACCAAATTAGATAAACATGGTGCAACATAATCAATGACAGACCTGACAGTACTTACATACATCATACGCAAAACCGGTATCCCCACACCACGCCCTGAACACGACAAAGCACGTTACAGTTGTAGGCGAGCTCGATATGTCTCAGTTCAGCATTTTTAGCAGTCTTATTATAATCTATATACATCCCCAAGTACTTATAAGCATGCACTCTGTCAAGTTGCTTACCATTCAACACAAGTACAGCGTTTATATGGCTCCTACACTGATACTTTGTTTTAGCCTCATCAACAATGAGCTCTAAAGATACACAATTACGACTCAACTGAGTCAGAGTTACCTGCATCTTCACCACACTCGATGACTGGATCAATACATCACCTGCATATATTATAGGTCGAACGCCAGAAGGATAGTCAACCTTCGCAATCCTATTCATCAATACATTAAATAAAGTGGGGCTCAGTACCCCTCCCTGGTGAGTTCCCAGCTCAAAACCTCTAGAAACAGAAAATTCACCTTCATACCAAACCCTTGCACATCTGTTACTAAGATAATGAGAGATCCAACCCAACATCATCCCACAAATACCTAGACTTGCTAATTCATATAAAATAATTTGTCCATTTGCTTTATCACTCTGCAATTGTCCCTTCTGTCACTGCTGATGACAGCGGTGTTACCTCTGCTGCTACTGGTGTTGTCATGTCTACACCTCAGGCTGCTGCCTCTGCTGCTGTCGGCACCAATGCCACTACCGCCACTTCTGCTATTGTTGTTGCTTCTACACCAGTCGGTGATTTATCCGGCAGGGGGGGGGAGTGAGGACAAGACAGCGGGCGCCTGACAATGGCAGGAAGGCGCTAAGGGGCCAGCGGAAGAAGTAATGTACTTGATCACTCAGTTGTTACTTAGTTCATAAGTAGTACTTTTTCTGTTCAATATGGATGATATTAATTATTTGCCTTTTTCGCCAATTAATGATGCAGAGTTTACCAACTTGATCAGTAGCAGTGATTTAAATTCTACACAGACAATTCCCTATCGTGACAGTCTTATATATGAACCTTTTGGCCCTGATGACAGTCACAGAAATGAAAATGACATAGACTCTTTCATGTTAAGCTTTAAAAATTACTCACCACCTCAATCACTATACACTTTTTTAATTGATATGAAAGATGTTCCATTTCCTGATGATACATTAACGTTACTTAGTTTCAATATTCGAAGTTTTTCTGCCAATTTCCATGGATTACTAGATCATTGTCTTCATGAACGCATGTATTTTGATATCAAGGCCTTTCAGGAAACACGATTAGACAATCATATAATTTCCCTGTTTTAGCTTCCTGAAATTAATTGTTAGGAGCACAGTAGGAGGAGGAGTTGCATTGTATGTATCTAAGGTGTATTCATCTTCACTGTTGTCTGACTTATGATATATGGAAACATACATAGAATGTGTCATAGTGGAACTAAAATTATCGAAAGGTCTTTATATCTGTGCTTCAATATACCGTCCACCTAAGGGTAATGTGCTTGATTTGGTGAAATTTGATAATATTCTCAAGCACATTTCAGACAAAGGTTATAGAGGAATGTACTTGATTTGGGGATTGGAATATTGATCTGAGCAGCCAAAACACTAATCCGGTTGTGGGCAATTTCTCTGAAATGATGCATTCCTACTCCTGTTTTCCCCTCATAACTAAACCTACTCGTGCCACTTGTAACAGTGCTACACTTATTGATAACATTTGGTCAACAGAAATAGAGTATAATATAAGAAATATGATCTTGTACACTGACATTTCAGACCATTTCCCAATAGTATCAAGCATTACTTATAATAGAGAAAATATTTCAAAAAATTGTCAAAAAGAGAACTTTTCCCAACACAAGTATTTAGAGATTTGTGGAGGAACTTTCTGAAACCAACTGGGATGATATATATACATGCATTTGAATTATTTGGAGGTAAATTTCGGAAAATGTTTGAGGACAATAATATTTCCACAGTTAAAACCTTTTGTCCCAGAAATAGAGATAAAATATGCCCATATATTACCCTAGCTCTTAAAAAAAAGTATCACAGAAAAGAAGCGCTTAGATAGACTTTCAGTAAAATGGCCACTATCTTTTAGAGGAAAGTACAAAACATATAGAAGCAAGCTTTCCAAATCACTCCGCATAGCAAGAAACATATATCATAAAGAGTCTCTTCAGAAAAATCCAGGTAATGCTTAGGCTACTTGGCAAACTATAAGTACTATTCTGGGAACTTCACCAGGTGCTAGAAAACAAGGACACATAGACATAAAATGTAAAAACTCAAGTGTTCCTGATGCATTCAACACAAGGTTTCTCCAATTAAGT
>CM035185.1:18148847-18173194 GCA_020233015.1 Callinectes sapidus | reverse complement strand
TCTCTCTCTCTCTCTCTCTCTCTCTCTCTCTCTCTCTCTCTCTCTCTCTCTCTCTCTCTCCCTCTCAGTTCTGGCCTAGCCCAGGGGTAAGACGTATCGTTTGAGCTCCCGAGAAGCCAAGAATATTGTCCCAGAAATACCACAGCATATGTAGTGCACATATCACCAACTATATCTAAACCAGTGAGGTGACCATGCCTACCGTGATAAAGAGTATCTGGCACGTAAACTGTCACATTGATGTGCATATTGTGATGACATTTTAGTAGTCCAGCTAGTGCTTGCCGAACCAGGATTCGAAAAAGAGTCAACGATCATGGATTCAGCTGTTGCGAAATTGCTTCTGGACTCGCAAGAAAATGTCTATCGTTTGGCTCTGGATGCAGTTTCGGACCAGATTACTTCTTTGGAAAAAATCTGTGAAAGAACTTACAAGAAGTCTGGAGTTTAAGCAAATTGAAATCATTGAACTCAAGAATGAAGTCAAGACCCTTCAAAAATTCAAGACTGATAGCCAGTGCGACTCGAATAGTACAAGGACTCGAATCATGGATGTGGAGAAAAGAGCCAAATACCAATAAGATTGTTCTCTTGGTACAACATCCTCAGCTTCAGTGGTGTGAGGGAACAAATCGGTTGTGATACTTAGGAGAAAACGGCGGCAATGATCTTGTCACTGCTTGAGGACAAGCTATAGCTGCCTCGCATGTCTCTCGAACGTGCCCATGGGATAGGCCAGACGAGTGATGAACGTCCTGGAACAGTATCGCGCGCTTCACTCACTTCTCTGGTTGCGAGACAGAGCTTAGGAGTGTACGAAAATTTCGAGGTACCGGTATATTTGTTAACGAAGGCTTTTGTGTCCGTCGCAAGCCGAGGATAGAAAAATGCCCTTACTTATGCAAGCCAAAAGTAGACGTAATGTTGACTTCCCCAGGCATATAAAGCTCATTTTAAAGGAGAAACCCAACCGGAACATCGCTACCAGCAGCAGTGCCTCAACGGAGAATTTGGTGACCTCTCATGAATTAACAAGTGAAGCAGCTACCACTACCGGTACTTCTGCAACCGAAAAACCAAGATCACCTGATAACAAAGTTCATGGCAATGTTGACGGAGCATCTGGGCTGAGCGGAGTGGTGGGTGGTGCTGGTAGGTCATCAAGTGTGGCGAGAGCCCCTACCACCACTTCGAAAGGCAAGGCGGAGCTACACTTGACCCGCCTCCCCGTTCAAGTAATGCATCATGTACGTACAGCCGATTCCCGCTATCACAGGAAATTAAGATATCGTAAGTATAAGTAGAAATTAGCTATACTTTTATTGCTATTTCGCTACTTAGTAACAGTACTTCGGTATATGTTGTTTTCCTTTTGGAATCTGATGACAAACATAACCATCAATATCGTTACTTTCCAATATTGCTTTTGATCTTTTTTTCTTAAATGATAATTCTCCAAGAGATTATGTTAAATCAGACCAACTAACATTTTATAACTTCCAGGAATCCATAGGAGGTTACCATTTCACAAGCACCTTTACTTTGATAATACTTTCCATACTTCAATAAAAAAATATTTCCCTTTTTCATTTAATATTTCTAGTCCTCCTTTACATTTCCCTGAATTTAAATGCCAGTGTTTAGATGAGCTCGGTACAAAGCTTTCTATTATTGGTCTCTGTGAAACACGCCTAAGTGATGACTTAGGCGTGTAACATTAATTAATGGCTACTCCTCATTCTTTAAAAATAAATCCACTCACCATGGTGGCATGGCTCTGTCTCTGTATCATTTCAAGCTTCTATTATGCACAATCTTACTGTATTCTCACCAAATATTCTTGTATTTATTTTTTTTAAATAAAAAAAACTCACAAACTAAATTCTTGGCCAGAATAATTTATTGTCCTTCTAATTTCAGTTACATTTTATGATGAATTTTCACACATTCTAGAACAATTGTCCAAATCGAATTTATCTGGTTATGTCATGGAAAAATTTAGTATCAATTTGTCAACACATAAAAAAAAAACATTCATGATTTCATTACTTTATTGTATTCCCACGTGTTTTATCCCACCACCACGAAACCAACCAGAAGGACCAACACCACTTTGATTGATCACATCTGGAATAATAACATGTCATCCTTTTGTTCCACCATTGGTTATAATCTTCCCATCATCTTCATCTTTGCGACACATTGTTCTGCCTTCTCTAACCAACGTATAACAAAACTTTAAAAATCACTAAGCCAATGCAACATCAGCAGCATTATGGATGCGATAAGGCAGGTTCAGTGGGAGCTGCTGATAAAAAAATAGGGATGTTAATGAGGATTTGACTATCTCCATGAGTATGTTGTTCAACATTCACTGTCCTGTTACACAATACTTTATAGATGGTAAGCTTAGATGTTGAGGATATAGATAAGCCACATATTATGCCAGGTTTACAGAAGTCATTCAAAACTCGTCACCAGCTACAAAAAAAAAAAAAAAAAAAAAAAAAAAAAAAAAAAAAAAAAAAAAAAATATATATATATATATATATATATATAATATATATATATATATATATATATATATATATATATATATATATATATATATATATATATATATATATATAAATAAATAAATAATAATAGTAAATAAATGAATAAATAAATAGATAAATAAATAAGTAGTCAAGTAGCCCATAACCTAAAGCACATAGTTAAACAGCTATAGAAATACTCTTAATCGTTTAATACAAAAAGGTGGAAATAGTTACTATAAACAAAAATTTGACAAGTGTGCGGGTAACTGTAGGAAAACATGCGATGTCATAAATAAACAACTCCTTAATCGTGGTGGGTGGATTCTTTCCATGTGACGAGTGAGTGCCCTCTACCTCCCATACCTCATTCTCTCCTGTCTCTCCTCATCTGTGCCTCCCCTTCCTCCTTTTTTGGATAGCCAGAGTTCTTGACATGTGCACAAGAGTATGCAGTGACAGTCTCCAGTCGGTTTGGAGTGCTCGACATCCTCGAGGACCCTGAAGAACTATGGGATACCTTCAAACGTGAGAGTTTTGATGCTGCCAAGGAATGCATTGGGGAGCGCCCGAGGTCACGGAGTGGCTTCACCTAGGTAGAGGTATTGAGTCGCGCTGCTAGACTTGCTGGGGACCATGACCAGTACAGGGCTCTGTCATGTAGGACTAGAATTCTCCTGAGAAGAGACAAGAAGAGGTATGTCAAGGGTCTCGCTGAGTATGTCGAGTGTCATTTAAATGCTAATGACTTCAGACCTGCCTATCGAACTCTGAAGAAACTCGGCTCCAAGTCTATTTCTCAGGTGAGTGCTATCCGAACAGCAGCAGATGGTTGCCTCGTATTGGACGCAGATGGGCAGATGGCTCGTTGGGCTGAGTATTTGAGCAGCTGTTCACGGTGGATCCTCCAAGTGGACAGCTCCAGACTGCAGGCCTGCAGACGCTGGATGCTGATTCACCCATTGACGAAACTGCACCCTCCGTTGGCGATGTCAAACAGGCTGTGGCAAAGTTGAGAGGTAGAAAGGCAGCTGGCATCTGCAACATCAGTGCTGAGCTGCTCAAAGTTAGGGTTGAAGCCATGATCCGTGGGTTGCGTGCTGTCTTGTCTGCTGTATGACTGAATGACTGTATGACTGAAAGAAGGGGTTTGTCGTCCCTATCTGGAAGTGGAAAAGAGACCGTCAAGACTGCAGCAACTACGGTGCCCGGACATTTCGTCGACGGACAATTTGTCGCCGGACACTTCGTCGCTAGACAGTTCGTCGAACAGACATATCGTCGCCGGACGATTCGTCGAATGGATATTTAGTCGAACGGTATGTCGATATGTCTGTTCGACGAACTGTCTGGCGACGAAGTGTCCGGCGACGAATTGTCCGTCGACGAAATGTCCGGTCACGGCAACTACAGTGGAATAACACTGCTCAGCGTACCAGGCAAGGTGCTTGCCCATTTGCTTCTGATGTGGATCCGCACTCGCCTGCTAAAGCATCAGAGACCTGAACAGTCAAGGTTCACGCCTGGTAAGTCAACAACTGACCGTATCCTAGCACTTTGCCTACTGATGGAGCGCCGACGTGAGTTTTGACAGGGAATGCTTGCAGCCTATGTCGATCTCAATAAGGCGTTTGACTCAGTGCATCGAGAGACACTCAGGGATCTTTTATGTTTCCGTGGAATTCCTGCAAGGATTAATGGTCTTTTAATTGGCCTGTACTCCGGGACTGTAAGTGCTGTGGTGTGTGGAGGAGGTGTGTATAGCTTCTTCCCTGTGTATACAGGTCTGAGGCAGGCCTGTGTGCTTGCTCCATCACTTTTCAACAAATGCATGGATTGGGTACTAGGTAGTTATAGAACAAAGTCATTGTGGAGCATCTGTCGGCAACATTGAGATCTTATTTTTGCTGATGATGCAGCAATCTTCCGGTAATGCCTCTAGAGGGACTGCACGAGAGGGAGAAGCCCTTGGACTCAAGGTTTACTGGGCCAAGACCAAGGTCCAGGTGTTTGGAGGTATACTTAATGAAACAGTAACGTCTGTCCATGCGGGTGGCGAGGACATTGAGATCTCGAAAAACTTCACATACCTTGGTAGTGTAGTGCATAATGATGGTGTGTCGAGCCAAGAAGTCACATGGCGATTGGTCTGGCCCACGGCGTTATGTCGTCGCCCAACACGAGTGTATGGCGTTGTCGATACCTGTACAGACAGACAAATATTCGGATCTTCAAGTCGCTTACAATCCCTGTGTTACTCTTTGGTTGTGAGACATGGACACTGAATACCGACCTAAAGAGGCGAATTTGGATTTTGGTACTAGATGCCATCTCAGGATCATGGGATACCGCTGGTATGACTTTATGTCAAATCACCGATTATTCTGTGAGACCGATTCGAGTCCTATCACTAGCATATTCCGTCAGCGCCAACTGCGGTTATATGGGCATGTGGCGCGATACCAGGAAGCTGATCCTGCTTATCAGGTTGTTTCTGTAAGGGATAACCCGACTTGGAGGAGGCCAAGGGGATGCCCACAGAACTCTTGGCTGCGGCAAGTTGATGCCTCCTGCTGGGAGTCACTCGTTATGGGAAGGGAGCCTGCATGTGAAGACCTGCGAGGCGTGACTGTCAGGGGTAGCGCCGTAGGGTAGGCAAGGCAACGCGCCCCCCGGCGTATGCTCCCCCATGCTTGATTGATTGATTAATCATAGAGCAAAAATCAAGTCAGCTTGCTCATTTAAGTTCAATAATCAACTAACAACCCTCAAGACATTCCTAATGTTTTATTTTCGGAGACAAGGTCCAAATTAAAAAACAATAATACCACATCCCGTGACTAACTTCACAGAATATCTCCTAGAGTTTATCAAATGCTCCTTATAATTTAGTCCAGTGTGACATAGTGAATTGAAAGTCATCGACAACATAAAACAATCGGCAAGTGGGCATGATGACATTCCATTTGTTTCAGTTAAGGAATGTTCATCTGAAATTATTCCAGCATTAGCATCCATCATAGAAAGATCGCTGACGTCTGGTTGTTTTCCAGATCACTTAAAAATAGCCAAAGTCACAAGAAAGACACACGTGAACCTCAGAATTTTAGACCGATTTCATTACTGTAAATAATGAGTAAAATTTTTGAAAAGCTGGTTTTCAGCAAACTCAAAGTTTCTTGACCAATCGGTTCTGTATGATTCACAGTATGGATTCCTCCCCAAATATTCAACGACATGTATGAAAATTCTGACAGAAATAATTACCAAATCACTGTATTTTGTGATTTCTCGAAAGCATTTGATACCATATCTCATGACATCCTATAACAAAATCTTGAGGTTTATGGGATTCAAGGCCCTACTCTAACATGGTTACAATGATAAAACAGTGTGTATGTTATCAAAACTACAGCTCTGACGTTACTGAAGTTAAACTTGGTGTCCCTCAAGGCTCAATATTAGTCCCCATTCTATTCTTACTCTACAACATTGACATCATCTTTTGCTCTACAAAAATTGAATTGCTTCTCTATGCTGATGAGACCAATATCTATATGCAACACAATAACCTTAATGGTCTTATTACATTTTTAATCAATAACTAATTAAACTCACTAGTTAGATTAGAGCCAACAGACTACTATTGAACTACAACAAAACGTACGTCTACTTATCACTGTGGAGGTAACATCGAGTTTCAATTAAACAACAAACTCATTAAGAAAGTCGAGGAAGTTAAGTTTCTCAGAGTTTTGCTAGATTTCCACCTACGATGTAAAGGTCAACTCTCTTAAAGTAGAATTGTCAGAAATCACAGGGGGAGATCCGCCTTAATTTTTTTGGATGCCGGTCAAAAATATCGATTTTCTGTTTTACAGTCAGGCAATATAGATACTATACCTCTAATATCGAATGGTGAAGTTCTTTTTTCTCTACGGCAATTTTAAAGGGCCTAGCGAGCAGGCCTTTAAATGTACACTAAATGTCCGTAACGTGCGAGTGAAGGAGGAGTATGCATGTTTCTTTTCTTTTATGATTGAAATAACTATTTTTTGAAGAAATAATGAGGTGAAAACACATTCTCATACATCTGTCATCCTGAACCATCCTTCTCAACTCTTGTCAGCCAGCCAGTAGCGCATTAGCGTTACCATCTCTCAGCAGAGAAAGAGAAGACAGGCCAGGGAGAAGACGCTGCCACTCCTCCTGCTTATCTTTCACTACTCCGTGTCTTATTTCAAGATCTGCTTCCGGATTCTGAACACAGACATGCCTAAGTTGAAAGGGAGAACACTACAAAGTAGAAGAGCCTGGGCATTGGGCAGGGTGAGGAAGGAAAACATCGCTGGTGAACGTGAGAGAGAGGATGCTTGCCGCATCATGATACCCTTGCCTTGGAGCATGTAATACATAATAAATTTTTATTAGAGTGGACCAGGTGCCAGATTATTAGGTATAAACACCGTATGAATGAACTTGAAAAATCGGAAGGCAAACTTTGATCGCTGTTTTCTCAAAACCATGGATTTTCACACACAAATGCTATCTCCTCCGTAAGTTTTTGTCTGATTTGGCTGAAATTTTGGGACAAAAGGATTGCATAGTCGTATAAATTTAGTACGATTCCAAAATTTGAAAATAGGTAAAAAAAAAAAATTATATTATTTTTTTACGTCTAGACTAGTGAAAATTAAAAAAAAAAAAAAAAAAAAAAAGTAGAACAAAACTTCAAAAATATTGGGTCGGATATATAGTAACATAGATGATGTGATATTACTGTAAAAATCACATTAAAACCAGTGAAGAATTGGCGATTCCATACGAATTCCAAAATTTTCAAAAAAACAAAAACAAAAAAAGAAATCATATATATATATATATATATATATATATATATATATATATATATATATATATATATATATATATATATATATATATCTTTTTCACTCATATCAACACCAAATTTGAATATGATGATTAGCATAATGTTGTGCATGTACTGTGTGAATTAGAAGAAACTCACGTTATTTCTAAAATATAGGCGAATCTCCCCCTTAAAGTACAATTGTCAGAAATCACAGGTGTTATTCAAAGTTTGTGATTCCCTAAACATCTCTAATTTAAAACAGATATTTTATTCCCTCGTATATCTTCATCTAATATACTACTCTGTCATCTGGGCGGGAGCCAAAAAGACGAGCCTCAATATATTACAGTTAGCACAAAAACGAATATTACGTATTATCAACCACACCTCTCCGCTATTTGAAGAACATAATATGTGGCTTCACCCCAAGCTTTGAGCTGCTCTGCACTGATGTTACAGACACCAGCTGCCTTTCCACTCTTTAACATGGCCACAACCTCTTTGGCATCTCTAATAGAGGATGGAGTTTTCTCGATAGATGGATCAGCTTCCAACATATGCAACCCTGCAGTCTGAAGCTGTCCCTTTGGAGAATCCACCGTGAACAGCTGCTCAAAGTACCTACCTACCGCAGTGTCGTGTCAGGTGACGGTGGCGACAATGGAGTGGCTTGTGGCACATCCATTGTTATTCTGGGTTATATACGTGGTAGGGTCACCACTCCCTTTCTACGGATTTCGTCCACGTTCTCTTTTTGGTTATTCGAGACTGCCCTGTATTTCTATAGGGCATTCCTCCATCTGCCACTTGGAGGAAGCACCTACTAGGAGTTTTCTCTCCCCTCAAGGTACTCAACTTAATTAGCTAGTTGCTCTTCTGTGTCCGATATGAGGTAACCATTTGCTGTTTGGATAGCACTCACCTAAGTTGTAGACTTGAAGTGGAATTTCTTCAGGGCTTGATAAATAGGTCTGAGGCCTTTAGCATTTAAATGACACTCAACATCCTCAGCAATACCCCTAATATTCCTCTCCTTGTCTCTTCTCAGGAGAGTTCTAGTCCAATGTGGCAGAGCGCTGTACTGGTCGTGGCTCCCAGCGCGGCAGCACGACTCTCCTCAGTCCTTTCCAGCATCTACCAAGGCGAAGCCACTCGGTGACCTCGAGTGTCTCTCAATGCATTCCTTGGCAACCTCGAGAGTCTCACGTTTAAAGGTATTCCTAAGCTCTGCAGAGTCTTCAAGGGTGTCCAGCACTTCAAACTGATTGAGGACTGTCACCGTATACTCTTGAGCACATTTCAAGTGTTTAATCTTCTCAAGATGATACAGATGAAACACGGTGTGGTCACATTTTGGAAGCTGTCTGGATCTGACATGAAGCTCGAATGTAGCAATAACAAGCATGTGATCAGTAGCACAGAACTCACTACTTCCAAAAACACTGCATTTCTGGAAGATCCTCCAACGACTACTAACAAGGATATGGTTGATCTCCTTCGCTACTCCTCCGGCATTGCTATGCCAAGTCTAACAATTCACCGCTGGTCTCTAATGCCAAGAATCCGCAGATATCAGCCTTCTTAACCTTGCAAGATTCAGAAGGAAAGTGCTTTTGTCATACCTCGTACCAAATCCATTAGGGTCAACACATATCTCGTAGTCATCCCTCTTAGTACCATTAAAGTCGCCCAAGACAATGAGTGCATCACAACTGGAACACTGATCTAGTACTGAGTTGAGTTTGGCGTAGAACATATCCTCTTTATTTTCACACACCTCTGTAGGAGCCTACACTGCAACAACAGACATGAAGCCTAAACTGTGCTTCAGCCTTTATCGCATTGTATGCTCATCAATTGGGATTAAGTCTAGGGGCCACCGTGGTACAGTGGAACTGGCTGCATTCTGGAGGCCTTGGGATCCCAAGCACATGAGTTTGAATCCTGGCCACGGTCTGAGCGGTGATTGGGGATCCACCCGGAGTAACGGTTCCCAAATGGGTGGGATTTAGGTAGTCTCCATTAGGTCCTTCACCCCATAAATTCCTATGGAAAGTTCACGCTGAATAAGAAAAAAAACATGCATGGTCAGAAAAAGAGATCAGAGGTCCTCCCTCCCCTCTCAGCACACAGAGATCCAGCAGGCTTTCCCCTGAATCCGTCATACTGGTAGGCAGGCCCTTATAGTGCCTTGGCACCAGAGGGGTCTGCACGGTCTGACCCTTCAGCAAACCCGGTTCAAGGCTGTGACTAGTGGCTCGCCCGCAGCTATGTAGAACCCCTATCTCAACAACTACCCAGAGCACTGGTTAGGCTGTGGAGGCCTTCTACAGGGAGGGGTTGCAAGTCCCAACCCAACAAGGTCAGGTCAGCCATGGACAGGGACGATGGTATCCATGAGGGAAAAAAAATTCCTGGCTGCCCCAAAAAGACAGAAGGGGTGGCAGAGAGGAGAGACAGAGGGGGATTGAGCTCTGGGCAGTAGAGGACACTCAGTCCCCTCTTGGATAGAATCCACTCACCACCTGGAGACTATCAGACCTATTAAATTTCGTTGGAAGTAAATTATCGTTACCATAGGTGTTTACTACTCCTCTGCTGCACCATCTTACTTTTCACTTCTCAAGGTTTGACCTCATTTCGGCAAAGATGGGCTACTGAAGTTGACTCTACGAACCAATGTCACCTCACTGATACTTTATCCTGACTTATCTTACATTTCCACTCTAATAGTAGGTGGGGGCCGGTGCCAGTGTTTCCACCAAAGTACTCACACTATTGTGGCATTACTATCTGCTGACTCTTAAGTCAGAATAAGAACAGTTCTGCGGATAGTTGATTCGTGAGGATGTCAGTCATTGGTATAGAGAACTGGCTTACAACTTTGCGGAGGCATTGCTGTCAGACTTTCGCACAACACCAGTGCGTAGGCTCTCCACAGTCGGAGTGAACTACTTAAAGCTACATGGAAAAACAATAGTGTGGGGTTTGCTGTTGACGTAAGTTACCACATGTGCCGTCCACCTAAAACTGTTAAGGAAACAAGAGTGTAGAGGACCTTATAGGCAACACTGAGACATTTCTTTGTACTAAAGTGGGACTCCAATTCTTCTTTACAGCGACAAAGCTAAGTCACTTAAGCAGTTGTCTTGTGTACTTCCTCTCTTTACACGCTGGCGCCTATAGCATCACCATGGCGGGGATCGTCAAAAAGTCTTTCAAGAACACTTTGTACCAATGTCGCCCCTCATGGCGATCCTGTCTCTACCTTCTACGAGTTTACACTCCACCTGAATCTTCGCCCTCTGACGAGGGATGATGGAGATGATACTGTAACACCTATTCACTTCCTCTTTAGTGTAACATTTTTAAGAAGAATGATCTCGCCTGCTAAAACTATTAAAGATTCTATGCTACAATGATGTACACATCACAAGAATGTTCGCATCACATGACGCTTCACCGTCTTAGTACTCAAAGAAAACCATGCCAACAGAATCTTAAATAGATAGATCAAGAGCAGGCTTGAAGAGGACGGGTTTAATCAGTTAATGTCTGTCGAGCTCAAGGTAAAGAAAAGTGTAATATTAACTACAGTAGATGATGCCATTTATGAATGGGAAGATGATGAGATTACTTAAGAGTTTAAGTAAAAAAAATGGATTGGAGATGAACATGACTCCATATGCAAATTCTCCCATTCTAACACCATTAAAGTAACTTTCACAAACACACAGTTGGAAAAAGAATATGAAGAACAAGGCTTCCGTGCTTTTGGCATAAGTGTTCCACCTCATAACATAAGGCAGGACACATTCCAATCCAATTTTATATGAAATTCTATAAGCTTTAACACCATAACACCCGAGATTACCCAAAATGGAAAGGAGTACAAAATATGCTCAGAATGTAGCGAAGAAGGCCACTTTTGGTATGAGTGTAGAAAAAGAGCTAAAAAAAATGCATGAAGTGTAATGAAGGACACTCGACCTAAACACCGAAATATTCAAAAAGAAAAATGATTCCAAACGACAAATTAAAGGAGGAAATAGAAAAGCAAAAGATGTCGTACTCTGAATATATCTAAAATCCAAACAAACGTCTCTTCCCAGATTTAAACATTTAATATTCAGTGTCTCCAGTAACTGGAGAAAATTTAATAGTAAACATGAACACTATAGGAACTTGTAAAATCCTTACAGTTACTGTGAAGAACATAGTAAAATCTTAACTCTCAATAAGCTCCCAAATATAAAAATTCTAGACTCCTCTAACTCTAGTAAAGATTTCACACCACTAGTACAACAAGAATCTCAGGCTCAGGTACTAAAACCAGACATCTTGCTAACAATGAAAACAGAAGAGCCTCGATAAAATCACTCTCAAAGAGTTAGTCTCTGATCTAGAAAATAACAAATTCAAGTTTACATATGAAGACGGCATTATGGATAAGAAAATTACAATAATACTGAACAATAAAATTACCTTAAACGGCTGTTGACATGTAATAGATAATGCGAAATGTATAAAAATAACATCAGATACCATGAAAAGATAGATCACTCCCCAAGAGGAGGGATCCCAGAAGCACAAAAAAAAAAAAAAAAAAAAAACTTATCATTATTAGTACATTAACAATAATACAACATAACGTAATGAACTGGAAAATCTATAAAACTCCTTAATAGACAATTACTAAAGTACATCACCAGACTTGATCTTAAACAATAGTCACAGAAACATTAAAGATACCTGGATATATAACCTATAATTAAATTGCACTGAAAGTCTCGCAGATGAACCTACAACCGCCATTGAATATAAGATTCCTCACATAGTATACGGCAAATTTGATACTGACGTTCTTGATACAGAAATATAAACCAACCACAGGCCAGTAATCATTGCCACAACTTATCTATCACCTAAAAGACCCTATCTTCCATCCACTGACATATAGAGACTTAAACAACAATGTTACATTATATATATATATATATATATATATATATATATATATATATATATATATATATATATATATGTTTTTTTTTTTTTTTTTTTTTTTTTGTATTTGCGATCTTAATGAAAGACACACTCACTTTGGAAACATTAACAATAACAGTTGAAAAGTTCAATAAATTTATTAGATCAAGGAAAATGGTGCATTTAGGACCACACTTTTCAAAATGTTTATATATAAATTTTGCTACAACCTGACAAATTTGTTTTAACAAACATCATTATCTGAATTACTACACCTGACCATATTTCCATAATATTCATGTTATCTACTAAACCATTTACAATTGAGACATCATGAAATTACAAATCTAATACATAAAGCAAATTTGGGAGGAAGTGATTCGAAGTAGGCGCTGCAACAGGGTCATGTGGTGCCGCTACAGAACAGGTG
The DNA here is from genome assembly GCA_020233015.1 of Callinectes sapidus. Taxonomy (NCBI): domain Eukaryota; kingdom Metazoa; phylum Arthropoda; class Malacostraca; order Decapoda; family Portunidae; genus Callinectes; species Callinectes sapidus. The sequence goes on along the minus strand of CM035185.1, from coordinate 18,160,368 downwards.
AAATCCCACAAAACCGGTAAAATTGGCAGATCATATCAAATAAAATAAATCAAATAAAGACATTAAAAGGTAAAAATTGTAAAATAAAGGAAGAACTGGTAAGAACTTGAAAAGAGAGAGGAGGCCAGCCTCCTTCAAAAAGACTAACACATCATAACCTGGGGAAGGACACGCATGCCCACGCACCTTACAAAAACTATATACCCCATCCGCACCTACACATTAAAAAGGAAGAGTCTGCAGAATTCTGTTAAGCTCGTGCACTCTACCAGCAAGTGTGGTATAGTAAGAGGAACTAGACAGTCGTCGCAGTACGGTAGATAATCTCCTGACATGATTCAGGTAACTGTGGGTGAGGCGAGTGTGGCCTATCCGCAGATGAGCTATGACTGTCTGCGAACGACGGTTTTGGACATTAGTATACATAATTTCAGGGATAATAAACTGTTCTATCAAACTCACCCATTTTAGAGGTAGCACCATGAACGTTCCACCTCTCTGCCAAAAAGCTATGATGACAGGGACAGGGCTAGGAAGAGTAGCCCTAATAGCCGCTTCCCGAGCAAGTCTATCAGCTCGTTCATTGCCGGGCATGCCAACGTGTCCCGGAACCCAGAAAAAAAAACTCAACCCGATAACTCCGCTCGTAAAGAAGATACAACCACTCAAGTGTGGAAAGAACCAGGGGATTTCCAGGAGTATAAGAATCAAGTGCAGAGAGAGCAGTACGAGAATCACTAAAAATTGTAAAAAAAAATAAATAAAAATAACTGGTAGAGTAAAAATAATTCGTAAAGCCAGAATTATTGCAGTCAATTGAGCAGTAAAAACAGAAGCCACCAGCAGGGGACTTCCTCCTCGACAAAACGTAGGGAACACTACACCAAACCCAACACCGGTATCAGATTTAGAACCATCAGTAAACACTGAGATTGAGCCATAATGGCCAGAGGTATGTTCTAAGAATACGGCACAAGAGAAATTAGGTGGTAAATCCTTTTTAATATCTACAACTGTTTTACAAACAGACACATTGGGGAACTGCCAGTACCCAATTCTACGCAAGCTGTAAGGGGGAGAGATAATGTCGCCATAAAAGACTCAACCCGAAACCCAAAAGATATGGGGAAAGTAGGGCGAGGAGTATGAGGGCGAACGAGAATCTTGTACGACCTACTTACAGGAGACAGACTGGGGAAGGTGTTGTATCCAGAACCAACAACGCAAAAGGAACGAATGACGACGCAAATCAAGAGGCAGGAAGCCTGCATCTACGAAGAGGGTAAGACTTGGAAAAGATCGGAAAGCACCGGTAGCCAGACGGACTCCGGCATGATGAGTCAAGAGTACGCAAGGAAGCCTCCGTAGCAGAGGAGAAAATCTCACAGACATATTCTAACTTGGAAAGGATAAATATCCTATGGAGGAGGAGAAATGTGTCCCTGTCGCCACCCGAAAAAGTATGAGCCAGAATCCGAAGAAGTGATAAGGATTTATAATAAGCCGTCTTCACGGAACGAAGATGACTCACCCAGGTAAGACGACTGTCAATGTTTAGACCGATATAACAAGTCGTCCCAACACAGGAGATGCGCCTTTTTGAGAGATAGAAATCTGAGTCTGGATGAACACCGTGGAGTCGATAAAAGTGCATGGCTACAGTCTTAGAGGCTAAAAATCGGAAACCGCGTTCAACAGACCAACGAGATACCCAATTTATTGCTAGTTGCAGCTTCTATTCTACCAATGACATACGGGCAGCTGAAAAAGAAATAGAAAGATCGTCAACATAGAGAAAGCTATGGACGCCATCAAGGAACCCGATAAACAAATTTTGTTAGCTGCCTGAATTTGATTCATCTGTTGAAACCATGTCTGTACCATCTGCTGTTCCAGGCACAGATATTCTCTGTTTGTCACAAAATTCACATTGCAAAAATATCCAGCTTGAATTTGATCTCACTACTGTAGATGAAAATGGTTTGTGTAAAATAGAAGCAAAAACTATTTCATGTTTGCCTGTAAAACTTAAATCTGGTGAATAACTCGAAAATGCTCTTGTATGATTTTCCTGTCATTCAAATCAATCATGTATCATCAACACCAGATAACTCTCAGATGTCTTCTATCACTAAAAAACGTCAGTCTGATTTAGCTTTCCCTGAATATAAAACAGATTTACTGGCACTCCTCAATTCTTACAGACATGCTTTCTCAGTTTTGGAAGAAGCCTTGGGCCACACAAGCATCATCTAACTCGCCATCCATCTGACGCCTGGGTTCAAGCCATCTCATATTCATAGTTATCGAGTGCCACACAGCCTCGAAACAGCTGCCCAGTTTATGTTAGACCAGGATATCATAAAACCAGCATGCTGATCTCACAAAATGAATTTGTTACTCATCCCAAAGGAAGAAGGTGATTATTGTGTGGTGGTGGACTTCAGAAAATTAAATTCATCCACAATATGAGATAGATATCCAATGCCGCGACTAGGCAATAATATTCAATCATTAGGGGATACAAATATAATTTTCTCCGCACTAGACTTGCAATCATAACTCTTTCAAGTCGCGTTAGAAAAATCATCTCGCCCTTACATCGGTTTTACTACTAGATGCCTTCGCAGGATCATGGGATACCGCTGGTATGACTTTGTGTCAAATCAGCGATTGTTCCGTGAGACCGATTGGAGGCCTATTACTAGCATTGTCCGTCAGCACCAACTGCGGCTATATGGGCATGTGGCGCGATACCCGGAAGCCGATCCTGCTTATCGGGTTGTTTCTGTAAGGGATAACCCGACTTGGAGGAGGCCAAGGGGACGCCCACAAAACTCTTGGCTCCGGCAAGTCGATGCCTCCTGCTGGGAGTCACTCGGTATGAGAAGGGAGCCTGCATGGAGACTCGCGAGGCGTGACCGCCAAGAGTGGCGCCGTAGGGTAGGCGAGGCAATGCGCCCCCCAGCGTATGCCCCCCATGATTGATTGATTACAATGCTTTTACTACTAACTCAGGTCAGTTCGTGTTCAGGCGTATGGTACAAGGTTTATATAATGCACCTTATATTTTTTAAAGGTTCATGAACTCAGTACCCTCACGACTCCTTCATAAGCACGTATTTAACTTTGTAGATGACGTTATCATCGCTTCAAAGGATTCTAAAGAACATTTCAGTTTATGTTGCACCCCAGCTCTTGCTTTCCCAAATTTTGAAAAAGGAACTCACTATTTGCACAGACGCCTCCGGATACGGTATAGGTTCTGTCTTGATGCAGAAAGATCAAAATGACAAATTTCGCGTTATAGCATACTCCAGCAGACTCTTAAATATAGTTGAACAAAATTACGAATTGACAACCTGCGAAAGTCTCTCTGTTATTTGGTCCTTACGTCATTTTAGCGAATTCAATATCGGTTACAAGATCCATGTCCTCACAGAAATATTTAAAGGTAAAAATTCAACTGGTAAATTCGCTCGCTGGTAGTTAACCATTCAAGAGCTTAGCCCCGCGTTTTCTTTCATTTCTTGTAAAGAAAATGCCATTGCAAACACGTTCTCGCGCAATATTGCTTCTTCACTTACAGTGCCTGCAGCTGAGGATTTAAAAACACATCAAGGTTCAGACCTGTTCTGCGCTTCTCTCTTGTGATCCATCAAACCTACTGAAATTCCACGTTGATGTAAATTTATTCTTCCTACAGGACGATTTCCTTTATAAATCTTGTTCTGCATTTCCAGATGAATTTAATGAACGTTTTGCTCAGTTAGTTGTTCCACAGTTTTTGGTTGACAATATATTATTTCAGATTCATAATTACCTCTCTCTGGTCATCCTGGCCGCGATCGCTCGCCCTCACAAGATAGACGTTTATATTTCTGGCCATCTATGAGGAAAGATACATTTTTTCACTGTGCACGCTGTCAGTCCTGCGCTGCTATCCGCTCATCTCTTTGTCATCAGAGTCCATCACTCGCATACTCAATTCCATCATCGCCATGAGATTCAGTCGCCATAGACTTAATATAACTCTCTCTCACGCAAAATGGATTTCAGGATCTTTTCGTTTGCGTAAATAGTTTTCCTTGTTTCTCCCTTCTCGTCCTTCTAAAGGACAAAACTCCTCTTTCTGTCACCAGAGCCATAATTGATCATGTAATCTGTCCTTGCGGTCCTCCATTATTTTTACTTTCAGACAATTATACAGTTTAACACTTTTATGTACAATTAATCTGCCAAGATTTTCACATCCAGAAATGTAACATTCCGTATTCACCCAGCTCAAACGGAAAGGTTGAACGATGTAGCAAACGTATTTTGGATTTCTTACGCCTTATAATGGATTATCAGTCCTCATGGGATAATATACTCGTCCAAATTAAAGAATCTCATTACGTCCTGTTCAGGCAAAACAAGCGTTTACCTCATTAGTTTCTTCTCAGCACATCATGCTCTGTGTATAACTTCGAGGATTGTCTAGGTGCAGAATGCATGCATTTCAGACCTCGCACCGAATCATTCACAATCTTCTCACTATCTCACAACAAGAAATATTAACAAATCAACATCTTCGTCCATCCACTCACCCTCTCAAAAATAAGTGATCTGGTATTTCATCAACATGTCCGTCACTCAAAGCTCGATCCTCTATAAATTTCGTGGACCACATCGTATTCTTGAAAAACTCCACGGGCATAAAGGGAACATTTTAGATCTCAGAAGGTTAGAACAGCGTATTGTCCACGAAGACCATCTCAAAAAGGTTCGCAGAGGCATTGCTGAGATGTATATGGATTCTAGTGTTCCTGTTCCAGTATCACCCAGCACTGAGAGTTTAACTCATAACACACCCACTTCTTACAGACAGAAAACTCATTTTTCTCCAAATCTTAATAATGTGAAATTCCTGCCGACTTTTCAGTCTCTCAAGGAATCTTTGACTTTCTGACCTCCTTCACCCCAAACTAGATATTTCCAACTCTCTCCAAGTCACACCCTCTCTGACATTATAAAAGGCATGTACTAACTCACCGCACCATCATATGATCATTCAGGATCCATCATTCAAGATTCGTACATCATACATCATTCAAAATTCATCATTCTCTCGGCACTCACATCTTCGTCACGTCAATTCAAGCTATATAAAGAGAGATTCAATACAAGTCCAAAAATCAAGCTCAACTGTATCTCTTACACCACACTGAAAAGTTACCATTACCACAATCTCACCAACGACTTCTGCCAGGCACTCGGATCACTTGCTACAAAATAATTACCGCATTGGCTACGGTTTCTTATTGAAACCGGACAAGTATAGACTAAAAAGCATTTATTTCCAAATATAACACGCGTCTGGCTACGAATCCGTGGGCCCGAGTTCGATCCCGGACGAGGACGGCGCGGACCTCACCCAGGTTTTCATCCTTCACTGGTCGATAAATGGGTACCTCGGGCAACCTAGGGAAGGTAAACTATGGAAACCCGCATTTCATGCTGGCCTCATGACCCGGGGTAAGGGACTATTCCACCACAGGCTCAAAGGCCAAAGAGACGGGAGATGAGCGCCCGCAGCTACGCGCTGATACAGCGTAAGCCCCCTACTTTACCTTACATGGTAAAAGTAAATTAACACAGTAAGGTAGACTGAAAAATTGCCCTCCAAAATACGTGATAGAGCAATGTGTGTGTGTGTGTGTGTGTGTGTGTGTGTGTGTGTGTGTGTGTGTGTGATATATATATATATATATATATATATATATATATATATATATATATATATATATATATATATATATATATATATATATATATATATATATCGTGTGTGTGTATATATATCGTCATAGTGTACATCAGTGTGTTTCAAACTAATTTATCAACGTCATATGTCGGTAATTGTTCTTTTTATCCTGTGTCTCATCACCCGTCATAATCTGATCATTTGTGATAAAAAAAAACTGATAAATAAATAATCAATCTGGACAAATGCCACGTATATGAGTAAAGATTTGCAATTACGCTTGATGAGGATTATGTCTGTCGCAGAAAATGTATCAATAGTGAGATATTAAATCAAACCAAGTGTTATAACAAAAGAAATTGTAAAGAAACAAAGAGAGTGTTCAGGAAAAATGGGATAGAGAGAGGCAGGAGAGGTTATCGGAGAATAAAGTGGCGCAGTGTCACGACGAGCGCCACCTTGTCCAGCACCTCTCGCTAGCACCCAAAGGAATGTTAGTAATTAATTAGCTGCAGTGAGGCCGGTGGAACATGGTGTGAGATTATATATATATATATATATATATATATATATATATATATATATATATATATATATATATATATATATATATAGAGAGAGAGAGAGAGAGAGAGAGAGAGAGATTGGGAGGAGGCTGTTGAGTATGCATGCGTTGTTAAAGTCTTTAGGAACTTGGGTGTTATTCTTTTTTTTTTTTTTTAAGAATCTACGGTGCTTATGTCAGGTTGCAGATTCTGGAGAGGTGTGCTAAAATTCATGGTGTTCTCAACACGTCTTTTGGTTCCTTCTGGACCTTCTTCAGGGAAAAAGTGAGGATTTCTTTTTATTTTTAAAAATTTCTTTGAAGGGGTGGAGAAAAAAAATATATAGATAGATAGGAGGAAGTGGGTTGGAAGAGAAGTGGTGAAATAAAGTGGTAGAAAAGACAGGCTTTGGGCTTGACAATAATGCTATTTCATTTATTTTGTTACTTATAATTTATTCTTTCAATGTAGTGCAGGCTGGCACATTCCCAACTTTCGCAATCTTATTCATACACACAATTCGGTTGCCATAACCGCAACAGCAGGACCCCAGCTTTTCCTGGGAAAGGTGAGTCTGTTCTACTATAGGTGTGTGTATGTGTGTGTGTGTAATTCACTGTCGCAGCCGCCTGCTGGTCACCCGGCCAGCCTTTACCTACGGAGCGAGCTCAGAGCTCATAGACCGATCTTCGGGTAGGGCTGAGACCACACACTACACACCGGGACAGCGAGGCCACAACCCATCGAGTTACATCCCGTACCAATTTGCTGCTAGGTGAACAGGAGCTTTATACATATTAAGAGGCTTCCCTTTTTTCCTCGCCGCGCCCGGGTTTCGAACCCGGGCCCTCTTGGTTATGAGCAGAGCGTGCTAACCACTACACTATGCTGTGTGTGTGTGTGTGTGTGTGTGTGTGAGAGAGAGAGAGAGAGAGAGAGAGAGAGAGAGAGAGAGAGAGAGAGAGAGAGAGAGAGAGAGAGAGAGACAGAGTACTTTTTGTGTTTCTCCCTTTGTGCATGTCTGGAGTAAGACAGCCTTCCCCAAAAGGAACACAGCTAATTCCTAACAATATTATGACTGTCTGTTGCTGTGGCCTGGAAATTGTGTTACATAACATTGTGTGTGTGTGTGTGTGTGTGTGTGTGTGTGTGTAATAAAAAGATGTCATAGTCATTTTCATTTATCTTAGCTCAGTTGGGTTTCACATAATGTTAAGTGAGTAAAAATTAATGTTTCATTTAGTATCATTTGATGTTATTCGGCTGTTTTATTGTAGGTTACTTTTCTAGTTAGGAATAGGATAAGGGGATATGATAAGGATATGGCATAGAATCTCGCTCTCCTTTTCTTGGTCCGGCATCTGAGAACTTTGTGAAGAAACTAAAAAGATTAATGGTGCCTGGTTGTTATTGCTACGGGCGTACCTTGGCTTGTGATTTTGTTGGTTTTAGGGAACCATTTGTGATCGCTGCCATAGTTAATGGTTAGATTACTAAATAATGGTCAAATTATGTTGCTCTTACAAGTCCGTTTTGCTCTTTTGTCCATAGAAATATTTTATTATATATTATATGTAATTGTTCAAATCTCGCCCCATTATCTTTGTTACAGTGTATGAACTTTATGTTTTGTTTATCAATAGCTTTTTTTTTTTTGTATGTGTGTGTGAGAGATGCTGCACCTATTTAGATATGAGAATACTCCAAGACTAGTATTAACAGTGTTTTTATTAGTGTTGTTTTTATTTCAGTTAATTAATACTGAAATTTATTAGAACTCCATTGCCTTTATTCTTTACGTTAGTACATTTGTTAATAATTACTAAAGATTGCAGCCTTGGTCTGATTGTGATAAGTCATTTCTATATAAAAAGTAAAGGATAGGAGATAAAACACTTCCTTGTGGCTCTCTATTTCTTAAATTGATTTTGTTACTATCGTCATTACTAATGTTTATTCTAGCAGTTCTTTTATTCAAGAAATTCCATAAGACCTTTTCTAGTATAATGAGCATTTCTAATCATATTAAGTTATATTTTAAATCATTATGCTAAAGGTTTTGGCAACATCTCGTAACATCATGTTTTCTCTTTTTTTTTTTCTGCACGTGCATTTGTTAGAGTTTCTTTTTTTTTTCTTTCTTTTTTGTTGCAATAGCAGTGTGTGTTCTTTTATAAGTTCTGAAACCATGTTGCTTTTCTTGGGTTATGTTATTCTATGATATGAATGCATTTAGTCGTCCTTGAATAATTCTTCCGAATAGTTTCCCTGGTAATTGTAGTAAAGACCCAGGACTATGATTAATAAATTTTACTCATGACTTCTTTTTGTGGATAAATTCTATTGCAGTTATTTTAATTAAAGAAATCTAGGAAATATGCTGCATAGCATGCATTGAATATGTTTGAATTGATCTATGGCTTTGTCAGTAATATTCTCTATTTTTTTACTCTTTTTTATTTTTTTATTTATTATTATTTTTTTTTACTTGTTGTCTTGTGCTTAATCTCTGTATGTTTTGTATTTGTTTTTCTGTTTCCTCTTCATCAATATCCTTATGATAGATTTAATGATAGACTTAATGATAGACTTAATCATTCAGTCTGCTTAAATCCGATGTTGGTTATCATAATGTTATTTGTAAATTTATATTCATGTACAAATTCATGTGATCAAAATTGTATTCCTAATCTTCAGTTATTCTGAGAGCCTCCCTCCAACATTTTCATTTATTTAATTATCATTATTATTATCTTTTTTTTTCGAAAAGTCCACATTTCTCTTTACCTTTAATATAAATATTGCCTTCAGAAATCTTCATATAGTTTGTGTTTATTATGTTTTTACATTTTAAAAAATGAATTATGTTCCAGGATTCTTTGCTATTTTTACTGTGATTTTTAAATTTGTAATTTTATTTTTACAGTTTTCATTATGGTTCTCTTTGCATTTTCTATTAATTTATTCTTTATTCATTTATATTCTCTGTTACTTGTAGCATAAAGTTGTAATGATTTATTATATTGATTTTCTTGGTTTTTAATTTCTTGGGTATTTTTTGAACTGATACATGAATTATTTATGACTGGTTTTTTTTAGTTGCCTTTTCCAACCTTTTTTTATTATTTCCATCCATGGTTGCCTTTTTTCTAGCTGTTCTAGATTGCATTGATTTAAATCCTTTAAGTTTCTTTTCATTTAGAGTCAATTTAAATAGGTCCCAAATTTGGTGCCCGGAAGACGTTGGGGAAGGGGGTCTTAGCACCTCCGTGGGCATACATTCGTATCCATTTGGGCTGCCTTTTTATACCGAGCATTCTCGGTGCAGTGAGGTTATTTAATGATATGGACGCTGATTTATTGTCTAGGAAGCTGCTTTGTGTCTTGCTGAAGAGTATGGCTCATTTTATTTGGTTGAGTTTGTCTTTTAAGCATTGTATGTAGCAATAGCTTCTCAAAAGCTTAGGAGACGTCCATTAACGTGAAACTTCTCGTAACCTGAAGAGGAGGTTGAATGAAGAAAAAAAATGCTACCTCCAATTTACTAGTGGTACACGCAGTAGGTCAAGGACAGTTAAACACTTACCAAAGTGGGGAAAGCCAGAATAATTCACGACCGTCAACACCGAGAGCTTTTGTTATTTTTTTTTTTTTGTCTCATGGTTCTGTATTCATGTTCTTGTTTTTATGAATAATCTTTCTGTCTCGCAGCCTGGGTTTTTAGGGGCACTAGACCACTTCTCACTTATCATATTGATTTTAATGAATAAAATCAACATGACACCCTCACCCATGTCGCTGACAAAAATTCTCACCATCCACTTACACTACTGCTATCAGTGATTTGGAACCCTTTTGAAGCCGTACATCTCTCCACTGTACGGATGTACTCCCTTTACTTTCCTTTTCTTTTATCATCTTTTTACTCCCACTGTCCTTCAGTCATTTTCCCGTTGTTCTTGTGGTGGGAAGAGGGAGAGGGGAGGCGGCCGCAGGGTCCGTCTGCTTACGGTATATGTAACCATGGGGTGGTGGTGGTCTTGCGTTCGGGGAGCTCAGTTTGTTAACAATTAGCTTGGCTCCCTCTGTCTGGTTACTGTTCCCCTTGCCGTGCCGGTACGACAAACAACTGCACAACATAAAGACAAACAGCAGCTTTTTCACTATCCACCACTTACCACACAAAAATTGGACCTGGGTCAAGCCCCAGCGACACACTCTCTCTCTCTCTCTCTCTCTCTCTCTCTCTCTCTCTCTCTCTCTCTCTCTCTCTCTCTCTCTCTCTCTCTCTCTCTCTCTCCCTTTAAAGCTGTCTTCTAACCACACCCTATTCTTAACTCTATCCCTATTTCCCCATCTCCATCTTTCTTTTCCTTCGTTGCCATTGTTATTGTCATTGCCTGTATTTTCTCTGAAGAAATTTTGTAACTGAAATTTTCAGGGAATAAAATACCTTGCCACAATTTGTGTTTTTTTTCCCCACCACTCAATATTAACAATTGTTTCTTCACCTTCAGAGACTCTTCATTTATCATTGCTACGGTTTATACCTGTAGGGTTAGCTTAAAATAAACTTCAACACACACACACACACACACACACACACACACACACACACACACACACGCGCGCGCGCGCGCGCGCGCGCGCGCGTAGTGTAGTGGTTAGCACCCTCGGGTCACAACCGAGAGGGTCCGGGTTCCAGCCCCGGGCGCGACGAGGCAAATGGGTAAGCCTCTTGGAATGTATATAGCTCCTGTTTATCTAGCAGGAAGTAGGTACGTGATGTAATTCGAAAGGTTGTGGCCTCACTGTCCCGGTGTGTAGTGTGTGATGTGGTTTGAGCCCTACCCGAAGATCGGTCTGGGTGACCAGCAGGCGACCGTGGTAAATAACTTACACACACAAGTACTGCGGGGGCGCGCACACACACAAGGGTGAGGCAAAAGTATAAGAAAATGAGGGAAGCTAGAACAAGACATCAGTTTGGCAGACACATTATCGCCATAATAACTTTTTTTATATTTATTATATCCTTCTGTTCATCTTTCATAATCATTTTGAAGCTCCGTATTGACTTCAGACTAACAATTTGCTAAATGAGTCAGTTCCATTAATCAACCGCTCTCTATGTACAACAGTTCCATCCCATCTCTTTGTTAACCTTAGTTTTCATATATATATATATATATATATATATATATATATATATATATATATATATATATAT
>CM035185.1:18116644-18128743 GCA_020233015.1 Callinectes sapidus | reverse complement strand
TATATCGTGATCAATAGCGATAATGGGCCATTAACGTTAACGGGCAAGAAGATTTTGTCAACTAAGGTTAAAGTTTCAGTTCGACTAACGTTAATGAGCATTACAGTAACTTGAATAGCCGATGATCACTACTGAGCGCGTTATATATATATATATATATATATATATATATATATATATATATATATATATATATATATATATATATATATATCTATAGAGAGAGAGAGAGAGAGAGAGAGAGAGAGAGAGAGAGAGAGAGAGAGAGAGAGAGAGAGAGAGAGAGAGAGAGAGAGAGAGAGAGAGAGAGAGAGAGAGAGAGAGAGAGCTCGATAGCAACAAAGGGCCATTAACATTTATAAGCAAAAAGATTTTGCTTACTTAGGTTAAATTTTTAGTTATATTAACATTAATGAGCAACTCATCAACGTTAATGGGCGATCATCTTTATTGATCACAATATACAGTATATATATATATATATATATATATATATATATATATATATATATATATATATATATATATATATACCCTCCTCCTTCTGGGGAGGGGACCATAAATGTCCCCAGGTCGGACTGCTCTTCTGATATCGATCCAAAGTTTCTTGATACCCCACTCACATGTTTTTTTTTTCTGTCAACTTCTGCAACATTTGCGGTCTTCGATCTAATTTTCAATCTGTTTAACACAACCTCTCCTCCACTAAACCTCATCTTCTTTTCCTTACTGAAACGAAGGTGTCTGAGGCAATTGAGAATAATTCCTTTTCTGCTCCCTCGTACTTTCTCTATCCTCATTTTCGTTCCAAAGTTGGATGTTGCATATATGTCCACAAAGACATAACTTGCTATCGTGCCCACGCTCTTGAATCTTCTGAGTTTTCCATCATCTGGCTTCGACTTTAGAGTCACTCTCTAACTACATTTTTCTGTGCTGTATATCTCTCACCTAACTCCTTTGACTATAGAAAATTCTTTGACTACGTAACTTCTAAAGTGGATGACATTCTGACTCTCTTCCCTTTTGCGAAGATTTCAATTCTTGGAGACTTCAATGCTCACCCCCAGCATTGGCTTTCCTCTTCCTTTACCCACCATCCTGGTGAACTTGCCTATAACTTTCCTATCCTAAATGACCTAGAGCAACTGGTGCAACACATTACTCGTATTACTGACCGTCTTGAAGATACGTTCAACATTCTTGATGTTTTCCTAATCTCTAATCCTGTTTATGCTGTCACCCTTTCTTCTCCATTGGGTTCCTCCAATCACAGGCTCATATCTGTATATTGTCCTGTCTCTCCAATCTCTCCTTAAGATCCTCCAAAGCACAGGTGCCTTTGGCGTTTTGCCTCTGCTAGTTGGGAAGACTTGAGGAGGTATTACGCTAATTTTCCTTGGAATGATTACTGCTTCCGTGTCAGGGACCCATCTCTGTGTGCTTAGTGCATAACAGATGTGATCAAGTCTGGCATGGAGACGCACATTCTTTATTATTTTTTTTTACCTCAACCTTCCAAACCCTGTTCTATCACAGCCTGCTCTCGTGACATCCATGATAGAAAGGTGGCTCAATAAATGTACTTGAGCCTTCCATCGTCTGAGTCTCATGCGCGTTATATTTCTGCCCGAAATCATGCCAAGTTTTGTTCTTCAAATTGCCAATAACTCCTTCATTCACAGAAAGTGTCAAAATATTTCCTGATTTAACTCACCACAAGACTTCTGGCATCTAGCCAAAAACATCTCCAACAACTTTACTTCTTCATCTTTCCCTCCTTTAGCTAAACCTGATGGCACCAATGCCATTTCATCCATCTCTAAAGCTGAACCCTCTTACTCAGACCTTTGCTAAAAACCCTACCTTGTCGATTCCGGGCTTGTTCCTCCTTCTCCTTCCCCCTCTGAATACTTTATGCTACCTATCAAAATCCTTCGTAATGATGTTTTCCATGCCCTGGCTGGCCTAAACCGTCGGAAGCCGTATGGACCTGATAGGGTCCCTCCTATTGTTCTCCGCTTGCACCCTGCCTAGTCAAACTCTTTCAACTCTATCTATTTACATCTACCTTTACTTCTTGCTAGAAGTTTGCCTACATTCAGCCTGTTCCTAAAAAGGGTGACCTTTCTAATCCTTTAAACTACCGCCCTATTGCTTTAATCTCCTGCTTATCTAAAGTTTTTAATATATTCTCAATCAGAGGAATCTAAAGCATTTATCACTAAACAATCTTCTATCTGATCGTCAGAATGGCTTACGACAAGGCCGCTCTACTGGTGATCTTTCGGCTTTCCTTACTGAGTCTTGGTCATCCTCTTTTAGAGATTTTGGTGAAACTTTTGCTTTAGCCCTACACATATCAAAAGCTTTTTTATAGTGTCTGGCACAAAGCTTTAATTTCCAAACTACTCTCCTGCGGCTTCTATCCTTCTCTCTACATCTTCATCTCAAGTTTCCTTTCTGATCGTTCTATTGATGCTGTGGTAGACGGTCACTGTCCTTCCCATAAATCTATTAACAGTGGTGTTCCTCAAGGTTTGTCCTATCACCCACTCTCTTCCTATTATTCACCAATGATCTTCTAAACCAAATTTCTTGCCCTATCAACTCCTATGCTGATGATACCACCTTGCACTTTTCCTCTTCTTTCCATAGACGATAAACCTTTCAGGTAGTGCACAGCTCACGCAGGGAAGGCTTAGAACGCCTAACTTCTCATCTCTCTAAAATTTCTGATTGGGGCAAAGCAAACTTAGTGTTATTCAGTGCCTCAAAAACTCAATTCTTCCACCTATCAACTCGACACAACCTTCCAAATAACAACCCCCTCTTCTTCAATGATACTCAACTGTCCCCTTCACCTACAATGAACATTCTTGGTCTATCCTTTACCAATAATCTAAACTGGAAACTTCACATCTTCTCTCTAGCTAAAACAGCTTCTATGAAGTTAAGTGTTCTGAGCCCTCTCCACCAGTTTTACTCAGCTCCCCAACTTCTAACTCTATACAAGGGCCTCATCTGTCCTTGTATGGAGTATGCTTCGCATGTTTGGGGAGGCTCCAGTCATACAGCTCTATTGAACAGGGTGGAGTAAAAAGCTTTTCGATTTATCAACTTCTTTCCTCTGACTGACTTTCTTCAACCTCCTTCTCTTAGTTGCAATGTTGCTTCTCCTGCTCTCTTTTAGCGCTATTTTTATGCTAACTGCTTTTCTGATCTGGCTAACTGTATGCCTCCCCTGCACCTACGGCCTCGCTGCACAAAACTTGCTTCTTCCCCTCACCCCTATTCTGTCCACCTCTCTAATGCAAGAGCTAACCAGTATTCTCAGTTTTTCATCCCTTTCTCTGGTAAACTCTAGAAATCTCTCCCTGCTTCTATATTTCTATCTGCTTATGATTTCAACTCTTTCAAGAGAGACGTATCAATACACTTATCCCAATGTTTTGGCTCATGACTCTGAACTTTCCAGACACCGGCATTACAGTGGGCATTTTTTGTTTTATTTCTGTTGCCCTTGGCCGCCTCCATTCTATGTGTGTGTGTGTGTGTGTGTGTATATATATATATATATATATATATATATATATATATATATATATATATATATATATATATATATATATTGTTACGACCGTCAGGTATTGACGTTAAATATTATTATTGGTGTCCTGCGAGCAATGTTTGTTTGTATGTAACTATATGTAATGTTCCCAGGACAGCCAATTATTTATATATATATATATATATATATATATATATATATATATATATATATATATATATATATATATATATTATACCTTATACTATTATTTACTATATGTATGTATCTATTGTATGTAATCTCGTTATTCTTAAATATATTGTAATGTTCACATAACTGCGTAGCGTCTAGAAGGTTCGTTGGTGACTAGCCGGGTCACGTTTAGTCAGATCAGCGGAATTTATGTGATAAACAACGCTGCTCTATGAAGGCCGAGTACGCGCCGCGTCGCTCCCCCGAGGGAAGCTAAATCTGTAGTGCCATATATGAATTTATTTGTAACGCATGTACTGTATCTATATCATAATAGTGTAAATGTATTGTTAGAATAATAGTGTAATTTTCGTTGGCGTTACGGAGTTGTAATTAAGGCGTCAAGGTGGAAGAGGCGATGTGTGACATAATGGTGTTCCTCCGCCGGGGAGGGAGAGAGAAGCGCGACGGATGAAAACCGGAGAGGACAGGGACTGACCTGTCAGATCGGGCGAGGGGCGAGAGGACCAGATGCAGTGGTGTCTCTCTTTGTACCGGGCTGAGTATTTTTCTATTGTTCTTATTCTTGGTGCTGTCTTTTAGGCACTATTATTGGCAATGTGTTGAGAGGTTTTACGGGTTATTTGGTGTAAGGGTTTGTCCTTGATTTATTGTGGTATTTTGACGAGATTGGTGACGGGTATTTTTTTCGTGAGTCGTGTAATCCCCTCAGGTACGCCATTTTGTAGGTGCCCGCCCAGTTTCCGTTATCTTAGCATCATTATTGCATTGTGTTGGGTTCATTACTTATTATGGTGATTCAGCTACGGGTTGTTGTACTATTTTCTTGTGAACGTTATTATGGTGTGTTCTGGTGATTATTTTCTGTGTGTAATCCGGGATTTATTCGGTTTTTGAACTGGTGTGTATGTGATCACCAGCGTGTGTGGATATTACTCAGTTATTTTGGTGTCTCTTGGCTCTTGAATTATTCCTATTTTTTATTTGAATTATTTAATCTTTGTGTTATTTTAATTTTACTGGAAGTGATTATAATTCCCTTAACTGTAACAGACCTGACTTATTTCTATCCTGGTTAAACTTAACTTCTGATCTTAATTATTTGTAAATAAATCTTGTGAATATATGAGACTCTTTCCTTAAGTCTCCATCCCCTAGAACTTATGTTAATTTTATTAATTTTATTATTTCTTTTCTTTTCTAGTTACACCCCTGAGTTAACCCAAAGCGTTAAACCTGTTGTAACGTGGCCTTATTATTCATTGACTTCACTTATTGACAGGTTTCCCCAGTTGGGTTGGGAACCTTGTCAGGGTTTAACCTGGGGTCGTAACATAGAAAGTAGCGACCTCGCCAGGATAGTTAATATTTGTAATTACTTCCATCTATGTCACTAACCTATTTGTGTTCCAGCAGTGTTGTAAAGGTTTGTGACTACATTAACATTTTCCTGAATGTGTAATTTCTGTTGAAGTGTTTTGTGAACATTACATCATGGAGAATGAACAGGAGTCAGAGCGTCCGGTTAACATTATTAACCATGCTGATGTGGAGAAATTTTTAGCCTCTAATCCTTCGCCAGAGTAGTTAGAGGAGCTTGATAAACATGAGTTGGGATTACTGGCTTCTTATTATCAACTTAACCTCCCTTAGGGGAGCAACAAAAGGTCTTTGCTTAATGCCCTGAGGGAAGAAATTTACGGTATTTTAAACCCTAACGCTGGTGGCGATCGAGGTAGAGATGAACGAAATCGCTCACCTCCCCCCACCTCTAGTGTTCACCCTGAGGTCATTCCCCCTGCTTTGATTTCTAGTGAGTATCTCAGACTTAAGGAATTGGAGCTAGAACAGGATAAAATTAGGCTTGAACGTGAGAAACTTGAGGCAGGAGGATTACCTGGCTCTCCTCACCAACAGTCTAGCTTCTGTAAAAACTTCTCTGATCGCATCAGAGTTATTCCCTCTTTTAATGAAAATGATGTGTTAGGATTTTTCAATGTATTTGAGAAAACAGCCATGGGTCTGGAGTGGCCTAGGAAGGAATGGTCAGTAATTGCCCAGACTTCTTTTACGGGGAAAGCCAAAAACGTTTATGAAAACCTAACCTTTTCTCAGTGTTCTGATTATGATTACATGAAATCAGAGATCCTTAAAATATACACTCTTACTCCTGAAGCCTACCGGCAAACTTTTAGAAAAGTTAATAAAAAGCCTGAGGAGTCATACTTGGATTTTGCTACCAGGCTTAAATATTCATTTTTGATGTGGCTCAGATCCTGAGATGTAATGAATGGTGATGAGGAGGTGGATGGTGCCAAATTGTATTAGTTGGTATTAGTGGAACAATTTTTGTCAAAAGTGCCAAATGAGACAGAATTCTACCTCAGAGATAAGAACTTTGATCTCAGCCAAGTTAAATTTGCTGCCACTCAGGCTGACCATTACTGGGTTAATAGGAGAGTTGCGTATGGTGCTAGTGACCTTGATCCTGCTCTGGGTCTGACTAATCGTCCTACCAACACTAACCATCCTTATCAACCTTACAACAATTCTCAATATTCTGCTAGATCCAATTTTCCTAAAAAACCTGTCCATCACTCTAACAAACTTCCTGGCATGGGTGCTTCCCAGCCTCCTAGGAAACAACAACCGCCCCCGGCAAGATTTAATTCCCCCTATTATTGTAACTATTGCCGTAAATCGGGGCACACTGAGAACGGATGCTTTGCTAAGCACGGTAGTGGTGGTGTGACAAAGTCTCATGCATTATCGTTCGCAGGCTCGAGGATGCGTCTTCCAGTTCCACAGATGACATGTGTGGCTGACCCACAAGATTCTCGTCCGATTGCCCAGGTGGTGAAGAGCACACCAGCTGCGGACCAGACTAAACCGGGAAGTGATGTTGTTTTGTCTTATACTTCCACCCCTATTGAGTCATGCAGTCTCTTTGTTTTTCCTGGTTATGTTACTCTTAGTGGTCAGAAATATCCTATTACTTTTCTTAGGGATACTGGAGCCACTGGATCTTTGCTCATTAACCCTATGGGTAAACCACATGAATGTTGTGTGAGAGTATTCTCATTAGAGGGGTTGCTGGATTTGATACATTCCCCAAAGTAAATGTTCATTTAGATTGTGAACTGGTAAAGGCAACAGCAGATGTGGGCGTAGTTGAAAGCCTACCAATACCAGGTATAGACCTTCTCCTAGGGAATGACATTGCAGGTGCCAAAGGTTTTCCTCATCCCATTGTTTCTAGCGAGCCTGTGAGTGTTCCAGAAACTGTATGTTTGGAGCAGCAGCATCCTGAGATGTTTAATGTGTGTGCCGTAACTCGTTCTATGGCAAAGGTGATGAACACCCCCTGAGAGTGTGGTGGAGAGTGGTATGGGTGATAACAGTGATAAGGGTGGTGTGGAGGTTGATGGTGCAGTGACTAGCCAGCTTGACGTGCCTACTGCAGTTGAGGAAGGTGCTCTGGCTCAATTGTTTGAACCCCCATTACCTATTCCTTTCAATGATATTGGTTTGTCTAAATTTAGGGAGTTACAGTTGAGTGATCTTCAGTTTACACCTTTTAGGAATACTGCAGTCGATGAGGATGTATGTCAAAATGAAAGTGGTGTTATATTTTATGTGAAAAATGGGTTATTATGGAGGAGGTATAGACCCCTTCATGTTAATGTTGATGATGGAGTGTGGGATTCACACTAGCTCGTGGTCCCACAGCATTGTCGCCGTCAGCTGCTGGAGATGGCTCATGCTGGACATCTGGGAGTCCGCAAAACCCTACAACGCCTGAGGAAACACTTTTACTGGAAGCACGTGAAGACGAATGTCTCCTGCTTCGTCAAGGAGTGTCACCCTTGTCAAGTCGCTGGTAAGCCAAACCAACCAGTGCCCGTTAGCCCACTTAAACCTATACCTGTCATGCAAAACCCCTTTGAGAGGATCATTGTGGACATTGTGGGGCCCTTACCTAAAACTTCTTCAGGGTATATGTAGTTACCGTCTCACAATTCTTGATGTTGCCACGAGATACCCTGAGGCTATCCCTCTACACACTATTCATGCCAAGGTAGTGGTAAGGGAACTTTTGCACTTTTTACAAGGTTTGGGTTGCCTTTGAAGGTACAATCAGATCAGGGCACAAACTTTATGTCCAAGTTGTTTGGGGAGAGCTTAACAGAATTAGGCATAGCACATGGGATAAAGGGGTTCCCTTCTTACTGTTTCCCACCCGAGAGGTGCCCTCAGAATCTCTTGGTTTTTTCCCACATGAGTTACTTTTTGGACATCATGTTCGAGGACCGTTGATGTTAGTGAAGGAGAGGTGGAATGGTACTGTTGGTCCTCCTCCTAGTGTGCTGCAATATGTGACTGACTTTAAGGAACGCCTCGCTCAGGGCTTACAGATGGCCCATACTAACTTAACTCAGGCTCAAGGCCATATGAAGGAATGGTATGATAGAAAAGCGAAGGAAGGAACGTTCCAGGAGAATGATGAAGTGCTAGTGTTGCTACCATTCCAGGGTCAACCGTTATCTGCAAAGTTTTCGGAGCCCTATAGAGTTTGCAACCGAGTGGGTGAGACGGATTATCTTGTAGAAACACCTGATAGGAGGAAAAGGCATTAACTCTGTCATGTAAACATGTTGAAGCCATATCACCGCCCCCAATCCTTGCCTAGTGTTGCATGTAGTTTGATCCAGGATGGAGGTGATTTTGAGAGTGATGAACTTAGTTTTCCCCTGTATTTTCAAAGTGTGACGCAGTGGTCAGAGGAAAACAGTGACGCTTTTGCTCAGTTGAACGAGAAGCTGTCACACGTCACTTCTCTCCAGTCTAATGAACTGGTATCCCTTTTACAAAAGTATCCGTCTGTTTTTGGTGACTCCTCTGTACAAACTAACCTAACTTATCAAGATATAGATGTGGGTTGTTCTACGCCTGTCAAACTACCCCCTTATAGAGTTCATCCTAGTCGTTACCAGGCCATGCAGGATGAGATAAAGTATATGCTTGACCGTGGCCTTGTTACACCATGTATTAGTGAGTGGTCGTCACCCGTGACTTTAGTTCCCAAGCCTGATGGCACGTTCCGATTCTGTGTAGATTATCGGAAAGTGAACTCTCTCACAAAGTCAGACTCTTATCCCTTGCCAAGAGTGGATGCATGTATTGACGCCTTAGGGTGTGCTAAGTTTGTAACTAAACTTGATCTTGTGCGGGGATACTGGCAAATACCCCTGACAGAGACAGCCAAAGACATTTCCACTTTTGTGACGCCACACGGTACTTATAGGTTTGAGGTCATGCCTTATGGGCTTAAAAACGGTCCAGCTACTTTCCAGCGTCTCATGAACCAGTTAGTGGCTAACATTGATAACTGTACAGTATACACAGACGACCTCATTGTGTTCAGTGATACGTGGGAGTGTTAGGGACATGATAGGTAGAAATTCATTGTATGTAGATACAGTCTGATGCAACATCTCTATAAGATGGTGCAATACTTCAGAAATGCTGACACAGCTTTGTCCTCTACAAGGAGTTGCATGTGTTTATATATATAACTTGACATTTCAATTGTTATTGTATCTATAGGATGTTACATTTACTAACATATAATAATATAAACTCTTTAAGTAGGATGTAATTTGTAAGATATCACTATATGAGATTAAATAATGTACTTGAACACTGAGGCATCACACACACACACACCCATCCCTGCATCACATGACCACGCCTCGGAGTCAGCAGTTTCCTGCGGCATGAGGCGCGGCGGGCCGCACCAAGAGAGAAGAAAACGAACGGCGGTGAGAGGCAATTGGGGTGACCCAACAGGGCCGCCGCCGGGCGTCTGCCGGACAAGGGCAAGACAGCCGGCTCGTGTGGTGGTTGAGGGAACTAACTGTGTGTGCCCCACAGGTGTGTGCCCTAACATGTGTTCTCGAGATTCTGAAGTGTTCTCTAAGTTATCTCCCAAGAGACAGACTAAACACTTCACCGAGAAAGACAGTGACATTACGTTCTAACCGTGTGTCGTGAAATCATTGTAAATATCATCCCTAATATATTAACTTTTATAATCTGAGTTTCCTTCCAAACCTGAGTCTGAGAAGTATAACATATATAAACTAACCAGTTGACCGCTCGCCACAAGTATCAGACTCACTTGGACAACTGATGTTGGTGAAAATACCTTCAAGCTAACAGGAGGACCATTTACTGCATCTAGAGAAAGTGTTGGTTCGTTTGTCGGAGGCCTCCCTCGTACTGAATTTGAAAAAGTGTGAGTTTGTTAAAGCCCATGTACAGTATCTAGGATACATTGTAGGCCAGGGTAAAGTGTGTCCTCCCCTTAGTAAAGTGGAGGCTATTGCAAAGGTTCCACGTCCAGAGCATAGGAGGGGCCTACAATGTTTCCTAGGTATGTATGCTTGGATATTACAGGAGATTTGTAACTAGGTTTTTTTATGTCACTGCCCCCTTACTGAAAAGTTAAAAAAAGGGGAAAAAGTTCCAGTGGACCCCTGAGTGTGAACATGCTTATCATTCCATCAAGGATTTACTCACTAATCGTCCCGTCTTGCATTCCCCGGACTTCAAACGTCCTTTCAAATTAGCAACAGATGCTAGTAATCTTGGCGCAGGGGCAGTGCTACTGCAAAGTGATCATAATGATGTTGATCATCCTATCAGTTACTTTAGTAGGAAATTTGATTCTGCTCAGCAGAATTACTATGTGGTGGAGAAGGAGCTTCTAGCCATCATTCTGACTTTGTAGTTCTTTTCAGCTTATGTACCTCATTCTGGTCCTGTTTTGACTATTTATACAGACCACCATCCCCCTGAAATTTTTGGATAAATTTAAAAATAAAAATCAGCGCCTCACTAGATGGAGTTTATTGCTCCAAGTGTATAATCTGAATGTACAGCATGTGAAGGGTGTTCATAATGTCCTAGCTGACGGTCTGTCAAGGGTTTAGCCAGGTCTTGCTCAGTTTCTTAATTCTTGAGTTTCTTTGTAGTAGTTTCATGCTGAGCCAAACCTGTATTTTGATGTGGGCGTGTTATGACCGTCAGGTATTGACGTTAAATATTATTATTGGTGTCCTGCGAGTAATGTTTGTTTGTATGTAACTATATGTAATGTTACCAGGACAACCCATTCTTTATATATATATAATATGCCATATACTATTATTTACTATATGTATGTATCTATTGTATGTAATCTCGTTATTCGTAAATATATTGTAATGTTCACATAAATGCGTAGCGTCTAGAAGGTTCGTTGGTTACTAGCCGGGTCACGTTTTGTCAGGTCAGCGGAATTTATGTGACAAACAACATTGCTCTATGAAGGCCGAGTAAGCGCTGGGTCGCTCCCCCGAGGGAAGCTAAGTATGTAGTGCCATATATGAATTTATTTGTAATGCATGTATCTATATTATAATTGTGTAAATTTATTGTTAGAATAATAGTGTAATTTTCTTTGGCGTTAGGGAGTTGTAATTAAGGCCTCAAGGTGGAAGAGGCGATGTGTGACGTAATGGTGTTCCTCTGCCGAGGAGGGAGAGAGAAGCGCGACGGACGAAAACCGGAGAGGACCTGGCAGAGCGGGCGAGGGGCAAGGGGACCGGACGCAGTGGTGTCTCTCTTTGTACCGGACTGATTATTTTTCTATTGTTCTTATTCTTGGTGCTAGGATTCTGTCTTTTAGGCACAATTATTGGCAATGTGTTGAGATGTTTTACGGGTTATTTGGTGTAAGGGTCTGTCCTTGATTTATTGTGGTATTTTGACGAGAGTGGTGACGGGTGTTTTTTTTCGTGAGTCGTATAATCCCCTCAGGTAAGGCATTTTGTAGGTGCCCGCCCGGTTTCCTTTATCTTAGCATCATTATTGCATTGTGTTGGGGTCATTTCTTATTATGGTGATTCAGCTACGAGTGTTAACAAGTTGTGGTGCTATTTTCTTGTGAACGTTATTATGGTGTGTTCTGGTGATTATTTTCTCTATGTAATCCGGAATTTATTCGGTTTTTAAACTGGTGTGTATGTGATCACCAGCGTGTGTGGATATTACTCAGTTATTTTGGTGTCTCTTGGTTCTTGAATTATTCCTATTTTTGAGGTGAAATATTTAATCTTTGTGTTATTTTAATTTTACTGGAAGTGATTATAATTCCCTTAACTGTAACGGACCTGACTTATTTCTATCCTGGTTAAACTTAACTTCTAATCTTAATTATTTGTGAATAAATCTTGTGAATATATGAGACTCTTTTCTTAAGTCTCCATCCCCTAGAACTTATGTTAATT
>CM035185.1:18086950-18111670 GCA_020233015.1 Callinectes sapidus | reverse complement strand
CCCGATCATTGCGGGTGATTAATAATAAGTGATATCACTCTAACTTATTCACGAAAAGTTTAACTGTTATTAAAGGTACACAAATATAAGATAAGACAATAATAAATGACCCGTTAACACAATAAATATACAAGCCAACACAAGTAAATTATATAAGAAATAATAAACAACCCGTTATCACAACATACAAGACATTACAGTAAATAAGGTAAATAAGAATGAGTTTCACCGCCAAGTACAAAGTTAACAAAAGAAAAAGTCACTGATGATGAGTCACTGGTGTGGGTGCTGCTCGGTACTCACATTACAGGTGGAAAGTGGACACCACTGCTATCCAAGCTTCCTCGGGAGGAGGTAGAAACACTTCAGCTATGTTAGGTTGACTGACTGTGAGAGCCAGGCGAGGTAAAGAAGTCAACTCGT
Organism: Callinectes sapidus; assembly: GCA_020233015.1. NCBI lineage: Eukaryota > Metazoa > Arthropoda > Malacostraca > Decapoda > Portunidae > Callinectes > Callinectes sapidus. The sequence goes on along the minus strand of CM035185.1, from coordinate 18,111,247 downwards.
AAATGCCTGGGGCTGCTTCGCTTGGAATAAGTGTCGAGATGGTGAAGCAGGCTTGGTGAGGTTTGGTTCACTCGTGGTTGTAGGTAGTTCTTGGTGCTTCTCTCGTTACGTGGAGGAAGAGGCGAAGGTTGTGATACCTCCCCCCGAAGACGACGCCACTAGGAAGAAGTGGAGTCGTAAGAATGAGCTTCTAGTTGCGAGAGAGAGCATCTGCGATGACGTTGTCATTAGCCTTGATATGGATGATGGTGAAGTTGTAGGGTTGTAAGAAAAGAGACCATCGAAGAAGGCGTTGAGTGGAGAACTTGCTCCGGTGGAGGAAAGACAGCGGATTGTGGTCAGTAAATACTTGTCAAGGTTCTCGTGATGGCTGAAGATAACATTGGAACTTCTGTATTACTGAGACGATCGCCAAGAGTTCTTTCTCGATGGTGCTATATTGTTTCTGATGGACAGTGAACTTGTTGGAGTGGTATGCTATGGGGTGAAGAATGCTCTCCACCTCTTGCAGAAGTACCGCTCCTGAGGCATGGTCACTTCCATCTGTCTGCAGAGCAAACGGTTTTGTGAAGTCGGGAGAGATGAGAACAAGTCCCTGGGCCAAGAATTTCTTTAGCTGGTCGAATGCGACTTGGCAGTCCTTTGTCCAGGTGTAGGTCACAGCTCCACTTGGGAGCCGTGTGAGGGGAACTGTAACAGCTGCAAAGTTAGGGCAGAATCTCCGGTAGTAGCCTGCTATACCCAGAAAACGCCGTAGGGCCTTTCGGGTTGCCGGGACAGGATACTCCAGAATGGCAGAAACATTGGCCTTTTTGGGTCGTACTTGGCCCTGCCCCACTTCATGACCCAGGTGTAGTGATTCGTTTTGTGTTTGTGTTCGTTTTGTGTGTTTCATTCGCTGCCCTACCGCGGCAGCTTGCTAGTTTGTGAACCTGGGCCTTGGTCAGTCGTTGTCCGGCAACAGCCCAGGTGAGTACTTTATATATTTGTATAATAGGGTTTACTGTAACTTACATATGGACTGTATGTACTATTCACATATATATTTATTTATTATGCAAAATATACTTAGAGGAATCATCTTATTCCAGGTATGGAGTTCTTTATAGAATAAACCTTACTAAGGTAACGCTGGCTTTCACTACAATTTATTCTACAAAGAAGTAAGGATGGATAAATTCCTTCGTCCCGACCGCTTTGAGGCTGACCCTCACTCCAGCGGCGCTGCCGGGGAATGGAAGCATTGGTACCGGATGTTTAAGAACTTCCTGGAAGCTATAGAGCCACACAAGCCTGACAAGTTGAAGACGCTCGTGAATTACATAGTGCCGCGAGTGTATGAATATATTGCTGATTGTGATGATTATGACTCGGCAATAACCACTCTAGAAAAAATGTATGTGAAACCTAAGAATGAAGTATTCGCTCGCCATCTGCTGTCGACACGCAAACAACAAACCAGTGAATCACTCCACGAGTTTTTACAGGCGCTGAAACAACTCAGTGGTGATTGTAACTTTAAGGCAGTAACTGCAGAAAAGTACAAAGAATATGCGGTGCGTTATGCCTTTATAAGTGGTTTACGGTCCTCAGTTATTAGCCAACGCTTATTAGAAAATAGGACCCTAGAGCTCCAGGATGCTTTTGAAAAAGCACTGGCACTTGACGTGGCTCAGAAAAGCAGTGATTCTTATACATCAGTGATTCCCTCGTTTAGTGCTGCTACAGATAATTTAGAAGTGACAAAACCCTCTCCCACTGATGATACTCAAGCTGCCGTGGCTACTGTGCGTGTTCAGAAAAATTCAAAGTGTTTCCTTTGTGGAAATAATAGACATCCTCGCATTGTGTGCCCAGCTAGAGAGTCTCTGTGTAATAAATGTGGCAAAAAGGGACATTTTGCCAAAGTGTGCAGGAGCTCTACATCTGCGGCCGTCACCACTGACAGCCCTGTGCTAGCCACTGCGTTAGCGGCCTCACTCGACAGTCTCTCGAAAGCTGTGATGAAAATTTCTATAGATGGTAAAGAAGTGCAGGCTCTAGTGGATACTGGGAGCAATGAAAACTTCATATCACATGGTCTGGTGAAGGACATGAACCTGAGTGTGTTTCCAGGAGTGAGTAAAGTGACAATGGCAACAACTACTCTCACAACGGATATACTTGGACACTGTGTTTTAGATATCATTGTGCAGGGACAAGAGTACAAAAACATTAGATTCTCAGTTTTACCCAGCCTGTGTTCAGAGGTAAGTTTTGGTCATGAATTTCTAAAGCAACACGAAACTGTGAATATAACCTTTGGAGGATCAAAACAATCTTTGACTATCTGTGGGTTGTCCACTTTAGCAATAACACCTCCTTCCCCTTTCATCAATCTTACTCCTGATTGTAAACCAATCGCTACCAAGTCCAGGAGGTTCAGTACTTTAGATCAACAGTTCATTAAATCTGAAACTAGTAGAATGCTGGCTGAGAGTATAATAGAGCCGAGCACGTCTCCTTGGCGAGCTCAAGTGGTAGTTACCAGCAATGAAAGGCATAAGAAGCGCATGGTTATTGACTACTCTCAAACTATTAACAAATTCACGCAACTTAATGCATACCCATTACCTCGCATAGATGACCTTGTCAATAAAGTCTCTCAGTATAGTTATTTCAGCACTGTTGATTTGTGCAGTGCTTATCACCAGGTGCCACTTAATGAGAAGGACAAACTTTACACAGCTTTTGAAGCTTTTGGTCAATTGTATCAACTCTGTAGGATGCCTTTTGGTATCACTAATGGAGTTTCATGTTTCCAGAAGGTCATGGATGAGTTTATCAGTACTAATTCTCTTTATGATACTTACTGCTACTTGGATGATATAACTATTTGTGGTAAAACAAAGGAGGAACATGACGATAATATCGAGAAATTCATGAAAGCTGCAAAACGCTCCAACTTAACACTCAACTTTGATAAGTGTATCCTCTCTGCATCATCAATTAACTTATTAGGTTATCACATTTGTAAAGGGGAAATAAAACCAGATCCTGAAAGGCTTAAACCTCTAATGGAACTTCCTCTTCCTCATGACATTAAATCCCTCCGTCGAGTGGTTGGCTTGTTCTCATACTATTCTCAGTGGATAATCAAGTTTTCAGTCAAAATTGCACCCCTTGCTCACTGTACTTCATTCCCTTTATCTAGTGCTGCTCAGGAAACTTTTGAGGTTCTCAAAAAGGAGATTGCAAATTCAGTTGTTAATTCAATAGACGAAACTTTGCCATATATTGTCGAGACTGATGCTTCAGATATTGCTATTGCTGCCACTTTAAATCAAGCCGGCAGACCAGTGGCATTTTTCTCCCGAATGCTAAACCACAGTGAAAGAAACCAATCTGCTGTTGAAAAGGAAGCCCATGCCATTGTGGAAGCTGTGCGTAAATGGAGGCATTATCTATCAGGGAGACATTTTACTCTTATAACTGATAAAAAATCTGTGGCTTTCATGTTTCATACTATGCATAAGAGTAACTTTAAAAATGATAAGATAATGCGATGGAAGCTGGAATTAGCTGACTATTCTTTTGACATCCAGTATAGGCCTGGTAAACATAATATTCCACCTGACACCTTCTCAAGGACTTATTGCTCAGCTATCAGCACTGACACACTGTTTGAATATCATAAGAGGTTATGCCATCCTGGGATCACTAGGATGATACACTTTGTGCGCAATAAAAACTTACCCTATTCTGTTGAAGATGTCAAGAAGATAACTTCCAGTTGTCCTGCCTGTGCATAATGTAAACCTAGATTCTATAGGCTCCAGCAATCCGCTCTTATAAAAGCCACTCGCCCTTTTGAAAGGCTAAACATTCACTTCAAAGGTCCTCTTCCCTCCAATACTCCTAATCAGTACATGCTCACTATAGTTGACGAGTATTCTCGTTTTCCTTTTGTGTATCCTTGCAGTAATTTAACTTCTCAGGTGGTGATAAAGTGTCTTTCCCAACTGTTTTCCATATTCGGGATGCCAGATTATATCCATTCTGATAGAGGAGCTTCATTTATGTCTTATGAGTTGAAACAATTTTTGCATGACAAAGGGATCGTAACAAGCAGGACGACCCCGTTCAATCCACAAGGCAATGGACAGTGTGAACGTTATAATGGAATAATTTGGAAGACAGTGATGCTGGCCCTCAAATCACGAAACTTACCTACCACTCGTTGGGAAGTTGTCCTCCCGGACGCCCTGCATTCGATACGTTCATTGCTCTCGACTGCCACTAACACTACGCCCCATGAACGCCTCTTTCAATACCAACGCAAGACTAGTTCTGGTCACTCTGTGCCAACCTGGCTCACTAAGCCGGGGCCGGTTCTAGTAAAGCGTCATGTGCGACACTCCAAGTATGATCCTATTGTAGAGGAGTCTGAACTATTGGACGCTAATCCTCAGTATGCTCACATACGATTCCCTGATGGGAGGGAATCCACAGTGTCTTTGCGGGATTTAGCTACCCGTGGGGATGAAAAGTGTGCTGAGGATGGCATGAATGAGTTAGTGCACAACGCAAAAGATACAGGAGGGCAGCCATCTAATATTTCTCCTCCCCAGGAAGACACTGAACACCATGATCCCCTCTCTTATTCACAGATCAATCCCATCACTAGCTGTAACAGTGTTCCTGACAGTGTTCCTGCTTTGAATCATGATGGGGAATGTGATTCACATCCTGTCTTGCGTAGATCTGAACGTGTACGCCGCCCTGTGGATAGGCTTACTTACTATTAAGGGGGGGAAAATGCAGTGATTCGTTTTGTGTTCGTGTTCGTTTTGTGTGTTTCATTCGCTGCCCTACCGCGGCAGCTTGCTAGTTTGTGAACCTGGGCCTTGGTCAGTCGTTGTCCGGCCACAGCCCAGGTAAGTAATTTATATATTTGTATAATAGGGTTTACTGTAACTTACATATGGACTGTATGTACTATTCACATATATATTTATTTATTATGCAAGATGTACTTAGAGGAATCATCTTATTCCAGGTATGGAGTTTTTTGTAGAATAAACCTTACTAAGGTAACGCTGGCTTTCACTACACCAGGTATGTCACTGTTGCTCGGCTGAAAGTGGTCGTGGCCAGCTTGATGGTGAGTTGTGTTCCTTGCAGCCTGGACAGCACTTCCTTAAGTTTTATGATATGCTGGTCCCAATGCTCTGTGAATATAAGTATGTCGTCTAAGTAAACGGATACCCCAGCTAGATCTTGTAATAAATAGTCCATGGCCCGTTGAAAGGTAGAGGGGGCATTCCTCATTCCAAAAGGCATGACTTTATAATAGAAAAGTCCGAAAGGTGTGATGAAGGCTGATATCTGTTGGGCGTTTTCTGAAAGGGGTATTTGATAGTAACCCTTCAGCAAGTCTATTTTTGTAATATACTTAGATTGTCCAACATTGTCAATGAGATCGTCTATTCTTGGCAGGGGATAGGCATCATGGACTGTCACGGCGTTTACTCTGCGGTAGTCAGTGCAGAGGTGCATTTGTCCATCCTCCTTGGGGACGAGAAGACATGGTGAGGCCCAAGGAGACTGACTGGGAACGGCCAATCCCTATTGAAGTAGATAATCCACTTCTTGTCTCATCAGGTCACGCTTCCGAGGGTGTAGTCGGAATGGTGGATGACGAAGAGGAGCTGTCCAAGCGGACAGCTCCGGACTGCAGGGTTGCAGACTCTGGATGCTGATCCTCCCATTGACGAAACTGCACCTTCCATTGGCGATGTCAAGGAGGCTGTGGCAAAGTTGAGGGGTGGAAAGGCAGCTGGCATCTGCAACATCAGTGCGGAGCTGCTCAAAGCTGGGGGTGAAGCCATGATCCGTGGGTTGCATGCTGTCTTGACTGCTGTATGGCATTCAGGTACCATTCCCCCTGACTGGAAGAAGGGGTTGGTCGTCCCTATCTGGAAAGGGAAAGGGGACCGTCAAGACTGCAGCAACTACCGTGGAATAACGCTACTCAGCGTACCAGGAAAGGTGCTTGCCCATTTGCTGCTGACACGGATCCGCACTCACCTGCTGAAGCATCAGAGACCTGAACAGTCAGGGCGCACGCCCGGTAAGTCAACAACTGACTGTATCCTAGCGCTTCGCGTACTGGTGGAGCGCCGTCGTGAGTTTCGACAGAGAATGCTTGCAGCCTATGTCGATCTCAAGAAGGCGTTTGACTCAGTGCATCGAGAGACACTCTGGGATCTTCTGCGTCTCCGTGGGATTCCTGCAAGGATTATTGGTCTATTAACTGGCCTGTACTCCGGGACTGTAAGTGCTGTGAAGTGTGGAGGAGGCGTGTCCAGCTTCTTCCCTGTGAATACAGGTGTGAGGCAGGGCTGTGTGCTTGCTCCATCACTTTTCAACACATGCATGGATTGGGTACTAGGCAGAGTTGTGGAACAAAGCCATTGTGGAGCATCTGTCGGCAACACCAAGATTACAGATCTTGTTTTTGTTGATGATGCAGCAAAAACACTGGATGTTCTGGTAATGGCTCTAGAGGCACTGCACGAGGAGGTGAAGCCCTTGGGACTTAAGGTTTCCTGGGCCAAGACCAAGGTCTAGGTGTTGGGAGACGTGCTGGATGAAACAGTACAGTCTGTCCATGCGTGTGGCGAGGACATTGACATCTTGAAAAGTTTCACATACCTTGTTAGTGTAGTGCATAACGATGGTGGGTCGAGCCAAGAAGTCACACGGCGGATTGGCCTGGCCCACGGCGTTATGGATTCGCTCAACACGAGTATTTGGCGTTGTCGATACCTGTGCAGCCGGACAAAGATTCGGATCTTCAAGTCGCTGGTGATCCCTGTCTTACTCTATGGTTGTGAGACATGGACGCTGAACACCGACCTGAAGAGGCGAATTAATGTCTTTGGTACTAGATATCTTCGCAGGATCATGGGATACCGCTGGTATGACTTTGTGTCAAATCAGCGATTGTTCCACGAGACTGATTCGAGGCCTATTACTAGCATAGTCCGTCAGCGCCAACTGCGGCTATATGGGCATGTGACGCGATACCCGGATGCCGACCCTGCTTGTCGGGTTGTTTCCGTAAGGGACAACCCAACTTGGAGGAGGCCTAGGGGACGCCCACAGAACTCTTGGCTGCAGCAAGTCGATGCCTCCTGCTGGGAGTTACTCGGTATAGGAAGGGAGCCTGCATGGAGACTCGCGAGGCGTGACCGCCAGGAGTGGCGCCGTAAAGTAGGCGAGGCAACGCGCCCTCCGGCGTATGCCCCCCATGATTGATTGATTGAAGAGGAGAAGTTCCAGGATGAAGCTGTATCTCATGGGTAAACAGGTTACACAGTTTAGGATGATCACCGAAGACATCATGATATTGATTTAGAACGTTGGTAATGTCTTTGGCTTGAGTAGGAGATAAGTGTGTTAGGATATCCCCGAGATTATCAAGGATGTTGGAGTTTTTAGTACCATCGGTACCAGTGACAAAGGTGGTGACATCAGACAGATAAATATTGATGGAACATACAGGATTTGTCTTTGTGTCAGGTGCAAGGTTTGGTCTAGATTTCTACAATTTCAGAAGATTAATATGAATTAGTCTAGTACTTTTACGACGATCAGGAGTGTTTATGATATAGTTATTGTCACTGAGCCTCTTACTGATGGTATAAGGACCATGGTATCTAGCTTGTAAGGGTGAACCTGAGGCTGGAATGAAAGCAAGGACTTGGTCACCTTCACTGAATGTTCTTACTTTAGCTTTACAATCAAAGTGCTGTTTCATAACCTTTTGAACTTGTTTGAGATTCCTTCTAGCAAAAGAACGAACTTCTTCTAGAGTACTATTAAGTTTCTCAATGTATTGAGTAAGTGTTTACTTGTTTACTTGTGGAATTATTCAGAAATCTGTCTTTAACTACCTTGAGTGGCCCCTAACCTTACGGCCAAACAATAACTCAAAGGGCGAGACACCAAGAGACTCGTTGGGTACCTCCCGTATGGCAAATAAGATATAAGGTAGAGCCTCATCCCATTCTTGGTCCTGTTCTTAACAAAACTTGCTGAGAAGTGACTTGAGGGTCTGGTGACATCTTTCCAACGCACCTTGTGATTGAGGATGATATGCTGTGGATAGAGTTTGCGTGATTCCAAGTTCAGACAAGACTGCTGCAAAGAGATCACTCGTGAAATTAGTACCACGGTCACTTTGGATTCCACGAGGTATGCCAAAAGTAGTGAATAACTGAGTGAGTTTTGACACAATGGTTTTAGAAGTAATGTTTTTAAGTGGGAAACCCTCAGGGTATCTGGTAGTTGGACACATAACAGTGAGGATGTATTGGTTCCCTTTCTTAGTTTTGGGTAGAGGACCAACGGTGTCATTGATTATCTTTTGAAAAGGTTCCTCAGGCACTTTGATAGGTTGGAGTGGATACTTAGGAATGGTTGTGTTAGGCTTTCCCATAACCTGGCAAGTGTGACATGAATTAATGAATGAAGTTACATCCTTTTTAAGTCCTGGCCAATAGAAATCATTAAGTAATTTATCACAGGTTTTATTAATCCCAAGGTGACCGGCTTGTTCTCCATGAGCGATCTCCATGATTGGTTCCCTTAAACTGATTGGTAGTATAATTTGGTGAAGTTCGGCCCAAGTGGCATCATCTGATAGTTTACGAGGTTTGAACACCCTCATAAGAACTTTGTCCTGATAATAGAAAGAAAGAGATTGAGTTATCTGATCCTTTGGAACAGTTCTAGTATGAAAACTTGACAGTGTGACATCGTCTTGTTGAGCTTCAGCAAGTAATTGTTCAGAAAATACCTTGCCAAGATTTATCTTTGACATATGAGGAGTGGTAGTTGAAGGTTGTGGTGGCATCTGAACAACTGCTTTGGACTGTGCACGGGTAACGGCACAGTTAGGGAAAAGGTTTGGATTATCCTTCTCCATGTCAGCTGTAGGATTATAAGATAATGGTAAGTCATTGGTGACAAGGAGTGGAACTACTAACTCACCAGCTAGATCATTAGCTAACAGGAAATTAGTGTGAGGAAAGGGCAAGGATCTGTCCTCACTAACAGTAACGGTTACTGTTCCCTTAACAAGCGGACAATCTAGGTACACCTTAGCCAGAGGTACGGAGAAGGTCTGGTGGAAATCCTTCAGATAAACCTGCTCCCCAGTATACTTAAGTTCTACTTGTGGAAGTGCAGACTTTAAGAGGATAGACTGGGCAGAGGCAGTATCCTCAGAGTCAGAGTCAAGAGAGACAGTACCTTTAGACCTGAAAGGTTTGAAAGGGTCAGCAATAAGGGTTGAGTTTGTGTTTATAGAAGCAACTGGTTTAGAAAATGTACCCATCTTCGCCACTTTGCACCTAGGATCAGGACAGTTCTTTATGAGGTGGCCAACCTTCTTACAGAAAGAGCAGTACACACTAGGCTTGGAACCACTATCCACAGATTTACCATCCATTCTAACACTTGCACCTGCACTTACAATGGGCTGAGTCTTCTTGTCTCCCGAGGAAGTAGAGCGATGAACTAAGGAAAACACATCTGCCACTTCGGCAGCTTTGAGTAGCTCTGTCTCATCTTTATCTGTAATGTGCAACATAACTGAGTGTGGTATTTTACGTTTAAATTCCTCCAGTGCTATGAGGTTTACCAGATCATCATATGTGGTGACTGAGGCAAATTTGAGCCACTTCTTTAGGGCTCTGAGTTTCTCAGAGGCAAATTCTAAGAAGGTTTAACTTGTAGCTTTGTTCATGTTCCGGAAGTTTTGTCGATATCTCTCTGTGGTAACTGAATATGCTGCAAGTATGGCCTTTTAACTACATCATAATCAGTATTATTCTCCACTCTGTCTAAAACAGATAAAGCTTTCCCATTAAGTTTTGGTTTGATAAGCCAGGTCCAATCCTCTTTAGGTAATTAAAAATAGGTAGGAGAGGCTTCAAACTCAGTAAAGAAAACTTCAGGATCATAATCTGAGAACTGAGGGAGAAGAGGCAAAAACTTAGTTATTTGTATTTTATTTGATGTTTGGGTGGTATTACTTTGACTCTGCAATTGGAGCACTTTTAATTCATCTTCACGTTCACGTGCTTTTTCTGCAATCTCGAGTTGTTGCATATGTAAATGATATTCACGTTCACGATTTCTTTCGTCTCTTTCACGTTCTTCATGCTTTAGTTTCATTGTTATTGCCTGCATTTTTACTCTCTCTACTTCCAGTAAAAGTTAGGTATCTTTAGAACCCTTAGAAGTAGCTTCGAATAGAGGCTCAATCCTCGGTTCCTCTCTTAGATGTGTTAAAATGAGTGTCATTAAGTGATCCTTTTTAGTTTCATGAGTGAACTGAATGTTAAAGTTGGCAGTAATATATTTTAATTGATCTTTAGTAACTTTGGCAGCTTTAAGTTCTTCAACAGCGGGATTACCGACAAACTGTTGCGGATCAAACTCCATGATTACCGATACAGAACAGTTAACACTGTGCATTGAAACAAAAATAAGAATCACAATAGTGTTTAAGAAGAGATGCCAAGAGCGCAGCCCAGAAAATTCCCCCGAGCCTTTAACTGAACTACTGTTCTGGCATGATTTTGGATAGGGGAGCGACCCCTGTAGAGATTTCACTTCGAAAAATATAACGAGCCAGTTGAGAATTACCAGAGAATGCAGTGCCCACAATACGCACACAAGAACCGGCATCAAGTACTCGTTTGAGTTTGGACTGGTCAAGTTATTATCGAGTGAGTAATTTTGATTTGGAACGTCGTTGGTTCCTTGAGGTGAAGACGAGTCAGTATAGCTTAGTGGGAAGGAAGTATCCTACTAGGAAAATTGAAGCAGGGAAACAGCATAGTTAAGCAATGTGACGAACTGTTAAATGCCTCTACACCAGGCCTACGTGTAGTGAGTTTTTAAAGCTTTAAAAACTCACTACACGAAGGCCTGGTGTAGAGGCATTTAACACTGTAAAGCTTACCACACACTCAATCATGAAAAACCGAACAACACACACTCAGTATCTCAACAAAAGTAAATTGTACCTGGGATGAAACCAAAAGTAAATAAGTTTTTGGCATTAGCCACGTAAATCACATAAAATAAAAAGAAAGAACACCAATAAGAAAGTTTGATAATCCCGGTCATGCCCCCAATATTGTTACGAGCAGAAGAGTAGAATGTCTAGGGTAATATGTTAAAGAAAACTGAACACTCGAACAACAATAGATGATGAAAAAGGAGAAGTACTTTAGACACTATTTTACTTAATATTACCCAAAACATATAAGTAATACAAAAGAATTTTCCACCACCTGTGGCAAGAGATATAGGCTGATCCTGCCTTAATACCCGATCATTGCGGGTGATTAATGATAAGTGACATCACTCTAACTTGTTCACGAAAAGTTTAACTGTTATTAAAGGTACCCAAATATAAGATAAGACAATAATAAATGACCCGTTAACACAATAAATATACAAGCCAACACAAGTAATGTATATAAGAAATAATAAACAACCCGTTATCATAACATACAAAACAACACAGTAAATAAGGTAAATAAGAATGAGTTTCACCGCCAAGTACAAAATTAACAAAAGAAAAATTCACTGATGATGAGTCACTGGTGTGGGTGCTGCTCGGTACTCACATTACAGTTGGAAGGTGGACACCACTGCTATCCAAGCTTCCTCGGGAGGAGGTAGAAACACTTCAGCTATGTTAGGTTGACTGACTGTGAGAGCCAGGCAAGATAAACAAGTCAACTCGTAAATGCCTGGGGCTGCTTCGCTTGGAATAAGTGTCGAGATGGTGGAGCAGGCTTCGTGAGGTTTGGTTCACTCGTGGTTGTAGGTAGTTCTTGGTGCTTCTCTCGTTACGTGGGGGAAGAGGCGAAGGTTATGATAATATATATATATATATATATATATATATATATATATATATATATATATATATATATATATATATATATATATATATATGCTTTCCTATTTTATTCTATTTTTTCTTTACATCTATTCTGCTATTCAGGCCCATCCTCCTGCACTTAAAATTCAAGAGTTGCCTCATCAGAGCCATAAAGAGGAGAGCCACCAAAAGTGTTTTGCGCCATTTAGATCTCACGATGATACAACACGATTTCCCTTCTCCCATCTTCTCAAGCAACCACAAGCTGGGCCACCGGTCTCATGACCAATAGGCGGTTCATTCTCAGCAAGCGAAATCTGTATATATATATATATATATATATATATATATATATATATATATATATATATATATATATATATATATATATATATATATATATATATATATCATGGGGGGCATACGCTTGGGGGCGCGTTGCCTCGACTCCATGCAGGCTCCCTTCCTATACCGGGTAACTCCCAGCAGGAGGCATCGACTTGCCTCAGTCAAGAGTTCTGTGGGCGTCCCCTAGGCCTCCTCCAAGTTGGGTTGTCCCTTACGGAATCAACCCGAGAAGCAGGGTCGGCTTCCGGGTATCGCGCCACATGCCCATATAGCCGCAGTTGGCGCTGACGGACTATGCTAGTAATAGGCCTCGAATCGGTCTCGTGGAACAATCGCTGATTTGACACAAAGTCATACCAGTGGAATCCCATGATCCTGCGAAGGCATCTAGTACCAAAGACATCAATTCGCCTCTTCAGTTCGGTGTTCAGTGTCCATGTCTCACAACCATAGAGTAAGACAGGGATCACCAGCGACTTGAAGATCCGAATCTTTGTCCGTCTGCACAGGTATCGACACAGCCAAATACTCGTGTTGAGCGAATCCATAACGCCGTGGGCCAGGCCAATCAGCCGTGTGACTTCTTGGCTCGACCCACCATCGTTATGTACTACACTACCAAGGTATGTAAAATTTTTCAAGATCCCAATGTCCTCGCCACATGCATGGACAGACTGTACTGTTTCATCCAACACACCTCCAAACACCTGGACCATGGTCTTGGCCCAGGAAACCTTAAGTCCCAAGGGCTTCACCTCCTCGTGCAGTGCCTCTAGAGCCATTACCAGAACCTCCAGTGACTCAGCGAAGATTGCTGCATCACCAGCAAAAACACCCCCAGCTTTGAGCAGCTCCGCACTGAGGTTGCAAACGCCAACTGCCTTTCCACCCCTCAACTTTACCACAGCCTCTTTGACATCGCCAAAGGAGGGTGCGGTTTCGTCAATGGGTGCATCAGCATCCAGCATCTGCAATCCTGGAGTCCGGAGCTGTCCGCATGGAGGATCCACCGTGAACAGCTGCTGAAAGTACTCAGCCCAACGAGCCATCTGCCCATCTGTGTCCGATACGATGCAACCATCTGCTGTTCGGATAGCACTCATCTGAGAGGTAGACTTGGAGCGGAGTTTCTTCAGAGCTCGATAGGCATGTTTGAGGTCATTACCATTTAAATGACACTCGACATCCTAGCGAGACTCCTGACGTACCTCTCATTGTCTCTTCTCAAAAGAGTTCTAGTCCTACGTGACAGAGCCCTGTACTGGTCATGGTCCCCAGCAAGTCTGGCAGCGCGGCTCTCCTCAATACTTTCCAGCGTCTCTACCGAGGTGAAGCCACTTCGTGACCTCGGGCGCTCCCCAATGCATTCCTTGGCAGCCTCAAGAGTCTCACGTTTGAAGGTATCCCATAGCTCTTCGGGCCTCAGGGTCCTCAAGGGTATCGAGCACTCCAAACGAATTGGAGACTGTCACTGCATACTCTTGTGCACATATCAAGTCCTTCAGCTTCTCAAGATGAAACACAGTGTGTTTGCGTCTTGGAGGCTTTCTGGACTTGATATGAAGCTTGAGTGAAGCAACAACAAGCCTGTGATCACTCGCAAAGAACTCGGCACTCCGAAAAACCCTGCAGTTCTGGAGGATCCTCCAACGAGTACTGACAAGGATACGATCGATCTCCTTCATTACCTCTCCGGCATTGCTATACCAAGTCCAGCGGTGCAGCGCTGGTCTCTGATACCAGGAACCCGCAATTCTCAGCCTTCTGGATCTTGCAAATTTCAAAAGGAAACAGCTGTTGTCATTTCTGGTACCAGAACTATGGGGACCAACACATATTTCATAGCCAGCCCTTTCGGTGCCAGTGACAGCATTAAAGTCGCCCAGGATAATGAGTGCATCACGACGGGGACACTGGTCCAGGACAGAGTCGAGTTTGGCATAGAACATCTCCTTCTCTTCAGTTTCACATACCTCGGTAGGAGCATATACAGCAACAACAGACATGAAGCCTAAACTGTGCTTCAGCCTTTATCGCATTATACGCTCATCAACCGGAGTAACCTCTACAACAGACGGCTGCAGTCTGCTGAAGACGCCTATCTTATCTACCCCCTTGACATGGTGACCATTGCTCGTGCCGGACCAGTAGTAAGTAAAACCCTTACTACTGGTCTCGCCACTGCCAGGCCTTCTTGTCTCAGAGAGCCCCACCATATCCACCTTCAGCCTACTGAGCTCATCTGATAAATGAGGCAGTCGGTGATCCTCTGAGAGACATAGGACATTCCAGGAGCCCACACGCAGAACCCTTCCAAGGTTCACCCCAGGAGCGGTCCAACGTGCAGGCGCCAAATCTGCAGCCCCACCGGCACCCACAAAATCAGAAGTAGGGCTAGGGGGTCCTCCCGCCTCTTTCAGGACACAGGGCTCCTGCATGCTTTCCCCTGCATCCGTCATACCTGTAGGCAGGCCCCTCTGGTGCATTGGCACCCGAGAGGTTTGCACGGTGGGACCCCCCAGCATACTTGGATCGGGCCCGTGGCCAGAGGCTCGCCCGCGCCTATAGCCCCCACCCCGACCTCTGCCTCTAACTTTGTTGGTGGCTGTTGGCATTTTTTACGAGGAGTGGTTGCAAGCCCCACCCCAACAAGTTGGTCAGCCATGGCCAGGGACACTGGTATCCCTGGGGGGAAGGACACTGGCTGACCAAAAAGGAGGAAGAGAAGGCACAGATGAGAAGAGACAGAGGGGGAAGAGAGCTATGGGAGGTAAAGGGCACTCACTCCTCACTTGAAAAGAGTCCACCCGCCACCAAATCCACCCACCACCATACGAGAATATATAGATAGATAGATATTGATATTTGGAAGGCTAGTTTACTAAATGCGTAATGTAAATATTCTTAATGTCCTATGTCTAAAGAGTTTAGATTAAAGGTATTTCAAGCTGGTGTAAATGAGATATCCTTGTTCTGACACGTCCGTAATTTTAGGTTTCGGCTCGTTGAGGTTATTTACCCGGTTTTACAACTGGGATTAGAGTATATATATATATATATATATATATATATATATATTGTTACGAATGTAAATTGTAGGATTACGTGTGTGTGTGTGTGTGTGTGTGTGTGTGTGTGTGTGTGTGTGTCTCTGTGTGTGTGTGTGTGTCTGTGTGTGTTAATTATCCCCTCTTGTAAATAGTAGTTGGGCATGTTTAACCAGCGCCGGCAAGACTATTGAAGGGCCAATAGCTGCAGGGTAGTAGTTGGTGGTTAACATTGCCTCTTCTCCCCTCCCACCTTCTTGCCGGTGAGGTGTCAAGCGAGGGTCCAGGTTTCCACTCCGGCAGAACACCTTCCACCGCTGGCTGATAACACCTCTGCACCTGCTACTTCCATCTTGCATATTGGCCCTCACCTCTGGCTACACGGTGCCGCGGGATACAGCCCCTATTTGTGAGCTATTAAGCTTTTTGCTTAATAAAAGTCTGACAGTGGAAATTGTATTTGGAGGCAGTGTTGCCTGTGTCATCAACGATCTCCCCGTCAGTGGGCACGACGAACCTCTCAGTGGCAAAGCTGCAGAAAGCTCCAGAAAGCCCTAGTGGGATAAGGGGCTGCGCACCATTGGTGTCAGGAGTGGGATCCTGGACCTTTGCATCCTCACCGGCAGGAAGGTGTCAGCATTCCTGGAACACCTGGGACTCAAACTCTCGACCCTGAGCCGAGTGGAGCTCACCTGGAACTCCAAATATAGTAAAAAACTTGTCCACCAATACTCTTGGCACTGTTTCTGCTTCATGATTAGGAAGGGCATATGCTTCAGGTCACTTAGTGAAATAGTCCTTTGCAACACAGATGTAACGGTTACCATGTGTGGTGACGTGCAAGAATGGTGTCGAGCATGTTACGCCTACAACCACAAGAAAGAACCACCAAGGAAAATGTGAGCGCCCTTGCAGTTCTATCAGGTGGGAGCCCCGAGCTGTAGACATCGCCGGACCACTACCCATCACCACCCGAGGTAACCGTTACATCTGTGTTGGAATGGACTATTTCACTAAGTGGCCTGAAGCATATACCTTTCCTAATCATGAAGCGGAAACAGTGGCATGAGTATTGGTGGACCAGTTTTTTTACTAGATTTGGAGTTCCAAGTGAGCTCGGTGGACATCTTAATCCGGTCACAAAATTGTACAATCAATCAATCAATCATGGAGGGCATACGCCGGGGGGTAAGTTGCCTCGCCTACCCTATGGCACCACTCACGGCAGTCACGCCTCGCGAGTCTCCATGCAGGCTCCCTTCCCATGCCAAGTGACATCAACTTCCCGCAGCCAAAAGTTCTGTGGGCGTCCCTTTGGCCTCCTCCAATTCGGGTTGTCCCTTACGGAAACAACCCGACCAGCAGGATCGGCTTCCGGGTATCGCGCCACATGCCCATATTGCCGCAATCGGCGCTGACGGATTATGCTAGTAATAGGAGTCTTGCTCTCGGTCTAATGGGACAATCGCTGATTTGACACAAAGTCATACCAGCGGTATCCCATGGTCCTGTGAAGGCTAGTACCAAAGACATCATTCGCCTCTTCAGGTCGGTGTTTAGTGTCCATGTCTCACATCCATAGAGTAAGACAGGGATCACCAGGGACTTGAAGATCCGAATCTTTGTCTGTCTGCACAGGTACTTGTGTTCAGCGAATCCATAACGCCGTGAGCCAGGCCAATCCACCGTTTGGCTTATTGGCTCGAACCACAATCGTTATGCACTACACTACCAAGGTATGTGAAGTTTTTCAAGATCTCAATGTTCTCGCCAAACACATGGACAGACTGTACTGTTTCATCCAGTATGCCTCCACTGACTCAGCGAAGACTGCTGCATCATCAACAACAACAAAATCTGTAATCTCGGTGTTGCTGACAGATGCTCCACAATGACTTTGTTTCACAACTCTGCCTAGTACCCAATCCATGCATGTATTGAAAAGTGATGGAGAAGGCACACAGTCCTGCCTCACGCCTGTATTCACAGGGAATAAGTTGGACACCACTCCTCCACACTTCACAGCACTTACAGTCCTGGAGTACAGGCCAGTTAATAGACCAATAATCCTTGCAGGAATCCCACGGAGACGCAGGAGATCTCAGAGTGTCTCTCCATGCACTGAGTCAAACGCCTTATTGAGATCGACATAGGCTGCAAGCATTCCCAGTCGAAATTCACGTCTGCGCTCCACCAGTACAAGAGGCGCTAGGGTACGGTCGGTTTTTGACTTACCAGGCATGAACCCTGACTGTTCAGGTTTCTGATGCTTCAGCAGGTAAGTGCTGATCCGCGTCAGCAGCAAATGGGCAAGCACCTTGTCTGGTACGCTGAGCAGTGTTATTCCACGGTAGTTGTTCCAGTCTTGACGGTCCCCTTTCCCTTTCCAGATAGGGACGACCAGTCACTTCTTCCAGTCATGAGGAATGGTACCTAAATACCATACAGCAATCAAGACAGTATGCAACCCACGGATCATTGCTTCACTCCCAGCTTTGAGCAGCTCCGCACTGATGTTGCAGATGCAAGCTGCCTTTCCACCCCTCAACTTTGCCACAGCCTCTTTGACATTACCAATGGAGGGTGCAGTTTCGTCAATGGGTACATCAGCATCCAGCGTCTGCAACCCTGCAGTCTGGAGCTGTCCGCTTGAAGGATCCTCCATGAACAGCTGCTCAAAGTAGTCAGTCCGACAAGCCATCTGCCCATCTGCATACGATACGAGGCAACCATCTGCTGTTCAAATAGCACTCACCTGAGAAGTAGACTTGGAGCGGAGTTTCTTCTGAGATCGATAGGCAGGTCTGAGGTCATTAGCATTTAAATGACACTCGACATCCTCAGCAAAACCCCTGAAATACCTCTCCTTGTCTCTTCTCAGGAGAGTTTTAGTCCTAAGTGACAGAGCCCCACACTAGTCATGGTCCCGAGCAAGTATGGCAGCTCGACTCTCATCAATGCTTTCCAGTGTCTCTACCGAGGTGAATCCACTCCGTGGTTTCGGGTGCTCCTCAATGCATTCAATGGCAGCCTCAAGAGTCTCACGTATATATATATATATATATATATATATATATATATATATATATATATATATATGTGTGTGTGTGTGTGTGTGTGTGTGTGTGTGTGTGTGTGTGTGTGTGTGTGTGTTTCTGTTTGGATATATGTATTATGGCTTGCTGTTGTCAATAAAGCATCTATCTATCAATCTATCTATTTATCTATCTATCTTTCTATCTATCTGTCTATCTATCTATCTATCTATCTCTCCATCTAATACAATGATAATAATTATAATAATAATAATAATAATAATAATAATAATAAAAATAATAATAATAATAATAATAATTATACCAATAATAATAATAATTCTTTATTCAATAATGATAATAATTCTTTAGTGACAGACCCCGCACTGGTCATGGTCCCAGTCAATCATGGTCCCAGGCAGCTCGACTCTCATCAATGCTTTCCAGTGTCTCTACCGAGGTGAAGCCACTCCGTGACCTCGGGTGCTCCCCTATGCATTCACTGGCAGCCTCAAGAGTCTCATAATATATATATATATATATATATATATATATATATATATATATATATATATATATATATGTGTGTGTGTTGGTGTGTGTGTGTGTGTGTGTGTGTGTGTGTGTGTGTGGTGTGTGTGTGTGTGTGTGTGTGGTGTGTGTGTGTGTGTGTGTGTGTGTGTGTGTGTGTTTCTGTTTGGATATATGTATTATGGCTTGCTGTTGTCAATAAAGCATCTATCTATTAATCTATCTATCTCTCCATCTAATACAATGATAATGAATATAATAATAATAATAATAATAATAATAATAATAATAATAATAATAATAATAATAATAATAATCTTTATTGCTCTTATAGAGGATGTGTCTTGCGCTTGCCGAAAGTATATAATATTAAAGAGAAATTTAAAATTAAAAAATGTTTAACACTGTCATCTATACAATTGCTAATCATACAATACATGAAACATTAATTATAACATACACTAAGATATACGTAGCTGATATTCGTGTGCCACCGTGTTTTCTCTATTTTAATGTTATTTAATATGCTGACACTTGATGGAATACACGATTCCCTATACCGAGAAGTTCGGCACTGCACAGATCGCCATCATTTGCCAGATGTTAACATTACATAAGATGAGTGCAGATGTTAACATTACATAAGATGAGTGCAATGGGTTACTAGAATAATTTATTATAACATTGCTTCTCTCAGTAACGGCTCGTTTATATATTTCTAGCAATGTTTTTGTATTTTTGACATTTAGTCGGCTACATTTCTTTATCATCCTGCTTATTTTAGTTTCAGATTGCAGGGTACTATTTCCGTACCAGCAAAATGAAGGAAATGAAAAAAAAAAAAAACGACTGTAGCATATGTTAGGAATTTAACTAGGGAAAAATAAAACCAGTATAATGCTTGTAAATAAAACAAGTATAATGCTTACAAATAAGAATATATACGAATAAATATATTTAATAATAAATAAATAAATAATGACGTTTCCTTAATAAATGAGACATGTAAAATCTTGTAGCTAATTAAGTAGTTGAAGTTTACGGGAATATAAGACAGAGGGCGTTGGTGGCGCGGTATATAAATCACGACCGGTGTTCCTCACGTCAGTTTCACGTCAGTTTTAAACTCAGTTACGTCTACAACAATAACTTTCTGCTCCGAACTACAAGATTCGGGCTACTCAAGAGAACTTTTGCCTTGAAACCACCTACTTCTGCTACCTCAGGCTGAGTAGAATTATATTTTAGAACATAGATGTGCTAGGCAATTTTTGTTGCAACAACTTTGAGCCGTACGCATTTCTGTGTAATTGAAATAAGTGCTGCTTGGCTGGTTAGGGCAGTCATGTAACGACTGTCAAGTGCAGGTGAGGGTGGTTTCCTCTTTTTAGATTCTCTTGGGTGCCATTTCTTATGTGAAGGGGCCTTTTCACTGCCTTTTTTACCTTTTCACAACATATTTTCAAGGCAAAATTTTTATTCATAATTATTCCATATTCTTGTTTTATTTACAAGCAACCATCGGGAATAAGCCTTCCAACAATAGCATAGTCATGCCAGAAATTAGTAGTCAACCCTTTGTGGCAGTGGCCTTATTCAATTGAATAGCCAGTGACAACAATTGGGCTGACTAATTGAACTAATTCTAAATTGAAAAAAAAATTTAATTGCCCTTAGTTTTAAATTAATTATTTTATTTAGACCTTTAATTACACTCTAAAGAAACATGCCTCCTAAGGAAGATAAACAAGTTATGGAAACTATAAAAAATCTTAGAACAGGTAAAGGTGTATACCGGAGAAAAATTACACTCATACTGAAAGAATTGAAAGAAATGAAGGATAAAAATTCTTTGTCAGACTCTAGCTAATAATTTGAGGAGTAAAATAGATAAAGAGATTAATCAGGTTGAGCAATTTAATGAAAGAATAAATGATGTAATGGTCCAGAATGAATTGGAGAGTGTGGATGAAAGTTTCTTTGTTTCAGAAGTTGAAGACCAAATCAAATATGATGTGGATATAGAAATTGAACTAGACCAATATGCAGTAACTAACCAGAATCAAGCTTCAGGAATGTCAGGAGTTGCACAAAGTAATGTAACCTCTCAATATTTAATAAACCTAATGTCACAAATGTCTGTTGGTGAAGGAAGACCACCTCCTTTAAATTGTGGCACATTTACAGGCAAGGAAAAAGACAAATTTGCATTCAATACTTTTTAAAATCAATTTAACAATGTCATTGGATTTAGAAAGTAGCTAACTGATGCCACTAAACTAGCCTATTTAGTTGGTTAATTGAGGGATTATGCCCTCTCTGTAGTTAAACATCTGTCTATCACTGACACAAACTATGATATTGCTATTCAGATGCTCAAGAATGAGTTTCTGGACAAAGAATTTATTGTAGATGAAACTTATAAGAATATCCTTAAGGCTTACCCTAATACCCCCTTTGATCCAGAATATTCTTCTGTTAAAATCTATTTAAATGAAATGAGATCTTATTTGTCAGATTTGAAAACCCATGGATTTGACTTTCTGGAATCAGGAACTGCTGGTCATTCCCTCATTAGCCATATCATTTTTAATAAACTTCCTGTGGTAGTGAAAAAGGAATTCATTCATGTATTAGACAAGAATTACCCTAGCATAACTGACATACTAGATAATTACCATAGAGTCATCACTACCTTAAGTAAAACTTCTTCTGTAAGACCAAAGACTTTTGGTAAAGCCAGCTATAAGCCACATCATACTGATTTCAAATCTTCCAAAACTTTTCGAGAAATTGAAGGGTTTAAAGGAACACTTCAAAACTTTAAGAATACCTCCTCGAAATTCACTTGTAAATTGTGTGGAGGGCATGGACATTCCTTAGGGCAATGCAATAACTTCACTAATTATGAAGCTAAGATAGCCAGGTTAAATGAGCTTTCCTTGTGTACCAGATGTGCTGTCTCTGGGCACAATGAGCATAATTGTTTCGGAAAGCAAGGTAAACTCAGATATGAGTGCAGAAACTGCCATGTTAAAGAACACATAACTCCTCTATGCCCATCTGCTCTTAAAGAAGACAAATTTAAATATCAAATGCAGACAAATGTTAGCATATGTTTGGCTCAGAGAAGTTTTGATTCATGCCATATGCTTCCAACCATGACCTTAACCCTAAAGAATGGCAAAATGATGAGACAAGTTAGGTGCCTAGTAGATACTGGTAGCCAAAGATCATATATCTCTGAGTCTGTAGCACAAGAACTGTGTCCTAATGTAAGTGAACTGTTTTCTTTGGAATGTGATGTGAGTACATACATCGGAGAAGAAACTAAGGTTTTCAAGCAAATGAGTACAGGGATCAAGTTACATGATCGCATTGCCTTCGTTCCTCTATTGGTAGACAAGACCTTAGATATTAAATTTTATGTCCCTGGAATGAATGCCGTCATAAATAAATTCAAACTGAATAACATGAAATTGCTAGATGACTATTTCTATGAACCTGTAAATCATGAACACATCCAGGTGGATATGCTGTTGGGAATAGATGTTTTACAAAACATGACATCTGTATCATGGCAGGAAAAATTACGTGGCAGTTGTTTAGTAATGCACAATAAAGCAGCACCTATAGGTAATGTCTTCAACTTTCTAGAACCTGCAGAGAGACAGTTTGTAATGCGACTTCTAGCTAAAAAAGATGAAGCTAAATTATGCAGTAAAACTAAGACCATGGTTAATGCAGTGATGGATCCTTTAAAGTCATACTATAACCCATTGGAAAATTTATTAGAGGATACAGATGTAGAAAACGGACTAGAACACCTTTTCAGCTTCGAATCAATGGGAATAAAAACCACTGAAGCAGATTTAGTCTCCCTTGAGAGTGAGCAAATAACGAAGTTTGAGGAAGGAATTTCTTTCAAAGATGGTCATTATAATGTGGAACTGCCATGGTATCAAGATAAAATAGAATCTGTGCCATCTAATCATTTTGTTGCTTTAAAGGTGCTGGATAGGACTTTGAATTACTTAAAAAGAAAAAAATTACTGGAAAATTATCAGACTGTATTTGATCAACAGTTGGATGATGGCATAATAGAAGAAATTGAAGTAAAACCTGCACAGTATGACGATAAGATCTGGATCCCTCATAGACCCGTAATCAAAATGGAAGAACAGGTTACCACTAAGATCAGGCCTGTCTTCAATTGCTCTTTGAAAACGAATAAAGATTTACCATCCTTGAATGAGGCGCCGCCACGGTGCAGTGGCTAGCGCGTCTGGCTATGAATCCGTGGGCCCGAGTTCGATCCCGGACGAGGACGGCGTGGACCTCACCCAGGTTTTCATCCTCCACTGGTCGATAAATGGGTACCTAGGGCAACCTAGGGAAGGTAAACTGTGGAAACCCGGATTTCATGCTGGCCCCATGTCCCGGGGTAAGGGATTATTCCACCACAGGCTCAAAGGCCAAGGAGACGGGAGATGAGCGCCCGCAGCTACGCGCTGATACAGCGTAAGCCCCCCACTTTACTTTAATGAGGCTGCTTACCCAGGTGTTGATCTTATGAACAGCATTCTTCAATTACTTTTTTATTTTCGAACCAATAAGTTGTTCATATTAAGTGATGTCAAACAAGCCTTTCTAATGATCAAATTAAAGGATGAAGTAGACCAAAATAGATTTTGTTTCTTTTGGAAGAGAGGAAATAAGTTAGTAACTTACAGGTTCAAGACTCTAGTTTTTGGATTTACATCTTCTCCTTTCATGTTACATTATGTAATGAGACACCATGCTAATACCTTTCCTGATGACAAATTGAGTAAAATTTTGGCTAATAATTTTTATGTGGACAATTTGATTGTGACAGGAAATGAAACTAATGAAATGCAAGGGTTGTATCATCTGGCATATGAGAGAATGAAAGCAGGTGGATTTACCTTGAGATCCTGGAATTCTAATTCAACTGAATTGAGAACCCAAATGGCTAATGATGGAAGGTTAGTAGAACATACTAGTGAGGAAGATAAGGTTCTAGGATATAGATATAATGTCCAGCAAGATTCAATGAACATTGCTCTTTGTAAAATAGATCCTGAAGCAAATACTAAAAGAAAAATCCTATCTCAAACATCCAACTTATTTGATCCCTTAAATTTCACTCTTCCTGTGACCATAAGAGGTAAACTTTTGATGAGAAAAATATGGAAGTTAGAAAAAGGTTGGGATGACACCCTGCCTGATGAAATTTGCAGTGAAATGAAAAAAATTAAGTAGAGATTTAGAAATGCTGTCTGAAGTGACTTTCCCAAGACAAGCCTTAAATGAGCAGAATTCATATGGGCTATATATATTTTGTGATAGTTCTGCTGAAGCA
>CM035185.1:18076139-18086930 GCA_020233015.1 Callinectes sapidus | reverse complement strand
CTTGAAATGAGGCTGCTTACCCAGGTGTTGATCTTATGAACAGCATTCTTCAATTACTTTTTTATTTTCGAACCAATAAGTTGGTCATGTTAAGTGATGTCAAACAAGCCTTTCTAATGATCAAATTAAAGGATGAAGTAGACCAAAATAGATTTTGTTTCTTTTGGAAGAGAGGAAATAAGTTAGTAACTTACAGGTTCAAGACTATAGTTTTTGGATTTACATCTTCTCCTTTCATGTTACATTATGTAATGAGACACCATGCTAATACCTTTCCTGATGACAAATTGAGTAAAATTTTGGCTAATAATTTTTATGTGGACAATTTGATTGTGACAGGAAATGAAACTAATGAAATGCAAGAGTTGTATCATCTGGCATATGAGAGAATGAAAGCAGGTGGATTTACCTTGAGATCTTGGAATTCTAATTCAACTGAATTGAGAACCCAAATGGCTAATGATGGAAGGTTAGTAGAACATACTAGTGAGGAAGAGAAGGTTCTAGGATATAGATATAATGTCCAGCAAGATTCAATGAACATTGCTCTTTGTAAAATAGATCCTGAAGCAAATACTAAAAGAAAAATCCTATCTCAAACATCCAAATTATTTGATCCCTTAAATTTCACTCTTCCTGTGACCATAAGAGGTAAACTTTTGATGAGAAAAATATGGAAGTTAGAAAAAGGTTGGGATGACACCCTGCCTGATGAAATTTGCAGTGAAATGAAAAAATTAAGTAGAGATTTAGAAATGCTGTCTGAAGTGAATTTCCCAAGACAAGCCTTAAATGAGCAGAATTCATATGGGCTACATATATTTTGTGATAGTTCTGCTGAAGCATATGGGTTTGTGGCCTATGCTTTAGATGGAGAGGGTAAAAGCACATACCTACATTCTAAGTCAAAAGTAGCTCCACTAAATAAAGGAAAGGAACATAGTATTCCTACACTAGAACTTATGGCAGTAATATTAGCCTTAAAATGTTTACCTACTATTTTAGAGGCTTATAATAACATTCAAATTCAGTTCGTTAATATTTGTGTGGATGCTCAGGTGGTGTTAAACTGGCTTTTGACCAAGGACACTAAAGTAAAATCTAAATTCCTAAAAAACAGAGTGTCGGAAGCTGAAGGACTGAAGTCTGAAATAAATAAGAAATTCAAAATGCCTGTAGCATACCACTATGTAAACACTGAACATAACCCTGCAGACTTAATTACCAAGGGTTTGACCTATAGCAAATATTTAGAAAAAATAAAGTTCTGGCTGGAAGGACCTCAGTGGTTGACTAATGATTACCAACTGTGGCCTCAATATCCTCTGTTGAGCATAGCACCTTCCCTAAAGAGTAAAATATGCACTGCTTGTACCTCTCAAACTCCTAAAATAAATACAGGAATACTTAATATAAATAAATATTCATCTTATGAGGACTTGTTGAAGTGCACCACCTACCTATTTAAATTTCTAAGTAAAATAAAGGATTGTAACCCAAAAAAGAAGGCCTTAGAATACTGGGTTAAGGTTGCTCAGACAGAATGCTATCAAGATGAATTAAAATTTTTGCAGAACCCAAGTCATGAAAATGAAAGAAATATCCCACTTCTGGTATCTAACCTTAACTTATTCCTTGATGACAGAGGCATTATAAGATCCAGAGGTAGAATTAGCAAATGCCAATATTTTAAATATGAAATACACCATCCTGTGTTACTCCCTAAGGATCACAGGTTAACTAAACTCATAATAAATGATTGTCATAATAAAATGCAGCACTTAGGCATAGGAACTACATTGAATTATTTAAGGGAACAAGGGTACTGGATACCCAAGGGTAGAATGGCTGTGAAGCAGGTATTGAGCACATGCCCATATATGTAAGAAGTACAATGTCTTAGCATTTAAATATCCCAAATTTACAGACATGCCCAAGCATCAAATGAACCTGGTTATACCTTTTCAGCGTGTCGGGGTGGATTATACAGGCCATTTTTGGGTCAGAGATGAAAATAGTGGTCACTCGGTTAAGGTTTATGTCCTGATTTTCACATGCCTTAACATTAGAGCTGTCCACTTCGAATTATTACCCGACATGTCCACTAAGAATTTTTTGTTAGCCTTCCATAGATTTTGCAACCGCTACTCTATTCCACATTACTTGTACAGTGATAATGCCAAAGCTTTTCTGAAGGGTGGCAATATATTAGAAAGTTCCCTTCAGTCCAAAGAAGTACAGGAAGAGCTGGAAAAGATTAATATCAAGCATGTAAAAATTCCCTTGTACTCTGCATGGATTGGTGCTGCATGGGAAAGATTAATAAGGGTGCTTAAGACCTGTCTGTATAAGGTAGTAGGAAGGGCTAAGTTAACATATTTTGAGATGTTGACTTCTCTATCTAACATCCAACTAGCCATAAATTCTAGACCTTTAACATACCGGTCCAGTTCTGAGAGCTTGGAGTTCATAACACCTAACTCCTTCCTGAAACTTCATGGGGACTCATCTCTGGTACTGAGGGGGGGTAATGGTGAAATATGGGTGGACGACCAAAGCCAGCCCTCCTTAGAAAAGACCATAGAAGAACAAGAACTAGTCCTTGAAAGTTTTTAAAAAATTGTGGTACGAAAGTTATCTCCTCAGCCTGAGAGAACACAGCAGAAACCTATGCCAGTGCTCTTGGGAAAATAAAATTAAAGAAGGGGATATCGTACTAATAAGATCATTAAATAAACCCAGACCCTTCTGGTTAATGGGCAGAGTATTGCAAACAATGAAAGGGCTTGATGGCAAAATAAGAACAGTTCAACTTAAACAAAGTAATGGTGCAGTAGAATTTCACTCAATATGTAATCTCTATCCCCTTGAACTTACCATAACTCATGCTGGTAGAGATTCAAATAGGGCCAAAGAAGACACCCCTAATGATGTAACCCCAGTCCGGAACGGCGGTGACAATCTCAGGGGGGCCAGGCCAAAAAGGAAGGCTACTGATAGATTTAATAAGATGCTTAGGGATGATTTAGAGTACTTGTAAATATGATGCTTAGGGATGATTTAGAGTACTTGTAAATATAAATTTCTGCTACACCCATGAAGGTGAGGACTTCTAGGATTTAAGTTCAAGTGTTAGTAAAAAATGCTACACCTTCACTGAAGGTGAGGATGTTAGCAAAAAATGCTACACCTTCACTGAAGGTGAGGATATGAGGAAAATGCAACACCTTCACTAAAGAAGATGCACTTAATAGTATTAAGGTATTAGCTTAAGGTGGGGGTAAGGTTTAAATTTAAGACTAGGTTAAGGTGAGATAAAGTAGGTTAGGATAAAATGCTACACCTTTCCTAAAGGTGAGGAGTTTGGTAGGGGCATGACTATTTGGATGAGATGAGCAGCGATCTCAACCTCCCCGAGTTGCATTTCCATCTTTCTCTCTCTCTCTCTTACTACAATAAATCCCCATTTCATCTCTTCATTTAAAATAAATAAACAGATAAATTGACCTCCAGAGTAGTTACCTAATTGCGATTTGGGGAATCGCAATCTCCTCTGGGGAATATGTTAGAAATTTAACTAGGCAAAAATAAAACCAGTATAATAATGCTTGTAAATAAAACAAGTATAATGCTTACAAATAAGAATATATACGAATAAATATATTTAATAATAAATAAATAAATAATAATGTTTCCCTAATAAATGAGACATGTAAAATCTTGTAGCTAATTAAGTAGTTGAAGTTTACGGGAATATAAGACAGAGGGCGTTGGTGACGCGGTATATAAATCACGACCGGCGTTCCTCACGTCAGTTTCACGTCAGTTTTAAACTCAGTTACCTCTACAACAATAACTTTCTGCTCCGAACTACAAGATTCGGGCTACTCAAGAGAACTTTTGCCTTGAAACCACCTACTTCTGCTACCTCAGGCTGAGTAGAATTATATTTTAGAACATAGATGTGCTAGGCAATTTTTGTTGCAACAACTTTGAGCCGTACGCATTTCTGTGTAATTGAAATAAGTGCTGCTTGGCTGGTTAGGGCAGTCATGTAACGTAAGGTGAGAGTGGTTTCCTCTTTTTAGATTTTCTTGGGAGCTTTTTCTTATGTGAAGGGGCACTGCCTTTTTTACCTTTTCACAACACATACTATTGTAAAACAGATCCACTATTTTAACACTCATATTGAAATTATGTTTTGAAACAAAAAAAAAATCTTTGAATGTACTTTTTTTATATATACTTTCTATGTGAGAAGAAAAATTTAATTTCTTGTCTATAATCGTTCCTAAATATTTGCATTCTTCTTCTAATTCAACAGTTCCATCATTAATTATCTAAGGTTCATGTACAGCAGTCCTATTGAAAAAATAATAATTTTCTTAGTTTTCTTAACATCAAGCTCTTAAAAAGAAAAAAAAAACTCTTACACATGTACTGAAGCTGTTAATTTCTTGTATATATATATATATATATATATATATATATATATATATATATATATATATATATATATATATATATATATATATATATATATATTCTATGTGAAAAGAAGCAATAAATTTGTTGTGTATAATCGTTCCTAAATATTTGCATTTTTCTACTAATTCAACAGTTCCATCATTAATTATCAAAGGTTCATGTTGTACAGGATTCTTACTAAAATCAATAATAATTTCCTTAGTTTTCTTAATATTAAGCTCTAAAGAAAAATTCTTACACCATTTACTGAAGCTGTTAATTTCTTGTCTTTACATTTATATACTTTCTATGTGAGAAGAAAAATAAAATTTGCAAGACTGAAAGTATGTCACCCGAAGTTGTCAAAGTGATAGCAGGTGATTTTGATAGTTCTAACTTTAAGAATTATGTTCCTCATTGTCATCAGTATATTAATTTTGCTACAAGGGAGGAAAAAATATTAGACCATTATTACTGTGACAAGAAACAGCTACAACCTAAACAAACTAAAGCCATTTGGTTTGTCAGACCATGCTATGAGCCTCTGAACTCCTGTTTATACACAAAATTTGAAAACT
The DNA here is from genome assembly GCA_020233015.1 of Callinectes sapidus. NCBI lineage: Eukaryota > Metazoa > Arthropoda > Malacostraca > Decapoda > Portunidae > Callinectes > Callinectes sapidus. The sequence continues at coordinate 18,081,885 of CM035185.1, read as the reverse complement.
TGTAAACCTGTCATCGAGAAAAATATATGTGCGGGATGACAGTGAGTGATACTTTGAGGGGTTGTATTGAAATGACAAACTGGGATATAGGTATTGTATGATGAAAATGTTAGTTTTGATGAAAATGTGGATGTCTTAAATTGTTAATGTGGAAAACATTTTGTCTGTCAAAAGTGTTAATTGGTACCCTAACAATAAACCCTGGTGTACAAAAGAGTTGAAAAGTTGTTACATGAGAAAAGACTATCTGTGGTACGAAACGATTGAATTAAAAAAAAATCAGAAAAAAGTTGGAAGATGCAATTAGACTGAAAAAAGAAAAATACAAGACAAAAATGGAAAACTGGTTTAAGAAAGATATTAAGCTTGCTTGGCAAGGTTTGCGTAACATCGCTGGGATGACAAAGAAATCCGCATTTCCAGACATAACAAACTTAAGAGATTATTGCAATGAATTCAATAAGTGCAATGAATTCAATAAGAGATTATTCTGTGGAACAGAACAGACTTTCTGAACTTTTATGTAAAAAGATAAATGACAAATTTCTTGTAACGCATGAGGATGTATTAGAAAGTCTGAAGAGTTAAGAGCAATGAGGCATCAGGGCCTGACAGAGTGAGTTCTAGGGTTGTAAACATTTGTAATTACATACGAGTTGGTTCCGATTTTGTGTAAAATTTTTCCAGAGTTATACAGCCTTATATGCTAATGTAAAAACTCATAGGTTTTAAAGTGAATCCATCACTTGTTCTATGGGTACCTGAGGTTTTGGTAGGAAGAGTGCAATATGTAAAATTTAAAGAACAAACCTTTGACATCCTTGTAACAAATACGGGTGCGGCTCAAGGCTGCATATTGTCATCCCTGTTGTTTTCTCTATACACAAACGATTCCAGGAGCAGAAATGACTGTAAAAAGATATTCAAATATTGAGATGACACTGCCATAGTTTCTCTTTGTGTAAATAATGATGGTATGTATAGAAAAGAATTTAACACCTTCCGTTCGTTGTGATTTTTTTTTTTTTTTATTTTCTTTATTTTTTTTTTAGAGCTTAATGTTAAGAAAACTAAGGAAATGGTTAAAGGTTTTAGTAAGATTCCTGTATAACATGAACCATTCATAATTAATGATGGAACTGTTGAATTGGTACAAGAATGCAAATATTTAGAAACGATTATAGACAACAAATTTTTATTTTTCTTCTCACATAGAAAGTATATGTAAAGACAAGAAATTAACAGTTTCAGTAGATGGTGTAAGAATTTTTCTTCAGAGCTTAATGTTAAGAATGATGGAACTGTTGAATTAGTAGAAGAATGCAAATATTTAGGAACGATTATACACAACAAATTTATTGCTTCTTTTCACATAGAAAGTATATATATATATATATATATATATATATATATATATATATAACTAGATATATATATATATAATATATATATAGATATTATGGGAATTAGATATATATATATATAGTATATATAATATATATATAGTATATATATATATAGATTAAATATAGATATATATATATATATATATAGACAAGAAATTAACAGCTTCAGTACATGTGTAAGAGTTTTTTTTTTTTTCTTTTTTAGAGCTTGATGTTAAGAAAACTAAGAAAATGATTATTTTTTCAATAGGACTCCTGTACAACATGAACCTTTGATAGTTAATGATGGAACTGTTGAATTAGTAGAAGAATGCAAATGTTTAGGAACGATTATAGACAACAAATTAAATTTTTCATCTCACATAAAGTATATAAAAGAAAGCACATTCAATGATTTTTTTTTTTTTGTTACAAAACTTTGTAATTTCAATATAAGTGTTAAAATAGTGGATTTGTTTTACAGTAGTATGCTACAGTAGTTTTTTTTTTTTTTCATTTCGTTCATGTTGCTGATACGGAAATATTACCCTGCAATCTGAAAGTAAAAAAAAGCAGGATGATAAAGAAATGTAGCCGACTAAATGTCAAAAAAACAAAAACATTGCTAGAAATATATAAACGAGCGGTTACTCAGAGAAGCAATATTATGATAAATGATCCTAGTAACCCATTGCACTCATCTTATGTAATGTTAACATCTGGCAAAAGATGGCGATCTCTGCAGTGCCGAACTTAGCGGTATAGGGAATCGTGTATTCCATCAACTGTCAGCATATTAAATAACATTAAAATAGCGAACACACGGTTGCACACGAATATCAGCTACGTATGTCTTAATGTATGTTTTAATTAATGTTTCATGTATTGTATGATTAGCAATTGTATAGATGACAGTGTTAAACATTTTTTATCTTTTAAATTTGTCTTTAATATTATATACTTTCGGCAAGCGCAAGACACATCCTCTATAAGAGCAATAAAGAATTATTATTATTATTATTGTTATTATTATTATTATTATTATTATTATTATTATTATTATTATTATATTCGTTATCATTGTATTAGATGGATAGATAGATATATAGATAGATAGATAGATAGATAAATAGATAGATTGATAGGTAGATTCTTTATTGGCAACAGCAAGCCATAATACATATATCCAAACAGAAACACACACACACACACACACACACACACACACACACACACAAACACACACATATATATATATATATATATATATATATATATATATATATATATATATATATATATATATATATATATATATATACGTGAGACTCTTGAGGCTGCCAGTGAATGCATTGGGGAGCACCCGAGGTCACGGAGTGGCTTCACCTCGGTAGAGACACTGGAAAGCATTGATGAGAGTCGAGCTGCCATACTTGCTGGGGACCATGACCAGTGTGGGGCTCTGTCACTTAGGACTAAAACTCTCCTGAGAAGAGACAAGGAGAGGTATTTCAGGGGTTTTGCTGAGGATGTCGAGTGTCATTTAAATGCTAATGACCTCAAACCTGCCTATCGATCTCAGAATAAACTCCGCTCCAAGTCTACTTCTCAGGTGGGTGCTATTTGAACAGCAGATGGTTGCCTCGTATCGGATGCAGATGGGCAGATGGCTTGTTGGGCTGACTACTTTGAGCAGCTGTTCATGGTGGATCCTTCAAGCGGACAGCTCCAGACTGTAGGGTTGCAGACGCTGGATTCTGATCTACCCATTGCCGAAACTGCACCCTCCGTTTGGTAATGTCATAGAGGCTGTGGCAAAGTTGAGAGGTGGAAAGGCAGCTGGCATCTGCAACATCAGTGCGGAGCTGCTTAAAGCTGGGGGTGAAGCCATGATCCGTGGGTTGCATGCTGTCATGTTTGCTGTATGGTATTCAGGTACCATTTCTCATGACTGGAAGAAGGGGTTGGAATGGGAAAGGGAACCGTCAAGACTGGAACAACTACCGTGGAATAACACTGCTCAGCGTACCAGACAAGGTGCTTGCCCATTTGCTGCTGACGCGGATCAGCAATCACCTGCTGAAGCATCAGAAACCTGAACAGTCAGGGTTCATGCCTGGTAAGTCAAAAACCGACCGTACCCTAACGCTTCTTGTACTGGTGGTGCGCCGACGTGAATTTCGACTAGGAATGCTGGCAGCCTATGTCGATCTTAATAAGGCGTTTGACTCAGTGCATCGAGAGACACTCTGGGATCTCCTGCGTCTCCGTGGGATTCCTGCAAGGATTATTGGTCTATTAACTGGCCTGTACTCCGGGACTGTAAGTCCTGTGAAGTGTGGAGGAGTGGTGTCCAACTTATTTCCTGTGAATACAGGCGTGAGGCAGGACTGTGTGCCTGGTCCATCACTTCTCAACACATGCATGGATTGGGTACTAGGCAGAGTTGTGAAACAAAGTCATTGTGGAGCATCTGTCGGCAACACCGAGATTACAGATTTTGTTTTTGCTGATGATGCAGCAATCTTCGCTGAGTCACTGGAGGCTCTGGTAATTGCTATAGAGACCTTGCACAAGGAGGTGAAGCCCTTGGGACATCAGGTGTTTGGAGGCGTACTGGATGAAATAGTACAGTCTGTCCATCCGTGTGGCGAGAACATTAAGATCTTGAAAAACTTCACATACCTTGGTAGTGTAGTGCATAACGATTGTGGTTCGAGCCAATAAGTCAAACGGCGGATTGGCCTGTCTCACGGCGTTATGGATTCGCTATTCGGATCTTCAAGTCGCTGGTGATACCTGTCTTATTCTATGGATGTGAGACATGGACACTAAACACTGACCTGAAGAAGCGAATTGATGTCTTTGGTACTAGCCTTCACAGGACCATGGGATACCGCTGGTATGACTTTGTGTCAAATCAGCGATTGTCCCATTAGACCGAGAGGAAGAGGCCTATTAGTAGTATAATCCGTCAGCGCAGATTGCGGCAATATGGGCATGTGGCGCGATACCCGGAAGCCGATCCTGCTGGTCGGGTTGTTTCCGTAAGGGACAACCCGAATTGGAGGAGGGCAAGGGGACGCCCACAGAACTCTTGGCTGCGGGAAGTTGATGGCTCCTATTGGGAGTCACTTGGTATGGGAAGGGAGCCTGCATGGAGACTCGTGAGGCATGACTGCCGTGAGTGGTGCCATAGGGTAGGCGAGGCAACTTACCCCCCGGCGTATGCCCTCCATGAATGATTGATTGATTGTACAATTTTGTGACCGGATTAAGATGTCCACCGAGCTCACATGGAACTCCTAATCTAGTAAAAAAACTGGTCCACCAATACTCATGCCACTGTTTCCGCTTTATGATTAGGAAAGGTACCTCGGGTGGTTATGGGTAGTGGTCCGGCAACGTCTACAGCTCGGGGCTCCCACCTGATAGAACTGCAAGGGCGCTCTCATTTTCCTTGGTGGTTCTTTCTTGTGGTTGTAGGTGTAACATGCTAGACACCCTTCTTGCACACCACCACGCATGGTAACCGTTACATCTGTGTTGCAAAGGACTATTTCACTAAGTGACCTGAAGCATATGCCCTTCCCCATCATGAAGCAGAAACAGTGCCAAGAGTATTGGTGGACCAGTTTTTTACTAGTTTTGGAGTTCCACTCGGCCCAGGGTCGAGAGTTTGAGTCCCAGGTGTTCCAGGAATGCTGACACCTTCCTGCCGGTGAGGATGCGAAGGTCCAGGATCCCACTCCTGACACCAATGCTGCGCAGCCCTTTATCACACTAGGGCTTTCTGGAGCAGCTTTGCCACTGAGAGTTTCGTCGTGCCCACTGACTGATCAACTGATCGTTGATGACACAGGCAACACTACCTCCAAATACAATTTGCACTATCAGTCTTTTATTAAGCAAAAAGCTTAATAGCTCACAAACAGGGGCTGTATCCCGCGGCACAGTGTAGCCAGAGGTGAGGGCCAATATGCAAGATGGAGGTAGCAGGTGCAGAGGTGTTAGGAGCGAGCGGTGGAAGGTGTTCTGCCGGAGTGGAATCCTGGACCCTCGCTTGACACCTCACCGGCAAGAAGGTGGGAGGGTAGAAGGGGCAATGTTAACCACCAACTACTACCCTGCAGCTATTGGCCCTTCAATAGTCTTTCCGGCGCTGGTTAAACTTGCCCAACTACTTACTATTTACAAGTGGGGATAATTAACACACACAGACACACACACATATACACACACACACACACACACACACACACACACATGTACACACACACACACACACACACACACACACACACACACACACACACACACACACGTAATCCTACAATTTACATTCGTATAAAAATATATAT
>CM035185.1:18049388-18060207 GCA_020233015.1 Callinectes sapidus | reverse complement strand
CCAGTACATGCGAAGGCACGTCAGTTATCAGAAGAAAAGCTTGCCATTGCAAAGCAAGAATTCAACAACTTGCTGGATATGGGAATAGTCCGTCGTTCTGAGTCACCTTGGGCATCACCACTACATTTAGTTCCTAAGCCTACACCTGGACAATGGAGACCTTGTGGCGATTACAGGGCGTTGAATGCCATCATTAAACCTGATAGGTACTGCATGCCACACATACATTCAGTGACTTCCAAACTTCATGGCATGAAATACTTTTCAAAAATAGACTTATTCAAGGCATTCCATCAAATACCAATGAATCCTAATGATATTGGGAAAACAGCTGTTGCCACTCCATTTGGAACTTTTGAATACTTGTATATGCCATTCGGTCTGAAAAATGCATCTGGTACTCTACAACGGCATATGGACAACCTTTTCATGAAGGTGGCATGTGCTTTCATATACTTAGATGATATCTTGATTTTCTCCAAGTCACGAGAGCAACACTTAAGAGATGTAGCGACTGTTCTCAAGGTTCTCAATGATAACGGCCTCCGCATCTCTGTAAACAAGTGCTCCTTTCTGCAAGAGAGCATAGACTTTCTGGGTTGTAATATAAGTGCAGAGGGTGTCAAGCCCTCACAGAAAAAGCTGAATGAAATCAATGACTTCAATCAATGAACCAACCAATGAATCAATCAATGAACCAACAGACTCTAAATCGCTTCGTCGCTTTTTGGGCAACTTCGCCAACGTCGTTCTTCCCTTAACGGAACTTATCAAAATGCAACCCAATGCTAAGGAATTAACATTGAATACAGAGGAGAAACAAGCTTTTTCAGAGATGAAGTAAATCTAAAGTGAACTTAGTGCATTGCCTTACCCCACTTCAGCCATTACTCACTATCAAATAGTGACTGACAGCTCAAGTTATGCGGTGGGTGCTGCATTACATCAAGTCATTGATAGTCAACCAGTGCCTATTGGTTTCTTTTCAAAAAAGTTATCTGAATCACAACGACATCAGTCTACTTTTGATCGAGAATTGTTAGCAGCATACCTTGCAGTACTACACTTTAAACCACAAATCGAAGGTAGACATGTTACATTGTTCACAGATCACAAACCACTAATGGGTGCACACAAGAAACCTAATTTACTGAAGTCTGACAAACAACAGCGGCATCTATCTCTCATCAGTGAATACGTTGCTGATGTAAGTTACATCCGAGGGAACCAGAACACAGTTGCTGATTGCTTATCACGTCCCACTAACGCCGTAACGGTGGATCTTTATGACTTACCAGCACTTGCTCGTGAACGACTGGCAGATGAGGAAATTAAAGCTTATGATGAGTCTCTAAAGACTTTTAAGATCAATGATAAAACAAGTATTTTGTGTGACATCTCAACTCCCTTCCCTCGCCCATTTGTGCCAAAAGCATGTAGGCAAAGTCTCTTTATCAATATTCATGGCCTATCCCATCCAGGAGTAAGACCTACCCTGCGCTTAATTAAAGCAAGATATTACTGGCCAAACATGGACAAGGAGATTCGTACTTGGACAAGGGATTGCCCAGCCTGTCAACAAAGCAAGATCCATAGGCATACTAAAAGTGAAGTTCAACCTTTTCATCTTCCATCTGACCGTTTTGAGCCAGTCCATGTAGACATCGTTGGACCCTTGCCCGTTTGTAAGGATACTACAGGATCCTTTATTGCTCCATATCGTTACTTGCTTACATGTATTGATCGAGCGACAAGGTGGCTTGAAGCATGTCCCCTAGAGGACATTACAGCTGCTTCTGTTGCTGTTGCATTCATGACAACCTGGATTTCAAGATTTGGAGTACCATTGTATGTAGTCACAGACCGGGGAACACAGTTTGAGAGTGAACTCTTCCAGGAATTGTCCACTCTGGCTGGATTTCATCGGCTCCGTACCACACCATTTCATCCCCAAGCGAATGGCATGATCGAACGGCAACATCGCACACTAAAGACTGCCATCACAGCAAGAAAAGAAAATTGGTTACAAGCTTTGCCTATTGTTTTGCTAGGAATCCGTATCACACCAAAAGAATCTGGATTTTCTCCTTTCTCAGCTGTAACTGACTCCTCTCTCTTGTTTCTGCGTCCTCTAATTGTGAACCCAGGTGAAGTTACTGGGGAGACATTCAACTCATCACAAGTTCGTGCTCTCGCCACAGAAATGGCCAAGCTGGACTTTGCAGAGTTTGCACATGGGATTGCTCCTCTCTGCACATCATTGCTCTCCTAAAGCATATTTTCCCCCCGAGTTACTAAATTGTACACATATGTGGGTAAGGGTGGATAGAATTCGACGACCTTTAGAGGCACCGTACTCTGGTCCTTTTCCTGTTGTCAGACGGGAAGATAAGTATTTTGTCATAGACAATAATGGCAAGGAACAATCCATTTCGGTAGATCGCTTGAAACCTGTTCACCAATCCTTAAGTGCCAAACCGACTACAGTTTCCGAGCAGTCATCTGATGTTTCAGCTGATACGAGCTCAGCACCTGATGATGTGGAGGATGCTGGTAGTGGATCTAATGCTGATAACTCATTACATACTCCTATCTCTAACACAAATGACAGTATCTCAAGGAGTGGTAGGCACATTACATTCAAGCAGAATCCAGATTATTTTTACTACTAGGCATGTGGCACCGCCTTTTGGTGGGGAAGTTGATGTGGTGATTTAGGATTTAGGATTAAATTTTTGTATTATGGTTACGATCTCAAGATCAAGATTAAGGGATAAAGGTAGTCACTGACAAGTTTCTCTCAGCCAGACAGCACAGAGACTTGATGGCAGGAGGTGGTGTTAGTGCTGCTATTTTTTTCTGAGTTGTGCATTACCCTCTATGAGGTGAGTTTATAATATGTAATTGTGCAAATCTACTTTGTTAATATATTTTGTTGGATTATGATGTACTATTTGGATATACAGGTTATGTGGACTTGTGGAGTGTTGTGGTATCACGTGACCACCGAAAGACCTTGTTATGTCAGCCTTTCTTTTCAAGTATACTTACTATTTGTGCCAGTGATATGTATTTTGAGAGTTATAACATTGAGATATTTCCGTGGATAACTATACCTATGATATACAAGTGTGATTATTCTTTATTTTATGATGTAAGTATTCATGACAAAACCAGTGGTAAAGGAAATAGGTAGTTTGGTAGAAAGCTTGTCATCCCATGGTGAAAAGATTTATTAATGTTACAATGTCAAACCTATCACCACTGTAATATTTGCAGGTTCTTGAGGGTGTACCACTATTTCAAATACAAGAAGAAACAACCTGGGTGTGGCGTCTCCTTATCCCAACTTGTGGCCACTCGTTCGGCCATAAGCGATTATTGAACATTAACGCTACTGGGCTGGTCATTGACGTTAACCTATAGTGTGCACCTAATCTAGTCCAGTGTGTCCTCAAAATCCTATCTTCTCTTACATTTTCTTCTACGTTCTCTCGCCTTTTTCATTAAATAACTATCTACAAACATAATTATTCTATTCAAAAATATTAATAACTTCTACCACACATCTCTTATCCACGAACAAGTCGATCCACTGATTGTGTTTCTGTTTCATACATTACCTGTGCTACAACAGAGAACACACACGCACATGTCGTAAATATATTTTAATAATTATGTAGTTGTGCTTCTGTGTTATACTACTTGTGTGGTTACTCAGTAGGATTTACCATGTAGAAGTTTTGTTAAATAAACCAGAAAGAGAGGAGAAATGTAGATTTTCGTTCCCCTTGTCCCTTAAGAGAAGACTAAACATCGCTCAGATACTAATATGGGTTTAGGCATAGAGAAAGGGATCTCTGCACTTCGTCCGGCAATTGCCGCTTACGGCGAAGTCAACTAGACTCCGTCTGTATCCGCTGGACTTTTCATAAAAGTGACAAGCAGAGGCGGCTGATTTTAGCAGAGACCCTGCTAAATCTGGTGACTTCAGGAGTTTCTGCATCTCTACTCTACTTTCCGAGTCTCGCTGGGGAGCCTCCCCACGCGCCCTGCGACCCCGGCCGTCCATACGTCCTACGGGCTTCCCTCCCCAGCCCGCCTCAGCCGCCCTGCTCCCGGCTCCCCCCCCCCCTCCTCTCTCTCTCTCTCTCTCTCTCTCTCTCTCTCTCTCTCAGACTGCGCTCAGACACGGTCGTGTTAACACACGGACTTGGTGTGCTCCAGTCTATGCACTTCCACCTTTCGGTGGTTCCTTGTACGCCATTCAGGCCTAGGTTCAGATAAATAAAGTTAGGTGTCCCGTTGTCCCTGAATTGAGTTTTGCTAATTCATTACCCTCTCCTTAGTGACAACAGTAAGTGTCTGTTGTCAATTGTCAAATTGCCCTTCCTCTCTGCCTACGGGGGAACCGCCTCAGTGATAGTGCTTTTGGGGTGAATCAACACCGTCCGGCCTCCCTAGAGTGGTTTGGCGGGTCAATTTGACACTTAGGTCACTCCTCCCTGACTTCCTCCCGCTTGTGCCCCGCTCCCCTCCTGCAGGAGGGGGGTGTACCCCATGACGGATAGTGCCTCTTCCCCTCCCCGTGGTCGGGGAGGGGGAACGACTGACAGACCTCCCATGACGGAACTACGACCCATTAGCCCTGACAATGCCTCATTTGTGACACTACACGCTAAAGGACAGACCCGCCTCTCCAATGTAAATTCATTTATTATCAAAAAGGTCATTGATGGTAATGTAGGCGATGTTGTTAACGTTAAAAAACTTGCCAGCGGAGACCTACTCGTTCAAGCTTTGAATTTGGCACAGATAAAGTCATTGTTGAAGCTCCGGTGTATCCATGACATCGAGATTGAAGCCTCGATTCCCGTGTCAATGAATTCATGTCGGGGTGTTGTCACCCATGCTGACTTCATTGATATGGAGACGGCTGAAATAGTTGATGAAATGGCTTACCAAAATGTAATTGGAGCAAAAAAAAATAATTAAATCTATTGACGGCAATAGAAGGAACAGTGCCTCAGTCATTTTAAATTTTAGCTTCACTAAATTGCCAGACAAGGTTGAGATAAGATACGAAAAAATTTATGTTCTCTGCTTCAAATGCCAATTGTATGGTCATCGTGGTAATGCTTGTCAATCTTCGCTTCCTTACTGTGCTAAGTGTGCTAGTGAGGGTCATGCTATGGAGCATTGTACGTCACAGGTTGAAAAGTGTCGTAACTGTGGAGAGGCTCACTCGACCTCGCGGGATTGCCCCGTCTGGAAGCTTGAGAAAGAGATCTGCACAGTTAAGGCAACTGAAGGGATTTCCTACGGTGAGGCGATGAAGCGAGTGAAGGTGGCGCAGGCCGCTCCGGCTTCAAACGTTTCATACGCTTCATCAGTAAAGTCCCGACCAGTGATGCCGTGTTGCCATACAGACTGAGTCTCCATCTACCACACCTGCTTCTACTCCATCTACTTCCAATGCTTCCTCTGCTACCTCCAACATAATTACACCGTTATCTATCACCACTACATCAAAACCTAATTATGCAAATGCCAACTCTTCTACTAAAACTAGGAATGAAAAGACTGACAAGACAAATCAAAGTAACTTCACAGTTTTTAACCGGAAAAACACTTCAGATGCCGTCACTGCTCCCGCGCAGTTGAGGAGTTGCTCGCACTATCGCTCCCTCTCAACTAGCTCAGGGGAGCTTAATATAGATGATCATATGGACGTCTCCTCTGGTAAGAGCCGGGAGAGGTGCCCCCGGTAGCGCATCCGTGCGCAAAAAAACTAAGAAAAACGGCCAACCCCGCAACTCTTAAGCCATAATGTTCAAAGTACTACAGTGGAACTGTAGAAGTCTTCGGAAAAAAAATCCATATTTGTCACTTTTAGTGAACATACACAGGCCGTCTGTTATTTGTCTACAGGAGACGAGACTGGATGATCAGCCTAAACACTACCATCCGTACAAAAGATATGATGGCCATGGCGTTGCCATTTACACACCTAAGACACTGACACAGACAGAAGTAACGTTGAATACGCCTTTGGAAGCTGTCGCGTGCAGGGTGAAATTCAACGATGCGTACCTGGCTATCTGTTCACTCTACTTACCTCACAATACCTCCATATCTGATGATGACATAACATCACTAATTAGCTAAACCTCTGTCTTTTGAACGATGGTAGTGCGACTCGTGTAGATGATCGGACTGGCATCGCTACTGCCATTGATTTGTCTATGGTCTTGGCAAATATATTCCCTAACTTCTCTTGGGAAGTCATCGACGACTCTCACGGAAGTGACCACCTACCCATCTGTATCTCTCATGCACGTGACACCCGCTCTACTCCCCGCCCTCCCAAGTTTAACTTTAAGAGAGCAGACCGAGCGTCCTTCCGTGCGATCGCCGACGTGGATTTATCTGGCGAGGACATTGATACCAAGGTTAGTAATGCAACATACTCCATTCTACACACCGCTGAGGTATGTATTCCGAAAATTGCTTCAGCTCACACGAAGCGTGGAGTTACATGGTGGACAACAGATTGCCGACAAGCACTTCGTGAGCGCAATAGACGATACAGGTATTTCAGCCAGCAGCCCAGTCAAGACAACTTCATAGCCTATAAAAAGGCAAGGGCTCAGGCAAGGAAAGTTTTCCTTAATGCTAAAAGGAACTCATTCCGTCAATTTGTCACAACTGTAAACAGGACTACCCCCCTCACACAAGTATGGAAAACCATCACCATACTCAGCAATAAAAAACAATTTAACCCAATTTATTCACTAAAGATCAATGGCCATACCATAGATGACCCCAGAGCAATAGCCAACACAATTGCCCACCACTTCCACGAGGCCAGCAGCACGGCCTCCTATGACCCTGCGTTCCTTCCACGGAAGGAAGCAGCAGAGCACACCGTCTTAAACTTTGCCATGGGAGGCGTAAACTCAGATTATAACTCTGAGTATACGTTGGATGAACTTCTTGCCCTGAAAACCTGTAAAGGCTCCAGTCCTGGTCCAGACAATATTACGTACAACATGTTGCAACATCTCGGCCCTGAGTCATTAACAAAATTACTAAAATTATACAATGAAATTAGGACCACACACACTTTTCCCCGCATGTAGCATTTTTCACATGTCATACCTATTCCTAAAAAAACTGGACGCCTTACGGACCCCAGTGCGTTTCGTCCTATTGCGCTCACGAGCTGTCTATGTAAGTTCATGGAACGTATGATTAAAAGGAGGATACTTTTTGTTTTAGAAGCGAGAGGTTTGATAAGTGTTGAGCAGTCAGGCTTCCGTAAACACAGAAGCACGATGGACCACCTCGAGCATTGTATTTCAGAGGCTTTTGCCAATAAACATTTCATGGTAGGGGTGTTTCTGGACATCCATAAAGCCTTCGACATGACATGGCGACATGGAATTCTCATGAAACTCCACGCTCATGGCTTCAGAGGTAACTTGCCAATCTTTTTTTTATAATTTCCTTCAGGACAGGACATTCTCTGTCAAGCTTCCCTCCAACGTATTCTCAGACATTTTTGTCCAAGAAAACGGGGTGCCACAGGGCAGTGTTTTTAGTCCTATATTATTTTCTATTATGATTAATGATATTCTGTCAACAACTCTCGTCCCCAGGAATCTTAAATACTCACTCTATGCTGACAACTGTGCGATATGGCACTCCTCACCATACGCAGAATTCTCAGCTGGACGGATTCAACTTGCTCTTGACTCCGTCCAACATTGGGCCTCTTTGTGGGGATTTAAGCTTTCCGTTCCAAAGTGTATCGGTGTTGTTTTTACTAGACGCAAAATTCCGAACCTTCACATCACTCTTCATGGCCAGCCGATACCTTTTCAAAATTCTGTAAAGTTCCTGGGTCTGCATTTTGACAGCACACTCTGTTGGAAAATACATATTGATAATCTGCTTATTCGGTGTCGTAAAAAAATTTACGTCCTGAAATACCTTTCTGGCGCATCTTGGGGAGCAGACAGAACATCTTTATTAATGGTGTACATGTCCTTAATTCGTTCTCACCTAGACTATGGCTCGCCGGTGTATGGGTCGGCATCGGAGGCGACTCTGAGATGTTTGGATGTACTACAGAATGAATGTTTGCGAATGTGTCTTTGAACCCTGCGCTGCACACGTGTAGCGCGCATGGAGGTCGAGGCAAACGTACCACCACTGTCCACACGACGTGACGCACTGCTGCTGGCGTATGGCGCCTCTACGGCCCGGAAGACTCCCCTCGGTACAACTCCGTCCACCACCATAAGGCAGCACCACAATCTACACGGTCTGAGTCGGTCCCCCCTAGCAGTGCGAATATACCACCTTTGCCAGCGGGGGGACATCTCTATAGAAAACGGAGACCAGCTCGTGCTGCCAGTCCTCGCCCCATGGGAGACACCGTCCACCACCTTCATCACAAACTGGCTCCCGGGGCACAAAGTTACTATTACCGAGGCGGAGGTGCTCCAACGCTTCCGGGCCCTCGTGGCAGGCCTCCCTCCTTCCCTTCACCTTTACACAGACGGCTCCAAGACGGGTGAATGTGTGGGAGCGAGTGTATGGTCGAGTGAATGCGTCCTCAGATTCCGATTGCCTTCTCATACATCGGTATTTTCTTCAGAACTTTTTGCTATTGATCAAGCCATAGATTTCGCACTCACTTCGAATCATAATTCTATAGTATTTTTTTCGGACTCTATGTCAGCCCTTCAGGCAATAGAGTCTGGACATACGGATACGAATGAAATCCAGGGCAACATCATTAATGAGCTAAATTCGAGTCGTAAGTCCTTCTTTATGATTTGGGTGCCAGGCCATTCCCGTATACATGGGAATGAACAGGCTGACATGCTGGCCAGGTCTGCTGTAGAGCTTGAGGGAGCGTGGAACCTCCGTCGGGATCTACAGTCATGTCTCTCTGCCGTAAAATCTTCAATACGACTCCTATGGAAAAGGCACTGGGACAATCTCCACCTGAACACCATAAAGCCCGTCCTAGGTGAGTGGGCCTCTTCCAATCGCCCTACAAGGCTTGAGGAAGTGGTCCTCGCACGCCTAAGGTTTCAGCCCGGGCTCCACCCTACCAACCCACATGCTTCCATGTATATCCCACTCCTTTCCACCACAATGTCCCCATTGTAATGTAACCCTCTTTGTCGATCACATCTTGATCCACTGCGTGCGTTATCGGGAGGCGCGGCAGTCCCTCACAGCTTACTGTGTGGCCCGCCGTCTACCGGTAACTCAGGCCCATGACCCGGATATGATCGACAGGCTGATGATTTTCCTGACAGAGACCAATTTAATCAGAGAATTATGACTTACTTATGTTTCAGTTATTAAATATGTATATATGCACCATATTTTTTTTTTTTTTATTGTACATGGTTTGTAAATATTATTCTGGAATGAATGTCTGTGTGATGGATTTTCGCGTGACTGAGAATATGAGAATCCCCATTCCTTCCAAGTACGTGTGTTCACGTATTGTACATTTCCCCAAGTATGAATGTGTATGTACTTTTACTTCCCTCCTTACCCCCCTGACTAATGACTTTAGTTTTGAGATAGGGTTCAGGTACTCCCGAATGAATGAAGCGTGCGAGTGAGTATGAATGTATATATAAATTTTGTACATGTTAAGAACAAAATAAAAAAAAATAAATAATTAAAAATAAATAAATTAAAATAAAATAAAATAAAAAATAAACAAATAAACAAAAAATGAAAAAGATAAAATATACAGAAATAAATAAACAACTAAAACTCTATGTGTACATATTGTTGTTTTTTTTTTTTTTTTTCTAACCATGGCCTAATACCCAAGTCAGGGTGATGGCCAAAAAAAAAAAAAATTCTCTCTCTCTCTCTCTCTCTCTCTCTCTCTCTCTCTCTCTCTCTCTCTCTCTCTCTCTCTCTCTCTCTCTCTCTCTCTCTCTCTGCGCGCTCTTTCACGCGCGGACCCTCTCCAACATTATGATGTCCTGTCCTTCTCTGCCCTGCCCTACCCCGCGACGCTCTGCCCTGCGACGATCTGGCCAGTGCACGCACCCCGCAGCCAACCTCACGCCTTGGCGCCTCCTTTTGTCGCCGCCTCTACTAGGTGTTAGCTCACCCCCGCCACTTCTGCACACCGACAGAGGTCCAGCTTACCCCTGTACCCAAGATTATACGGTGGCACCCAGGATTATACGTTACACTGGATTATACAGTGCCACACTGTATTATGCAGTGCTACACACGATTATGCAGTGCCACACTGGATTATTTAGTGCTAGACAGGATTATACAGTGCCACTTGTGATTATTGCGCCCAGTGCCCATGAATCCCCCACCACTAGGGATTACATAATGCTTCTTCTGTGTCCAGAAGTTATCCCCATTAATCCCCAAGTTTCTCCCGTGCCCAGGAGTCATCCCCTGTAATCCCCCGGCCTCCCCTGTGCCCAGGACCTATTCCCAGTAATCCCTCACCCACCCCTGGATTACGCAAAATGCTTCCCCTGTGCCCTGGAATAATCCCCAGTAATCCTGCAGTGTCCACGCTGCCTGGGAATACCCAAAGTGATACCCCCTGTGCCCAGGAATAATCCCTGGTAATCTTGCAGTGCAATTAGCCTCCATTTGTAGCCGCTGGAACTCTCAAAAGAGTGACCCTGCTAAAAGGCAAACTAAAACCATAATCTTAGTGTGCAAAATCTTCCTCCCCATTTGCGTTAATGGCTCATTATCGCCAGTTTGCAATATATATATATATATATATATATATATATAT
>CM035185.1:18009684-18049288 GCA_020233015.1 Callinectes sapidus | reverse complement strand
ATTCATCTCTCCACCTGTGTGTGTGTGTGTGTGTGTGTGTGTGTGTGTGTGTGTGTGTGTGTGTGTGTGTGTGTGTGTGTGTGTGTGTGTGTTATACATCTTTAGGCAAAATTTAATTATTTTTGCTCACTCTGCTCCCGATCACATTTAAGCAAGCGATTTGAAACTCCAATACATTTATTGTTTCACTCATGCATGTATCATACACCTAATCCAGACCTTTTTGACAATTAGTATGTGTTCCACAACAATGTGAGGTTTTCCAAGTTGATTAGAATGAGGGTAGAAGAGGACCACTATGAACCTCATACACTTTTTGTAGTAATTTTTGTAAAGAGTAAGGTAATTACCTAAAACCAGTACATTATGAAGAAAATGCTAATAATTAAAACTCTCTCTCTCTCTCTCTCTCTCTCTCTCTCTCTCTCTCTCTCTCTCTCTCTCTCTCTCTCTCTCTCTCTCTCTCTCTCAGAAAATGGATAACCAGTTAACTCTATCTTCACACAGCAGTTTTTGCAATGCACATATTTGTTCAGTCCTTGATCATTGTTTCACTCCTTCCCGTAACACATCCTTGAAGACTACACTCCCAAACACCCCAGCTTCTTTCTTTCCTACTTTCAATAACGACTATCTAATAGTAAAAGAAATAGCAAAGAATGAGTAATGTTGGTACATGTGCAAGTTTGCATTTTATGGTAAGAAACGTTCATGAGGTTCAAAAAAAACCTTCTTTCCCCTTTTATCAATGACTAGTTATTATTTCCTTTCACGTCCACCTGAATCATTTTTCGGTTTATGATTCACAATTTTGTATTCGAATCCAAATTAAGTTTCGGCGATGAAGATAATTTGTTTCGGATAGTGGCGGCCTTCGGAGACGTACCGGAGGAGAAGACGTCTTCCTACTCCAGTCCGACAAAGTGACCTTGCAGCAGCTTCTTCCCTTTACGGTCTCCAGCTAACCTCATTGTCGTCAACTTCCATACCTTGCACTAGGCAAGATGTTGTCAGAAGTCAGGAAATACGGACTACCATTCATCAGATTGGGCCACGAGAGGGGGTTCTTAAGGGGAGATAAGGGCTCCTTC
The DNA here is from genome assembly GCA_020233015.1 of Callinectes sapidus. NCBI lineage: Eukaryota > Metazoa > Arthropoda > Malacostraca > Decapoda > Portunidae > Callinectes > Callinectes sapidus. Next base: position 18,048,197 of record CM035185.1, on the reverse strand, counting down.
TATTGTCTGGTGAATGGTGCGTACGGGTTCCTTGATTATGGTGGCACCGGGCTGAACAGCTTGCCATGTGTAAGGGCACGCTGTGCGCCATGCACTAGACACTGGCAGTTGGAGGTGGCCTCTCAGGGGTGAGGAGGGCACACTTCATGCCAGTATTTGAAGAATGGCATGTGGCGGGTCTGTGCTCAAGGCGAGTCCGTGTTAGAGTGTAGAAGGTGTCCTCACCGCGATCCGCACACCTGGACTCGGACAATTCTGGGAGAAATGACACGTCCGAAACTAGGATAGGATTCAGAAACGCTACCGTCGCTTCACTATACGCCTATCGTCGAACGCTATGGCCTGTGCTCATAGCGAGTCCGTGTAGGAGTAAGAGAGAGAAAGGTTGTCCTCTGTGTTCTGCACGCCTGTACTGAATGCCTTAGGAGAGAAGAGATACGTCGCGAAAAAGGATAAGATCCTTACAACGCTATAGACGTACTGCTTACCGCTGCAACACTAACGGTCATAGCCACATCGCTGTAGTCTACCGGCCTGAACATCTTGCTATGTGTGAGGGCTCGCTATGTGCCATGCACCAGACACTGGCAGTAGGAGGAGGTGTCCTCTCAGGGGTGAGGAGGGCACACCACCTCATGACGGTGTTTGAAGAATGGCGTGTCGTGGGTCTTTGCTGCGGGCGAGTCTGTGTGTCAGGGCACGCTGTGCGCCAAGCACCACACACTGGCAGTAAGAGGTGTCCTCTCACGGGTGAGGAGGGCACACACACTTCATGCCGGTGTTGGGAGAATGACGTGTGGTGGGTCTGTGCTACGGGCGAGTCTACATACAGTAGGTGTCAGGTCACGCTGTGCGCCACGCACCAGACACTGGCAGTAGGAGGAGGTGTCGTCTCAGGGGTGAGGAGGGCACACTTCATGCCGGTGTTTGAATAATGGTGTATGGTGGGTCTGTGCTACGAGCGAGTGTGTGTGTCAGGGCACGCTGTGCGCCATGCACCAGACACTGGCAGTAATAGGTGTCCTCTAAGGGGTGAGGAGGGCACTCTTCATGCCGGTGTTTGAAGAACGGCATGTGGCGGGTTTGTGCTAAGAGCGAGTCTGTGTCAGGACACGCTGTGCGCCAAGCACCAGAGGCTGGCAGTAAAAGGTGTCCTCTAAGGGATGAGGAGGGAACACTTCGTGCCGGTGTTTGAAGAATGGCGTGTGGCGGGTTTGTGCTAAGGGTGAGTCCGTGTGCGAGCAGTAGTGTGATAGGGTTATTATTCTGCCGCGTCTCTCACACTTGAACTGACTCTTTATTGGAGAAGAGCCACGTCGCGAAAGAGGATAAAATTTTCTAATTCTACGGTTGCAGCATCATTATCACCTATTGTATCAACGCTGCATCGTTATTTCCTCTAGAGCAGCATCACGGATCGCTTGTCGTCACATTTCTTTATTCGTTGCCATATCGATATCGTAAAAAAATGTTTCGTTTTCGTTATCACTACAAACATTATTGTTACTACTACTACTATTACTACTACTACTATTAATAATAGTAATAATAATAATAATAATAATAATAATGATAATGATAATGATAATAATGATAATGATAATGATAATAATGATAATGATAATGATAATAATAATAATAATAATAATAATAATAATAATAATAATAATAATAATAATAATAACAACAACAATGCTGCACACAGACACATACACACACGCACACACACACACACACACACACACACACACACACACACACACACACACACACACATACAGATAGAAAGATAGATAGATAGATAGATAGATAGATAGATAGATAGATAAATAGATAGATATTCTGATAGATATATTTATTGAGCACTAATATACAATTTGGCTAAAGGAGATTGTATAACTGGCTCTTTTTGTTGATGACATCTTGGTGGGGATAGATCAAACGCCGTGCTGCTGGAGTCCATGTATATTCACCAGTAAAACAGAAAGATGACTTGTGGGAATGATAACAACATTGGAAGAACATGATGGGCATACATCATTGAAATAACAATATACATAGATAATAATATACATAGATGGTAATAGACCATACCAATGAAATAGGTATTATAGCATTTATATATACATCTTATTGACGTAAATTTGCCAACTTAACACCCCCCCCTCCCCCACAAACTGAAGTCACCATTTAACTACATTGAATTTAAACTGTTTACTCTAAGAGAGAGGTTTTGTAAACATATTTGGTACATTTTCATCTAATGACATACACAAGCTTAACATTTCCATATTCTTCTGACTTCTAACAAAATAATATGTCTATATGCTTTGATTTCTGGTGGTACACAGGGTTTTTAGCCAATGCAATTGCACCTTGGTTATCAACATGTAATATTACAGTCTCTCTTTAGAATCCTGTTACACCTACAGAGCTGAAACAAGACATTGCACTCCTGTACAGCATGACTTACGGATACATACTCTGCTTCACAAGTGGACAAAGCAACTACTCTTTGCTTCTTAGTTTTCCAGGACACAAGTGGACCATTATTACTCAACTTAAAACAATAACCCATAATACTACATTTATCTTCCAAAGATCCCCAGTCAGAATCACAGTAACCAGTTAATTTTAATTCTGTTTTTAATTTACAAAATGTCAAACCATAATCAAGTGTTCCCCTAACATACTTCAATACATGTTTAGCTAAACCAAGATGAGCTGCGGTTGGTTTAGATATATATTGAGACAGCATGGTAACCACAAAACATAGGTTAGGTCTGGTTGTAGTCATAAGGTAAATCAAACTTCCCACTATTTCCCTATACAGTCTGGGATTGTCTAGTATATTAGGTTCACAGTCTGTTATTCCATTGCCACTGGGATCACAGGGAATACACTTGGGTTTACAGTCTGACATGCGAAAACGCTCCAGAATTTTCTTCCAGTACTTTTCCTGGTTCATAATAATACAGTGGTCTTTAAACACGAATTCATTGCCAAGAAACCATGATAGTCTACCCCGATCTTTCATTTTGAATTTCTCATTCAGATCCATTTTAATGGGACCCAGTGCCTTATTATCACTAGCTACTATGATTGTATCATCAACCCAGAATAAAATCAATACAGTGGATTTTTCATCTATCCTTTCATATTCACAACAGTCTGTTAGTGACTGTTTGAAGACTACTTCAAACAAACTCCCATGCAACTAGTGTTACGTCCTTCCTCCTCCTCCAAATAACGAGACTTACCAACCGCGTGCACAGAGAGCTGACCTACTCCAGCACCCCCCTTCTCCACCTTTGGTCCTCCGTTGGCAATAAGGATTTAGGGCAACAAGTTGCTGGTATTTTATCCTAGCGTGAAACATAACTAGGACAAAGGAGATGAAACACCATGGTAAGGGCGTAGGAAACGAGGAAACTTAACTAATGCAAGTAAACTAGTACAGGAAGGTGTGGAGGTCAGGCAGGCTTGGAGGCGCGGCTGGAACTGCCTCCCTGGAAACCTTGGTGCCCTGGAGTTGCCTTGGACGAAGCGGTGTTGGAGCCTCGAAGCGGGGTTGTGCTGGCTGAAGCGGTGGTTTGCTGGCTGAACAAGCCAACACGCCTTACATCTCCCTCCGGGGGGGAAGGAGAGCTACAGGACGAGGCGGTCTGGACACTTACGTATACGCGTGCCTCGCCACCGTATAGGCGGGTCTGGTGACGAAAACCGAACCCGGCGTTGGTCAGCTACTTGCGGCGCGGCCTCTGGTTCATCTGATGGCGAAGCTGGAGGAGTTACTGAGCAGGGGCGTAGGTAGCGGCGATTCCTCCAGAATACTCTCCCACTCGGAACCTTCACGTGGTAATTGCGGTGCTTACCAGTGCCGACCACGATTCCCACCTTGTTCCATCGGCCAGTCTCATGGTCTTGTATGCGAACAGCAGTGCCAATGCGTAGAGGTGGTAAAGCACGGGAGGAACGGTTGTAGTACCACTCATTCCTCTCCCTCTCCGCAGACAGCTTCGCATCACACTCCTCGTCCGCCGCCTGCCACTCGGGAGTGAAGGCACGCCTGTGTGCAGGTACTGCAGTCCGCAGAGGGCGCCCAAACAGCACCTGGGCCGGAGAGCGGCCGTCAGGTCGAGGCGTGTTGCGAAGCTCCAGTAAGCCACGGTCGAAAGCATCATCGTCGTCCCCACTGGCAGTGCAGACCTTAGCGATGAGGTGCTTGGCCTTCTTCACGAATGCTTCTGCGTGTCCATTAGATTGGGGATATCTGGGAGAAGACACTACATGATTAATACCCCATCTCTTCACAAAAGACCTAAATGCAGAACTGGAAAACTGTGGCCCACCGTCAGTCCGAAACCGGACCGGCACGCCCACGTCTTTAAAGATCTTGCGTAGAAGCGTCATGGTAGCTCACGACGTTGCCTCACGACCGTACTCTGCAATACAGGGCCATCCGGAAAGTCGATCAGCATATATTAGATAGCCCTTACCAGCGTACGTAAACAAATCAGCTGAGGCTTCCTCGAACGGTCGCGTGGGGAGAGGATCCGATAGTAGCGGCTCCTTGGGCTGTGACAGCAGTATATCCTGACATGCGTCACAACCGCGGGTCGTGCTGGTGATGTCACTGTTGATACCGGGCCACCACACAGTTTGACGAGCTCTCCGCTTCGTTGCCTCTACGCCACGGTGGGAGTCATGAAGCCTGCCCGGATTCAGAAAGAGTATAGGTGTTAGGAAGTTGTAGCTCTCCACAACCTTCGAAAGTTTTGGCTACTTACACTATGCTCACATTGGGATTCAGAAAGCTGATTGTAGTGGTTGACATATAGAGTTTGTAAGTGTCCGGAATTCAAACCTAGCGGGCGAGGGAGTTTAGGTGCAGGTGGCCGTGGGCCCGGCACAAGGGGATCACTGTTGTGTGTGTGTTGCCAGAAGCGCGACGATATTGCCCAGTTGTATCTTTACCGTGTGTATTCGTGTAAGGACGAGGGAACTAATGTAAGGGAATGTAGTGTGTAATTGGGGGGAGAATTAGTTGTATTGGGTGGAGAGGAAAGATCTGTACGGTTAAGTATGTGTAGTTTGAGTAGTGGCGGGTAGAGACATGTGGTACGTCTTGGCGCGGGACGCTGCTCCCAGGACCCAGCGTACCCGAGGGAAGGTACTTTTGGCTGGCGGTGGTTTGGGAGGACGGACGTGGTGTGGGCGTGGGTGTCGTGTCCCACGTGGGAGACTCTGTTGTGAGTATACGGCGGATTTGAGGTAAGACACGGGGTGTGTTGTGTCGCCCAGAGGTGTGTCAGGCGTTGGGGGCCTGGCGTGAGTAAGATTGGGAAGTATACGGGTTATTGTCTGCGTCCTCAGGTGATGTGTTATTGCTCACGGGTGTAACTTGGTGTCACATGTCTCTACGCCCTTTTCTTTTGTAGCCCGAAGTGGTTCATTATTTTAAACTGCTGTAATTTGGTAATATACTCTGTTAAAAACATTGACCACGTTCTTTCTTTGTTCCCGGGGAAAAATATAAATTAACTCTGTCGGAGGATGGGGAAGTCCCCTAGCTAAACAAAACAGTCCCCAGCTTCCTCCACCCCTCCTACAGATTTGGGGGCCTGACCGGGATCCACAAGTAAAGATCAAGAACAACTATTGTTGTGCTTTACCCGCGCTCTGAGAAAGGCAAGGAGCATAGTGACACCAAATATTATCTTAGTGGAAATGTGAAGTGGCGAGACCAGTGCTGTGAAGGGGGTGAGCGGACGAGTCTGGGAGGAGTAGGCCTCGCGGTGGACGGTTGGGTGACCTGTCGGGTCACGGGTAAGTAAACAAGAGGACAGAGATATCTGTAGAATGTAGGGTCGGTTGTTGGTGGTAATCCGAGCTGCGTGTGAGTTAGGGGTGAAGTCAAGTGCTTGGCGTGGGTAGAGAGAAGCGAATGCCAGCGTGGGGAGGCACTTGAGGCCGCGTTGTCAACCCGAGTGGAGTGAGGTGGAAGGTTACCGCGCCGCGAGAGACGTCGCCAGGTGAGAAGCAGAGTTAACTTAGCTGGTCAGTTGCATTGTTTACTGGTAGGCGAACAATGAGTGATAACATGGAGGAAATTATCGAGGATCCCAGCGAGATACTAAGGCAAGGGAACACTTTCCTTAAAAGTGATTGGCTTAGGGTAGCTGCACACTATGAGGTGGAACTTAGGGGCGGATGGACGAAGCGAGAAGTAAGGGCGGCAGTGGAGCGAAATTTAAGGGCAAGACTCGGTGCGGATGAACAGGAGGAAAATGAGCCTCTGAGTGAGAGTGAGGATTTGCCTGAGGAAGAGGCGGCGGAAGCAGACCAGAGTGAGGAAGAGAGAGTGGCGAGATTGCAGCTCGAGTTGGAGTTTAGGAGAGAGCAGGCTGCGCTAGAGAGGGAAGACAGGCTGCGTAGGGAAGAGAGAGAAGAAAGGCGCCGTAGGGAGGAGAGAGAGCATGAGATTCAGCTCGCAAAACTAAGGGCTGGAGTACGGGGAAATGGAAATGCTGATGATGCTTTCTACAAGGCGAAGTCGATGGTGCCCAAATTTTCGGAGTCTGAGCCCGAAGACTTCTTTACAGCATTTGAGGCAACGGCTCGAACCTTAGAGTGGCAAGAGAGGCATTGGTCTCTACTGGCTCATACAGTTTTCCCTGGCAGAGCCTTAGCTGCATATTTGTCATTAGAGGAAAATGCGAGGGAGGACTATTACAGGGTGAAAGATGAGGTGCTGAAGGCGTATGAAGTGACGGCAGAGCATTACAGGAATAAATTCAGAACAATCAGGAGAGATCAGGGAGAAAGGTTCGCTGAGTATATTCATGTCCTGGACAGGAATATTGCAAAGTGGTGGAAAACGGCAGGGGCCGACACTCTCGAGAAGGCGAGAGAATAGTGCCTGCTGGGGCAATTTCTACAGGGAGTATCCCCCGAGGTGAGGCTTTATTTGCGTGAGAAGCAAGTAAGCACGCCAGCCCAAGCAGCTAGCATGGCGGAAGATTATGAACTTGTGGCGAAGACAGGACGCGAAGCTAATAGGTCAGGACGTGAGGTGAATAGGGCCCGGTCCAAACATGGGGAGGCTATGGCCAGCCTAAATAAACCCACGCGGTGCATGAAATGTGGCATTCAGGGTCACCTTGCTTGGCAATGCATGTACTCAGGTGGTGGAGGGAATGACCACAGGTCGTTGGCCAGAAGGAGTAAGTGCTATAACTGCGGGCAGGTTGGTCATTTGTCCTTGGCGTGCCCGAGGAAAAATGCCTCATCAAAATGGCAGAGTCATGGACCAGGAAAAGGGCCAGGATCTAATGCCTGTGTCACATTAGCTCCCATGGGGAGAAGTGAGGGGTGGAGAGGCAGAATTTCAGGATCAAAGGAAGTGGACGTGAGATACCAGCCATACACGAAAGAAGGATATGTGTCCGTAGAGGGGAGCGGGTTGAGAAGGGTTCCAATCCGTATAATGAGGGACACGGGAGCAAGCCACTCCCTCATTCTGAGGAGAATTCTCCCGGGGATCACACCCGACAAGAAAATAAGACTCGTTGGATTAGGTGCCGTGGTGGACGCTCCACAGGTGAACATAGTGATTGAGGTAGAAGGAAAGAAAAGGAAGGCCACAGTGTGCTTGGCCGAGAAATTACCAATAGAAGGGGTTGAGATGCTTCTTGGTAATGACTTTGGAAGTAAAATGACTGCCCAAAACTTTCTCCTTGAAGAGGGAGAGGGGAAAGGGGTAGTGCCGCCTAATGAGCATGGGAGGAGCACCGGGAATTTTAGTATTTCACAGATGACCAAGCCGAGTGGGAGAAAGGATGCTGCCATGGAGGTTGAAGGAGAGGAGACGGGAGGTTTGGATAAGGAAATCCCAATTCCTGCAGAGCCCCAGCAGAGAATGGAGCAGCGTAAGTATATAATGGAGATGGGGCGTTTTCTTTCTATTACGCAGAAAACCCAGCCGAGGGGAGTATTGAGGACCAGTACCCAAGGAGAACTTGCAGGAGGAGGTGCTGAAGGAGTTGCTGTGGTGACCAGGGGGATGGCAAACAAAATGAGGGTGCAGCAGGAGGAGGCTCAGGACTCGGCGGGGTTGGACGGAGTGTCGGGTCTCTTCTCTACCCCGCAGGAAAAGCCGGATGGTCTGGTGGAGTCAGCCGCAGGAGAGGCGGAGGAGCCGGAGGGAGGATCAGGAAGGACCAAAGGGCGCGTGGCGCTGCCTTTGACTCGTAAGGAACTTGTGGAGGCCCAGAGGGAGGACCCCGAGCTGGTCCCTCTCCTGAGCAAGGCCATCACGTCGGAGGAGGCTGAACGAGAAGCTGTCTGCTTCTATGTGGACAGGGGCCTGCTCAAGCGCAAGTGGAGCAAGCCACAAACACCGGGTACGGAGGATCATGCCGTTCACCAGGTGGTGGTGCCAAAAAGATTCCGGGAGGAAGTAACGCGGGTAGCCCACGAAGAGGTCGTCGCGCACATGGGAGCCAAAAAGACAGGTGAAGTTGTTAGCAACTACTTTTACTGGCCCAAGATTCATAAGTCCGTTGGGGACTTTGTAAGAAAATGTGTTATTTGCCAAAGTTGTGCAGGCCAACCTCCAATTAGAGCTCCATTGCAACCCATACCAGTAGTTGGTGAACCTTTCAACAAGTTGGTGATAGATATTGTAGGTCCATTGCCACGCACTAGGTCTGGCAATGAGTATTTGTTAACCTTGATGTGTGCTACAACCCGATATGCGGACGCCGTCCCCATATCGAGCTGCAAAGCTAGGAGACTAATCCCTAGACTTATGGACATATTCAGCAAGTTTGGGGTACCAAAAATCATCCAAACAGACAGAGGTAGTAATTTCATGGGAAAATTATTCCAGAGAGCATTGAGTAAGATGGGCATCACCCATGTTACCTCCACAGCATATCATCCGCAGAGTCAGGGGTGCTTGGAGCGTTTTCACAAGACGCTGAAACAAATACTCACTAAGTTTTGTCACCAGAATGATAAAGATTGGGATGAAGGAGTGCAAGTTGCATTGTATGCAATTCGCACTGCCAGACATGAGGGTCTTGGTTATTCACCTTTTGAATTAATGTTTGGGAGGAAGCCAAGGGAGAACTTGAGAATCCTCTGTGAGAGTTACGAGGATGAGGATGGATTGGAGAACATTGGTGACTATGTCCAGAAGTTGAAAGATAGGATGAGATGTGCACATGAACTTGCTAGGAAGAACCTGGAAATTTCTCAGGGGAAAATGAAGAAATATTATGATAAAAAGAGTAAGCTCAGGGAGTTCCAGGAGGGAGACTCAGTGTTGTTGTTTGATGGAACCAGGGGTAGGCCATTACAAGCTAAGTATGAGGGACCATATGTAACATGTCTTAAGGCGTCTTGGACCAGTAAACTATCTGTTATCAACCCCCGGCAGGAGACGGTCCACCCGGAGTGTGCATGTGAACCTATTGAAACGGTTCGAGAAGGAAGGTGCAGCCGTAGCAGCAATCGGAGACGATCTAGAGGAGTTGCCTGAACAGACAGTGATTCATGGGTGTGGGACGGATGATTTTGCAGTCGACAAAGGTCAGCCACGCCTCGCCAACTCCCTAGCCATGGAGGGACTAGGCGAGAGGCTATTGCATCTGGAGGAAGCTCAAAGGGGAGAGATAACCCGGATGCTCACCAACTTCGCCTGCATCATGCAAGACATCCCCACCCGGACGCACCAGATTCAGCATGACATAAGTCTGGTGGAGGGAGCTCAGCCGGTGAAGCAGAACCCATACAGGATCTGCCCAGCAAAGCGAGAGAAGATGCGACGAGAGGTGTCGTACCTTCTGGAAAATGGATTAGCAGCCCCCAGCTGCAGCCCATGGGCCTCACCATGTTTGTTGGTCCCAAAAGGAGATGGGTCTGTGCGATTGTGCACGGACTACAGGCGGCTGAATAAGGTAACAGTGGCAGATGCTTACCCCATGCCACGCTTGGATGACCTGATTGATGAAGTTAGCAGTGCGAGGTACCTGACGAAGATTGACCTCCTCCGAGGATATTACCAGGTTCCGCTGACGGACCGAGCAAGAGAAGCGTCGGCCTTCGTCACGCCAGATGGGCTTTATGAGTATCTAGTCATGCCTTTTGGTATGATGAACAGTGGCAGTACGTTCCAGAGAATGGCAAATGAGCTGGTGAGAGGATTAGCAGGCGTCAAAGTGTACGTTGACGACCTAATAGTCTTCTCGGACACATGGGAGAGCCACGTTGAGAGATTGAGGGCCCTGTTTTCGAGGCTCTCAGAAGCAAACCTCACCATCAACTTGCCCAAGTGTGAGTTTGCACATGCGACGGTGGTGTATCTTGGTCACCGCGTCGGACGAGGCGGTATCAAGCCACTGGAAGCAAAAGTGAAGGACATCCTGGAGTTCAAGCCTCCCAGGAATAAGAGAGGGCTGCGTAAGTTCCTGGGCCTCATGGGTTCTACAGGAGGTTCTGTAGGAACTTCGCATCAACTGCAGCCCCGCTGACCGACCTGTTGTCGACAAGCAAAGCGTTCATGTGGTCAGAAGCCTGTAACCAGGCATTTGAAGATCTGAAGGCACTCCTCACATCGACTCCGGTTCTGCACGCGCCGCGTTTCGAAGAGCCATTTGTAATTTGTGTTGATGCTAGCGACGTGGGGATAGGTGGTGTGTTAGGTCAGGAGGAAAATGGAGAGATGAGGCCAGTAGCGTACTTCTCACAAAAGTTGTTGAAGCATCAGAGAAAGTACAGTGCCATTGAAAAGGAAGCACTGGCAGTGATTAAGGCATTGGAGAAGTTTGAGGTATATACAGGAGGAAAAATAGTGGTATATACCGACCATAACCCACTGGCGTTCGTGGAGAGAATGAAAAACAAAAATCAGAGACTGGCCAGGTGGGCGGTGGCATTGCAAGACAAGAACCTTGAAATACGACATATCCCTGGTAAACAGAATGTTGTGGCGGATGCCTTGTCTAGGCCGAACTAGGTTTAAGGAGTGTACTTGACAGAAAAATGGAGTTCCGTGCTTCACACGTGACCCCCATTTTTCTTTCTTGGGGGATGGGGTGATTGTAGTGGTTGACATATAGAGTTTGTAAGTGTCCGGAATTCAAACCTAGCGGGCGAGGGAGTTTGGGTGCAGGTGGCCGTGGGCCCGGCACAAGGGGATCACTGTTGTGTGTGTGTTGCCAGAAGCGCGACGATATTGCCCAGCTGTATCTTTACCGTGTGTATTCGTGTAAGGACGAGGGAACTAATGTAAGGGAATGTAGTGTGTAATTGGGGGGAGAATTAGTTGTATTGGGTGGAGAGGAAAGATCTGTACGGTTAAGTATGTGTAGTTTGAGTAGTGGCGGGTAGAGACATGTGGTACGTCTTGGCGCGGGACGCTGCTCCCAGGACCCAGCGTACCCGAGGGAAGGTACTTTTGGCTGGCGGTGGTTTGGGAGGACGGACGTGGTGTGGGCGTGGGTGTCGTGTCCCACGTGGGAGACTCTGTTGTGAGTATACGGCGGATTTGAGGTAAGACACGGGGTGTGTTGTGTCGCCCAGAGGTGTGTCAGGCGTTGGGGGCCTGGCGTGAGTAAGATTGGGAAGTATACGGGTTATTGTCTGCGTCCTCAGGTGATGTGTTATTGCTCACGGGTGTAACTTGGTGTCACATGTCTCTACGCCCTTTTCTTTTGTAGCCCGAAGTGGTTCATTATTTTAAACTGCTGTAATTTGGTAATATACTCTGTTAAAAACATTGACCACGTTCTTTCTTTGTTCCCGGGGAAAAATATAAATTAACTCTGTCGGAGGATGGGGAAGTCCCCTAGCTAAACAAAACAGTCCCCAGCTTCCTCCACCCCTCCTACATAAGTATAACTACTTCTTCCTCTTCAGTGGACACAGAGGCAGCTGATCAAGATTTCCCGCCCATGTTGACGTCACAGACCCCAGCGAATCACAACCCCCGACACAAAACGGCTAACCAATCACAAACCCTCCTGTCTCCCCGCTCCTTCTAAACTCCGCCCTTTTCTTCTTCTTCTTCCTCTTGTGACTTGTTTTGATAGTCGTCTCTCTGTTGATCGCCACCTCTACTTCTGTCTTGTTTTACTTAAAGTTTTTATCAGTTCCCTTCAGTTTTAGTCATTGTAGAAGCAGAAGACATACACAAGGACATTATTATTAGGAAGGTAATGTGTGTCTGAATAAATTAGTGATGTTCTATATGATTTTGTGTCGGCCACTTTGCCGCGGGGCAAACCACACATTTCTGAGTTCCCTCTTCTCCCACAAACTTGTAGGACCTGTGGCAAGCTGTTTTAGTGATGGAGAAACATCGTAATGATGTATCTGCAGCAGAAATCAAGTGAAACAAATAAAAACACGAGATCTAAATATTAGGGACACTCGTGTCGGTCTGTGGTCCGTCCGGCTCGCCTGTGGGACCCGTGGGGGTGCAGTTAGGCTAGCCGAGAATCGTCTCCACAGTGGGCTATATACCATCCCGCCTTTATAGAATGATTTTTTGGGTGTCATAATGTTTCAAATCACTTATATCTTCTTGGCAAACATTAGTTATACCGAATTTTATGTTCATCTGAGTGAGTTACACCACCTCCTCAGGTGGTGTAGTTCTGGGCCCAGATTTCCACCCTTGCCACGACATTTGAAAGTTGTAAGTGGCTTTCTGAATACCATATACTGTTTGAAAGTTGTAACCTAGAGATATACACCCCTTGAATAGTGTAAAGTGCTTTCTGAATCCGGGCCCAGAGGCTGGAAAGGACGTGGCGCCTGAGTGAAGCAGGGATAACAAGCCGGGAGCCGTACAATACCAGACCATCCTCTGTTGATAGGTCTTCGCGCACCCTCCAGTAGTCACTCAAAGAGGGCAGTAGATCTTGGCGGTTCGCTGGGAAACCTGTGGAGACCATATCAAGTAGGATCTGGTATATGTCATCCTTACATGAAGCTTCTCTTATGTCGTTAATTACAGGGTCGATGTAAGGTCGATGTAAGTCGGAGATGGGCTCAGAGACTTCACAAGCTGTAGCTAACATGCACGAACGAACATGATGAGCAACATCACACTCGTCTTCCATGTCTGTACGAGTCGGTAAGGCAATGGGGGCACGAGAAAGAGCGTCTGTGAGTGTGTGCTCCTTACCTTTACGCCAGGTAGTGGTAAACACGTACGGTGCGGTACTCTCTTTGAGTCGTTGGATGCGAGGGTTGTCTATTGCGTCCAGCGTGCGATGGTCGAGAATGGGAACGAGGGGCTTGTGATCAACCACCAATTCAAAGGTGGGGAGGCCAAGTAGGTACATGCCCACACGACAGCAAGAAGCTTCAGCTCCACTACGGCGTACCTAGACTCTGCGTCGCTCAAGAATCTTGACCCACATTGCACTAATCTCCAACGGGTCTGATGGCGCTGCAGTAGTGCGTAACCAAGGCTGGTTAGACGAGAGGCGTCAGTCTGCAAAACTGTGGGAAGAGAAGGATCAAAGTGAGCGAGCACAGGAGGCGAAGAAAGGGCCTTCTTCAATGCTTCGAAAGACATCTGGTGGGCTGGAGTCCAGACAAATTCCTTCTTGGGGCTGAGAAGCTCTCGTAGTGTTCCAGCTGCACTAGCGACCTCGGGGGAAAAATCAGCAAGCTGGTTAACAATGCCAAAAAAGGAACGAAGCTCACGCAAGGTAGTTGGAACTGGAAAGTCGCCCACGGCTTGAACTTTAGCTGGATTGACACTTAACACCATCCTTGGAGATGTTGTAACCACAGAAGCGGGCGGTGGGAGTGGCGAACACAAACTTCTTGCGGTTAACGGTGATGCGCTGTCGGCGTAAGCGAAGCAGTATTTCCCTCACTCTTTCAAGGTTCTCCTCGTAGGTTTCGCTCCAAACAAGCAAATCATCAACGACCTTAGTGCAGTCCTTGACTCCTTCCAGGGCGTTGTCCATGCGCCTGCAAAACTCGTCACCTGTTGATACGAAACCCATCGGTCCTCTCAAAAACTTGTATCTTCCCCAGGGAGTGATAAAGGTAGTTAAATGTTGAGACTCCTCTTGCAAAGGGATTTGCCAATAACCCCACATGGCATCAAGTGTGGAAAAATATTCAGAGCCATGAGTAACCTGCATTGCTGCGGAGCGCGGTGAAGGGGACGGATGAGCCGGGCGTAGCACCTGTTGGTTAAGCTTGGACAAATCCACGATGATCCTGACGCCACCCGACCATTTCTGAGCTACAACCATGGGGTGACACTATTCAGATACCTCGTCACCTACCGGTGTTATGATGTTTTGATTCACCATGCTGTCCAGCATGGCCTTTGTATCCGCCTTCCATGCTAGCGGAATGCTGTTGGGTGTGTGGCGAGCGAAGGGCTTCGCGTCAGGTCGAAGATGGATGCGCATCGCGGTACCAGTCATGCTAGGGAGCCTCGTACCATCGTCAAAGTCCCCTGGATCCACCAGTACATCGGAGAACTCCAAGAGAGCGTTGCGATCCTCTTCTCGTCTGCTGTCCCCTGTGCTGGAGTGAACCCTTGGAGTATCTATAGAGCGTACTGCAGAAATCTGTTTGGGGTAATCGTTAGGAATGAGGCGTAAATGGTGAGAATCATACCAAGATAGAAGGGCGTCGTCAACTCCTCGAAACACGCTGATGACAGTGTCCACAGAAGCTTCTCCGAGTGTGAGCGTAGCTTTAAACGAGCCAACGGGACTCGGGCGACTCCTGTTAGCTGCGAACACCTCATCCTGGCAGGCTGAAAGGTCACGTTCGTTGAGACCAAGGCGTCGAAGCTGACTCAAACCAATCACGTTAGCCTCAGCACCTGTGTCGGGAGTAAAGTGTAATTTAACTCTGCCAGCTACAGGAACGTCTGAACTGGTAACCCCGATGAAAACTTTTGGTGTGCGATGCTTCGGCACGGTGAGTTTAACATCCCTGATCCGAAGGCTGCGAGCTGTTCGGGCACCCGAGGGGTTGGACTGTTTGTTCTTACCTTCATTACTGTGTCGGTGACCGGCTTTCTTGTGACAAACGTAGCTGAAATGCCCTGTGATGCCGCAGGCGTCACAACGCTTGCCCCACGCCTTGCACTGCTTCTGACGTCCCCGTGGGTGAGGCTCATTTCCACATCCCTCGCACTTCACGCTGCCCTCTCCCTGGCGATGGCGTGAAGCACTCCGATACCTCTGTGTCTTGCTTGTAGCTCTGCCGATCGTCCTTCGGGTGCTGGCTCTGTATGAACAGCAGACTCCTCACTACGGCACACCCGCAAGGCTTCAGCTAAGCTCGGTGGAGGATCAATCGCGAGAAGTTTCCGGCGAAGATTTTGGTCTGCCACACCAGAGATAATGCGGGTCACCAACCTGTCGTCAACACAAGCACTGCACAACTCCGCGTCGTCAGCAAGTTCCTTGAGGGAAACGAAGAAATCGTCGAACAACTCTCCGTTTTGCTGCCGGCGTTCCTCAAACCTCACTCGCCTCAGGGCAATATTCTGCTGACGTTGGAAGTGCACGGTGAGATGGTCGAGGACCCTCTTCACTGGTACCGAGTCGTCACTTTCGGAGATTCCAACAGCATGTGCCAGTGTTCCGCGCATCTCCGGGGTGAGACACGACCGGAAGTGTGCCAGCTGGGTCCGTAGAGGCTGCTCCTGAAGCTGCAGAAGTTCTTCATAGTCTGCCCAAGCACTACGCCATATCTTGAACTCACGCAGCGACACGTTGTGAGAAAGCTTGTGTGGCGCCTGGACTTGAGGACGGCTGACGTGGCGACGAGGTGCTGGTACTGGTGGTTCGCCACTAGCCACGCCGTCATTCATAGCACCGTCAGTAGCAGGCAACACACGTGACAGGAGCTCTTGCATCACCCTGCGGTCTTCTGTAGCCTGTGCCTGCTGCCTTTCCAATAACGCTGACAGCTTATCCACAACCTGCGCCGTGAACAGTTCCGCTGGAGGTTCCTCTCTCTCCTGGCGGCAAGCTGCTTGGCTTCTCGTCTCCATCGTTTCGTGTACTGCCCCTTGTTGTCGAAATCACTGCCCCATGGTAATGGGGTAGGAAACGAGAAGTGTGGCGCCAACTTTACTAATGCAAGTAAACTAGTACAGGAAGGTGTGGAGGTCAGGCAGGCTTGGAGGCGCGGCTGGAACTGCCTCCCTGGAAACATTGGTGTCCTGGAGTTGCCTCGGACGAAGCGGTGTTGGAGCCTCGAAGCGGGGGTTGTGCTGACTGAAGCGGTGGTTTGCTGGCTGAACAAGCCAACACTCCTTACACATCAGACTACATTTTCGTTATATTGCTCAATTCACTATGTTACCACACCAACACCAACACACACTCAAACCTCCCACAAATAATATTCATGAACGAGGAAGAAACACGTGGGTAGCACCAAGCGAGAATTGCATAACACCGACACACACTCAGATCTCCCACAAGTAATATTCATGAACGTGGAAGAACCACGTGGGTAGCACCAAGAGAGAAATGCTGAACGAGAAAGAACCACGTGGGTAGCACCAAGAGAGAAATGCACCCTCTCTGGGAGCGTACGTCCAGCCAGTACCACCACCCAAGAGAGAGCGAGCGAGGGCCCGGCCTTCACTCCCGCCCTTCACGTGACCCAGCCTGGCCTCGGCCAGAGTAGCCGATAACCAAACATTTACTGGGAACCATTATTCATATTAAATTTTTAATGCATTGTTGTTAAATGGAAACATTTAAGTTATAACTAATATTCTTAGATTATGGAAACATATTTAAGTTATAACTAATATTCTTAGATGATGTATGTATGGCATTATAAAATCTTTTGGTCGACTACTCTCGCCCAGGCTGAGCCACCACCATTTCATGACATGGCTTGGCTACTTCTTATAAAGGAAGATAAACAAAACACATATACATAATAGAAAACATCAAAATATGTAAATATGACACTAGATATAATATTTATAAATATTCCAAATAGATATTAGTAATTGGAACCTTTTCAGAGAGAGAACGGAACCTAGGTATGTAGGAAGGGGTGACTAATTAATTACTATAAATCACGTTTGTCTACGTGACACCTCCCCCCAAAAGAAAGCGTTAAGATGACACAAACATTGAGACGCTAAAACAAAAATATATATGTGAAACATGTGAAAATATAGGATAATATACAATACTTTTATACCACATGGGAAATGCTTAGCTTATGAACTACTGTACAGTACATGACAATAAAATTTAAGCACGGGATAGGGCGTCGGCAATGAGGTTATCGGTTCCCCTTGATGTGACGGATATTGAGGTTGTATGGTTGTAGAGTTAAAGACCAACGTAATAAGCGTTGGTTCTTTAATTTCATTTTCTCAGTGAACACTAGAGGATTGTGATCTGTGTACACCACGACAGGAGAGTGACTGACATACACTTTGAAATGTTCGAGAGCCATGAGGCGTGCTAGCGCTTCTTTTTCAATTGTTGCATAATTGCGCTGGTAACACTTAAACTTGCACGAGTAGTAGCCCAAAGGATGCAGAATGCCATCCTCTCCAGTCTGTAGGAGAGCCGCTCCACTTCCTACATGTCGCTTGCATCGACATGTAGGACAAACTGCTTACTTAGGTCAGATGCTTGCAGTACAGGAGGGTCGGCAAGGAGGCCTTTCAGGACATCAAAGGCCTTCTGGCAGCTCGATGTCCAAACGAAATCATGCTTGGTGCTCAGCAGGTCTGTCAGAGGTGCAGCCACCATGAAGAAGTTCCGACAGAACCGCCTGTAGTAGCCGGCCATTCCCAGGAACCTCATCAGTGCTTTTTTGTTGCTAGGCACTGGATATTCTACAATGGCTTTCACCTTGATATCAATGGGGGAGACTTGCCCTTGGCCCACCACATGTTCTAGGAAGGTGACACGGGCATGGCCAAACTCACTCTTGAGAAGGTTGATGGTGAGGTTTGCAGACGACAAGCTCCTAAATAGTTTTCGAAGACATTGCATGTGTTGCTCCCAGTCATTACTGAACACCCCCAAGTCATCCAGATAGCACCTTACACCTCTTTGGCCTGATATGATGTGGTTCATCAACCGCTGGAAGGTGCTGGGCGCGTTCCGCATTCCGAAGGGGAGGATGTTGAATTGATACAGTCCTTCCGGCGTCACGAAGGCAGAGATCTGAGGGCCACGTTCCATTATTCCCAGCTGGTAATACCCCTGGAGGAGGTCGAACTTGGAGACAAACCTCGCCTTCCCCAGGTCATCAATCACGTCGTCCATCCTCGGCAAGGGGAAGGAATCTGGCACCGTCACGGCATTCACCGTACGGTAGTCAACACACATTCGCAGACTACCATTGGACTTGGGGACCAGGACGACCGGTGATGCCCAGAGGCTCAGACTTGGTTCAATAAGGCCCTCCTCCAACAGACGATGGATTTCGATACGGAGGAACTCTCTTTTCTCAGCATTCAGACGATAGGGTGGTTGACGTATTGGACGGGCACCTTGGACGTCAACATCATGGCATAGTAGAGGGCAACGGCTTGGGCTATCGTTGAATAGGGACGGGTGCTCCTGAAGCAGACGAACGATGTCAGCAGCTTGGCCCACCGACAAGTGAGCAAGTTTTTCTCCAGGATTTTGTAACACCACAGTTGCTCAACGTTGGCTCCACCACTACACCCACTTTTTCCTCCTCACTACCGCACGACATCGCAAGACACAGACTTTCCGTCAAATCGCCATCACTCACATCACGGGAATTATACATTTTCAATAAATTCACATGGACAAGTCGGGTTTTCTTCCGACGCTCAGGCGTAGCTAGAATATAATTCACAGGACTCACTTTCTTAAGCACTGTATAAGGCCAACTGAACTTTGATTGGAAGGGACTTTGGTGCAAGGAAAGAAAAACTAACACTTTATCACCTGCCTTAAATTCTCGGGCCTGCACCTTATGAGTATGATCATAATTTTGTTTCATTTTTTTCCTGTGCCACTTGTAAATTTTCTGATGCCATACGCTGAGCAATGCACAATTTTTCTCATAATTTTTTCACATATGCCGCTAACGGCAACACGCTAACCCCATCCTTCACATCAAGGAAACACCCCTTAAGGGCCTTTAGCGGTCCCCTAACCTCATGCCCATATAACAATTGGAAGGGAGTAAATCCTAGGGACTCTTGGACACTATATGAGATGAGATTTTATGATACGTTTCTCTAACCCCAAGGTGACCCCCTACCCCATCATGAGCGAGTCTATGGATGTTCTCCTGAAGTGAGCGTGGAATTACTACTTGATGAAGGACCCGCCAGTCCTGATCAGCAGGGACATCTCCTGGCCGAAATTTTTGCATCAATACCCCAGAGTGAAGATAAAAACAACGGGGAACCTTATCCTTTTCCGAGGCATCTACAACACGATTAAAACAAACTTATATACCTCGGCCGGCCGGCTGGCCCAGACGTTAAACAAGGGAGATGGAGGAGTCACCATGCTTTCGACCGTCTTATTCCCCAGGATCATTGAAACTCCAGCTACAGGGATTTCATCAACAATACCCGCATTAATGAACCCACTGAAGACATCAGACTGCAAGTAAATTTTGCACAAGGGGGCCTCTTCTGTACATTGTGAAAACATACCTTTCGCTCCCAGAGAGACTCCTAACTGACACTGAGGAAAGGAGGAGACAGCCTCTCTCAACACAAAATTATGAAGGGCTCCACAATCCCTGAGTACTGTAATGGGGTGAGAAGGTTGGGAATGCTCCTGAAGGGATACTGAGGCAGGGAAACAATAAGACTTAAATGAAGGTGGAACTTCAGAGGCAAGGGGACAATTATTTTTAACTTGGCCCGCAACAGGAAGATCACCCGCCAGGGTCACAGACTGTAATTTTTCAGACATGCATGACTTGATTTCTTCGAATACAATGAGTTCAAGTAAGTTTTGATAGTCTTCCCCCCCTTGAGCACTTTCAGCCCAATGTTTGGCTTGCTGTAATTTTTCCCGGAAGAACTCCACACAAGTTTGGTTTGGCCGTTTCTGACTAGTCCGGAATATTTTACGGTAATGGGCAGGGACACGCTCGTACACCCTCAAAATGGTGGATTTTACCGTATCATAGTCCAGACTCTCCTCCACGGTCAAACTGGCGTACACCCTCTGGGCTTCCCCGGTAAAGACATTACTGAGAAGAGCCACCCACCGATGAAGTGGCCACTGGTGTATCACAGCATTCTTCTCAAACTGGGAAAGGAAAAGAAAGTTTCAGGATGTTCTTCACTAAAGGGGGGTACATATTTATCTCCACTAGAAACCACTGGGGGTGTATGGGGGTGTGCGGTCAATGCAACTAGGGCAGCCACTTCACATATGGAGGACCCTGCTGCTGAAACACACTCCAACTCTCACCTGTGGCTCCAAGAAGTCGTTAGCTTAGGACGACGGCCACACCCCGGGCAACCATCTTGGCTGATGGGCTAAACCAGGTGAGGGGGCACCATTATGTCAACCTGTGGTGTAGAGCAGTGCTAGCTCGACTAAGTGAAGCCTGGAGCAGAGGCGTGGCGTATGAGATGAATAACATCCACCGGTGTGCATCTGTGAGAGCAAAGTGAGTGACACACTTAAGGGCGAGCCAAGCACCGAAGACGGTTATCGGCCAGTCACCATGGAAGAGGAGTGGAGCCCTCACCATGTATTTATCCTAGTTTAACCATGGACAAGTCAATTATAGAGAATAGCAACAACGGCGTTAACGGGAGCAGTGGTCATCTGATAGCTGCTGTCGCGCCCGGTCAGAGAGATTGCGGGAGACAGGCGAATCCTGACCGTCATCAAGCGACTGTCGGCATCCAGGGGAAGAGGTGGAAAATTGCAACATGGAATGTAAGAACAATGTATCAAGCAGGAAAACTAGATAATGTACATCGTGAAATGGAAAGATTGAATATAAAAATACTAGGAATTAGTGAGGTAAGGTGGACTGGAAGCGGAGAAATGCAATACGAGAAGTCCAAATTTATTTATTCTGGGGGAGACCGACATGAGAGAGGGGTTGGATTAATGCTGTCTGGAGAGGCGGCTGGTAGTCTCAAAGGCTATTGGGCAATTTCAGACCGAGTGATACTGGTGAAGTTACATGGAAAACCAATGGATATTAACATTATTCAAGCATATGCACCAACATCAGAGGCAGAAGATGAAGAAGTGGAACAGTTTTATGAAAGCCTAGATAAGGGGTTTAGGCAGTGCAAGAGTTATGAAATTAATCTAGTCATGGGAGACCTAAATGCCAAAATTGGTCAGGGAAGAGTGGGCAGAGTAGTTGGACCATTTGGACTTGGGGAGAGAAACGAAAGGGGAGAAAGATTTGTGGAATGGTGTTTGGAGAGGGGACAGATTGTGTTGAATACATGGTTTAGACATCATCGGCGTCACCTGTGGACATGGCGGGCACCTGGAGACGGAGTGAGAAACCAAATAGATTATATCACGATTAATGAACGGTACAGAAATGCAATCATACAGACAAAAACATTCCCTGGTGCAGATGTAAACAGTGATCATGTACCAGTAGTAGCGACAGTTAAACTCAAGTTGAAACAGTTAAGAAAACCAAAGAATAAACCAAAGAAAAATGTTGAACTATTGGGAAGAGATCCAGTATTGACTGAGAGGTATGCGGTTGTTGTACAAAATCGATACGCAGTACTACAAGATGAAGTGGAGCATGATGGAGCTGAGGAGCAGTGGAACAACCTGGCAGAGGCAATACAAAAAGGATTAAAAGAAGTGATTCCGGACAGCAGACGAAGAAAGAAGAAACCCTGGATGACAGAGGAGATCCTGGAAATGATGGATGAGAGGAGACATTTGAAAGGTCGAGATGAAGTACAATATAGGATTAAGAATACTGAGATACAACGTGAATGCAGTAGAAGGAAAGAGCAATGGCTGAACGAGCAGTGTGAAGAGGTCGAAGAACTATGCAGAACAAATCATCATTCAAGACATGACAAGATAAAAGAATTAACTCAGAAACGGAAGTGGAATAAAGGCTGTGCAATAAAAGATAAAGATGGGACAGTCATAATGGATGCAGAGGGAGTGAGAAGCAGATGGAGTGAATATATCGGAGAACTATTTAATGATGATGAGAGAGTAGAGATGGATGGTGAGGATGATCTAGCAGCTGAAGAAGGCCTAGAAATTCTAGAAAGTGAAATACGGTGGGCAATGAATGACATGAAGAGAGGAAAGGCAGCGGGAAGTGATGGAGTAATGATCGAAATGTTACAAGCAGCTGGAGAAATGACAGTGAAGTGTATCACTGAAATAGCGAACAAGGTCTACTTCTCAGGAAGGATAACGGAACAAATGTGTAAATCAGTGTTTATTGCGATACCAAAAGTAAGTGGGACACTTGACTGCGATAAGCACAGAACTATAAGCATCATGAGTCAGATAACAAAAATCCTATTGAAAGTGATACTTAAACGAATACGAGGAAGAATACGAAATGAGGTCTCAGAGGAACAATGTGGTTTTATGGAAGGAAAAGGCACAAGCAATGCAATATTTATGCTAAGAGTAATGGCTGAGAGAATAATAGAGAAACAAAGGAACATGTATGTGTGCTTTATTGACTATGAAAAAGCTTTTGACAGAGTTAGACACGAGGACCTAATGGAAATATTGAAAAGCATTGGAGTAAAGGGAAGTGAACTCAGAATGATTAAGAACCTATACTGGAAACAAAAGGCATGTGTAAAAATAGATGGACAAGAAACAGAATGGCAGAATATTAAAAGAGGTGTCAGGCAGGGTTGTGTATTGTCACCTGATCTCTTTTCATTATATGGAGAGGTTATAATGCGGAAAACCACAGAGTGTGAGGGTATAAGTATAGGAGGACGTAATATAAATAACATAAGGTATGCTGACGACACGGTGCTGATAGCGGATACTAGACAAAAATTGCAAGAAATGTTAAACATAGTAAAAGAGGAAAGTGAAATCAAAGGTTTGACAATCAATGTAAGAAAAACAAAGTGGATGGTAATATCAAAGAACCAACAGTTACCTAGGATGGAGTTGCGATGTGGTGACCGAACAGTGGAAAGGATGGAGAATTTTAATTATCTGGGGAGTGCAATAACGGTAGATGCAAGATGTGATGCAGAAATTAAAAGGAGAATAGGCATAGCAAAGACCGCTTTCTGCAATATGAGGAGCCTGTTGACCAATAGAAAGCTATCAATCAAAACACGGAAAAGGTTGATAAAAAGTCATGTGTGGTCGACAATGTTATATGGTGTGGAAAGTTGGACTATATCAAGGACGATGGTGAACAGGCTGGAAGCGATGGAAATGTGGTTATGGAGGAGGATGATGAAGATCCCATGGACAGCAAGGAGATCAAACACAGAAGTATTGGAGATGGTGGGGGAGGAGAGGAAGCTGATGAGAGTGGTGAGACTCAGACAAATGAACTTCTTTGGACATGTAATGAGAAGAGAGGGGATGGAGAATCTAATAGTGACTGGAATGGTCGAGGGAACCAGGGGGAGAGGAAGACCAAGATTGAAATATGTGGATGGATTGGTGGAGCTGGCGCGTGGGAATATGACGAAAGGACAGTTCATTAGAGCCACGAGGAAAAGAGAAGACTGGAAGTCCATGGTTGCCCACGTCCTGGAGGATATGGCACAGCGGTAAGGTAAGAAACCACTGACAACTCCTTGAACCTATTTTGTTCTCTAAGTATTTCCAAATTTATCCAGTCCCTCTCTAAACTGATCCTGGCATCCTCGGAATCACCACAAAATGACGGGAATTGATCCTGAACTTCCTCACTGGTGAATATTTCCTCATCTACCAGATAGTCCAGTACCAGTTTTTGAAGTTCGGACTTGTTAAGAGAGGAACGGGGCGCTAGCTCATAATGCACAGCTAATCTAGCCCATTCCTTCTTTTGTAAGGACACCAACGCCCCAACGGACGGGTTTTCAACAAATTCCTCCAAAGCAAACGTTTTGTGCTACACACAAAATCACAATTAAAGACCGTCAATTTACAACATCGACCAGAAAAGGGTGCTACCCGCCAAAATTATAGACATAGAGGAAATCATATACTAAGGCAAAACTTTCCAATACCCACCAACACACGTGGGTGAGTCAGTACAACGAAATACTCCACAGAAAAAGGAAACACTGCACTCAAGGGATATAAAAATAGTCAGCAACACACTGACCTATAGCAAATGAACGGAAGAGAAAAATACGAAAACTAATCCGATATGCCTATGCGAAGTGATAAGGAACACACAATATTAGCGCAGATTACTAAGCATGAAGTGAGACATCCCAGACAGGCCCCCATTAGTTGCGTCCTTCCTCATCCTCCAAGTAACAAGACTTACCAACCGCGTGCACTGAGAGCTGACCTACTCCAGCACCCCCCTTCTCCACCTTTAGTCCTCCGTTGGCAATAAGGATTTGGGGCAATAAGTTGCTGGTATTTTATCCTAACGTGAAACCTAACTAGGACAAAGGAAATGAAACACCAGTCTAGAATTTCGTTATATTGCTCAATTCACTATGTTACTACACCAATACCAACACACACTCAAACCTCCCACAAATAATATTCATGAACGAGGAAGAAACACGTGGGTAGCACCAAGCGAGAATTGCACAACACCGACACACACTCAGATCTCCCAAAAGTAATATTCATGAACAAGGAAGAACCACGTGGGTAGCACCAAGAGAGAAATGCACCCTCTCTGGGAGAGTACTTCCAGCCAGTACCACCACCCAAGAAAGAGAGAGCGAGGGCCCAACCTTCACCCCCGCCCTGCTCGGGATACCCGTCACGTGACCCAGCCTGGCCTCGGCCAGAGTAGCCCATAACCAAACATTTACTGGGAACCATTATTCATATTAATTTTTTAATGCATTGTTGTTAAATGGAAACATATTTAAGTTATAACTAATATTCTTAGATTAGGGAAACATATTTAAGTTATAACTTATATTCTTAGATGATGTATGTATGGCATTATAAAATCTTTTGGTCGACTACTCTCGCCCAGGCTGAGCCACCACCATTTCATGAAATGGCTTGGCTACTTCTTATAAATGAAGTTGTACATATATATAGATAAACAAAACACATACACATTATAGAAAACATCAAAATATGTAAATATGACACTAGACATAATATTCATAAATATTCTAATAGATATTAGTAATTGGAACCTATTCAGAGAGAGAACGGGTATATGTAGGTATGTAGGAAGGGGTGACTAATAAATTACTATAAATTACGTTTGTCTACGTGACACAAGTTAAACCAGTTTCTACCACTTGGTTTTAGGCCATAGAGAGACTTCTTTAATTTACACATTAAGTTACTTCCATTTCTATCACTCTTGACAAAACCTTCTGGTTGCTCAAGATAAATTTCACAATCAATGTCTGCATTCAAATATGCTGTCTTTACATCCATTTGATGAATTAAAAAGTTATTTTGCATAGCCAATTGTAATAGCATTCTGTGTGAAGTGGGTCTGGCTGTTGGGGCAAATGTTTCATGGTTGTCTATGCCTTGGACTTGGGAAAAACCTTTGGCTACATATCTAGTCTTATACCTTTTACCATTACTCTGGTCATCCTTCACTGTAAACTGACCTAACTACAGGTAATGTTGTTAATTCTAAAGGTTTATGTTCTGTCAGAGCTTCAATCTCTTCATCCATGGCTTTCTGCCATAAATGTGACTCTGGGGACTGCATAGCATCTAAATAGGTATCTAGGACTTCATATATCTTATGGCAATAATCAGTAGTATATCCAGCTAATTCATCATCACTATTACATTTTCCCACAACATACTCCCTTAGATAGCTGGGTGGTTTTCTCACTCTGAGGATTTTTCCTTACACTTCCCTCTTCACTAGTTTTCTTATTGTATGGACTCTTATACTTTGTCTGATCTGAATGTTCTTCAATTGGTTTATGTTCTTGTGGTTTGGTGGGATATGTCATATCACTGTCAACTTCACTTTCACTGTCACACTCATAGGGTACAGTGGTTACAGACTTTGGCAATTCTGCTTCATACTTATCAGTAAAACGTACACATCTTACCCTTCGAACTACATTTTTTGTCCGGGAAATACATAAGATAAGCCGGGCTCTTCCCATCATAGCCACAAAAACTCCCCTTTCGCAACGTGCATCAAATTTCTTGGAATTTTGGTTATATGCATAACATACTGTGCCAAATATATGCATATTGCTTAGGTTCGGTTTTCTCCCAGTCAACACTTCTGCAGGGGTCTTGCCTGTTCTTGGGTTAAAGCAGCGATTCCTTATGTATGCAGAAGCTTTCATGGCATAAGGCCACATCATCTTTGATAAGTTATATTCCAGTAACAAACACCTAGCCATTTCGCATAGAGTCATTCAAGAACGTTCCACTGTACCGTTTTGATGCGGGGAATGAGGGGCCGAGTACTCCTGCTTAATCTTGAATTCACTGGAGACATATTCAACACCACTCTCTGTCCGCAGATGTTTTACTGTGCCAAAAGGTACAATATCAGCTAAGAACCTTTCAGTGGCCATTACAGTATCAGTTTTCTTTAAGTAAGTAAACTATAAAAATCCCTGATTAATCATCAAAAAATGTAATTGCAATTCTAAACCCTCCTTTACCAACTACATTCATAAGACGAGCTAAGTCACTATATAGTAATTATAAATTCTTTGTAACTCTTACATCAGGTTCCCTATTTCTAAACTTAATAATTTTGCCCAAAACACATGTTTCACAATTTACATTGTCTCTGTCACCAGATATGTGCATACCTTCCACCACTTTCTCAACTTTCATGACATCTTTAATGTTGCAATGACCCAGAGTCATGTCATTCTTCTGCTGTGCTTGCACTGTTCACATGAGTATTTCCAACATTTTCAATGAAATATAAATTACCTTCTCGTTCCACGCTAAATAGAGAGCCATCTGAAGTCACGAGCTCTGCGTGGTCAGGCTCAAAGTTTACACACACACCTTTTCTTGTGGCAGCTGGAACGGAGAGTATGTCAAACTTATATAATGCGATATATAAAGCATCTTTCATTATCATTTCCTTTGGTTCACCATTTACATCATACAACAACACATTGGCATCACCTTTACCTAATACAATACCAGTTTCCCTGCTTCCATCTGCCATTTGCATTATTTGTTTATCAGGATGAAAGTCTTTCTTAAGTCTGATAAATTTACATTTGTCTGCCATGATGTGCACGGATGCACTACTATCTACTAACAGAGCAGTGGTACCTGATGATTCATCAGGGATTTCTTAAATTCTTGAAAAGTCATTTCCTTCTCTCTCTCTGCTCCACCACAGTGCTAAACGTGTCGTACGTTGAGGGAAGTCCATTGAGCACCATTGTTATAACCATGTTTTCACTTACATCTTCTCCTGCTTTCTTCAATGCTGCCAGAGCTGCTTCTGCTCGTATGATATAGTCTATCAACTCTTCTTCACTGTTTGACTTGAGTGCTGTCAATTTCTTGTATAATGAAATTACTCTAGGCTTACTTGCACCTAAGTAGTAATTTCTTAAGATGTCCAAAGCCTCCTAACCTTTGTCTACTGCATCACAAAGAACCAGGGCTATACTTCTATCATCCAGCAGCTGGATCAACTCGGCATATACTTCGCCGGACTGCCTCAATCACCGCCAGACTGCCTTGCTGATCGGACGTGACACCTCGCTGCTGCAGCCAGACAATACACATGAGTAAGGGTGTTTACATTTATTTACGTTCCTTTACGTCTTTCCCTTGCAGAGCTTTCTCCTCCTACGACTATATAGCTTAGCTAGCTACACAAATTACACCACACACACACACATAAACATAAGTGATACACTTTTCCACAAGTTGAACTGTGGTAGGCGTTGTGGAGCATTTGTGTGTACGGTACAGGGTTGCTTAGGTCAGGATTGATAGCATCTGTATAAATCAAATATCTGTGTGTTTCTTTTCATTGTGGGGGAAAGGTTTTAGGTGTACTTGAGTGGTTTGAAGAAAGATAACTCAAGGCAATGGAGAGTATCGTCATCTCCATGGGAGAGGACGACGCAGGCATGGTTCATGGAGTCATGTGCGAGGGCTGTGGTATGGAGAGGCATTGGACAGCTAGGGAATGTAGGCTGTGTGAGGCGTTAGCTAGAAACGCAGCACTAGAAGAGAAGATTAAGGAGCTTAGGGGCTTGTGGAGTGAGACAAGGCAGGAACTAGAAGTGTTGAGGCAGCAGGTGTTGGAGATCAGGGGGAGAAGGGAGCGTCAGTTCACGGGACATCAGAGGCAGGCGAGGGGAGGGTAGGTGGAGGATCATAGCTGGGGGAGGGAAGGGGAAGGTAAGGCCTTCAGTGAGTAAAGTAGTATATAGAAACAGGTTTACCGTGCTAGCCACAGAGGAAAGGGAGGAGGATGAGGTAGTGACTGAGGTATGGGGAGGTGAGGGAGACGGGACACCCAAAGCAAAGGTAGTTAAGAAGGAGAAGGGGGGTGAGGAGGCGAGGGACAGGAAAAGGCTATATAGGTAGGCCACAGGAAGTGTTGGTAGTGGGAGACTAGCATTAGGTATCTTCATAGAACCTTCTGTGACAATGACAGGAAGAGTAGGATGACGTGCTGTCTGTCTCCCTGGGGCTGTAGTGAAGGAGGTGGTAGAGAGATACGTTAAGGGGACTGAGAAGGAGGCTGTAGTGGTTGTTCACGTCGGAGTGAATGATGTAGGAAGGGTGAAGTCTGAGGAGTTGCTATTGAGGTACAGGGAACTGTTAAGGGAGGTGAAAGAGAGCGGGAGGAGGTGTGTTGTGGCCGGGGGTGCTTCCTAGGCAGAGGGTGGGAGGTGTGTGGCTTTCACAAGCCTCAACAACAGGCTGAGTAAGATGTGCAGGGAGAGTGGAGTAGGCTTTGTGGACGAATGGAGCAGCTTTTATGGACGACAGGAACTGTATGCCAGGGATGGGATACACTTCAGTAGGAGAGGAGTGCGGGAGCTTAGTGAGTGTCTGGAAAGGGTAGTCAGGCAGTACAGTCAGGGAAACTAAATATAAATGTGGGAGAGGGAGGAGACAAGGGACAAGGTAGTGGGAGGGAGGTACAGGATCCTAGTGTTATAAATAAAATGGAAACACTTAAAAGTATTTCATGTACAGAAGAATTAGATATTATAGGTATCACTGAGACTTGGTTAGACAGCAGGCAAGCATTTCGTACCTGAAGTAGAAATAGATGGGCACACACTTTATCACAGAGATAGGGTAGGTCGGAAGGGAGGAGGAGTAGCACTGTACATCAGGAACACTCTAAATAGCTACGTAAATACCACTGTAAGATCAGTCAGTAATGCAGAATTACAATTATGGGTTGACATAGTCACGGCAGGGAGGAAAAAAAAATTGCTCACTATACCAGAGAAATTTGCATTTGCCATCTTTGATAGCCCAAAATTTTGTTTTATTACAGTAAAAGTTAAACATTTGCTTGATAAATATGCAAGATTCCATATTACATACATAAGCAATAACGGTCATAATTATACTTCACAAGGAATAACTTGGGGTTTGATTAATTTTGTGGGATATCCGACTACCATTCTTGTTTGAGCAGATGTAAAAGCTCAGATTGATTTCATCTACAAACGTTGGTGTTTAGAGTATATTTAAACCTTCAAATCATTTTATACGCAACATTTATATTAAGTTCATGTCTGGTTTTTATCATATATCATCACTCATTTCCTAATATCCGCATTCTATTTATTTTACACTGCTTTCCTAGTTTTTCCATTTCTCACACGTGTATTTCTCTCTCCAGTAATTCTTATATAATGGAAGGAAAGAACAAACTCTTTATATATTTAATAATTGATGGAGTTTATATTTTTATTCCTTTTTTAATATAAGATACTAATACATGTAGCAGCACACTACTTCAGTCTGCCCTTAAATATACCATTCTCACATTCTCTGTCTGTCTTGAGCGCAGACTATTTCATTTCTGTACATATCATTCCTTTATATATCATTTCATCCGTTCTACATACACATCATACACAAACCAACATACACATTAAAACACACATAAATATTCCTTTCAACCATCATCCATTCTTAACACTACACTCATCTTACACACATCTCACACCATAATCATATATCATTAATGTATTTCTAATGAAAATCTCTCTATATATATACCAAAGATATAAAGTGAATAAAGCAGAGAGTAACAAGAGTGGATTTCCTTCACCTTCACTGGAATAGCATTAGCGGACTCAACACGGCTGATATCACACATCGGTTTTGCTTATCCTACTCTCGCATCCAGAAGGCATTAGCGGACTCAACACGGCTGAGATCACATCTCGGTTTTACCTTCACAACATACATAATACATATGTGGTGAGGGAACAAAGAATTTCTGCATAAGGACTATAATTTCATTGTTTTCTTTATATATCATGTAAATCTTCTTTCATAACCTAACCTAATCTTTCAAGGTCATTATATGGTTAGCAGTCTGAAAACATGGAAATTAGCCTTAGAGGGGACAATGGCCATCCACTCGGGGTAGCGGAATATGAAAACACAAATTCCACATCTTATTGCTTGAATATCCAACATTCTAAGGCCTGGAAACAAATTCTGGATATTTCTTGGTTAGGTTAGGTGAGATTACGTTAGGTTAGGTTAGTTTGTATATTATATTAATCTTGTGACCTAAATGAGTAAACTACTACAATATACAGTTATTTCATGCTATATTAACAAGGATTTATAGTACATATTAGTGTAAACAGCTTAAATAACCATTGAAAACTGAAAAAAAGTTAAAAAAAGAGACCATTGCGAGAAAACAATAACTATACACCATAAAACACCAAAATAGGAGGAAAAGGAAAAAAAAAATTATATTAAAACCTTAAATATAAAACTGAAATTTTCTTTGAAAAATGTGGGGAAAAGTAGGAAAATAACAAATTATGATGAAATAGTGACTTTACTCAACCGACACCAAAATATAAGGAAAACAATAAAAAATTTATAAAAGACCTTAAAAACCCTTAAAATACCAAAATAATAACAATAATAATAAGGATCAATTGAGGAATTCCCTCCCCCCCCCCCCCCCCCCCGACAGTCTCCAACTGAAGAATAGCCCCCCCTCCCGACTCTACCCCCCCAACCTTATTATATTTTATGCATCGCAATAACTACTACTTACTGTTATTAATAATGGTACTAATTACTTGTAAAAATAAACAGCATATATATGGCACTATATTTCTTGCAATTTTAACAAAGGGTATTAAATGGAAATATGAATATATGTAAAACACTTTATTTTTTGCATTTTTCAAACTTTTCACATCGGGTATTGGCGGGAAGTATAACTATATGTTGATGTTTTCAAAGGCATTGGCAAAAAGTCGATCACGCCACAAAAATTCTTCCAGATATGTGTGAAGTTAGTCTCGCCTACAGCCTCTCATCGTCTTCAGGTGGGATTTGTTCTTATTCCAATATGACTCAATCGTTTGAGTGTGAACGCCAGTTCGAGGATCGTCGAAGTTCAGGGAATGGTTGACCGTCCTGTGCACAAATCCCTGGATACTTTTCTTTCAAATAATCCCCGACTTCCAACATGCTGGATAACAACCCATCTATATTAGTAAAAGTCACTCTTAATTTCTTGCTTCTTCCACGACCTCATCCTTCTTCCGTAGGTACCACTTCTTTGGTCTCATATCTAGAACCCTTCAGTAGAAAATCTTTTTCTCGATCTCTGTCCTTTTCCCGTTTTTTTTCCTCAGCTTCAATTTTTAGCATTTTCTCATTTTCCCTCTCCTCTACGTTCATGTCTCTTTTTGTCCATATGTCTTTGTATTCATTGTCATCAGCCAGCTTCCCTTTCCTAGCCATAATTTCCTCTACTGACACTTGGGATCTCATTTTCACTTTCATTGGTCTCTCCCCTCCTTCACTGTATCTTCCTAATCTGATCACCTCCTCCACCTCTTTGTCCAATGTTTGCACGCTGTCTTGAACCTTTTTAATAATAGCTTTAGCCCTCTCTCTCCCTCTCTCTCTTCACGTTTCTTCATGAACTTGTTTGGATTTTTTTCTTTTCCTTCATCCCAACGATGACAAAACTTTTTTTCTTATCCACTGTATCTCGCACAAGATCTTCTTTCTCTTTCATTACATTAATTACAGTGTCTTTTGTGTTTTCTTGGACTTGCCTCTTAATTACCTCTGAGAATCTAACTTTTTCCTCTTCCTGTTCTTGTTTCCAGTGTTTCGTAGTTCCTTCAGCTTGTTTTCGCCCAGTCCACCTTCAACTCTGTCCAAAATCCCATCCTGTACTTTAACTTGTAAGATCTTTAATTAACGAGTTTTCATAGTCTTTACATGTGGCTTTTAGTACATCATTTTGTTTCCTTATTTCTAATACCTCCTCCTGTAAACCCTGATTGATTGCACTGACCTTCTCACATTCTACTAATCTTAATTTCAGCTCCGTGTTTTCTGTTATCAGTCTGTCTTGTTTGTCCATTAGACTTGACATCACTCCTTTCATGTATCTTATCTCTCTTTCCACGTTGATCAGTCTCCTTGTACTATCTCTTTCGTCCCTAAAGCCAGAAAAATCCTTGTCCATGATGCCTTCAGTCAATTTCCTTCATCTAACAGGTGTTTCGATGTATCTTTCATGCTCACAGGGTGACGTTTGTTTTGGTTTTGACATACGTCTGGCACCACTACTCTGTTCTGTTTCTCCTTCCATTTTTCATATATATTTCCAAAAAACTTATTTATTTGTGGAGACAGGAGAAGCCTATGGCCCCCTCCCCCCATGTACAGTACATACGTCTAGGTCAACTCGATGTTGCGAGTTGCTCAGAGACGTCTTGTCGATGCGGTGTCTCCCGTGTGTGTGAGTGTGTGTGTGTGTGTGTCTAGCAGCTGTTGAGGTCGGATGTGTGTTTAGTGCGGAAGACGGAGTAGTGAGGGTCCTCGGGAGCAGTGAAGCATGTGTCCACTCTACGTATGTATTGTGAAGATTTCCGGAGTAGTGAGGATACTCGGGATTTGTGAAGCAGTCGTCCACTCTACGTATAGTGAAGTTCACCAGAGTAGTGATGGTTCCTGATCTCCTCACGTGAACCTGACTACGAATCAGCCCTTGCCGCCATGGCTAAGTCACTAAGTGAACTGATGAGAATGCAAAAAGTTCAACTTTCAAGACTCACAAAGGAAGATCTAATAGAAAGTATATTATCAGCACCCAATTCTAGTGAAGGGATTTTGAAGACGTTAATGGAGAAGTTTCAAGATGTAGTTGAGCAAGTTGGTGAACTGAAGCAAATAATCACATCACCAGACAGCAATATCAACAAAAAGATTAGTGAACAGACATTATTGCACGGCAGCAAAGTTACCTTGAAGCTCTGGCTCGGCGAGAGAGAGAGAGAGAGAGAGAGAGAGAGAGAGAGAGAGAGAGAGCGTCGCCGCGGTTCCGCTCCGGGTTTCCGATAGGCTTTGCGAAGTCATACAAGGAATAGGACCTTGAAACTTATATTCGCAGACTTGTTACCTCATGTTACCATACAACTGATTATAGAAATGTTCCAACAACATCAGTTGTTTCAATTGATCAAATGTATAAATACCCTTAGATTTCAACCATTTTTCAAATTTAATAGAACAATGTCTCGCCATCTTCAAGTATGTCATGTTTGGCAACTTCCTGATATCCCTAAATTTTCTCCTATACGCTTCAGGATCTAGTTCAGCTGTTCTCAACACTGCCTCTTTCAATACATCATAACCTGTTGACTCTCCAATATCTAAGCACGCATAGGCTTCTCTTGCCTTACCCTTCAATTTAATTTGCACCAACATTGCCCATTCTGCCTTCGGCCATTTTCTCAATTTTGCCACCTTTTCAAACTGAGCAAAGAAATCTTCCTCTTCACCCTCTACAAACTCAGGCAGAAAATTCACTTTCACATCAACTCTGTGTAGATCATCATCTACACCTTTACTCCCTATTTCCATTTGTTTTAGTTTTATCTCCTTTTCTGCTTTAATACTCTCTTTCTGTATATGCATCTGGCACTCAATTTAAAAATTTTTCCAAGATTTTACTCTCAGAGAAATTTTTAACATTTTCAGGGACATTTTCTGCTACATCATCACTCTTCATTTCACCTGCACTGTACTGCACTCCCTCATACCCAACTTCTCCACTAATTCCTTTTGCATCTCCTCCTTCAGTTTCCCTTCAAGAGATATCTGATGGGTATCTGCTATTTCACATAATTCCTCCTTTGTACACTGATACAAATAATGTAAATCACTTGTTTCCAAAAATTTCTCCACATTTGACTCAGCCATTGTTATATATTGTTGAGTACACACTAAATACACCAGTTATCCCTGTGCAAAATATTCACAAACACACTTCACGTTATTATGACACATTACACTTCACCAAATAATTCACAAGTACACAGTTAAGGTAAACAAAATTTATAATAAGTAACCAGAAGGTGCACTCATTGTGACACACATACACACACACGGTTTACACTCCCGGTAAAGGTACATATGCACGGTTTAGATCCCGGACAGGCCCCCAGAAATCCTGTTACGGCCCCTACTTATAATGGTAGACAGCAGAATACTGTAAGTACCTTATAAGGACGATAGCACACTTATTAGACGAAACTAGGGATGCATCTCAAGCTGTACGGATCTTCCTCTTCTCCAAATCTCTTACCTTTCCCCTTATTTCAATAGGTAACACCACAATTAAAAAAAAAAAAAAAAACTGTTTACCTTAACTATACTTATATTAAGAAAATACAAAGTAAATTAAATTCAACTCAACAATAAAACCAGTCCCTATGTCACAACATTTAGAGCAATCTGGATAAAGTTAGGCTACATTTGTAAATGTTTTAACGATATTTACCTAACGTGTCCTCAGTGAGGCAGATACTTCGATATATAGAATGGCTTTTTATTTAAATGTCATATTTATTGACTTGTCTTATCATTATCTATCACTACATACCTTCTACTGTCTCTAGACAACTTTGAAGGCGCATCGTGGATAAGTTGCTCACTTTTTACCGCAAAAGCAGCAAAAACTGTTCCTTGTTGTACGTGGGGACATTTTGAATGTGATGGTGGAGCGTTGCCGTTGTGTGGCGTCAACAGCTGGCCAAGGGTCCCCCTCCCTTTCACTACTCTCGACTGCTGCTACCCTCTAGTGTCAACTGACGGCATGAATATTTTCCTCAATTTCGCCAATTCGATCACTTTATCCTTATTTATAATATCCTTGATATTACGGTATGCCCTCCATTCATCAGAATGAATGGTGGACCCTGGTTGCACTACTCGGATAAAACTGTAGCAGTCGACCATAGTTTTCTCTGAAACACCTGCTTGACGGGATGCTTGTTTTTCGCCAATACGCTCACTCCACAGATGCAATGCATGGATCCACGTCTGAAGTAATAAATTTGAGTTGACAAAAAGGATCCAATCCTTATCGTTGCGTATATTTGAACTTATCGCAGCCTTTCTTTTGATATTTCGACGCATGACCATCCTTACACTTTGCATGTTTAGTCCAGTTCATCGCATTGTCACAGCTGTCACACTTCACTTCACTATTTAAAAGTCGATGCTGCTTAAACCAATTGATAGCAGTCAAAGGATCCTCCACCAATAGAGGGAGAACAACAGACTTGAAGATGTCACAGGCCATGTCGAACTACAGACTGAATACATCAAGTGAGAGTCGAAACTAATAATAATAATAATAATAATAATAATAATAATAATAATAATAATAATAATAAAATAAATAATAATAGAAATAACAATAATTTTGATAACAGATATTACCCTCAATTCCACAATTGAATAATTAACAAAGTAATATTATTTGATCAAGTGTATGGAATGCTTCTGATCAAAGTATAAATACTCCAACGACATACATTTTTCATCCCAACAACTTTATCTAGACATGATTGACAAACTGAAGTAGAACTGATTCTGCGTATTGATTTCATGTAAAGCCATGTTGAAAGTTTGTTAAAAAAATGGATTTTTTTCAATGCAATACCGTATTCACAATGAAATAACGTTTGATTTCTTAAATGCTGAAAGTGTGGATATGGGTAGGTAATTGTGTACATTACCTTTGTCACCAGACTTAATGATGGGAATATTTTTTTTTTCTCAGTGTATCTGGAAAAGCGGAAGTTTTAAATTGTAGATCTATTATGCGAGGAGAGAGGAGAGGACTTAAGGGATGAGCATTGCTTTAATAGACTAAGAAGCAAGTCATCATGCAGAGCCCAGCGTATTTGATTGAAGCAGGTATCCTTCCTTTCCTATTTCAACAGTAGAACCTCATGCGCTCTTGGGGGCCTTGGGATCCCAAAGCGCATGGGTTCGAATCCTGACTACGGTCGGAGTGAAGATTGGGCGTCCACTCGGATAACGGTTCTCAAGTGGGTGGGCTTTTAAATAGGAGGTCTTCATTAGATGGTCTCCTTTAGCCCATAAAAGCCCCACATTATTTAGATAAAAAAAAAATATATATATATATATATATATATATATATATATATATATATATATATATATATATATATATATATATATATATATATATATATATGTATATTTATATTATCAAGTGCCAAGTACATGGAAAACATTGAAGAGTTTGGCAAATTTTCGTTTTCAGTTTCATCACTCGTTTCAAAAAATGTCTTGTTAAAAAATTACTATTAAATCTAGTAGATACGTCACTGCCAAGCTGGTTTATTTCTATGACTTTATTCTTATTACTTTTTCTTCTCTATAGAACATTTAATCCCTTCATTAGTAGAACACATTTTTACCATGAGTTTTGGGTGTGATTCGATTATTTTATTGACGCTAGGAAATGTCTATAGATGTCAGAAGATTAATGGCGAGAATATACTATTTTAAATTTTGAACCTGTATTAAATCTCTCTCTCTCTCTCTCTCTCTCTCTCTCTCTCTCTCTCTCTCTCTCTCTCTCTCTCTCTCTCTCCTCACCGGAATGTTGCATATTTGTTCTGACCTTAAGGAAACTAGCAAAATACTGGACTTTTTATCTTTATTCTTATTCATTTTTATTTATCTTTATTTGTTTATTTATTTTATATTATTTTATTTGTCTTTGCCACGCTTTCCCCCTTTACGAAAAATCAATAATAAATAAATTAAAATAAAAGAGAAAACATATTTCCTACGAAACCATAAAGTATCAAATTTTACAATTTTTTACATTTACAAAAGAAATTACAATTCATTTTATAATATGAATAATTACAATTACAATTAAAGTGATATGATTTTATATAATTAGTTACATTTCAATGAAATACAATTACGATTACTCCAACCTTGTGAACCACTGTGTCTGTAACAATATACACCAATATTAATAAACAAATAAATGTGGAATAAAATTGAAAGAATGTATTTGTTGTTACTGTACGTCAGGATGTCTA
This sequence comes from Callinectes sapidus, assembly GCA_020233015.1. Classification (NCBI taxonomy): domain Eukaryota; kingdom Metazoa; phylum Arthropoda; class Malacostraca; order Decapoda; family Portunidae; genus Callinectes; species Callinectes sapidus. The sequence continues at coordinate 18,010,465 of CM035185.1, read as the reverse complement.
TGTGTTTCATCATTATTCCACAATGAACAGAAATGTACAATTTTAATAATTATGAATGAAAGCGTGAATAACCATGCATAATGAGGTGTGAAGTCAGGAAGTGTGTCGGCACTTCTGTAACTGGTAGCCGTAACGCCTCAAAGCTAATCAACTTGTTTGTTAAACACCGATAAGACTAGATTTCGCATTCAACTTGTTAGCTAGGAAAACGCTATTGGTAGTAGATGAGGTACGTCATTGTCACGCGAACCCATTATTGGCTGGCTACCTAGTTTGTCGTCACAGCTGTATTAATGACGTCAACACTATAGGGTTCAGTTGAAAATTCTCGTCAGTTAGAGAGTTAGACTATCGTTGGCCTCCATATTATTCACACGTAAACCCCGTGAACGTTGACGACAAAGGGAGAAACACTAAAAGACAGAAGAGCGAATGACAGGCAGTGTCTAAGAGAGTGAAAGTACCGCGGTCGTGACGATCTTTGTTACCCACTTATAAACATATATTTTTGTAATAAAACACAAAAGTAAAACTCATCTTTAATCAACCTCAAGACAAGTAATGACTGCAGCTTTACTACGCACATTAACAACATTATAAAAAAGGCACGAATGCAGACAGGTTGGATCCTTCGCACTTTTCGGACCCGCGAAACAACCTCCTTGCTGACGCTATACAAGTCACTTGTGATTCCGCTATTAGAATATTGTTGTCAGCTGTGGATTCCGTGGAAAGAAAGGAAAAACAGTTGCTAGAGTCAGTACAAAGATCATTTACAGCC
>CM035185.1:17994684-18004684 GCA_020233015.1 Callinectes sapidus | reverse complement strand
GCATCAATCGGCGTTCGTCAGGGGGCTCCGTCCAGTTGTTTACTCTTTGTAATATACATTGATCATATGGTGCGAATGATTAAGAGAGCAGTTGGAGATGATGGTTTTTTGGGTATGTTGCATGTATTGTTACTGATGGATGATGCTGTCATAGTGGCAACTAGTAGAGAAATGTGCTTGAAGAAAATGGAAATCGTGAACGAATTTTGCCGAGAAAGTGGAATGAAAATTAATGAAAATAAAACAAAGTTTTTCGTAATTAACGGTGATGAGTGTGACAAGCAGTGCTTAACGAGCGGTGGAGTGAGTGTGAGCTATACTGGCCAATACCTGTACCTCGGGGCGTGGTTCACGGAGTCTGCCACTATGGACTCTGTAATGGCACTGCATCAAACAGCCAGTGAAGCAATAATGAATAAGTTTTCAATTTTTTGTGCCAGTAATACTACAATGCCATTCATGTACAAAAGAGTTGTGTTTGACGCTGCAGTGACGAGCGCTTTGCTTTATGGGGCAGAGTCATGGTTTACTGGAAAAATGAAAGTGATTGAAAAACAGTACAGTAAATTGGTAAAATGTTTACTAGGGGTTCGAAAAAACACTAGTATTAATCTATGTATGTTTTATGACACTTCACGCCCCACAGCCGTTCTGACGGACTATAGCCGCCAGGGACTGGGGTTCATTGTCATGCAGCAGTACTGCCAGTGCGTGGGTCAAGATACCCCGACGTGCTGTCCAAACGGATGGAAGTTGGTTCTCTGTGGCAGCCGGCACCTCACCGCGGCGGAGAAGAACTACAGCACCCTGGAGGGAGAGGCACTTGCGATCGCCTGGTGTCTCAAGAAAGCCCGCTTATTCCTTCTGGGCTGCAAAAAATTGACCTTCGTCACGGACCACAAGGCACTTACCAAAATCTTTGGGGATAAGGAGCTTAAGGACATACACAACCCCCGCATCCTCAACATGAAAGAGAGGACCCTGATGTACAACTTCCGCGTCAGGTACATTAAGGGAAAAACCAACTGCGCCGCGGACGCCCTCTCACGCTACCCAGCTTTAGCGAGCGCACCAGAGGAGTCTGATGAGGCTGACGACGAGGCAGTATGCGCTGCCATGGCCGCTGCGGCAGCAGAGGCAACTACGGACGATGTGGGTCATGTCGTGGACCTCCACCATGTGAAGGAGGAAGCGCTCAAAGACGAGGAATACCAGCTTCTTCACGAATGCGTGGCCAACAATGGCTGGGGTGAACGGAAGGACTCGGAACCAGCGGCCCTGCGACCCTACTTCCGGATGATGCGCCACCTGTCATGTCACGGTGACATAGTGTTGTACACCAGCGACGAGAGATTCCCCCGCCTCGTCATCCCAGCCACTCTCAGACGCACGGTGCTCAACAACCTTCGCGCTGGCCACCAGGGCAGAGACTCTATGCTTCGCAGGGCCAGGCAGTCCGTATACTGGCCCGGCATCAGGGTTGCCAAGTCTCGTGAGTGTACTGTTCCCAATTTTGTTCAGATTTACTGCCAGACTAAGAATTTCAATGCCAAATTTTACAAATCCTAATATTTCATACGTATAAAGCAGTTGTTCCTAATCTTTCAGTACCACGCCACCTTTGCGAACTGAACCTACACTTCACGCCCCCACCCACATCTGTTAATAAAATTTCTTCACACATTTTCAAGATAAGAATAATAATTTGAGCCCCCAGACAAAAAAAAATGACATTCATAGTTCAATGTAAAACTAAACTAATTCCAATAGTTAACTTACCTTAAATATGTAGACGTACGTAGACTAGTATAAATCATCGATGACATTATCGTTGTCTTCCAGGGATGCAATTGGGCCTCTTGCATGGTCATACATATCAACGGTGAACTTTTGCAACATGTCTCCTGTAATTTCTAAGTCCTTGCAACACTTTCCCGATACTATTAGGGTTGTACGTACCCTCAAAATTGCCTCTAACATACCAGAGCCGTACGCGTATTGTACACGTAGTGACGTATTGAAGGCATGGGATTGGTTGTTTGCCGAGAACAATATTTCATTACGCAATACTAACCCAAATTACATCACACGGTTTCTTGACTGCCAAATTTAGAATTTTTTAATCCCAAAATGCCAAAGTGTCGTTTTTCACTGCCAAACACACGTTTTACTGCCAAAAAAAGTTAAATTTGGCAGTGAAAAACGCCAGTTGGCAACCCTGCCCGGCATCGACGCGGCAGTGGAGCAGAAACGACGCCAGTGCCTGGTGTGTGAGACACACGCACCATCCCACCCAGCCGAGCCGCTCCTGCCCACCCCGCCACCTCAATTCCCGTTCCAACAGGCAGTCGCAGATTTGTTTCACCAGGATGGCAGCACCTACATTGCATACGCCGACAGGCTGACAGGCTGACAGGCTGGCTGGAAGTGGAACACCTGCCCGGGGACGCCACCAGCCCCCGCCTCATCGCGTTGTTCCGGCGCTGGTTCACAAGATTCGGCATCCCCGAAACACTATCATGTGACGGGGGCACTAACCTCACCAGTCACGAGGCAAGGAAGTTCTTCGACGATTGGTGCGTCAACCTAAGAGTCTCATCCTCCCACTACGCTCAGTCTAATGGGCATGCAGAGGCCGCTGTCAGGTCGGCCAAGAGGCTGTTGCGGGGCAACATCACTCGCGGTGGATCACTGGACACAGACGGCGTGGCCATAGCGCTCCTACAGTACCTCAACACGCCCCTCCACGATCTCGACGCATCTCCCGCCCAGCTACTGACAGGCAGGCAGCTGCGGGACGCCATACCTGTGGAGGGATCGCGCTACCTAATCGACGAGCAATGGGGCAGAGCACTTCGCGCCCGTGAACGCGCCATGATCCACACAGCAGTTACCTCTTCGCTACGGCACGACCAGAGGGCCCACCAGTTGACACCCCTGGGACCCGGGCAGCGAGTCCGCATCCAAAACCCATCTAGCGGGCGCTGGGACCGCATGGGAACCGTAATCGAGCTCTCCGCACCTCGTCAATGTCTGATGAGGCTAGACGGCAGCGGGAGAGCGGCGATAAGGAACAGGCGGCATCTCCGACCGCTCGCCAGTAGCCCTCAGCTGTCAGAACAGGAGTCATAAGTCCCCGCCGCCTCACCAGAGTCACCAGTCCCCGCCGCCTCACCACGGCCTCACCGCATCAGGGCCCGGATCCACGAAGCTTGTCGCTAAGCGCGTCGGTAATAACGACGCGCTTAACTAACGACAGCCAGGATACCGACACCGGAGAAATCGGTATCCACGAACACTGTCGCTAGTGGGAGGTGGGTGTCGCTAACTCGCATAAGAGCGCTCATTGGCTACTGGGAGCAGCCAATCAGAAGGCAGCTCTGTCCAGGAGTCACGTGACTTTGCTTACAAATTTACGAGCCTAAAATTTCTTTTTAGTGCTATCAAACATGGCTGATATCAGGAAGTGCAGAAGACCTCGCTTTACCGACGCAGAGTTAATTGCGTTGGTGGAGGAGGTGGAGAGGCGTGCTGAAGTAATAACGGGAAAATTGGATCCCGGGCTGACATGTGATCAGAAAAATAAGGCCTGGGGTGAAGTTGCTGATGCTGTTAATGCCATCAGTAATGTCCCCAGGAGCCAACAAGAAGTAAGGAGGAGGTACAGAGATCTGCAGAGCCACGTCAAATGTAAGGCTGCTGCAGAACAGCGTCATATTGCAGGCACTGGTGAGTAAAGCTGGTATGCAGGGGCTCAATAATTACTGTAGTATAACAATGCTGAAGGCCATATTTGAATATTTATCAGTGCCTACATTTCTAAGTTTGTTTAGATTAGATTATTTAGCTCTTATATATCTTTGATTAGTTTAGTTTATTCAAATGAACTTTGTTAGATAGATTAAATTGATGACAGCAATTTTGTATTTGTGTAGTAACAGTTTCTTTTTGTGTGGCAGTTAGGTGTGAGACAGTGACTTTAAAATGAGCAATGATATGTTCAAGAATTACAGCGGGTGGATTTAGCTTGAAATGGGAGCTTGTAACTGGATGATAATTGTAAATTTTACATTCATGCAGGAGGGGGACCTTCAGTGCCTGCACATTACACTGCTGCAGAGCTGATTGTCCTGCGAATGCTGTCTCCTACAGCATTTGTAGGACTACCCATCCCTGAAAGCCAGGGCACGCCATTGAGTAAGTAAAGAAAAAAAAAGAAAATTACTACCATTTTTTACTTGAGTTACAGTATTGTACATTTGCACCATATTATAAACATATGTTGCGTGCTCATTGAAATAAATTTTAAAAATTATAATAAGAAGTAGCACTCACAAAATACCACCTTATATATAGCCTGTAGTATTGTAGAACTTATTTGTGCATTTTTTACTTATTTAATTAATTCTTTCTATTTTTTTTCAGATTTATCAGCTGGTCCTTTAACATCAGCAGCCAGAAGTGCTAGCATTGATGGGGTCCCTGAATGGTAAATAACTATGCCACTTGTTCCATGCTAACATGTATTCAATTATATACACTCTACATGTATGTATGTGCCCTGTTTTTTTAACTGTACATTTATTACAGTCAACTAATATGGTAATTAAATGCCTTTTATTTGTACAGTACATCAGTAACCAGGCAGGCACCACCACCACCACCACCACCAGCCCCCCAGCTAGCAGCAGCCCCATCACCACCACCCGCACCCATGCAGGCACCTCCACCACCCTCCATACCAGCAGCAACACCACCATCAGCCACCTACCTACTAGCACCACCACTAGCTCCCCAGCCAGCAGCATCAGCAGCAGCACCTATGGAAGCACCACTGCCAGCTCCCCCTAAAAGGCGTCATAGTCCTCCAGGTAAGTCTTTTTTATCAATAATGTAGGATAGCAAGAATTTGAATACTGCCTTATAATGTGTTAGTTTATTTTTTATTGTATGTACAAAATAATATTTCTTAAAATTTATCCCTGGTGTTCATTCAGAGTTAGACGTGCTTAGAGAGGTACTTAACCAGCAGCAGGAGCTAACCTCTTCTGTTCCGGAGCTTGTCACAGTGGTGCGTGAACATCACCACTTCAGTCAGGGCTTGCTGCAGGCACTGCAACAGATTGCAGCATCTCAGCAACAGATTGCTGCATCTCAGCGGCAAATTACTGTTTCACAACAGCAATCTGTTGATTTACAAAGATGCTGGAATCTTTGCAGCAGCTTGCAGCAAAGCAAGTAGAATAGTCATCTTTATTTTCATACTAACTCGCTCTTCTGATCTTGCTGACTATATAACACTTGCTTCTTTCTTTCATCCTTTTCTGTCCTCTCTCTTGACCCTGTTTCAGGACTGGTATTTTGAGGTGACCTTTATCATTTGTTTTGTTTTATTTTATATTTTCCCTTGAGTTACTTTATTTGTCTTACAATAAAAAAGGATTCTCATGAGTGTGTGTGTGTGTGTGTGTGTGTGTGTGTGTGTGTGTGTGTGTGTGTGTGTGTCTCTATATATATATATATATATATATATATATATATATATATATATATATATATATATATATATATATATATAGTATATATATATATATATATATATATATATATATATATATATATATATATATATATATATATATATATATATATATATATATAATATATATAGGAAGGGTGCTAGTAAACTATATATATTATTTTTTTATTGGTTGTGATACCACAGGCAATTCTTTAAAGGAATATTTTTTTACTACTTGTCTACAAAAGACACTTTTTTTTTGAGGAAATAAATATGTAGGATATTTCAAACTAATTGTTTTTCATCCTTAATATTGATAGGCATTTCATTTTGATATAAGTTTCAAACATGCATAAAATATATGACAAAAATAATTTTTTGAGTCATTACAGGTTTACTAAGCAAAACCAATCTCTCTTACTTTATTGCTGGTAGAAATTTTGTATAATATCCTGCTGTACTAGCCTGCCTGGAGTCTGCCGACCTTTCTGCATGGGGGCTTGCTGCTCATCAGCCTGTGGCATCTCTTCATTCAGAAGGGGGGGAAGCTGAAAATTATTAAACAGACTTTTGTGTCAGGTCTATGGGTTGGAAGTTCATATTATACCAGATGAACAGCCATGTAATTTGATATTTAGCACTCTGACATGTCAAAACTAGCCCAAACCCTAATGACTTTTGAGACATTGTTGCATGTAAAAACATTTGTCTATTTCCATTAACTCAGTACACATGATGTAACATTCATGAATGGACTTTGCTAAATTCAAGAAGTACACACATCTGCAGGAACAGGGATGCCACGCTTCATACAGCGATTGTGAAGAAGTATGCAAGAATTAATAATTCTTGCACACTTCAAAGGTTGGTATTGGAGTGCACCTCCAGGAGAATGCAGACACCTATGGAAATAAGATTTTATACTAGAAGAAAGGATTCCATGTTTATAATTTTAAAAATATACATATTCACAGTAATTTCTGTATTATAAAAAAAATGTTTATACTATTCTAAGGTCTTCAATGGCAAGCTTTACTCTGCCTGTTACTAGGGAGAAGTGTTATTCTCATTACCTGAAGCGACTCTTGAGTATGCCAATTGTCTGCTCCACAATCACTCTTGTTTTGGTGAGAGCCTTGTTATATCTATCTCGGCCTGGGTGTGTGGGTCACTCACAGGCACCATGAGGTGACGCTCAAGGGGGTACCCACCATCACCTGCAATATTAAGATAACTTTACAGGATGTTTATGATTAAAATATGTAGTAGGTCTGCTTGGTATGACCCTATAGTTTTCTTGTCATGGAAATATGAAGGTATTCACTAGTAGTTGATATACGAATTAAAAAAAAAAAAAAAAAAAAAAGTTTAACAAGGTGCTGAGTGGTCTGGCTATTACCACATGTCACATATGGGTTACAAATATTCACAGGCCTTTATACATATTAAAGGTAGGTACAGTACTCACCAACAAGCAACTAGTCCCCAAACTCTCCACTGTCGAAACGTTCCTTCAGGTCACTGTTGCTCCACGCGAAAGAAACATGTGTAGCACCTAGAAAGAAATACATACGTAGAGAAGTATATACAATGGTTTGTCAAAGAGGAAGATGACATACCTCAAACAACTAACTGTTATTTTTTCATCAATCCTTAAGGCTTTTCATACTGCAATCACATAAAAAATGCCTGTTGTTAAGTTTTGTTGATGACACCCAATGGTTAAGTAAACTTGCATCACAGAAGCCAAATACCTGGGAATCTTGAGCAATAGCTCAGGATCACTCCATTCACATCACAGACGAGCTGGATGTTCATGGAGTGATATCTCTTCCTGTTGACGTATAAGACCTCATCAACAGTTGGGGCCTTGAGGGCGATGGGGGTTCCTGTACATAAAAGAAAGAGTATTATAACTGATCATAATACACATTAGTCATACATGAGCCATGAGCCACCTATATACCAATCTTTATTAATGTGGAGGAAATAAAAAAGCACTAAATCAAATACTTTAAAGAATATGTCTTACCATCAATGGCCCCAAGAACTCTAGGGAAGTTCTCAATCCTAGAGAACTCGATAGCTGTTCTCCTCAACTCTGTTATGAGGCATGGAGACCTCTTCCACTGATTTTCCACTCAAGATGGTGCAAATGTTATGGAAGACCCTGCTTATGGTGGATTGAGTGGGTCCTGAAAGCAGATTAATAGCTATTAGTTTTTGTTTAGCATTTATATCTTGCAATAGTATATATATATATATGTATATATATATATATATATATATATATATATATATATATATATATATATATATATATATATATAGATATATATATATATAGATATATATATATATATATATATATATATATATATATATATATATATATATATATATATATATATATATAAGAGAGAGAGAGAGAGAGAGAGAGAGAGAGAGAGAGAGAGATGCAGGAAAAAAAAATTAGGTTAGGTTAAGCTAGCTTTTTTAAGACTAGCAATCAGGAATTAAACAAACCATGAAGTTACTTTACTTAAATATTTTCTATTCTTTAATCCAGACCTTAAACATTAGTTTATCCACCAACAAAAGTGATTTATGTATTTGGTGCAATCTAAATCTTAAATTAATAAAAAAAAGTGGCTTCATTACTGGCCTTCTCTCTTCCATTTTCATATACATCTCAAATATTAATGCAAGTCAGGAGAGAAGTGCCTCTGTCACTCAGGGAAAATCCAGAGGAGGCAAAGTCTCCAGGTGTTTGACTAGGTTAGGTAATGTAAACTTATATTATCCTTAAAAAGGGTGTCTAAAGAAAACAAAGTGTCCCATCCAAACAGCAGGACATTGAAGGCACATATATTTATGTTTTAGGTGAATGTGAAAATATATGCAAATGAATGTCAAAGAAGAGACCCAGTAATAAGGTCAATGAAAGGACTCTACCAGAATTGCATAAAACATCAATGAACACAAGTATCTTACCAGCAGTGTCCCCAATAACGTTTTGAAAGGATCCACTTGCAAACAGCCTCAGAGCCAGCAGGATCTGGGTGTGCACAGGCAGTGCCTAGCTACGCCTTGTCCTCCGTCTCAGATGAGGCTCCATTTCCTCAAACAAGAGAATTGGCTCCTGCCGGGGGAAACGATACTTCCTTAGCAGCTCATCAGCCCTTAGTGCCAACGGGTCCAGGCAATCACGAAATCGCCTTTCCCTTCTTAGGGCACGGAGGTAAAAATGAGCAGCAATGACAGCCATAGTGGAGGAAGATAACAACCGTGGCAAATTGGCGCGTATCTCACCGCGACGAATTTGCTCTCTCTTCTCGATCTTTATTTTGGCTGTTCCATGCTAAATTTCATTTTGTGCCTCCCAATATCATGTTTCTTGAGTGGTGAAGTATGAATGAGGTAAAAAAAAAGATTTTGTGAACAAAAATATTTATATAAGAGATAGCGATGTCTTTACTACACATCGGGAGGTGTTGTTATTAACGACGCGAAAATGACGTTAATAACGACGTCCTAACGTCACCAGCTGCGTTCGTGGATACCGTTTGTCGTTAATACCGACAGACGCCTGTCGCTAGCGCGTCGTTAAGCTTCGTGGATCCGGGCCCAGGCGCGCACCAAAACACCTTGATGATTATTTTATGAACTCTCCTGCTTAGCCTAGTCCAGTGTAACAGCGAGGGACACCTTGTGTTATGTTTAATTTACCTTATTATTCTCTGTTCATTTAATTTTGTTTCATTACACTGTGTTGTGTAATTGGGGTGAGACTGTAGGGGTTCGTACTGCGGTACGATATGTTGGGCTATATTTATACCGGCATCGTGCAAACCCACGCCAGTTGGAGCCCGGCTCGCACAGTTGACCGGATCCTGTACTCCCTCGTTCCTCAATAAACTTCAGGAAGTCTACGGTACTTCTGGCTTTGTCTCACACCCCAACACTCATATTTAGCAATGATGTTAGTCGTTGACATAAATTAGAATATAGGTACGTATTAAACAATGTTTTAGGCAACTAAAATGTTCATCATTCAGAGATTTCTATGAGATAAGTGGGCCGCGTCACTAGGCTTCGATGCTGGCGCCGCGAGACCCTTGATTTATTGGCCTTGTTTGAAGCATATAGACAATTGCTGCCTTCCACACCAGAGAAATATTATAGATATATTCTGTGTGGATACTAGGACGGTGTTGAACTCATAATGAGTGAATGGTTCAGCAGAGGTGGTCCACTAGATGCCCTTTCTTCACCACATACACGGCAGACTCCATTATTATTGATCTGCATATGTACAGTAGATCCTAGTATCGTTGTCCTGAACGTACATATAATAGAATAACATGTAACCTGACAGAGGAACAATGAAACATTTGCAGAAACCCTAAACAATAGTGTGTGTTTTTTTTTAATGTGTAGCAAACTTTATTAAGAAACTAAGTTCACCATATTACACAA
>CM035185.1:17952226-17964957 GCA_020233015.1 Callinectes sapidus | reverse complement strand
TGACCGCCAGTATGGCTTCCGCCATGGCCGCTCCACTGGTGATCTTCTTGCTTTCCTTACTGAGTCTTGGTCATCCTCTTTTAGAGATTTTGGTGAAACTTTTACTGTAGCCCTAGACATACGAAAAGCTTTTGATAGTCTGGCACAAAAGTTTAATTTCCAAACTACCCTACTACGACTTCTATCCTTCTCTCTGCATCTTCATCTCAAGTTTCCATTCTGATCGTTCTATTGCTGCTGTGGTACACGGTCACTGTTCTTCCCCTAAATCTATTAGCAGTGGTGTTCCTCAAGGGTCTGTCCTATAATCCATTCTCTTCCTATTATTCATCAATAATCTTCTAGACCAAACTTTTTGCCCTATCCACTCCTATGCTGATGATGCCACCTTGCACTTTTCCACGTCTTTTCATAGACGACCAACCGTTCATGAAGTACACAGCTCACGCAGGGAAGCCTCAGATCGCCTAACTTCTGATCTCTCTAAAATTTCTGATAGGGGCAAAGCAAACTTAGTATTGTCCAATGCCTCAAGAACTCAATTTTTCCACCTATCAACTCGACACAACCTTCCAAATAACTACATATCCTCTCTTCTTCAATGACACTCAACTGTCCCCTGCACCTACACTGATCATTCTCTGTCTATCCTTTACTTATAATCTAAACTGGAAACTGCACATCTCCTCTCTAGCTAAAACAGCTTTATGAAGTTAAGTGCTCTGAACCGTATCCGCCAGTTTTACGCACCTCCCTAACTGCTAACTCTATACAGGGGCCTCATCCGCCCATGTATGGAGTATGCTTCAACTGTTTGGGGAGGCTCTACTCACCCAGCACTATTGAACAGGGTGGAATCAAAAGCTTTTCGTCTTATCAACTCCTCTTTTCTGATTGACTGTCTTCAGACTCTTTCTCATCGCTGCAATGTTGCCTCTCTTGCTCTCTTTTACTGCTATTTTCAGGCTAACTGCTCTACTGATCTTGCTAACGGCATGCCTCCTCTGCTCCCGCTGCCTTTCTGCACAAGAATTGCTTCTTCCTCTCACCCCTATTCTGTCCCTTTTCTGGTATACTCTGGAACTCTCCCTGTTTTTTGTAATTCCACCTGCCTATGACTTGAACTGTTTAAAGAGAGAGGTATCAAGACACTTATCCCATTCTTTTGGCTCATGAATCTGGACTTTCCAGGGACCAGCACTACAGTGTGCGTTTTTGTTTTATTTTTGTTGCCATTGGCTGCTTCCCTTCTACATGAAAAAACAACCCACAAGTCACTTCTCCCACAAGCCAATTCGCCACAGGACATTTCACCCAAATAGTAGAGACAATTCGTCCACACATTCCCTGCCATGTCCTTGGATTCTGGGATGAAAAATAAATACAGATTTTGGAATGAAAAGTTTATTACAATAACCTAATCTAACCGTTTCTCTCTCTCTCTCTCTCTCTCTCTCTCTCTCTCTCTCTCTCTCTCTCTCTCTCTCTCTCTCTCTCTCTCTCTCTCTCTCTCCACACTGTGGGCGAAATAACTCCTCACTGTGGGTGTTATGAACTGTGGGCGATATGACTTCATAGTGTGGCGCATTTGTGTGTGGGCGAAATGACCGGATACCAAGGAGATTGTCAAATATGTGGGCTTATTTTCCTGGTACACTATTTATATTGACCTTGGACAGCTTTCCCCATGTTCCTGTGTTGTTATTCTTATTATACACATCCTATACATCTTGTACTCAGAGATAATCAATAAAGAGATTAATTGTAACACCAAAACCCGGACATATTGATAGATTTTGCCAAATTTAACTTGAGGAATTGCATATTTTCTTGATGACTGAGGTAGCTCAGAGTGAGAAGCTATAGTGGATGTTGTAGGGTCATTATTTACAGGTGGCAGTAGCGGGGAGAAGTTGTCTTTAGACTCGGGTTAAGACAGAGCATTACAGACACCATGGCTTCCTTGTCCACGGTGTGTATTGATGTACCTATTGCCTCTACTTTGAATTTCATAATAATTATAGAAGGAAATATTGTCCTTTGTCATGATACTGATACTATTTTAAATATTTTATGGTGTGTGTGTGTGTGTGTGTGTGTGTGTGTGTGTGTGTGTGTGTGTGTGTGTGTGTGTGTGTGTAAGTGTGTGTGTGTGTGTGTGTGTGTGTGTGTGTGTGTTTGTGTGTGTGTGTGTGTGTTTGTGTGTGTGTGTGTGTGTGTGGCTGACGTTCCGAGATGAAGGATACTGGTGGTTCTGGCTCTGTAATTTGGATGGATTTACGCCTTCCGTAGACTCCGGAACACCACAGCTGACCTATGGACACCGAATGAAAGCAGTAAGACCACGTTGACCGTACTAGTTAGTGAATTCATGCCAGGACTTAGTTTATAAGAGTCCGCGAAAATACCCGAGCCCCAGTACGCCTCACCTCGTCCAGTTTTCTCAGCGATGAGCATGCGCATTGCCTCCCATGTTTGCCAAGTCGACAGGGGCACCTCCAAGATATACTCCACTCTGTCTTCTCATTCTTTTTTTTATATTGCTAGCCCCTAGAACTACTTCAGTATGGCAAAATCTTTATCTGAGTTCAAAAGGATGCAGCGTAATCAGCTGAAAGCAGTAAACAAAGATGAATTGATTGATAGTATTCTGTCGTCACGAGAAGAGGGAATGGCAACAGTGACTTCCAAACTTGACATCCTGGTGAATGAGATCGCTGATTTTAAGAAGACTATTGTATGCAGAAACAACACATTTAACGAGAAAATATCGGAATTGCAATCACAAGTTGATAAACAGGCTGATATCATTGCAAGACAGAAGCGTTTCGTATAGAATATCGACCGAAAGGAACGCGAATGCAATCTCGTCATCACTGGTGTTCCTGATGTTCACGAGAGAACGGAGGGCGCAACATCGGAATACCGAAAAAATTGCAAAGTTATGGGAGAAAGTGAGCGTCACCCCCTGAGGTCCGGGAAGTACGTCTTCTGGACAGAATCAGCAGCAACAACAAAATCGACAACACTAGCAACTACACTAGCAACACACTAGTGATGGTTCACGGCCGAGGCGACGACCACTGCTCGTAACTGTAACAAACATATGTGAAAGGGACCGAGTGTTGGATAATGCCAACAAACTGAAAACATCGGGTGTAATGTATAGTAAGATTTTCATTAAAGAAGGATACGCATCCGAGCATCAGGGCAGAGTGGAAACGATTTCGAGATGCAGAGAAGACCGAGAAGGAGCGGCCTGAGAATGTCGGATGCAACATTTACTTGAACACGCGAGAACGACAGCTATATAAAGATGGCAAGGTTATAGATAGGTGGAATTTGATGGGTATTTAGGTGCACCACAACAGCATATATATGGCATTGACATTTTAAGTTGGAATATTAATGGAGTAAAAACAAAGTTAGAAAAGAGTTGTGTACAGAACTTTCTATCAGAATATGATATTGTACTCGTATCTCTAAATTAAGTTAAGACTTCCTTGCGAGTGTGTCTCCCGGGGTACACTTGCCTCATCGTGGAGGTACAATGATTATGGTAAAGAATTACTTATCACGGTTGGTAGCGAGTATGGATACGAGTATAGAGGTGTGGCTGGTGTGGCTGAGATTACGCTGCGCGCCGAGAATTTTATTCGGGTTTTGTTATATCCCCCCGAGTGACTCTCCATATTTCTCCTATCAGTCATTTTCAGCAATACAGGAAAAAATATCGAATGATGGAAGTTATAGTAAATATGTGATTATTGGTGATGTTACTGCTGGATTAGTCTTCAATGTGCGAGAGGTACCAATGAGAGCGGACATACCTGATGCTCAGTACTGTTCCTACCTACACATCCCAGACCAAGTACCCAACCCTAATAACAATGCAGTTGCTCTGTCATCATTATGCATGGATTTTAAACTGGTCATAGTCAACAATCTAAAAGTCTTAGATAAGGACTTTGTCAGTAATTTGACATACAAACAAGGAGGACAATGGACATCAGAAATGGATATATGTATGGTATCATATGATATGATTAAGCAAATTAATAGAGTTCAATGTTCATCAAACAGATTTTCTTCTGTCAGATCATGCTCCTGTTTCTCTTAAGTTATCCATACCAGGTAATGATATTGATGGTCTGCTAGCAAGGGCAGGATACTTAGGTGAGCAATATGTACAGAGTCTGGCACCTAAGCGTAAACTGATAAAGAAACCTGTAAAATGGTATAGTATTGACCAAGAAACTTTGGTTGATAATAATTTCATCGATATAAATGCCTTTGCCAATAATGTTACAGATGTTCTTTATGGAAGTTCCCAGTCAAGTAAAAAGTATAATACTGAAAATAGTAATGTAATCACAGCTGTGAACCGGTGGTATCGATTACTTCAGGACCGAGACGATGCACGAGTGTGGCAGACGATTGATTGGAAGGGAAGGTTTCAAGATAGCTCTAATGAAAGGGATTCCCCTACTGATGATGAGTTTAAAGATTATTATGAAAATATGTTCCAACAGGCTTTAAATTAACATGATGATGGTGATGTGTTGGAGAATTCTGATTTATGGCCATACATTCCAGCCTTATATGATATGATTATCTCTGATGAGATTAAAGCTCATCAGATCAAAGCATGTGGTCCTGAGGGAATTTCCCCAGATGTATTTAAGTTCCTCCCTGCTAATTGGCTGTTTATTGTCACTACTGTATTTAATTATGTGCTTACATCTGCAAATTACCCCATGAGCTGGACTAGTAGAGCGAAATTTATGACCATTCTCAAGAAAGGTAATAGACAGGAACCGAGAAATTATCGTGGGATATCCGTGATAAATAATATCACGAAATTGTATGACATGGTATTATGTGCAAGGCTCAAGAGATGGTTTTTACCGTATAAAGAATAGGTTGGGGCACAGAAATGATGTGGATGCATGGAGCATATCATAACGTTAAGGCTATTAACTGACTTTGCCAAGAGGAAGAAAAACAGTTTGTTTGTGACATTTGTCGACTTCTCACAAGCGTATGATCTTGTACTGCGCCGGATTTTGTTTAAAATTTTGAAGCGGTTGGGTTGTGGTGGGGTAATGTTGGCTACACTAATTGCTATGTGCCGCATTACTGACAGTGTTCTTGGCACAGCGGTTATAACAGCTACGATCGGTGTACGTCAGGGGTCCCCCACCTCTTGTCTACTCTCCATCTTATATGTGAATGATCTGATTAAATTGATCAAAGAAAATTGTAGATCAGAAGGTTTTCTGCACTGGTTACACTTGCTGGTATTGATGTATGATACTGTGTTGTTAGCGACTATTAGAGTGAACATGTTAAGAAAGCTAAAACTTCTGAAAGAATTTTGTGAGAATTATGGGATGAAAATTAACGAACCTAAGACTAAACTTTTTGTAATTTGTGGTAAGTTAGGAGACACTGAACCATTGAGTGCTAAGGGGGTGTGGGGACGCCGGCTTCTGTGCTAGGTGTGGTTGCAAGGCATGACGGTGATGTGCTGTCGTGCGTGGCTGGGACTGGGCGTGGCCGAACTTGACCTTCCCTTTTTTGCAACTCGAATAACACATGGCTCAAAACACAAACGACGCACAACACCTGGGTTAAGCCCCAGTTACTCTTTCTCTCACTATGATTCCCTTCCTCACCCACCTATTCTTCCTTCTATCCTCACTTCCCAGACTCAACACTTTCCTATTATTATTATTATTATTATTATTATTATTATTATTATTATTATTATTGTTGTTGTTGTTGTTGTTGTTGTTGTTGTTGTTGTTGAATCACTCTCCGTCTCTTCATCCAACCCGACACAGTCAGTGCGTCCAGCTTAAAGCCTCGGCCGCACTGGGACTGGGCACTGGGCAGGCAAGGAGGCATGACTGACGAGGAGGGGTGAGCGTCCACACAAAGACTGGAGCAGATCGTTTTCAGTTTCTTCTCCACTGTCAATGAGTAGGTGTAGTACATGGATGCCATAATTCTCTCACCTAGAAAAGGAATGCCCTGGGCTTTGAGAACTATACCAGAGTGCCAGCTGATTTATTATATAGTTTAATCACTAATATTGAACCTTATATCAGTAACCAAGACACCTACTATATCCGCGAGAGCAGATCCACATTTAATTATCGCCTCAGTGTTCAGTGAGTAACTCGCCCCAGGAAATGCCTCTCACTCAAGACTGGTTTGCCCGCTGCGAAGCTTCGCCTACCTCTACATGGAAGGAAGGAAGGAAAACAGGTAATTCGCATGATTCACCGTCTGACGGATTTTTACACCGAGTACATAGAAAGTAGTTCAATCTTATATATACAGACTGAGCCCAGACACCGTGCTTAAAACACGCATTCTGCAGCTCTTTCTGCTCCTTCTGCCACTTTCGCGTGGAATTTTTTGAACGCCCTTCTGGCCTAGGGTTCTAGTGAAATAAAGTTAGGTTTCCCATTGCCCCGTGTTTTTAGATTTGCTGTTCACTTCCTCATCCTTAGCGGCAACATAATGTGTCTGTTGCCATCGAGTCAGATTGTCCTTCCTCTCATACCTACGGAGGATCCGCCTCAGTGAGCGTGCTTTTGGAGTGAATTGACACCGTCCGTCCCCCCTACTGTGGTTTAGCAGGACAATCTGACCTTAGGAAATTCCTTCCTGACCTTCTCCCACTTGCGTCCCGCTCCCCTCCTGTAGGAGGGGGGTGTACCCCCTCCATGCCGGACGGACTCTCCTCAGGGAGGGCATTGATCGACGACCCCCGACCGCCAGACTGAACATTGATCCCGACAAAGTGAATTTTGTGACTCTACATTCGAAGACTTCCACCCGCCTCTCAAATGTAAATTCTTTTATCATAAAGAAAGTTATTGATTGTAGTATCGGTAACGTTGTCAATGTAAAGAAACTTACCAGTGGTGACTTATTAGTTCAGACCCTTAACGTAAGTCAAGTAAAATCATTGTTGAAGATCCGGTTCATTCATGACATCGAGATCGAGGCTTTCATTCCAGTGTCTATGAACTCGTGTCAGGGAGTTGCCTCCCACCGCGATTTTGTGGATATGGATGAGGCCGAGATTACTGATTGCGTGGCTGACCAGGACGCAATTGAAGCTCGTAAAATAATTAAGAATGTAGACGGCACAAGAAAGAGAACAGCTTCTCTCATTTTAACTTTCAGTGCAGCTAAATTGCCGGATAGGGTTCATGTAGGATACGAGTCGGTTTCCGTTCGTCCCTACATTCCGAATCCTCTCCGTTGCTTCAATTGTCAACTCTATGGTCATCATGGAAATGCTTGTCGGTCTTCCCACGCCTACTGCGGTAGATGCTCAGATGAGGGTCATTCTGCAGACCAATGTACATCTCTTGTCCAAAAGTGCCGTAACTGTGAGGGTGTTCATTCCACTTTCTCGCGCGATTGCCCCGCGTGGAAATTGGAAAAAAAGATCTGGACAGTGAAAGGTACCGAAGAGATTTCTTACTATGAAGCAAGGATGAGAGTGAAGCAGACGCAGTCCGCTCCTGCTTCAAACACTTCTTTTGCTTCAGCAGTAAGGGCTCCTCCCAAGATGTGCACTATTGGAATTCAGACTGATCCGTTGCCTGCCTCATCTACCTCCACAGTTTCCCTTTAACCTCCGCCTCATCACCTGATAAAACTACATCCACTTCATCTAAAACTTGAACTGCTATCACTTCCTCTGCTCCATATCTGTCCGCTATCTCTCGTGCTCCCAGTAAGAGTGAAAAGACTCACAAGTCTGATAAACTAAATTTAACAAATTTAGAACGCACTCACCCTTCTCATGTCGTCGCAGCTCCCGCGCCCTCGAGGAGGAGTTCTCACGCTCGCTCCCTCTCGACGAGCTCCGGGGAGTTAACGATTGATGGCCCAGTGGATGTCACCACTAGTAAGTGGCTGTAGAGGTCCCCTGGCAGCTCCTCAGAGCGCAAAAGGACCAAAAAACACGGCCGCCACCTCCACTCTTAAGCCATAATGTTTAAGGTGTTACAGTGGAACGGCAGAAGTATTCGGAATAAAGATTCATATTTGTCACTTTTAGTAAACATACACAGGCCGTCTGTTATTTGTCTACAGGAGACGAGACTGCAGGATCAGCCTGATCCTACAGTGCTAAAACACTACAATCCGTATAGAAGATATGAGGGACACGGCGTTGCCATATACATACACAAAACACTAACACAAATAGAAGTGACGTTGAATACACCTCTGGAAGCTGTCGCGTACAGGGTGAGATTCAACAACACGTATCTGGCTATCTGTTCCCTCTACTTGCCACCCAATAACCCCATTGTTGATGACGACATTACATCACTGATTAGCCAGCTTCCGGGCGACAGGCTAGTACTGGGCGACTTTAACGCCCATCATCAACAATGGGGAAGTTAGAGGTCAAGTGTACGTGGGGAGCAGATAGTTGACATTATGTTGCAGACAAACCTGTCTTCTGAACGATGGAAGTGCGATTCGTGTAGATGATCGGACCGGTAACGCGTCTGCCATTGACGTGTCATTGTTATCGCCGGGTATACTCCCTGACTTCTCTTGGGAAGTCATCGACGACTCCCACGGAAGTGATCATCTACCCATCTGTATCTCTTATTCACGCGACATCCCGCCCACCCCCCGCACTCCCAAGTTCAACTTTAAGAGAGCACATTGGGCAACCTTCCGTGGGATTGCCGACGTGGATATATCTGGCGAGGACATTGACACAATAGTCAGCAACGCAACACGATCCATATTACACGCCGCCGAGGCTTCTATTCCGAAAACTTCTACAGTTCACACTAAGCATGGAGTTTCATGGTGGACAACGGATTGCCGACAAGCACTTCGTGAGCGTAATAGGCGAGACAGGCATTTCAGCCAGCAGCCCAGTCAAGCAAACTTCATAGCCTATAAAAAGGCAAGGGCTCAGGCAAGGAAAGTCATCCGTAATGCAAAAACTGACTCGTTCAGGCAATTCATATCAACACTAAACTGCACCACACCCCTTTCTAAAGTGTGGCAGATAGTAAATATATTTAATAATAAAAAATCTTATGCACCAATAAATTCTCTTAAAATAAACAATAATGTAATAGATGATAAAAAAGAAATAGCCAATACAATAGCCCAACATTTTTATCAGTGAAGCAGTTCCGCCTACTGTACCCCTGCCTTCCACCCCCGCAAGGAGGAGGCAGAACTCTCAGTCCCAAACTTTGCCACGGGAGGCGTAAACTCGGACAACAACACAGAGTTAACGTTGGATGAACTCCTCTTTGCCCTGAAATACTGTAAAGGCTCCAGTCCCGGTCCAGATAATATTTCATATACTATGCTACAACATCTCGGCCAACATTCCATCACTAAATTATTATTCCTGTTCAACAAAATATGGACCACCCACACATTTCCTAAAACTTGGGGCTTTGCTCATACCATCCCAATCCCCCAAAAGACTGGACGCCTTTCGGACCCCAGTGCGTTTCGCCCTATTGCGCTCACGAGCTGTCTATGTAAGGTCATGGTACGTATGGTTAAACGAAGGATTTGTTAGGTGATGAGCAGTCGGGGTTTCGTAAGTATCGAAGCACGATGGATCACCTAACACACCTGGAGCATTGCATTTCAGAGGCATTTGCCAAAAAAGAATTCATGATATGGGTGTTCCTAGACATCCACAAAGCCTTCGACATGACATGGCGACACGGTATCCTTATGAAACTCTACGCTCAAGGCTTCAGAGGTAACTTGCCCATTTTTGTTTATAATGTCCTACAGGACAGAACATTCTCTGTCAAGTTTCCTGGTAACGTAGTCTCGGATGTTTTCGTCCAGGAGAACGGGGTGCTGCAGGGTAGTGTTTTTAGTCCTATATTATTTTGTATTATGATTAATGATATTCTGTCCACAACTCCCGTCCCCAGGAATCTTAAATACTCACTGTACGCTGACGACTGTGTTATGGCACTCTTCGCATAACGCTCAGTTCTCGGCGGGGCGGATTCAAGACGCTCTTGATTCCGTTCAGCATTGGGCCTCTTTGTGGGGATTTAAGTTTTCCGTTGTTAAGTGTATCGGTGTTGTTTTTACTAGAAGTAACGTACCTGATTTGCAATTAACACTTCAAGGCCAGCCCATACCATTTCAAAATTCAGTCAAATTTTTGGGTCTGCATTTTGACAGGAGACTCAATTGGAAGACCCACATTAATGAATTACTTATCCGTTGCCGTAAAAAAAATCAATGTCCTCAAATACCTCCGTGGTACTTCATGGGGAGCAGACATAAAATCTTTATTAATGGTGTACAAGTCCTTAATTCGCTCTCATTTAGCATATGGCTCACCGGTGTATGGGTCTGGGTCGGAACCAACAATGAGGAGGTTGGATGTTTTGCAGAATAAATGTGTGAGAATGTGTCTTGGAGCCCTGTGCTGCACCCGTGTGGCGAGGATGGAGGTTGAGGCCAACATACCACCGCTGCAACACCATCGCGATGCCCTACTTCTATCGTATGGTATAAAAACCGCCCGGAAAGCGCCCCTCGGCAACACAGGAAGCAAGATCGTCTGGCAGCACCATCACCTCCACACTGTGGTCCTCCGTCCAGTCTCTGTCAAACTTAACGCCCTATGCCAGCAAACGGGCGTGAGACTGGACGATGCGGACCGCCTCGTGCTGCCCACCCTTCCCCCATGGAAGAAACCACGACCATCCGTCAACACATCATGGATAAGGGGGAAGAAGGCTGTTGTTGCCGAGGCTGAGCTCCATCAATGCTTGCGGGCCCTCATTGCTGGCCTCCCACCATCGCTACATATATACACTAACGGCTCCAAGACGGATGAATGTGTGGGTGCAAGTGTGTGGTCGTGTGAATGTGCCCTCGGGTTCCGACTGCCGACTCATACATCGGTATTTTCCGCTGAAATTTTTGCAATTGATAAAACCATAGATTATGCTTTAAATTCATCTCATTCAATTATTATTTTTTCGCGCTCTATGTCAGCCCTTCAGGCAATAGAGTCCGGCCGTACGGATAAAAATTAAATCCAGGGCAATATCATTAATAAATTAAATTCAAGTCGTAAATCCGTCTCACTGATTTGTGTGCCTGGACTTTCCAATATACGCGGGAATGAACAGGCTGACATGCTAGCTCGGTCTGCCGCAGAGCTCGAGGGAGCGTGGAACCTCCGTCGGGATCTTCAGTCATGTCTTTGAGTTGTTAAATCATCAGCGAAACTCCTGTGGCAGAGTCACTGGGACAACGTCCACCTACATACCATCAAACCCATCCTAGGCGAGTGGGCTTCCTCCAATCGCCCCACAAGGCGGGAGGAGGTTGTCCTCGCACGCCTCAGGATGGGCTGCACCCTCCCCACCCACATGCTCCCCTACATAGCAAACACTTTCCCACCACAATGTTCTATATGTAATGTCACCCTCTCTGTCGAGCACATCCTGCTTCACTGTGTGTGTTATCGGGAGGAGAGGCGGCCCTTGGCGGCGTATTGCCGGAGTCGTGGCCTCTTGCTAACACAGTCCACCCTTCACCCACACTCGGATGTGGTCGATGGAATGATGATTTACCTTACTGAGACCAACTTAATCAGAGAGTTGTCATTTATGTGTATATATTCTGTATGATTATACATTATATTGTACATTTTTTCACATCAATATATATATATATATATATATATATATATATATATATATATATATATATATATATATATATATATATATATATATATATGTAAATAAGAGTATGAAAGTGTGTATGAATTCTATCTAGCGTGATTTGATGTCAGTGTTTTGCACCGTTTGTTTATTTCTTTTTATTTTTTATTTTTGGTTATTTATTTTTTTATTGTTATTATATATTTTTAAATAAAAACAATACGTAGTAATACTACGTAGTCACTGTGTGTTTGTGTGTTGCCCCCTCTCTTCCCCTGCCTTGACAAAGGACAATAGCTTTGCAGTAGGAATAGGTACCCTGTGTGAATGAAGCGTGCGTGTAAGTGTAACTGTTGTCGTTGTTGTTGTTGTTGTTGTTGTTGTTGTTGTTGTTGTTGTTGTTTTCTTTGTTATTATATAAATAAAAAATAGAAAAAAATATATAAATAAAAAAAAATAATAACCTTAAAACACAAAAATAAATTAAACAAAAAGTGCACTTGTATATAAACAAATACACAAAATATTTTTAAAAATTGCCTAATACCCATGATTGGGTGATGGCAAAAAAAAAAAAAAAAAAAAAAAATCCAAATCTTGTAGTGAGTGAGGGAGTAATCCAGGGACCAGAAGGCGATTACTAACGGCCTTGCCTTTGTTCAAAATTGAGCTTGGCTGGTTGTCACCTTATAGGGTAGGCATGGCCTTACAACCACTACATTCAAATACTCCCCTTTACGTTAATAGCACGTTAAATAACCCACCATCTACAGCCAAACCACAAAAAAAGAGGCAGAAAACAGGTGTGGTCTAGGAGCGAGTGATAACAATCCTTCCTGCCTGGCTACTCGTTCCTCACAGCGCTCTGCCGCGGCCGCCAGCCCGCCACGGGAACCATCCCTCGCCCGCGGACCCGTCTCCACCCCTCCCATCCCCCTTACCATAAATGAATGAATAAATAAATAGATAAATAAATTTGTATATATATATATATATATATATATA